>CM031240.1:222389104-223059104 GCA_018340775.1 Taxus wallichiana var. yunnanensis | reverse complement strand
GGCATCCATGATAGTAGCGGAGTATGAGAGTCACTTTCTAGACTTTCTTCAATATGTCGACTACATGCAGGATGAGCAGGTTAGGATTAATAGGTTCATCAAAATGTAACTTGGATTTGGGAGGTGTCGTACGCATTTATGTTCAGTAGACCTTAGCTAAGGCCGTTGAGAAGGCATACATTGCATAAGAGACCAGGGGAAGATGCAACAAGTTAGAGATAGAGCGAGGAGATGTATTCAAAGCAGATGCGGGATTGTAAAGTGAGGGGGTCAGCCCCTAGTCCTCATGGTGGACATGGTTCAACATAGTATTCCTTCCATTCACTAGAACAACCACCTCATCAAAGCAACATAATCGTCCATTGTTTAGACCTCCACAAAGATTTGATACTTAAAGAGGAAAGATTATGGGTTCTCGTCCTAGAGGACCCATCAGACACAGGAGAGCCGAGAGCTCAATCACCGGAGCTCCTCAACAACAACAATAATATTCCATGACATGATCATTAGCATGCATGGCAAAGACCACTAGAGTACCTGTTAGAGCCGCATCTCATTGGAGGGGACTAGGTAGTTGCTATGGATGTAGTGTACTTGGACACCATCGAGAGAGTGCCCACAAAACCCTAATAACAAGGGTAAGACATTGATTTTAGAGCCTATAGTTAGAAACGTGGTACGTGCCGTCGATCTATGCAGTAGTCAAAACCACTAGGCGAGCATCGAGAAAGGTGATCGAGACTACAGGTAGCATTGGTGGTATCCCTACCTCTATTTTGTTTGATTCTGGATCTTCTGATTCTTTTATTACACCATCATTAGTATAGTGATGCGGGCTGGTGGTAGTTAGGTTGAGCCTTAATTGGGATGTTGAGATGATTTCTGAGCCAAGCTCTCAAGATATACTCCTTAGCCAAGGAGTGTGTAGTGGACCTAGGACCCCTCATCACTACCTTGGATGTTTGTATCCTTCCTTGGGGATCTTATGGAGTTATATTAGGTATGGATTGGGTATGTGCACATAGAGCTAGAGTGTATTGTTATAGGAAGGTTATATCTTGTGTAGATGATTTGGGAGTTTAGTCAATAATACTTGGAGTTGGGAGACTCATCTCTATTTGCACTATTTCCGTTATGCAACTTACGTGGTGTATGTGGCGTGCGTGTCGGTTGTATGCTATTATAGTTAGTGATAGGTCAGAGGACGATGCTAGTTGACCTTCACTATATGATCACCCCATTTTGCAAGAGTTTTCAAATGTTTTTCCCAGTGAGCTATCAGGGTTACCTCCCCCATGTGAGATAGACTTTCATATTGATTTAGTTCCAAGAGCAGAGCCTATGTCACGTGCTCCATATAGGATGTCCACTTGAGCTATGTGACCTCAAGTTGTAGTTAGAGGGCTGTCTTGAGAAATGCCCAATCCATCCTAGTGTATCTCCTTGGGGTGCACCAAAGTGATTTTGTGAGGGATGATTCCTTGCATTTGTGTGTGGACTACAGATAGCTGAACAAAGTAACAATGAAGAAGCGTTACCCCCTTCCTCGCATCGATGTTTTTGAATCAAACAAAGGGGGCCACAATATTTTCAAAGATAGATCTTAAGTTTTGTAACCATCAGGTTAGGATTAGAGAGGAAGATGTCCACAAGAAAGATTTACGAGCAACATATGGCCACTATGAGTTCATAGTGATACCATTCAAGATGATGAATGCCCCGTAGTTTTCATGAGTTTGATGAATGGGGTATTCAGGGGTTTTCTAGACCAACTTATACTCATGTTACCTGATGAAATTCTGATCTACTCACGTACATGTGAGGAGCACGAGGAGTACCTTCCGAGGTTCTCAGTAGTGTCTTAATGAGAAAAAACTATACATGAACCTCGAGAAGTGTGCATTATTCTAGATGGTGGTTCGGTATTTAGGCCCCATTATTTTTGAGGTAGGTATCACAAAGAATCCTTCTAAGATTAGGGCTATAATGGATTAGATAACACCTACTATTGTGACTGAGGTGCATAGTTTCATGGGATTGGTAGGTTACTACATGAGGTCTGTTCAGGATTTCTCTTGTAATGTGCATCCCATCACTTCCCTTCAGTGGAAAGGGAAGAAGTTCATTTTGTCAGATATATGTGATCAAGCCTTCAAGACATTGAAGGAATGCCTTATGACAACACCCATTCTAGCAGTGCCACATCCATAGGGATATTTCTTCGTATGCATAGATGCTTCTTTGGTAGGATTAGGAGGTGTATTGATGCAGGAGGGCCGTGTAGTAGCTTTTGAGTCTCATAAACTCAAGGATTATGAGCTCAATTATCTGACTCATGACCTTGAGTTTGCAATATTTTTGCATACTTTGGTTTAATGGAGACATTTCCTTTTAGGAAGGAGGTTCATTCTCAGGACAGATCACTTGAGCCTTCATCACCTCTTCACATAGAACAATATCAATGCTCGTCAATGACGTTGGATGGAGTTTCTTTGTGAGTACGACATGGTGATAAATCATGTGAAGGTGAAGGAGAATGTGGTGTTGGATTCTTTGAGTCGTTAGAGAGACATTTGGTTATGGCTACAGTAGTTGGCACAGACTTGAGGACAAATATTTTGTAGTAACTTCCACATGACATCTTATACCTTTCAATTACAGCAGATATTGAGTCTCAGAGACCCCTTAAGGGGAAGTTTGATGGATTTTCATTAGAGAAAGATGGTCTTCTTCGGCACATAGGTCAGATCTATGTACCGGAGATGGGGGATTGAGACAATATATCCTTGTTGAGGCACATCATGCACCCTATTCATCTCATCCCATAGATGAAGAAGATGCATGCCACTTTGAGACAGTTGTACCATTGGAGAGGGCATGTGGAGAGATGTAACTCATTTATGTCATGTTTTTAAAGTTCTAGAAGGTGAAGGTCGAGCATCAACATCCAACTAGCCTTCTATATCTTTATGCCATATTATAGAGGAAATGGAATACCATTTCCTGGATTTTATTGTAGGGATACCTACGTCAAGATACCACAATGATGCCATCATCTTCATGGTAGATAGATTGATGAAAGTGGATCAGTTTTCTCTAGTGAATACCACCTATACATCTAGTGTGGTGGTATATGTATATCTAGATTATTTTGTTAGACTACATGGGATTCCATGGAAGATCATTTGTGACCGCAATCCCTTGTACACCTCTTACTTTTTTTTGAATACCATGTAGTATGCCCTCGAGACAAATATCAACTTTAGTACAACATATCACACTAAGATAGATGAACAAATAGAGTGGGTGAATCATATTTTAGAGGACATGTTTTGGATGTACGTCATGGACCATCAGTCGAGGTGGGAAGAGTACTTGTACTTAATCAATTTTTCTTACAACAACAACTTTTAGAGTTTGATTGGTATGAATCCATTTTAGGAACTATATGGTAGGGAGTGCAGGACACCACTTATTTTGGATAGGTTAGAGGATAGGGTTTCTCTTGGGCTAGCTTTATTACAAGATATGGAGTATAAGGTTATCATGATTAGTTATATATTACATAAGGCTCAGGATAGACATACGAAGTATGTAGATTAGAGGACATATATAAGTTTTGAGGTGGGCACAAAGATGTTTCTTCATGTCAGGCCTCATAAGAGCCCTATCTATTATAGAAAAGGATCTAACCTTACTCCTAGGTTTGTGGGTCCCTTTAAGATCTTGGAGTGGATCAGTCCTTTGGCTTACCATCTAGCATTCCCACCTACCTTATGTCACTTCCATGATGTATTTCATGTTTATGTAATTAGGAGGTACATTCAAGATCTTTCTCATGTATTGGATTGGACCACATTGTAGATGTAGGATTAGGTGCAGGTGATGGTGGAGCCCATGCACATTTTAGAGTGCAGGGTCATAGGCCTTAAAGGTAGAGAGATTGAACTAATTTGCATCTAGTGGGATCGATATGATGAGATAAAAATGACACGGAGGACAACACACCTTTGAGAGCACAATTCCCATATTTGTTCCAGCGACTTCCAGGAGGAAGTTGAGTCTAAGGGGAGGGGGATGTAGTGCCCACTCCTCTTTGACATTGATATTACTATGATTTTGCTTACTTTGGATTGGAGCCATAGACATTGTTATCATATTTGATCTTTAGACATTCTTTAGATGGATATTGTTATATTTTATTAGACTATTTGATAGACAATATGGATTTTATAGACTTATGACATGATGTGATCTACATGATGGATTATATGCATAGATTGATATATTAGTATTTTATGATCTAGATTTACTACTGTACTAACACATTGGATTTGATATATAGATTTTTCTAGATAATTTAATTGGATTTGTGATCTTATTGCTAATTAATGAATTGATAGAATCAAAATATTTGGAATTGTGAACAATTGGTGAATTACTTGATTTTAGCAATGGTTTAGTTATGATATTTGATGATGTGAATTGATATGTATATGTGTGTGTTTTAATATCTTGATGTCATTAATATGTTTGCATGAAGCTAGAAAGGTATTGTTTTGATTTTTGTAGGAAATTGTAACACAACAAACAAAAGGGGATAAGATACCAATAGTGAAAGAATTTCAGGTATTGGAATAGGTCACCTTCAAAATTATGTAATTGTATGTTTTTTTGTTGTTGTTAGATGGTTAGATGGCCCCCATTGTGGGGTGGCCTCAAATGTGACCTTGGGTAAAGAGGTTGTTTTCCTTTTTGTTTATTTATTTTGTGAGTATTTGTATTATTTTAGTATTGTGAGTTAACTTTATTATTGTTTGTTAAAGTACTCTAGTTAAGTTAATTAAAATTAATTAATTAGTGTGATTATGGATGTGACCAAATGGAGTATTTAATGTGGGTAGGTGATTCTTGATTTGTGTTGGATTTGAAAGGATTTTATTATTTTTGAGTGTTGTGTACTCAACCTTGTATGTCAAATTCGGATTTGGGCTTAAGGGCCATTTTTGGAGGCTTTTGGGACAAGTTAAGCTTGTCCCACACCTATTAATTCCACCTCAGAACTACCTATGGGTTAAGGGGTCAAAAATAGTTTCCATTATGTGACTGTAAGACAAAAAATTGTTATTTAATGCAATTTATTACATATGTTTTTAATTTTGTCCTTTAGAGGTGTGGGTTTGAGTTTGAGTGTGTAAGAGGGTTTTCATTCCCTCAACCACTAATTTATTGTGCTTTAGGGATTGGGTTTGACCATGTGATGTGGAGTGGAGGATAAATGATGTGGCATCCTACATGGATCCACATCACCTCTCCCTCCTCTTTTTCTATTTATTCAAATTTGTTTTATGATATGTGGTTACTTGTTTTATTTGGACTCTTGCATTTTGGGAGAGGCTTGCATTATGAGTGTTTGTTGAAGTTTTGGAGTAGGCTTTTGCTTGCTTGGGACTTGGAATAACTTGGAGTTGTGCTTGTGGATTTGATACTCTTGCAATGGCAAGGTAGGGACTTCAACCATGTTTTATTATTGTTATCTTTTTGTGTAAATGATTGTGAATGGATGATTGTTGCATGTTTGTGATTTTGGGAAATATAATAGCCCTTAGGTTGTGTAGGAGAAAATGGAAATTGAGATGTTTTGGAGGGAGGTATAATTTTATTATTGTTTATTTGGGAGGGAGTTGGGTTGGGGTGTCCCACTTTGTAGATAAGTGAAATTTGTGTTTATCTTGTATGTTTTATTGAGGGAGCCATAAGATTTGAGAGAGGCACAAGAGTTGTTTATTTTTCAGGGAGACATAAGAGTCTTATCTTTATGTGGTTGAGGTTTTTGGAGGCTTTATTATGGGCACCCAAACCCTTGGGAGGCATAATTAGATCCCCATGTTCTCTTTCTCTTTTTTGGCTTGAGTATTGAGCCTTTGTGCTTGGGAACTTGCATGTTTGTTTTTATTTTTGTATTGTGTTTATTGTGTTGAATGGTTTGTTGAAGGTTGATTTTCGAAGCCATGTAAATTTTCCTTGTCATATACACCCCCACTGCTTCATTGTTGGGGCTTGGGGGCCAATGAGAAAGAACACTTATCTTCCTCATTAGATTATTGGTTGGGTGGAGAGTGTTTCCTACTCCTATATTTTGTTGTTGTGTTTTGGATTTGGAGAAGATGGCGGAGCTCAAGTGAATATTTGGTCTAAGTTGCACTTTGAAGAAAATAAATAAAGATCCTATCTTTGCAAAATTGTTGTCATGTTGTTTCAACTTAATGTGGAATGGTTGTATACTTGCATTTTAAAAGAAGAATTTTTTGGACATTCTATTTATCAAATTTGTAATGTTAGCCTTTGTTGTAAAATGAAAGTGGAGAGAGCTTGAAATTTATTCTTTTACATTTGTTGAAAAGAGGGACTATTATATTGTAAGAATGAACCAAGTTCTTGAGAAAATATTGTATTGTTATATAGTTATAGTTGTAACATTGTAATGGTTGGAAAGAAGAACTTGAAAGTTGTATTCAAATGGAATTGTTTTTTTCAAAACTGAAAATAAATTATTATTTTCTTGTGATTTACTTTAGTGAAATGGTTGAGTTGGAATTAGAAATTTTTTGCAAGTGATACTTAGTTTTTACTTATTGCAATAGATATCATTCTTGTTGTGAAAAGGAAGGAGTTACATTTTCTTTTTTATGTAAAAGAAGGCATCTTGAAATTTTTGAAAATATAGTCAATCTCATATTAATCATAAGATTAAGGGATCTTTCCTCATAATTAATTTTTTGGGATTGAACAAGAAAAAAAAAAAAGCCTTTAGTTTCTCTATTTTTCACTTATAAATGAATAGATAGAAATTTTCAAATCATCTTTTCTATATATAAACATCCTAATTACATGATCTTAAGTAAATGTTTAAACCTTCCGTACAAAATGTGTAAGTCTAAATGTATATTTACATATATATAATTATATATATATATATATATATATATATATATAATAAATAATACAAAAATTTAATAAAAACATATGGAATAAGTCGTATGGTCTAAGCCCCACATGGGTTGTGCTAATATTGTTTTTGTTTGATAGGGGGGGAGGGCACGTAGGTCGACGAACCCACCCCATCCCATATTAATATGTGATGGGGGATGTGTTTGGCGACCTCTCCCCCAAATAATATACAAAACACCGCCCACTATTAACAAAGCGACCATTGTGTAAATTGTGGCATGTGCATTTCGTCAAACCCATGGCTTATTAACTTGAACACAACATTTTTATATAGACATTTTGAAAATAAATAAATATGTCCATATATATATATATATATATATATATATATATATATATATATATCTATATATATATATGTATATATATATATATATGTATATCTATATATATATATATATATATATATATATGTATATCTATATATACATATATGTATATCTATATATACACACCCAAATAACTCATGTATACACCATTGCAACCAAATTTAAAAATGAGAAAAAAATGCAAATAAATTGCACAATAACAAATAACAATATAAACAAACCCTAGAAGAGGGTTACAAATGGAATAAGAAATAAAAATGTGTATCCATCCTTGAGCTTGAGTATACTTCCATGGCCTCCACTCTCCTTCTTCTCCCAAACCTGTAAAATGAAAATGAGAAAATAAGGAAAAGAAAGGAATAAGAGCACTTCATAAGGATGATTAGGGTTAGTTTGAATACCTAAGATCCAATGATTATAAATGAATGCATATAATGATTTTGATTCAATCCTATAAAAGTTCGGTGAGGATTTTGGTGGGAATATATTTTTAAATAAAATGTATGTGCAACTTGTGAATGGGGCCACTAAAGGGGTGTTAGGATGTAGGATTAAAATGTGACCTTTATTGTTTTATTTAGTAACTTTTATAAAGGCCTTGATTTTGAAATTAATTAAATTAAATACTATGACAACTAGGCAATGTTTATTATAGGGATTAAATTTATTGAACTTAATTATGTGGGAGGGTAAGTTTAGACTTTAGCCCTAAAGTATTAAATAAATAAATAATTTTAGAAATATAAGACTAAATTAAATAAATATTGTAATAAGGGTATTTTAGCTAATGGCTTGTAATGGTTAATTAATGAAATTTAACAGGAACCCTAGAAGGGGATTTAAGCCTAAAATGTTGGATTAAAATAATAATAATTAATTGTTAATTAAAAAGAAGGAATTATTAACCAAGAAGTAAATAAATCTAATTGAAGGTTATCCCGTTCTGAACCCATTTTAAAGAAATTATTCCATAAATTCTCCTAACTAATCATTGGGTTTTGTCTTGGGTTTTGTGCAGGAAAAATGTGGGAGTTACATGATTAAGCTACAAATGGGTTAGTCTCACTATGGTAACATTAGTAAACAAGGATGATATATAAGGCAACACACACACCAAAAATATTTTGTAGGAGAAAGAGGATAAAAGGTAAGAATCCAAAAGTGGTGGATTTTAAACATTCCTCCTCTTACTAAAAATGCTTATAATGCTTGTGTGCTAAGTTTAACTCTTTTCCTTTTGGTTAGAAGCAAAATCGCATGAGGATTGTGATGCCCACAAAAATCTACTCTCAAGCAAAATGGAAACTAATAATTTAATATTCAAAATTATGCTAATTTTTTTAAAATTTTAAAAGAGGTTTGCTAGGTTAGACATTATCCATAATTAATAAATTTCTTGGTTAAAGTATTTCTACACAAGCTTGTGGAAGTTGAAATTAAATTAATAATTAAATATTATTAATTTAATTCCTAAAATATAATTACGGATTTAAAACAATACATTTACCAAGTTCCATAAGTTTAATTAATTATCATGCACCAAGATTACTTTATTTTCTAACACAAAGGTTTAACTATTTTGTCTAGCCGCTAAGTGGCCCCATTCACCCCATTACTCATGAAAATTTTAATTAAATTCTATTCCAACAAAATACCTCTCACTTAAGTGAGGTAGGGTTTAATCTGGGCCATTAGATTGAATCTATCATAGCCCTTAGATTTGGGTTTCCCTAAATATCCTTATGGGTTTATTTTTATTTCTATTTTCCCCAAAACAACCTCATTTGTTCATTCTTGTTTTGTAGGTTTGGAAGAGGAGAAGGAGGAGAATCCATGAAAGCAAGAAGTGCAACCATGGAGAAATTTCCTTGGTTCAATTTGTAAATGGAGAAATATTCCTCCATTCTTCTCTTCATAGCTTAGTTTAGAAAAGGGTTTGCTATTGTAAGATTCTTCATTTTCTTAATGTAGAGATCCCACCGTTGATTTGTTTTTTTTTAATTTAATGTAAATATTCTTTGAGTTCAAAAATTGGGGAAAAACCCCATTTCATTTAATCTATGAAATTTTACACATTTGGATGCCCATAAGAGGATTTATAAGCTTAAACAATTAAATTTGATCAATTACTAGTTGTTGGTAGTTTCATTTTGAAGGTTTAAAGCTTATATTTTAATTAAAATTCAATTTGGATTTTTCACAGTCAAGATTTTTATTTTTCCATCAAAACTGACAAAACAACCACCATACGTGGACCGATAGTCCTGTGATCTATGCCTTTCCTAGGGGATGGTTTATTAACCACTGATCTGAGATAGAAAGTGGTTTTGAAACCACCACTCGCACAGGGCTACAATTTATATTTCCTGAAAATAGAACCTTAAATTAAAGCATTTTCCAAACATTTTCCTACTTAGGTTGGTTTCTAAGGAAACATTAATTTTAATTAAGGTTTCTACAATTCTTTAGTTGATATATTGACAACATATTTTATTTTCATAACTCAAAATTTCCAAATGCATAGATTTTCCATTCAAACATACAACCTTAAACAATATGAAATGTATGTTTTCCTTTATTGGACATAATTTGAAATTTCTCTTTTCAACCAAGTAATACAAATATGATAACTACAAGTTGCAATAACATTATTTTGCAATACAAGAACTTTTAATCCATGTCTTTCAATAAAATTTGTCCTTTCCAACAAGGTATACAACAAGAGTTCTTTATGCATTCAATTAAATCACTACAACTTTGAATTGATGAAATATACAAGACTTACTTGCAAATATACAAAATTTGAAATCTTCCATTTTAATTTGAAATAATAATATGATTTACAACATGGAGAATTATTCCAACAAGTTCAAAACACAAGTCTTCTTTCAAGGTCA
Organism: Taxus wallichiana var. yunnanensis; assembly: GCA_018340775.1. Taxonomy (NCBI): domain Eukaryota; kingdom Viridiplantae; phylum Streptophyta; class Pinopsida; order Cupressales; family Taxaceae; genus Taxus; species Taxus wallichiana. The sequence goes on along the minus strand of CM031240.1, from coordinate 223,048,867 downwards.
TCTCCCAACTTTTAGCTTTCAAACTTACATCCTTCAATTCTTCAAAACTTGAATCACAATACAAATAAAGGGTTATAGGTGATGCTCTCTGCCCAAACTATAATCCAATAAGAGGATAATTCATCCCCTTATTGGCCCATGAGCCCAAACCAAAGAACAATGAGGGGTATTGAGCAACATTTGACAAATTTTACAAAAGGCTTCCAAAATAAGCATTCCATAATAACACAATCAAATAACACATGTAACACTCTAATCAACAAAATAACAATATCCCCAAAAAGAAAAAAGGCTTGAATACAACAAGCCAACAAGGAACAATCAAACATGCACATCACCTCCTCTTGTCTCCCAACTAAATTAGGAGTTTCACCCAAAATCCTCCATGTGCACAACTCAAAACATAAATCAATCCTTATTTCTACACTTGCACAATGAAAAATATAACCAGGTTATCCTTTTCACTCCCCATAGGTGGAACTCAAACTCACACTCCCTTCAAAATAAATGCCTCACGTATCCCTTTTCCATCCACAAGTTCCCATAAATACATCTCCCACACACACTTAAGGCAAGCTACCCATTTACAAACAACATAACAACAACACCGTTTCTACATCAAATATAAAAATACAAAGATGCAAAAAGAGGAGATCCTACCTCTCCATCAAGCTTCCAATTCCTTTTTTCAAACAAGTCTTTTAATCCTTCACCCAAGCTCAATCTAAGATGAAACTCCAAAAATAAAAACTCCATGTATGAATGTCAATACCAAATTTCAAAAGTGTAAGAGAAGCAAATAAGGCAAGTAACCCAAAATCCATCAAAATTATCCAATAAATATAAAATGTATGTGAGGATGATGAGGTGGCTCCATGTAGGATGCCACTTCATCATCCCTCCATTCCAACACACAAGTCAAACACAAAGCCCAAAGCAATTAAATGTACATGTAAGACTTATGACATGCCCACATGACACTCCAACTTGCACACCATGTTTATCAAGGACAAACTTAAATGTGGTAAGTAAAAAGTGCAATTATTTACCCTTTTACACTCCAAAATACATAATAAATCCTAAAATTAACTCCCCATACCATAGGTATGGTTTTTGGATGAATTTAAGAGGCATGAGACAAGTTTAGCTTGTCCAAAATCCTCCAAAAACTCCCAAGTCAAAATCATAAATTTGAAGTCGGAAGGAGTACACAACACAAAACCTAACAAAAATCTAATTTACATCCAGAAGATTTCAAGGACCATCTACCCAATTTATTGCCCACATGTCATATATTCCCTTTTAATTCATATTTAAGCTAAACTAGTTAATTAAGACACATTAGCAAGTGTTAATAAAGTGACAATATTTTCCAAATAATTAAACACATGCACAACAAATTCAAAAAATTAAAAATTAAAAGAAAGGAAAAAAATACACCCATGACCACATAAATGAGGTTACCCCCCTATGGGAACCTCCTAACAAAACATGCAACAACACAACATAACATTATACACAAGTTGTCAAATTTTGGCCATGTTGCACAACACCCGACATCCTTCCATGGTTGGTCCCCTATCCCCTTTCAACAACATCGAGAATAATATACATATAGAAATCAGTCAATGTTATCTAAAATTAACAACTCTATCGTCTACAATCATTCAATTTGATTTAATTTTAACATCCATAACATCATAGTTCTACTCAAAATATCTAACATAGGCTACGCATCAAATATAAAATGTTAGTATAAAATCAAAATAGTACAAATCAACATATATATATATATATATATATATATATATATATATATATATATATATATATATATATATATATAATTGTCCATCATCATTATCTAGTGCATCATAGTCAAAATGTGAATCACAAAATGTCAATAGTCTAAATATATGCACATACCTATCATCTACCGATCAAAATATAATAAAGAAAATGTCTAAGTATCAATCCAACAATAATATCATCAAAATGAAATTAGTGTAAAAGAGGAGTGGGCACTACATCCCCCTCCCCTTAGACTTGACTTCCTTCTAGAAGTCACTGGAATAGGTGTGGAAACTAGGCCCGTAAAAAGTAACATCCTCCCATGTGGCTGCAGTCTCATCATACCTATCCCACTGGACTCATACCTTGTCAATCTCGCAGCCTCAAAGGCTCGGGGGTCTTGTGCTCTATAATACACATAGGTTCCACAGTCACCTTCCCCTACTCCTACACCTACAATGCGGTCCAATCCAATACATGAGAGGGATCTGGAATGTATCTCCTAAGAACATAAACATGAAATACATCATGGACACGAGACAAGATGGGTGGAAAGGCTAGATAATAAGATAAGGGACTGATCTGCTCCAAGATCTCAAATGGACCCACAAATCTAGGAGCTAACTTAGAGCCTTTTCCATAATGGATAGGGCTCTTATGAGGTCTGACATGAAGAAACACCTTTGTGCCCACCTCATAGCTATGGTCAACTCTCCTCTGATATGCATATTTCTTCTGTCTATCATGTGCCTCATGTAGTCTTTATCTGATCAAAACAACCTGCTACTCCATGTCCTATAAAAATCTCACCTAAGAGATACTCTATCCTCTAATCCATCCGAACTTCGTGGTGTCTTGTGCTCCCTGCCATAAAGTTCTGAAATGGAGCCATACCAATAGATCTCTAGAATTTTTATTATAAGTAAACTCCACTAAGTAAAAATACTCCTCCCACCTTGACTAATGGTCCATGATGTACATCTGAAGCATGTCCTCTAAAATATGGTTCACCCATTCCGTGTGTTCATTTGTCTTTGGATGATATGTTGTACTGAAGTTGATACTCATCCTAAGTGCATGTTGTATGATAGTCTAAAAATGAGAGATGTATAAGGGATCGTGGTCACAAATAATCTTTCACAAAATCCTGTGTAGTTAAAAAATCTCATCTAATTATACTTGTGCCACTACACTAGCTATATTGGTGGTCTTAAATGGAGAAAAATGAACCACTTTCATTAATCTATCCAGCGTGACCATGATGGAATCATTTTTTTATCTCGACGTCAATATCCCTACTATGAAATCCATGGAAATGGTGTCCCATTTCCACTCCGGTATAACATGTAGGTAGAGAAGGTCAGCTGGATGTTGATGCTTGGCCTTCACCCTCTGACATTCTAAACAATGTAACACAAACTGAGCTACATATCTCAAGTCCTCTCCAATGGTACAACTTTCTCAAAGTGGTGTGCATCTTCTTCACCCTTGGATGAGCTAAATAAGGTGCACAATGAGCCTCTGCCAAGATATCCTATCTCAAACCTCCATCCCTAGGTACATAGATCCAGCCTCTGTGTCTAATAATTCCATCTAAATCTAGTGAAAATCCATCAGACTTCCCCTCAAGAGGTATCTAAAACTCAATATCTTTTCTAGCTACAAGGTAGAAGGCATGTCATGTGGAATCTCTAGAAAAATCATGCTCATCAAGTGTATACCCACCGAAGTATCCATAACCAAACATCTTTGTCAAATTAAAGCATCTGCAACCACATTCTCCTCCCCCTTCACATGCTCTATCTCCATGTCGTACTCACCTAACAATTCCATATAACTCTGTTGATGGATGTTGAGATTGGGTTGAGTGAAGAGGTGACGTAAGCTCAAATGGTCTTCCTGATAATGAACCTCCTTCTAAGAAGGAAATGACACCAACGTACTGCAGTATGCACCACTTTCACAAGCTCAAGGTCACAATTCAAATACTTGAGCTCATAATCCTTGAGTTTATGAGACTCAAAGGCTACTACATGGCCTGCTACATCAAAACACCTCCAAATCCTACCAAATAAGCATCTGTACACATGAATAAATACCTCTAAGTATCTAAAACTAAATAAATTGGTGTCATCGTAAGGAATTACTTTAGTTTACTAAATACCTACTCACATCTATTAGACCAAATAAACTTCTTCCCTTTCTACTAAAGGGAGGTGATGGGGTTTGTAATCCGAGAGAAGTCCTAAACAAATCTCATGTAGTACCCTTCAAATCCCATGAAACTATGCACCTTATTCACATTGGTTAGCACTGGCCAATCCATAATATCTTTAATCATGGAAGGATCAACTACGATACCTTCCCCAAAAATAATGTGACTTAAGTATTGAACCTTTGACTAGAAAAAGGAACAATTCTCTAAGTTCCCATATATCTGCTACTCACGAAGACATTGTAGAACCTATAGAAATTCCTCCTCATTCTCCTCATGTGTACGTTAGTATATCGTAATTTCATCAAGAAACACAAGCATGAAAAGATCCAAAAACATCCTGAACACCCCATTCATCAAACTCATGAATACTACAGGGGTCATTCGTCAGACCAAATGGTACCACTATGAACTCATAGTGGCCATATCTCATGTGGAAAGCTATCTTGTGGATATCTACCTCCGTAATCCTAAGTGATGGTATCCTAAATTATGTTCTATCTTAGAAAAATAGTGGCCCCTTCATCTGATCAAATAAATCATCTATCTATGGAAGGGGGTAATTATGTTTGATTGTTACTTTGTTTAATTGTCTTTAGTCCACATAAAAATGCAAAGATATGTCCTTCTTCTTCACAAAGATCACTGGTGCACCCCAAGGAGATACACTAGGATGGATTAGTCCTTTCTCAAGAAGGCCCTCCAATTGCAACTTGAGTTCACATAACTCAGTTGTGGTCATCCTATATGGTGCGCATGAGATATGCTCCACTCTCAAAATAAAATCAATATGAAAGTATATCTCACATGGGGGACATAACCCTAACAAATCACTAGGAAAAAAATCTAAAATTCCTCAAAAATTGGGTGGTGATCAAGTGATGGTCTATGAGTCTCCTCCTCTGATTGGTCACTAATAGTGATGATGTATATTTGACAACCCCATTGTGTACACTGCTTGCTTGGCTGCATAGCATATATGGTACAAATAGATATGGGTCTCCTAACTCCAACAATCACCGACTCCACTCCCAAATCATCTGCACAAGATATAACCTTGTTGTAACAATCAACTCTAGATCTATGCGAGATAACCAATCCATGCCCAAGATAACTCCATATGAACCCAAGGGAAGGATACGAAGATCCAAAGTCGTGGTGAAGGGTCCTAGGTCCACTACACACTCCTTAACTAAGGAGTCCACTGAGAGTTTGGCTCCAGAATCCATCTCAACATCCCAAATAAGGCCTTTCCTAATTTCTTCCATCTTTCATTACTCTACTAATGATGGAGAAATGAAAGAATCTAATGATCCTAAATCAAATAAGATAGGGGTAAAAATACCACCAATGCTACATGTGGTCTCAATCATTGTGCCCTGGTGCTCTGCCTAGTAGTTCTTGACCGACATAAATCATGTGGATCCTAGCCATGTCACCAACTATAGGCTTAGAAACAGGTGCCTTACCTTGATTAGTAGGGTTTTAAGGGAACTCTCTCCAATGATGACCATGTACACCACACCCATAACAAGTACATGGTCCTCTCCACTGTGTAGATAATCCTACGGTGACCCGGTAGTCCATGTTATAGAAATTATGATCCTGCCATAGATATCTATGGGTGCTATGGTGGATGTACTCCTACTGACTATGCAAGGTGGAGCCTAAGTCCTATTGGGACCCCCAACTATAGGTTCCATATTATGCCCCCTATCGAAAGCATCATAGCGCGTGGAGGCCTGAAAGGGTGGTTGATTATGTTGCTTTTGCTAAGGAGGGGGAGGACTCAAGGAAGAATGTGTTGAAGTTTTTCTACCACGAGGAGGAGGAGTTGATCCCCTGGACTTCTTATCTTGCATATGCTTTATATGGATCCTTACTCTATCTCAAGCCCACCGAGTCTTCCCCATGGTTTCCTCTATAATGTAGGCCTTCTCCATGGCCTTTGATAGTGTTTGCGGAAAATGAATGTGCAATGCCCCTCCCAAGTCTAAGTTCAGGCCCCTGATGAACATGTGAACCCTAACTTGTTCATCTTGCATGTAGTACACATACTGAAGTAGATCCAAAAATTGACCCTCATACTCTGTTACCATCATGGAGGCATTTCACAGATCATGAAACTCATCGATCTACTGCTAGATGAATCTCTTGGATATGTATCTACTCTGAAACACTCCTCAAAAATATCCAAAGTAATTATCTCTGAATGCACGTATAGCTTCTACTCCTTACTCCTCCACCAAACTCTAGCTCCGTCTCTTAGAAGGTGGATAGCAACATGATATTTCATGTTGTTAGGACAAGGATATGGCTTGAAGCATCCGCTTAAGCTAACCAACCATGGCTCGACCTAAAATCTTCCCATGTCTCTATAAAAATGAGGTGGGTATAACTTGATCTCTCTCGATGTGATCTACCATTATCAAATATCGATCGTATGTCTCTCTCGCATGAACATCCCTTAGCCTAGGGCTCCTAGATCTGTCTTTGTGTCCCGAAGCTCTATATCGTTTCTCTCTAGGTGGTGACTCATGTCCAACTAACTCCACATGGGAGTGCTCTATAATATCCATATCATCTGTTACATGATGGTGCACATGCCTCCACTAATGGATCTTCACCCTTTCTTAGGTCACCCTCTTAAAGATCCTCCACATAAAGCGGCATTAACATTATTGAGTGTCTATAGTATCTGAGGAAACATAGTTTTAACTTCATAATGTGGGGGTGGTAGATCGAGGTTCACATGTAAAGACCTATCGTCTAGTCTGAGCCTCCTACGCAGACCAAGAAGGGAGTTAGTTTATCATCATCTAGGATTTTTTTAAGTTTTCTACATTTAAAAAAAATATCATGCTATGTTGTGTGTTCTAGGTTTATAGCTGCACTAGCTTTTCTTGTTGTGTTTCATATTTCCAAGTGTGCCCGGGGTCAAAGCATTGAACCCATGGTTCTGATACCAAGTGTAATTCCCACAAAAATATAATCTCAACCAAAATGGAAACTTTTAATTTAATATTCAAAATTATTGTAATTGGTTTTGTTTTAAAAGAGGTTTGCAAGGTTAGACATTATCCACAATTAATAAATTTCTTGGTTAAAGTCTTTCTACACAAGCTTGTGGAAGTTGAAATTAAATTAATAATTAAATATTATTAATTTACTTCCTAAAATATAATTACGGTTTAAAATGATACGTTTACCAAGTTCCATAAGTTTAATTAATTATCATGCACCAAGATTACTTTATTTTCTAACACAAAGGTTTAATTATTTTGTCTAGCCACTAAGTGGCCCCATTCACCCCATTACCCATGCACTTTTTAATTAATTTTATTCCCACAAAATACCTCCCACTTAAGTGAGGTAGGGTTTAATTTGGGCCATTAGATTGAATCTATCCTAGCCCTTAGATTTGGGTTGCCCTAAATATCCTTATAGATTTCTTTTTATTTCTATTTTCCCAAAAATTCTGATTTATTCATTCTTGATTTGTAGGTTTTGAAGAGGAAGAGGAGAAGCCATGAAAGCAATAAGTGCAACCATGGAGAAATTTCCTTGGTTTAAGTTGTAAATGGAGAAATCCTCCTCCATTATTCTCTTCATAATTTAGTTTAGACAATTAGGGTTTGTTATTATAAGGTTATTCATTTTTAAATGTAGAGATCCTACCATGGATCTATGTTTTGTTATTTAATGTAAACATTATTTGAGTTCAACAATTGGGGAAAACCCCATTTCATTTAATCTATGAAATTTTACACATTTGGATTTCGAGATAAATACATTACAAAACCATCAAAAAAATGATAATATAAAAGTCCATAATAAATGGGCTCCTAGGAGCATTAAAAAGAGTATCTAAACAACAACAAAAAAACACAGAGGAACTAACAACATCAAAGAAACTAAGAGCCAAAAAAACAAAGACTGTAAATAAAACAAAACACCCCTCCCCAGATCATTTATAGGCTTTTCAAGCCCCTCTAGCACCTTTTCCCATTCCTTAGCCAGAGCATCTATGTTACCAGCCAAAGACACCAAGTCGAGACCATTGAGAGTCACCTTTCTTTTCCTTCCTGACTATCCACAACACTATAAGCATTAGTGAGATAACCCAAAGTCTAGAGATGTTGTAGAGTAGATTTAACCATGACAACACTCCACTCCATGTAGATGTAGAATAGCATGAAAATGGTCCAACTCATTGGTTATAAAACCATAGTTGGATTTTAAAACATCAATCTCTCTGCCATGCCCATTGCTAACCGCTTCCTCAACTTACGCTTTCATCTTATGCCAATCATTGAACAAAAACTACACCGAGCTCTTGGTGAGTCTCATATCTCCCTTAAGTTCTTCAATGTCCACCGCCATCTTAGCTAGGTGTTTTCCCCTTTCACAGGTCCAACATGCCCCATAGCCTCAAATTATTGTTCTAATTGCACATTGATAGGAGTTGAAGATTCCTATTTACTAGACTCCCCTTTGGTGTTCAAAGGAACACTAGGAACCTACTTGGATTTCATCTCTCTAAGATTATGGGTTGCCACAATTTCAACCTCATCTTTATCCTCTTTCGAGTCACCTTCTTGAGAATCAGACTCTTCACTCGAGTCTTCTTCCTCTCGAGTCTGATTCGGCCCCATCCGCATAAGCTTCTAGGGTTTTAGTTAGAGATCTAGAATTGTCAATATCCAGAGCTTCTCTTTTGACAAGAGTGAGAATAAATCCCTGATGGAGTGGGATAGAGACCCTTCTAGTTTTAAACTAAGAGATAGAAGCACTCAGGGAGCGAAAAATAAAGTAGGGAAACTAAAATCCTAGCCACACCTGAAATGATTAAGCATAGGTAGGTGATAGGCATAAATGCATTTGTGACAGCCCTCAAGAGTGAGAAATTGGATAAGGGTGAGAGCCACATCATCAAATGGTTTGGGTAAAGACAAACGAAGATAACCAACAAAGTGGGAAGTGAGATTTTTGTTACCTTTGAGAAATAGGTTCAACTCTTCGAGGCTTCTTTTTGGGTTTATAGACCTCCCTCCCAACAAGGAAGACCCATCACTTTGTGATTGAATCCATAGAAATATCAATGCTAATCCCTTTCATTTCAACAACCACACCTTTTTGTAGTCTTCCAAGTGCTAGAAAAATATTTACTAAGATTTTCAAAATGACCTTTGAAAATTTTAAGGAAGGGTGAAAAACCCTTACTATCAAACAAATCCATGGCTTCAGGTGTCACCCCTTCAAGATCAGCAGGTTTAGTTCTAACCAGTCTCCACCCATTTGACCACTTAAAAAACCATTCACAAAAAAGCCAAAATTCCAGGTAGCTAAAGGATTACACGTAGGCCCAAAAATATTATTTCTCCAGGCATGGAGGCAACAAAGGCTTTCAAGACACACGAGTGGATCCTCTCCCCAATCTTTGTATTATTCAGAAATAAATGCACACTATTCCTACGAAAATGACCATGATGACTTTGACACACCATGAACTGACATTATTTGATGATGTGTCCATTTATGTCATTATGTAAGTGTGCTCACACCTTGGGATCAAGAGCTTCCACTTCATTGATAAGTGTCAACTCATCACAATTAACCCCATATTAGTAAAACAATCTACAAAAAAGTTAGCCTCCCTATAAACATGCTTGAAGGTAATAATTTCAAATAAATTTGACATTTCCTTTATACTCTTTATAGATTTTTGGATGGAAATTGAAATGGATCCTTTCCCAAAAATGTTGTTAATTATGTTCATAGAGTCTCCTTCCACCTCTAAATTGACAAAATTGTATTGAGAGCTATAGACACCCCCCCAAAAAAAACCCTTTTGCTTCAGCAAACATGGTTTGTTTGAGTTCCAAGATTGTGATGGTACCCAAGAATAAATTTTCCTTCAAAATCATGGAACACCCACCGTAGCTAGCTCTACCAGGGTTTCCTTTGAAGCACCATCAAAGTTCAACTTAATACACTCCTTGCTAGGTTTCACCCATCCTTTGAGTCTAGGGTTAAGAGTAGGGGTACTAGTTGATGAGGATCCCAAACCCCACTTTAAGGAAAATTTGGCTTCATTCTGAAAGATAGTCTTCTTTTGAGGGTCTAGATTAGAGAAATTAGCCTGAATTGTATTAACACAATGGGCTCCAACTTTCTTGATCGAATCTTTCTTACCTTTGAAAATTCTTCTATTTCTCTCCTTCCATATCTCCCAAGCTAAATGCATAATAGAAAAGGTCCACAAATATTTTAATCCTTGGATCTTAAAAGGACTAGACCATTGAGACCACATCATTTAATGGAATATGGGAATACCCAATTGACTTAAAAAATATTAAGAATAGTCTTTCTAACCGAGACCAGATAGGACAACTGATAGAAAAAGGTGTGAGGAGTCTTCACTCTCACTTTCACACAGCACACACATGTTAACCATATGGAAATTTCTCTTGTTTAGGTTGCTTGACAGTTAGAATCTTATCATGGATAACCAACCACTAGAACATATTAATCTTGGGGATTAACTCTTTGACCCAAACTCTTCCCTAATTGAAGTTTTCAGTTTCCCCACATCAGAAAAGAAATAATTATAGGCACTTCAAACCGAGAAGATTCCATGTCCTCCTTTGACCAGTAAATACTATCATCTTCTAAGCTCTCCTTATTAACAATAATACCTCTTAATTTTTTGTTAATAGAAGAAATCTCAATGTTGTTAGAACCATCTAGTTCTATAGTTTTCCATTGGCCAAGGGGCTCATCAAAGTTGAAATAATCTCTGACCTTGGTCCCATATTTGGCTAATAGAATCTCTATAGACCGTGGGGTAAATGATCTTAAGAGGAAGGTCCCCTAACCATTTATCCTCCCAAAAATTAATCATTCACCCATTGCCAACCATCCATTTTCTACCCTCAGAGACAACATGTTTTCCCAGTTTATCGATTTCTAGAAACAAGAAGAACCATTTGAATCCTAGATGTAGAAGCACCATTCATTGGCTGAAATATTTGGCCAATATTTTCCCTTGATAATAGAATTCCATACACTCTCTTCCTTGACAACCTCCAACTCATTTTAGATAGCATTTCTTTATTCATTTTGGTCCAGTCTCTGATACCTAGACCTCCAAGTTTTTTGGGGAGAAAACCTTTTCCCAAGCAATAAGAGGAATTCTATATTTGGGTTCTGAGCCACTCCATAGAAATATTTTTGAATACTCTCCAACTTACTAGCAATCGAGGAGGGTAACCTATATATAGACATCGAATAAACAGGAAAATTCTGAATCGAGCATTTGAGGAGGACTACCTTGCCAGCTTGGGATAATAGAGAACCTTTCCAACCTTCAAGTTTCTTCAAAAACCTATCAATTAAGAAATTCCATTCAACATTCTTAGGTTTTCCACTCCAATAAGCATACCTAGATACCTAGTCGGAAGGTTTTAGTCACACAACCAAGAATTCCAGCTATTTTATTGCATCTTCTTTCCGAAGTGTTGATAAAGTAAACCAAATTTTCCCATAATTGATCAATTGGTTGATGCCTCCTCATAATCAATCATTAACTATTTGAATTCCATAGCCTCGAGACAGATGCCTCACCCACCAACATAGTGTCATCCCAAAATGTTGGTGAGAAACATTATTACAGTTAACAACAAGAGATATACCTCTGATTCTCCCTTCCAAGGAAGCCTTATTAAGGGATCTACTTGAGGGTCTCGGCCATAATTATGAAAAGAAAGGGAGAAATAGGATCACCTTGTCTTAATCCACACGTGTTTGTTAAAAAAGCCACAAGGGGTCCCATTAATCAAGACCAAGAGAACTTTTTGTGGAAATACATGAAAGAATCATCAGCCTGAAGTCTTCACCAAAACCAAACCTTGTTAGAACCTTTAGAAGGAAAGGCCAAGAGACTCTATCATAGGATTTCTCCATATCAAGTTTAATAAACATGGCTTCCTTCTTATTCTTCTTAACCATATGAAGGGTCTCTTGAATAGTGACTATACCATCCTGGATCTGTCTTCCCATAACAAAACCTCCCTGCTGATCAGAGATGATCAAGGACAAGACAAGATGAATTCTTAAAGAAAGGATTTTGGAGCACATTTTATAAACACAGTTACATAGGCTTATAGGTCTAAAATTCCTGAAATCCGTAGGATCATGATTCTTAGGGATTAAGGAAAGAAAAGTGTTGTTTAACTCTTGAAGCATATTTTTATTCTTAAATAATTATTGAATAGCATTGCAAGTATCTTCCTTAACAATCTCCTAGAAAATTTGAAAAAGAAGGCCGAAAACCCATCCGGTCCTGGGGCTTTGTCTGGATTTAGAGATTTCAACATAAATTCAATTTCTTCCATAGAAGGGATTTTGGTAAGCATGTTATTGTCATATTCATTAATCAAAATAAGGAATACATCTAGGAAGTGCTCTTCCTTAATGATGTTGGAAGCGCTAGTGGAAGCCAAAAGCTTGCTAAAAAAGAACTAGTAGCTTGTTGGATTTCCTTAATGTCATTGATCAACACTCCCTCTTCATCCTTGATACAGAGAATTATATTAGAGCTCCTTATTTTTAAAGTTGAGATATGAAAGAACTTCATGTTCTTGTCACCTTCTTTGAGCCATTGGACCCTTGATTTTTGTTTCCAAAAAATTTCCTCCTTCAAAGAATGTTATGATAGTCAGCTAATAATTCCTTCTCTTTTTTTGTTCAAGAGAGGATATTGTCATCATCAAAAGATTCCATATTACCTTGGAGGGATGATATATCATTAGCCAGAGACTGATTTTTCTCAAAAATATTACCAAAACTTCTTTTATTCCATCCTTTCATATAAAAATTCACATGAGCTAGCTTTTTAGCAATCCTAAACAAAGTTGTTCCTTTGATTTTCACATTCCACCAGCCCTTAACTAAATCAAAAATTTCCTCATCTTGAAGCCACATCTTCTCAAATCTGAAAGGGGTCCTTCTCCTCTCTTTTTCCTTGATCTGAAAGAGGATAGGGTTGTGATCAGACCCAATGTGGGGAAGGGAGAAAATACCAACTTCTTTGTTCAACCATCCCCATGAAGTCAAAGCTCTATCAAGTTTAACTTGAATCAACTGATCTCCTTTTCTTCTATTAGACCAAGTAAATATACTACCACATAGCTCAATATCCATGAGATTGTTGAGAGAAATGAAATCCTGAAGGTCTTCCATGCTCTCAGTAAAATCAATATTACCCCCTTCTTTTCCCCGGACTCAAAGGGGTGTTGAAATCACCCAAAATCACCCATTCAATCCCTTTAATAATATTTTGAAATTTAGAGAGATCGGCCTAGAGATTTTTCCTTTCACCTTTGTTATTAGGGCGTAAATATTAGATAAGATCCAAAATTCCTTAGACTTCTTATCTTGAAATAACAAAGCCATATGGTTATTTCTACTAAGAAGCTTTGTACCTTTGAGTTTTTCCTCATTCCGATAACTTCCATTCCACCAACAGTTCCAATCGAACTAACAACAAAACTAGTAAAAAATTTTTACAATACCTTCTATTAGCTTCCAAGAAAGGTCCCTCCTCCATCTTGGTTTCCTGCAAAGCCAAAATGTCAAAATTGTATGTCACCTCCATATATTTTATCAGCCTCCATTTAACAGGTTATTCAACCCCCTAACATTCCATGATATAATATTCATTTAACCACTTGGTTCTTAGTTCTTCTAAATCTCCTAAGATCAAGTTTATATTGGGTTCCATCATCAATATCTTTTGACTCTATTTCTTCCTTATAACCTGCTTGGAGGGTCACCCAGCAAGTTTTTTTCTTTTGGTGTCACCTCGGATGTTTCCCCTTTGAAAGGAGTTTTCAGAGATGTCTCATTTTCATATTGTTTGGGGTCCCCTTCTCAGATTCATTCAATTTAGAGAGCATATATGTTTGAGTAGAGACAACTTCCTGGATAATGTTATGAATATTGTTAAATTCCTGCTTGATTTTCATTTCCAGTTGTCAAATCAACATTTTCACTTTCCAAAAATTGTCAAAAGGGTTAGAAAAATGATCCATAGATTCATTGAGGCTTCTTCCATCCATTTTTTTTGGTAGGATATGTTCCTTGGCAACTTCCTTAAGCAGATTATCCAGTTTCTTTGAGGATAAAAATTTTTCAGCTTGAACATGGAGCTTTGCCTTTTGAAACCGGGGTTCGATAAAGCTTTCCGCTAGGTCTTCTTATTCCTTACTTTATAAATCCCTCATCATCTATTAGCTTGAGCGCATGGGCTTGATTCAAGTTAGATCTATCTCCATTGTTTTCCATAATTTGAATACCTTTATTTGGATTAAAGTTCTTGGGAGTGTTTGTAACCACATGAGCAGTTTCCTTACCTTTATCTAGTTCCTTGGTATGCTTCTCCCGATACACCTTTGAGATCATCAACTTGCACTATTTCTTTACATGCCCCCAACCCTAGCATTTCTCACATCTTTGAGGGTAGTTTTCAAACTCTATTTTTTGTTCCCATCTTCCCAATCTTGACCACAGAGAGATGGATTTAGGTAAAGACGATCCCATCAAAGAATAGATACAAAATCTCACACAAACCACTCTTGATTTAGTAAGCATCACATTATCCATAGCCACAAAGGTACCAAGAGTGTTAGCAACTCCTTTAATAATATCCACATCCCAGAGTTCCAAGGGTAGACCTGGGAGTCTCACCCAGACAAGGAACTAATTAATATTCTCTCTATCAGGGTTGAACATGGGAGTCCATTTCCTCAAAAAAGGGAAAGTTTCCTGAGGAACCAAGGGCCATTATTAAGGATCCTCTGAGGGTCTTTAGAGTTGTTGAGCTAAACAGAAAGAAACCATTTAGTAAAGTTGTGACATCCATATGCCCCTTGGGTTTCCATTTCAAAACAGACCAAGATCTAATGGAATCAATATTAGGCCTTCCACCTACCAGTTTACCTATCAAGGCATTCTCCATTTTTCTCAGATTCTGATCTATAATGATATCAAGGATATCTAAGAACTTTCCTGTTCCATCCTGTTTAAGCTGAGGAATGATTCCTAAGCTCTTTTCCTTATCAGAGTTCAAAATATTCACATATAATTTAGGGGACCCATTTTCCACATGACTCCCACCCACATATAAAGTCTCATAAGTATCATTCTCCCTCGAAGACCGATCCCGAGAAATGGTCTCCTCTCCCGATGGGATCTATCTACTGTCGCTTTCCTACTCATTGCTATTCAGACCCTCCTCCTCCTCCTCGACCTGTTCACCTTTCCCGCCCATCTCGATTCACATTGGATGGACATTAATTTTGATTAAGGTGTCTATAATTCTTTAGCTGATAGATTGACAACATATCTTAGTTTCATAACTTAAAATTTCTAAATGCATATCTTTTCCATTCAAACATACAACTTTCAACAATATGAAATGTAAGTTTTCTTTTATTGAACATACTTTGGAATTTCTCTTTTCAACCATACAATACAAATATGATAACTACAAGTTTCAATAACATTATTTTGCAATACAATAACTTCTAATCCATTTATTTCAATAAAATTAGTCCTTTCCAACAAGGTATACAACAAAAGTTCTTTCTACATTCAACTAAATCACTACAACTTGGAATAAATGAAATATACAAGACTTTATTGCAAACATACAAAAGTTACAATCTTCCACTCTAAGTGGAAACAATAATATGATTTAAAAAATAGATAATTCTCCAACAAGGTCAAAACACAAGTCTTCTTTCAAGGTCATCTCCCAACTTTTAGCTTTCAAACTTGCATCCTTCAACTCTTCAAAACTTGGATCACAATACAAATAAAGGGGTATAGGTGAAAATTTGCACCCAACCTATAATCCAATAAGAGGAGAAACCAACCCCTTATTGGCTCCCGATCCCAAACCAAACAATAATGAGAGGAATTGAGAAACATTTTACAAATTTTACAAGAGGCTTCCACAACAAGCATTCCATAATAACACAATCAAATAACATATTCAACACTCTATTCAACAAAATAGCAATATCCCCAACAAACACAAAGGCTTGACTACAACAAGCCAACAAGGAGCAATGGAATATGGGCACCACCTCATTTTGTCTCCGAAGTGAAGTAGGAGTTCCACCCAAAATCCTCCATGTGCACAACTCAAAACATAAATCAATCCTTATTTCTACACTTGCACAATGGAAAATACAATCATGTTATCCTTTTCACTCCCCATAGGTGGAACTCAAACTCATACTCCCTCCAAAATTCATGCCTCACATCTCCCTTTTCCCTCCCCAATGGTCCCATAAATCCATTTCCCACACACAACTTAAGGAAAACTACCCATTTACAAACAACATAACCACAACACTCATACAATAAACAAACAACACCATTTCTACATCAAATACAATAATACAAATATGAAAAAAGAGGAGATCCTACCTCTCCATCAAGCTTCCAATTCCTTTTCTCAAACAAGCCTTTGAATCCTTCACCCAAGCTCAATCCAAGATGCAACTCCCAAAAGAAAAACTCCAAGTATGAAAACCAAGACCAAATTTCAAAAGTGCAAGAGAAGAAAATAAGGCAAGTAACCCAAAATCCATCAAAATCATCCAATAAATAGAAAATTGATGTGAGGATGATGCGTGGCTCCATGTAGGATGCTGAGGTGGCTCTATGTATGTTTCCACTTCATCATTTATCCATTCCAACACACAAGTCAAACACCAAGCCCAAACAAATTTAATGCACATGTAAGACTTATGAAAGTTGCACAAGCTATGGAATGAGGCAAAAGAACCTAAAAGATTTTCTTTACTCATCCATGCACCATGAGATAAGAGATAAACAAGAAACTATCCATGCATATATAAATTTTAAACAAATATTCAAACCCTAGCATATATACTACTCTCTACTCCATGAAAGCTTAATAAAAATGAACCTAGTTAGATTCTAAGCAATCAAATTAGATGTGTTGTTTACTTCAATGGAGGTGAAGAGGTCTCTCTAAAATGGCTACAAGACCAAGTTAGATACCCTCCTACTAACCTACTATGAAGTTATGGATGTAAGATGGAAGAGCTCTAAACAATGGAGTATGGCCAAGATCCAAATGTTCTATAGCTTAAAGCTATCACAAATGATTTCTAATGCCTTTCCAAAGTGTTTGAGAGAGAAGGACTTATGAGTGAAGTTTTAGTTTGAATAGGTAGGCTTAGCCTTGCATTTATAGTTTTCCACTTGGGAGAATTTAGAATTTGGGTACATGTGGGACTAAAGCTCAGAAAACACTTTTAGATTAGATTAGGATAAACATGCATTAGGCTTAGTTAACTATGATTATGATATTTAAACTTGATTAGCAAGTGATTATAGACTCATTGAGAGTTGGGATGGGTATGGATAACCAATTGTGACTGATAGATAGCCTAACAAAGCCAATAGAAGTGGTCTAGAGAGAACTAGGGAGGTTCTGAATGGTCGAAAGGAGGAATGTTTAGCTAATAAGAGAGATATTAGCCAAATAAGCTGATTATAGGAGGAATACGACCAAAAGAGTGTTGTGAATGGGAATTCGAGAATGGAGTGAAGAATGGGGAATTAATGAAGTGTCATTTATTGATTAGATTGGATGAAATGCTAAGTCTAAGCATATTTTAGGTGTCTACAATTTCCCCTCTTTGGGTGGCGTAAGTGACGTCACTTCAAAGAAAGTAGACAAGCATAAACAACTGGAAAATTTTGGAGGGATAGAAGAAAAATGAGTAGAATGGAGGATGCCCCTTTGATTGTTGATGGGGTGATAGAAGAACTTGATTGACGATCGAAAAGATGACATAAAGATAATAGAAGAAATGATAATGTGAAGAAGAAGAACAGAAAGAGGATATAGAAGAAAAGGAGCATGAGAAAGGGGCAATGAGCTAACATCCATCCAATGCCTTTTTAAAAACATTACTTTTCATCATATTGTTAAAGATCTTCATCATCGGTCCTTATTAAAAAGAATGAATAAAAGTGTAGTATGACATGAAAAGCCATATACGAACAAATGTCCATTGCTAAAAACACCAACTCCATGCAACATAAAAAATGCAATGAAATATGAAAAAGTAAAATATGTGTAACTCCATGCAACATACATAATGCAATGCAATACAAGAAAGTAAACAAGCTAAACCTAATAGAGAAACAAGTACCATGTTTTTGCTATCAAGCTTCAGTTCCAACCTATTCGAATTAACAACAAGGGTTAATTATGGTGCCCCAAGCAAGGATACATGCAAAGGCAAAATAGAGGACACTTTGGTCTGATGAAAAAGCAATGTGCACTACGAAATAATACCAGACAACTCATTGTGCCCTAGAGTATAGACAAAGTAAGCATCCTAACTTTTGTTGATGGAGGTAGATCCAGACAATCCGTGAGTCACGCACATGTACATGTACATATTTGAATGTTTTGATTTTTCTAACATATTTGAATGTTTTGATTTTTTCTAACATATTTGAATGTTTTTGTTATTTTTCTAACATATTTGAATGTTTTGATTTTTCTAACATATTTGAATGTTTTTGATGATTCTAACATATTTGAATGTTTTTATTTTTCTAACATATTTGAATGTTTTTATTTTTCTAACATATTTGAATGTTTTTGTGATTTTTCTAACATATTTGAATGTTTTTAGTTTTCTAACATATTTGAATGCTTTTGTGATTTTGAAAGTTTTCTGAAACTATGTACAGGAAGATGAGGAAGCGTGGATGCCCCTAGTGATAGATGGGATGTACAAGGGCATAAGGCCACGTGCATACGAGAAAGGTGAAGATGTAAAAATGCCCCAGTGATTAGGTGGGAGTATTCAAAGGCAAACTCTTCACAGGTAGAAGTAGGACCCAAGGCCATTATGGATAGGTTCAACATGATGGTGAACGTAAACCAATGAAGTGCTAGGAAGAAGAAAGGATGCCCCCATCATAAGTTGGACTAAAAGCACATGATAGAAAGGAAGGATAAGATTATTTTTGCAGAAGGGGAAAAAAGGTGCCCAAAAACATGGCAATAAAGTAATCTTATACACATGGATGCTTTGAACAAAGTAGAATAATGATGTGAATGATGTGAATGTAGCTTAGAAGCCTTGCGATGAAGAAGTGATTAGCCAAAGGCACAAATCTTGAGATGAGATATGGACTATAGTAAGAGTTTGAACAAGGTCCAAAAAGGCACTTGGTAACATACTAATCCTATTTACTCATGGAGATCCAGTGTGCGCACATGGAATTTATTACCTCTTAAAGGGAAAAATTAATATAAAACAAGTGAAGAAACCCTAGCCAATGGGTAGGGATGATTGATTGTGAAAGGTGATTTTGTGAATGGATGGTGGAAAGATAGTTGTTCATTGCTCTGCTACTGGCCAGGTGTCCATAGCCCGATAGAGATGTATTTGATTCTAATCACAACATTTCTCTCTGAACCAGTCAGGGCATTCATAACCCTAATAGAGATTATTGGAAATAACCCAAGAGAGAGTTATATATCAATTTTCTTTTTCTTTTAGCTTTTAGCTTATGATTTTTGATTGATTTTGATTATTTTGTTGTCTGAAAACTTATTTCAGCTCTCTTTTTGAAAAGGGTTGAAGAACCACATATGGCTTGATGAGAGGATGTGGAAGTGAATATGATGATGACATTGGCTAGTGTCAAAAAATAGGTCCAAAATTTATTTGCAACAAGTTTATTAGATGCTGATTGTGATGGGATCTCTAAGAGGTCGACTGTCGTTCTTTAATTTACTGAAGGTGATAAAAGACCAGGGTCAAACAAATACCATAGATATACATGTCAAAAAATGCATGCGAATAGGCTAACCAAAATATCACCAAAGGGATGAAAATGGTAGGAAGACTTGTAGAATAACAAGGAAGGGAAGAAAGAAACATCCATGTGTACGCACTACCTGATTGCAATGTTTGAGAAAATGTACCTTTGATTTTTGTTGTGTTTTCTCAATGTTTTGCATTTTTGAATTTATTTTTGATTTTTATATTTTTGATAGTTTTTGGAAAGGTGGGACCAATAAATTCACTCTATGTGGTAAGATCCAACAACAATGTTTGCGACTTCCTTGATAAGGGAGACTAGGCACATTTGTTTATCGAGAGTGATATTATCCTTGATCTTGATGATTGAGGTGAGTTCACATTCAATAAATGACAGGTGATTTGTTACGAAACATGGATTTTGTATGTGGGAGATTTAATTCCCCATTCAGAGATTTATGCACTTTGTACCATACTTGATGGTTACGTTGATGTGCATTCTTGAATCACACTTGATTTAGAATTTTGAGATTGTTTGATTTGTTGGGAGCTATAGATCTCTTTATAGTTTTGATCTGAGCTTGATTAAGAAACTATTTGGGTTTCTTATAAGTTGACGCATGAATTTTCTGATCTCGAGAAGGAGAAGAAAGTGAACATGGATGTTTAGAACTGATGTGATAAATGACCATGGGCTTGCCACCATCTTTGGTATAATAACAATGTGATGGATGAAAAGGATACAATCCCGGATTGAATAATATGGGCTCTTTGGGGTGAGCCATAGATAGAAGATGAAGGGCTTCTCGGATGTGGCCCAAGAATAGAAGAAGACGGCTACTTGGGACGTGACCCATAGATAAAAGATGAAGGGCTACTAGGATGTGGCCCAAGAATATAAGAAGAAGGGCTACTTTGGGACGTGACCCATAGATGTAAGATGATGGGCTACTAGGATGTGTCCCAAGAATAGAAGATGATGGACTACCTAGGGGTGATCCATACCTAGAAGGCATGGGGCTAGTTAGATGTGCCCCAATAATAGAAGATGATGGACTACCCGGCAATGATCCATACATAGAAAATAAGGGTCTAGTTGGATGTGCCCCATGAATAGAAGATAGTGGGCTACTTAGAAGGTGACCCACACCTAGACGAAGATGAAGGGCTACTTGGTGTTGACCTCATAAGAGATTGTGATTGAGGAATTATGATAGAAAAAGAGGGATTGGGTGATGAGAAAATATTCCATGGATCAATGTAAGACCCAGGAGTTTCATCACACAATGAAGATTGTGAAGATGGAAGAATAAGAGGAGGATCAAGTTGCATGATCTGAGGCTCTTCCTCCATTTCTTGATAAAAGGAATCAACATTTTTCTCAGAATATGCGGGTGCATCAAAGTCTAAAGAGAATCCCTTCTCGTAATCTTCTAAAGCAATATCTTCATGTGCCCCTATAAATGCCCTGATTGTTTCTTCATTATGAAAAAGGTCAATTGGTATGAGTTTTTGATCGACCACCAGGCGTTGATTGGAAGAAAGAGGTTCACTTGGTGTGGAAGACTTAGAAGATGTTTGATGATTATTGATAGAAGCGAGATGACATGAGAGAGCGAAGAAGATGTGTAGCAAAATGTATCGAAGTAGAACAAGGTGGTGTGGACCTACCTATATGATGGTATATCAACCGTAAACTAGTAGGATTAAGTCCAAAGTCTGTAGATTGTGACGCATGGGTCAATTCACATGTTTGACTTGAAGGACTTTGAGTCACATGAATCTTCAAAGAAGTAATACTTATTAGGGGTGATTGATGAAGAATTTCCTACGAAGAAGGGGAGGACCATGATTTAAGAATTACATCGGATGAATAATAAAAAGGGTCCTATAAATAAAGAGAGGACCATAATTCATGAATTATATTAGTTGTTTGGTTGGCGGGACTTGGAGTCGCATGTATCTTCAAAGGAAGAATACGTTGTTGAGGTGACTGATAAAAGGGGTCATGTGAAGAAAGGGAGGACCACAACGTAGGAGTCATATTAAATGTATTATGAAGAGATTCTTGCAAAGATAGGGAGGACCATGACATAGGAGTCGCATTAGATGACTTAGGAGTCAAATTAGATGAATCCGAATAGTAGTTTGGATCTGAATCCTCAGAAGAGTCAAAGGAAATATTTGGATTGGAATCCTTAGAAGAAGAGGAAATGTTTGGATTAGAATTAGAAGAAGAGTGGGGGAACTTGAATAATAATTTGGATCATAAGTGTCCAAATCATACCACCGACTATGAGATGAAGGTGGGGAATGAGTTATCCATATGGGCTCTCTAGCACAAAGAACCAAATGAGGTTTAGTTGTAATGGGAATATTTTGATTTGAATTACTAAACCTAGGTTCTGTATTTTTGTAAGTATGGGGAACTGCGTGATAGTCAGTCATTTTTAATTTGTTTTAAGCATAAGTGTCTAGATCTAGATAGTGTGATGGAACTCCTTCAAAGGGAAGGAAGTGACATGTTGATTTTGGTAGCATAAGGATAACCAACTAGACATTTGGTAAGTATTGATATGCGTGTGTGATTTTCTAAAGAAGGTATAAGGAAAGTAGACATCATGATGACACAATATCAATGACATAAAAAGCGATTATTATAGAAAATAAGTTTTCTAAATGAATAATCACAAGGAACAATCATGGAAGTGTGAAACATAAATCTGATCATCAAGGAAATACACCCTATGAAAATGCATGTGCAAAGTGATAGTTTGATACAAAAGTGATCAACACAATGTCAATATTTACGTCAAGCTCGAAATGAACAAGGCGTAAATATTAACAAATGGTAGATGTGACTCCCAATCAAAGGATACCACGACAAGTTCAACAACCAACAGGACCTAAATGTTAAAGGGTGGGGTTTACAAATGTAAGACAGCTTAACCACACCAATTGGACACGTCTATCAAGCTTCGCGGAGAAGTGAGATATTAGTGTCAAAGTGGTATTGAAATGATGCAAACAAAGCAAGAGACACCTTTTAAGATTTAGTACAATGTTTGAAATCAAACTAAGTCAAAGTATACTAAGGATGTGTTAAAATGTGGACAGCGTAACACCACAATGTGAAAACTTAGATCATGTTTAAGAGAAACATGACATAAGTATCTTAATTATTTCGAGAAAATTCAAATGAGGTAACATGTCAAAGGGAGATAAAATTATGAATCAATCCTAACTATGATGACGATCCTGACGTGGGTATCAATATCACAAAGGCTACCAATGATATAAATATGCCTTCGCACACTTTAGACATTTAACTTACCCAAATTAAACATGGATGCGCATAAATGGAAAAAAAGTGGCAAAATTAATCGATTGGTAACACATAGTTAGTCACCCTTATTTTGATCAACAAAGTGTCAAAAGAATGTGAAGGAAGAAGATCAAAAATGGGGATGAAAAAAATGTTGGCTTTACTTCGGCAGAGTTTCACCTTGCCTTAAGGCAAGTGAAAAACTAAGCAAAAGTAAAACGTCACACGTTCGTGATGAAAGATGGCTCATAACTAAAAATTGTTTTGAATGTCAAAGTGGGCTCTGGCCAAAGTATATTTTCTTAGGTGGTTCTCTCATCCTAGGTGTTACAAAGATTATCCACGAGTTGGATGATTTACCCAAATAGTCCCGACTATCTTGGGAGTATCTCTAATTTGACCCCTTTAAGCACAATGGGAAGTAAATGCATCCATCATGTGTGTAAACGGTTCGCATAGGGACAACTTGTAACTCTATCTCACAAAGGAATCACTAGTTAGATAGGTAGTGTGGAGCACTTCCCGTTTCATCCACAAGGTTCCCTCTTGCGTGGACTACTTTGGGGTTCCTAGAACCACCCCTATTGTTGTAGCTTAAGGCATTATGCTAAAGGGGTTATGTTCCATTTGAGTGGAGAGGGATGTACCCTTTTCTGAAACCTGCAATAAAGTATTTTGAATATGTTGTTCATTTTATCTTGTTTAATTAGGTGTGGTTTGCTCGAACACTATTTGGTAACCTATATAACAATTTGTATTACAAGTTTCGACTTTATTTTTACACCTTTCTTTGACAAGCGTTAGGTCCTGTAGACAATGAGTTCATTAATTTTTCATTGCAAATTTATATCAATAAAGGGAATTTACACCTTGCTTTTGATTCCTAAGATCGCCAAAAGGTGTGAAGGAAGAGCATACGCAGTGTGAAAATTCTTACTAAAGCACATAAAAATTACTTTATCTTTTAGAACAAGTATTTTTAACATATGATACAAAGCTATGCAAGTGTTTTTGATCTCCAAGATCACTTTTGAAGGCAAGAGGAGAGATCATAAACACTTTACAAACCTTTCTCAAGCTAAGAAATGAAACACTTAACTAAGTTAGTCAAAAATAAAACTAAAATAACCCTACAAATAATTGATTAGTGCTACAAAATATTTCAAAGTTTTAGAAAGGCCAAGAAAACACTTTTTGAACTTTAAGATACGTTAGAAAATGACTATTCACATAATAATGTAAACCATAAATTTTCGGTAAGTCAAAATCCTAATTTTATGATTCCATTGTGTAGTTCATTTCAGTACCTTTCCAACGCAACAAAAATGGAGTCGTTTTGAGTTCAGGAGCAAACATTATGGCCTCCGAAAGATTGCTAATGATGCCTGCACTTTGTTAGTGTACATGCGTGCAAAGAATGGTATGTGCACTCCCTTTCCTGTAGGTGGCTAAAAAACATGGGATTTTTAAAAAATAATCTCAAAATATCAATTTTTATCGATTTGGTTCAATTTTGGCAGCACTTCACCTCCTTTGATCCTGCAAAGAGCACAAAAACAAGACAATCCTAGCTTATCTAGCTAAGAAACTTGATATTTATCCATTAATACAAGAAATGTTAGTGAAATAAAAACTTGAAACTAATCTAAAAAACTTTGAAAAATTAATTTAGAAATCTTGAAACTAGTCTAGAAATATTGAAACTAAAAAAACATTAAACTAAAATAAAAGCTTCAAAATGACTCCATTAATGGAGGATGGACAAAGTGTCCCACCGGGTGCCAAATGTATGCAATGGAAAGTTGCACAAGCTATGGAATGAGGCAAAATAACCTCAAAGATTTGCTTTACTCATCCATGCACCATGAGATAAGAGATAAACAAGAAACTATCTATGCATATATAAATTTGAAACAAATATTCAAACCCTAGCATATATACTACTCTCTACTCCATGAAAGCTTAATAAAAATGAACCTAGTTAGATTCTAAGCAATCAAATTAGATGTGTTGTTTACTTCAATGGAGGTGAAGAGGTCTCTCTAAAATGGCTACAAGACCAAGTTAGATACCCTCCTACTAACCTACTATGAAGTTATGGATGCAAGATGGAAGAGCTCTAAACAATGGAGTATGGCCAAGATCCAAATGTTCTATAGCTTAAAGCTATCACAAATGATTTCTAATGCCTTTCCAAAGTGTTTGAGAGAGAAGGACTTGTGAGTGAAGTTGTAGTTTGAATGGGTAGGCTTAGCCTTGTATTTATAGTTTTCCACTTGGGAGAATTTGGAATTTGGGTGCATGTGGGACTAAATCTCAAAAAAACTTTTAGATTAGATTAGGATAAACATGCTTTAGGCTTAGTTAAGCTAGGATTAGGCTATTTAAACTTGATTAGCAAGTGATTAGAGACTCATTGAGAGTTGGGAGGGGTATGGATAACCAATTGTGACTGATAGATAGCCTACGAAGCCAATAGAAGTGGTCTAGAGAGAACTAGGGAGGTTTTGAATGGTTGAAAGGAGGAATGTTTAGCTAATAAGAGAGATATTAGCCAAACAAACTAATTATAGGAGGAATACAACCGAAAGAGTGTCGTGAATGAGAATTCAAGAATGGAGCGAAATATGGGGAATTAACAAAGTGTCGTTAATTGATTGGATTGGATGAAATGATAAGTCTAAGCATATTTTAGGTGTCTACACCATTTACCCAAATTATTGCCCACATGTCATATCTTCCCTTTTAATTCAGATTTAAGCTAAACTAGTTATTTAAGACATATTATCAAGTGTTAATAAAGTAAAAATATTTCCCAAATAATTAAACACATACACTACAAATTCAAACAATTAAAAATTAAAAGAAAGGAAACATAATACACTCATGTACACATAAACGAGGTCACCCCATATGGAAACCTCATAACAAAGCATGCAACAACATAACATTCCATTATACACAAGTTGTCAAATTTTGGCCATGTTACACAACACCTGACATCCTTCTATGGTTAGTACACTATCCCCTTTCAATGTATGTGATAAATTGTCCTTGCAACACAAACATAATACCTCTCTCGGCTTGATGCCCTATTAACAACATAGATAATAATATACTAATAGAAATCAATAAACCTTGTTGAAAATTAGCAATTTTATCATCTATCATCATTCAATTTAATTCGATTTTAACATCCATAACATCATAATTCTACTCAAAATATCCAACATAAGCTACACATCCAGAATATGACATGTTAGTATAAAATCAAAATATTGCAACTCAATATTTGTGTGTGTGTGTGTGTGTAACACCCATAATTTCGACGTTGTACAACCACACTAAACCTTAATAATCATCTTAGAAAGTCACAGACAATATTTTTTAAAAAAATTACAAGAGTGTCAATCCTTATAATACGTTTGATTAATTCCTACCAATAATTTTCTACATTACAATGAATGGATCAAGTCTAGATTAATAGTTAAATATTCTTAATCCATTTCTGAACTAAATTTAATTACCATCCACTAGATAAGTGTCCATTAATTTATTTTACTAGGTTAAATAGTTTTCCCCTTCTTAAGATAAGATTAAAACCTACTTTTAATAAATCCTTATCCTTAGTTATCTTAGTTTTCTTAAATTTTTATTTTTAATGCCCATTAAATCCTTTTCTAGAAACCCACTAGGAGAGTTACATTTTTTTTACTTAATACACTAGAGAACTAAGTGGCCCAATTAACTTATTTACATATACCTTAAAATTATTTAAGAACCCATAATATATATCCCCACCTAAAAATTGTAGGGTTGATTTCTAACGTTTGGATCAAATCAATTGTGGGCACTAGATCCTAGGGTTCCAAGCTAACCCTAACTATCCTTATGAAATTTCATTAAACCTTTTTCTTTTCACTAGACTCATCATTTGGCCTCTTTTCATTTCTTTGATTTAAAGGTTGGAGGAGTGGAATCCATGGGATCAAGGAGGGAAGCCATGGAGGGATTCATTTGGATCTAGCTTAGTTTAGTTTAGTTTAGAGATTATATAAAGCAATCTCTTCTATTTATTGATTGTAGAGGTTTCCCCTCTAAATCAGTAGTAGATATATAGTTTTTTCATTCTTGAGTTCATTATATGGGAAAACCACTCTTTCCAATTAATCTATGAGATTTGATACATTTAAATGCTCATTCAAGGATTTGTATTCTTAAAACAATGAGTTTATTCCCTTATAGTTTTTGGTAGTTTCCTTTTTACATTTTATAGGCTCAAATTTTAATTAAATCAAGTTCAAATTGCACAGTCATGGATTTTACTTTTCCCCAAAGTGATTAAACCACCGCCCGAAAGCAGGACTAGGTGACAATTTGTAAATTAGCACCTTTCTGGGTGGAAGTTCGAGGGACCGACGCTCTAATCAGGCCGGTGGTCCGGAGACCGTCACTCTATAGAGGGTGGTGGTCCTATTCTTTGAAAATAGAACCATCAATTCCGTAATTTTTCCAAAACCAATTTTACTAGAGTGATTTATAGTTTATCCTAGCTTGAATTTATATGCCTAAAGCCACTAGTTGAAAGGTTAAACTATTTATTCATTCCATGACTTAAATCACTAAATTCAAATATTTTCTATTTCAATAGTAAACAAGAAAACAACTACAAGAACACTTTTCCAATAAAATTGCTTTCAAGCTCAAATGAAGGAATGAAACTTAATCTATTTCTAGTATCATTGTTTTCCTTTCCACAACAAGAATGTAATTTTTCAACAAAGTAACTCATTATAATTTAGTGCATCCTTCCATTTCAACTACAACCATTTATTCAAGGAAAGCACAAACAACTATTATACATTTAATATTTACTAAGAATACATTCTCAATGATTTAAAACTCCAAGTTTTTCCCTTCATTCTTACAATAATGCAACTCCTACAAATAACAATGAACTTTTTTTTCTTTGAGCATAGCTCATTTCTTACAATGCAAAGATATTTCTTTCTAACAATACATTACAACTTAATAAACAAAATATATAATACAACTTTTCTTTTAAATACAATACTACTAGCCTTCCACCTTAAGTGGGAATTACATGAAAGGTTCCTACAATGAAGGATTTCTTGTTGTCTTCTAAAAATGCTCCAAGTCCCAAATCTTCAACAAGAGCTCCACCATTTCTTTACTTCAATCACAACAACAAAAATGGGGGAGAGGCAACACTCTCCACCCAACCAATAATCTAATGAGGAGAAGAAGCTATCCTCCTCATTGGCCCTTGAGCCCCAACCAAAATGCAATAAGGAATGGATAAAACTCATGGCAACTAACACAATGCTTCCACATCACAATACAAAATTTCACAACCATTTAACACACATTCAAACACAAGATAACAATCACAAGAATGCAACTTTCAAAATACACAAGGCTTGAAATGTAAAGCCAATGGAGCAAGGATCTATGGGGAGATCACTTATATCTCCTAAATGGGATTAGGTTCCCTCCTTAAATCCCTCAAAAACAAAACTCCAAACCCCTACACAACTCTTATGCCTCCGTACTATCTCTTATGTCTCCCTCAAAAGAACCAAGTAAGAAAAGAAAGCATTTTATTATCCAAGGTGGGGCACCCAACCTAACTCCCTCCCAAAATATGAAACAAAATCTTATGCCTCCCTACAATAGAAAATCCCCATATCCTTCTCCTACACAATACTTGGGCATTCTACCAAATATCCCAAAAAGCACACAAACCATTCAGTTACATGTAATACATACATATAAAAACAAACTAGTAAAAAGAGTGTAGCTCCTACCTTTCCATAATAAGATCTTCATCAGAGAATCACACTCCAGGGATCCTTCTAGCTCAATCCAACTCCAAAAAGCTCCAAAAATAAAACAAGCACTCCAAAACTCCCAAAAAAACAATTAAACTCTCTAATGGTATAGTTGTCTCAAGTTGGTGTGCATCTTCTTCACCCCTAGGTGGGATGAATAAGGTGCATGATGAGCCTCTGCCAATATATCCTATCTCAAACCTCCATCCCTAGGTACATAGATTTGGCCTCTGTGTCTGAGAAATCCATCTTAATCTAATGAAAATCCATAAAATTTCCCCTCAAGGGTTATATGGGACTCAATCTCTAATCTAGCTACAAGGTAGAAACTGTCATGTAGAAGCTATCACAAAATCCTGCTCCAAAATATATACCATTTGAAGTATCCATAACCAAATGTCTCTGTCTACTCAGAGTGTCAATAATAATAGTCTCTTTCTCCTTCACATGCTCTATCTCCATTTCATACTAACATAACAACTCCATCCAACTCCACTGACGAGCATTGAGATTGTGTTGTGTGAAGAGGTGATGTAATCTCAAATGGTCTATCTTGAGGATAAATCTCCTACCCAAAAGCAAATGATGCCAATGTAGCAAATCATGCACAACTGTTGCAAGTTCAAGGTTATGAGTTAGATAATTGAGCTCATGATATTTGAGTTTGCGAGACTCAAAGGCAACCACACGGCCCTCCTACATCAAAACACCACCTAATCCTACTAAGGAAGCATATGTTAAAACAAGAAATCCCTCTAAGGGTCAAGCATAAAAAGAATTGGTTTTGACGTAAAGTATCCCTTTAGTGTACTGAAGGCCTTCTCACATCCATCGGACCAAAAAAACTTCTTCCCTTTCCGTTGAAGGGAAGTGATGGGGTGCGCAATCCGAGAAAATTCCTGAACAAATCTCCTATAGTAACCTACCAACCCCATGAAATTGCGCACCTTAGTCACATTGGTTGGCATGGGCCAATCCATAATAGCTCTAATCTTGGAAGGATCGATGGTGATACCTTCCCCAGAAATGATGTGACCCAAGTACTACACCTCTGACTGAAAGAATGCACACTTCTCCGGTTCTGTAAAGTTTTTTTCTCTCGAGACATTGCAAAACCTGACAAAGGTCATCCTCATGCTCCTTGCATTTACATGAGTAAATAAAAATTTCATCAAGAAATATGAGCACGAAGTGATCTAAAAATTTCTGGAATACCCCATTCATCAAACTCATGAATACTACGGGGGCATTTTTCAGACCAAAAGGCACTATTGTGAAATTGTACTAGTCATATCTCGTATGGAAGGTCACCTTATGAATATCTTCCTCCATGATCCTCACTGATGATATCCAAACTTAAGATCTATCTTGGAAAATATTATGTCCCCCTTCATCTGATCAAACAAATCATCAATATGTGGAAGGGGTAATTATTCTTGATCGTTACTTTATTGAGTTGACGATAATCAATACAAAATCGTAAAGATCTATCCTTATTCTTTACCAAAATCACCGGTGCACCCCAAGGGGATATACTTGGATGGATTAATAATTTCTCGAGAAGGATGTCTAGCTGCAAGTTGAGCTCATAGAGCTCAAGGGTAGTCATCGTATATGGCGTTCATGAGATAGGCTCTACTCCCGGAACCAAATCAATGTGAAAATCAATCTCATGTGGGACGTAACCCCGACAACTCCCTTGGGAAGACATTTTAAAATTACCTCAAGATAGGATGATCATCAAGTGACATCCCACTAGACTCATCCTTTGATTTATCACTAACCATGATAGCATACAACTTGCAACCTCGTCATGCACACTCCTTAGGCTGCATAGTGTATATGATACAAATAGAGGTGGGTCTCCTAACTCCCACTATCACCGTTGTCTCTACTCCCAAATAATCTACATAAGATATTATCTCACCGTAACAATCAACTTTAGCTCTATGTGTAGATAACTAATCCATGCCCAGAAAAATCCCATAAGAACCCCAAGGAAGGATACGAAGATCTAAGGTCGTGGAAAAATGTCCTAGATTAACTATGCACTCCTTGAATAAGGATTCCATAGTGAGCCTTGATCTAAAAGCCATCTCCACATCTTAACTACGGCTCTACCTAATTGCCACCATCCTGCATCACTCTACTACAAATGGAGAAATAAAATAATCTAAGGAGCCTGAATCAAATAAAATAGAAATAGAAATGCCATTAATGCTACTTGTAGTCTTGATCACTATGCCTTGGTGCTCTGTCTCGGTGGTTCTCGACCGTTTCATATATCCTATAGCTCCTAGCCATATCACCTACTACATGCTCTGAAACTAATGCCTTACCCTTGTTATTAGGGTTCTGAGGGAACTCTCTCCAATGATTCCCAAGTATCTGCACCCGTAGCAACTACCAGGTCCCCTCCAATGAGAAGTAGGTCCAACACATACTCTCTTGGTTTGTGTTGTGGATCCTGATGATCCTTCTACGGACTATTGTGGTCACTGTTGATGAGCTCCTGCTAATTGAGCTCTATGAGGTGCTTGAATCCTAATTTGTCCCCTAGGGGAAGGCCCCATACTTCACCCCCTCTAAGCATCGAATCTCTGTGGAGGCCTAAATGGAGGATAACTCTGTCGATACTACTGCTGAGGTGGTTATTGAAGTGGCCTCAATGAATAGTATGTAGAACCATGTCTACCATGAGGTGGAGGAGATGACCCCCTTAATATTTTATCCTACATCTGCTAGATGTGGCTCCACACTCTATCTCTGGCATGCTTCATCTTCCCCTTGGTCTCCTCCACAATGTAAGCTTCTCAACATCCTCTACTAAGGTCTTTGGAAAATTAATGTGCATTTCACCTCCAAAGTCTACGTTCAAGCCCTTGATGAACCTGTGAATCCTCACCTTTTTTTCTTGCATATAGTCTACAAATCGAAGTAGGTCTAGGAAGCGATGCTCATACTCTGTCACTATGATGGATTCCTGAGGTAGGTCGTGGAACTCATCTATCCTCTGTTGAATGAACCTCCTAGATAAATATCTTCTCCTAAACCACTCCTCGAAGATCTCCCAAGTGACTATCTCGGAATCCACATGGAGCTTCTACTCCTCGGTCCTCCACCAAACCTTGACTTTGTCTCTTAGAAGGTGGATGGAAACATGAGCCTTCATGTTGTTAGTACACGGACATAGCTTGAAGCACCCACTCAAGTTGACCAACCATGCCTCTACCTGAAATCCTCCAGTGTCCCCAAAAAAATGAGATGGATGGAGTTTCAAGATCTCTCTGATGTGATCTTTCGTTGTATATTGTCTGCCTCTATGTCTCTCATCACAATCATCACATTGTCTATGTCTCTTAGATCCATATCTATGCTCTGTATCCCTATCTCCATGACCTCTCTCGGGATGGCTCTCTTCTAGCAAACTCCACGTCGAGTTCTCTCGACCTATACTCATCATTGTGTCGGGAAGGTGAAAAATCCTCTACTGGTGGCTCTTTGTCCTATCCGTTAGGTGTCCTTCTAAATATCTTCCACGTATAGTGGAATTAACATCATGTAGTTCCTAAAGGTAATATCACTGCTACTACCTGATCTGGGGGTGGTAAGTCTAGGTCCATGTGTAAGAACCCCTCGTCTAGTCATGTGCCTCCTACATAGACCAAGATGAGAGTTAGTTTATCATTCTAGGTTTTGTTTCAGTTTTCTAGGTTTTCTACATTTTAAATTATCATGCAAAGTTGTGTGATCTAGGTTTAGAGTTGTGCTAGGTTTTCTTGTTATGTTTTATGTTTCCAAGTGTGCCTAGGGTCCAAGCATTGAACCCATGGCTCTGATACCAAGTGTAATGCCCACAATTTTGATGTTCTAAAACCACATTAAACCTTAATAATCATCTAGAAAGTTACAAATTTTTTTATTTTTTAAATATTGCAAGGGTGTCAAACCTTATAATACGTTTAATTAATTCCTACCAACAATTTTCTACATTACAATGGATGGATCAGGTCTAGATTAATAATTAAATATTCTTAATCCATTTCTAATGTCAATTTAATTACCATCCACTAGATAAGTGTTCATTAATTTCTTTTACTAGGTTAAATAATTTTTCCCTTCTTAAGACAACATTCAAACCCACTTTTAATAAACCCTTATCCTTAGTTACCTTAGTTCCCTTAAATTATTATCTTTAATGCCATTGAATCATTTACTAAAAACATACTAGGAGAGTTACATTTTTAACTTAATACACTAGAGCACTAAGTGGCCCCATTCACTCATTTACACATACCTTTAAATTATTTAAAAACCCATAATATATATTCCCACCTAAAAATTGTAGGGTTGATTCCTAACCCTTGGATCAAATCAATTGTGGCCACTAGATCCTAGGGTTCCAAGCTAACCCTAACTATCCTTATGAAATTTTATTAAACCTTTTTCTTTTCCCTAGCCTCCTCATTTGGTCTCTTTTCTTTTCTTTTATTTGTAGGTTGGAGGAGTGGAAGCCATGGGAGCAAGGAGGAAGCCATGGAGGGATTCATTTGGATCTAGCTTAGTTTAGTTTAGTTTATAGATTTTATAAAGCAATGTCTTCTATTTGTTGATTGTAGAGGTTTCCACTCTAAATATGGAGTAGTTATTTAGTTATTTCCATTCTTGAGTTCTCTATTTGGGAAAAACCCTCTTTCCAATTAATCTATGAGATTTGATACATTTAAATGCCCATTCAAAGATTTACATGCTTAAAATAATGATTTTATTCCCTTATAGTTTGTTGGTGGTTTCCTTTTCTCATTTTACATAGGCTCAAATTTTAATTAAATCAAGTTCAAATTTGTAAAGTCATGGATTTTACCTTTCTGATGAAATGCCACCACGAGAGCGGGTTGATGGTCTGTGACCACCGCCCTACCTAGGTGATGATTTGTAAATTTGTACCTTTCACGAGTGTCGGTTCATATACCGTCACTTTGATCATGTCGGCGGTCTAGAGACTGCCACTCTACATAAGGCGGAAGTCATGTTCTTTGAAAAGAGAACCATTAATTCTGAAATTTTTCCAAAAACCAATTTAACTCAACTTATTTATAGTTCATCCTGGCTTAAATTTATATGTCTAAAGCCACTAGTTAAAAGGTTAAACTATTTATTCATTCCATGACTTAAATCACTAAACTCAAAGATTTTTTATTTCAATACTAAACAAGAAAAAAACTACAAGAACACTTTTCCAATAAAGTTTTTTCAAGCACAAATGAAGAAATGAAACTTAATCTATTTCTAGTATCAATTTTTTCCTTTCCACAACAAGAATGTAATTTTTCAACAAAGTAACTCATTATAATTTATTGCATCCTTCCATTTCAACTACAACCATTTATTGAAGGAAAACACAAACAAGTATTATACATTTAATATTTAATAAGAATGCATTCCCAATGATGTAAAACATCCATGTTTTTCCCTTCATTCTTACAATAACACATCTCCTACAAATAACAATGAACTTTATTTTTCTTTGAGCATAGCTCATTTCTTACAATGTAAAGATATTTCTTTCCAAAATACATTACAACTTAATAAACAAAATATACAATACAACTTTTCTTTTAAATACAATACTACTAGCCTTCCACCTTAAGTGGGAATTACAAGAAAGGTTCCTATGATGAAGGATTTCTTGTTCTCTTCTAAAAATTCTCCAAGTCCTAAATCTTCAACAAGAGCTCCACCTTTTCTTTACTTTAATCACAATAACAAAAATGGGGGAGAGGCAACGCTCTCCACCCAATCAATAATCCAATGAGGAGAAGAAGCTATCCTCCTCATTTGTCCCTAAGCCCCAATCAAAATGCAACAAGGAAAGGATATAATTCATTCCAACTAACAGGATTGTTCCACATCACAATACAAAATTTCACAACCATTTAACACACATTCAAGCACAAGAATACAACTTTCAAAATACATAAGTCTTGAAATGTAAATCCAATGGAGCAAAGATCTATGGGGAGATCACTTATGCCTACCAAATGGGATTATATTCCAACCTTAAATCCTTCCAAAACACAACTCCAAACCCCTACACAACTCTTATGTCTCCCTCAATAACTTTTTCTGCCTCCCACGTTCTCTTATTCCTCCCTACAATCTCTTATGTCTCCCTCAAAAGAACCAAGAAAGAAAAAAAAGAATATTTTTATCCAAGGTGGGGCACCCAACCCAACTCCCTCCCAAAACATGAAACAAACTCGTATTCCTCCGTACAATATAAAATCCCCATAGACTTCTCATATACCATACTTAGGTATTCTACCCAAGATCCTAACAAGCATACAAACCATTCACTTACATGCAATACACACATATAAAAATAGAAATAAAAAGAAAGTAGCTCTTACCTTTCCATAGTAATAACTTGATCAAAGAATCACACTCCAAGCTCCTTCAAGCTCAATCCAACTCTAACAAGCTCCAAAACTTCAACAAGCACTCCAAAATCTCTAACTCAAAAATACAAGTGCACAATAAAATGAAGTAACCCCCAAACAAACAATTAAACTTACATATATAAAAAAGAGAATAGGAGGGTGAGGTGGCTCTATGTAGGATGCCGAATCACTTATCCTCAACCCCAACTCATAATTCAAACCTCAACGCCAAGGCATAATAAATTGGTGTTTTAGAGAAATGGCAAGCCTCTTACCCATTCAACACAAAACCACACCCCTAAGGACATAATTTAAAACCCATGTAATAAAAGTGCAATAAATGTCACTTTTTCTTACAAAACACATAATGGGGTCTATTTTTGACCCCCCAATCCATAGGTAGGGTTGGTATATGAAATTAAGAGGTGTGGGACAAGCTTAACTTGTCCCACAAGCCTCCAAAAATGGCCCTTAAGCCCAAATCCGAATTTCCCAAGTAAGGAAGGGTGTACAACACTCAAGGTCACATACACTCAACTTAAATCATAAGATCCAAAGGACCAACTACTCTAATAAATGGCCCCATTAATAGAGATGATCACTTCACTTAATTAAGGCACATTAATCAACAATGACTAAATGAATTACATCACAAAATAAATCACATACTCCAAAATAAATAAAAGAAAAAGGAAAATAATTACACACATAGCCCATGGTCACAATTGGAGGTCATCCCCCCATGGGGACCTCCTAACAATCTAATAACAAAACATCAAACATTACATAGTTTCCATGATGACCGTCATTGTATCCATCCAGTATTCCGTTGTGGTTGGTCTCCAATCCCCCTTTTGATTGTTGTGATACAATTACCTATGAAATCACACAATACCTTCTTTGGCCTCGTGGCCGCTTCAAATACATTAAATATAAAATATATGCACATCCATCAATAACATCCTCGTATAATTAGATCATCACTTAGACTAACAATGCTATTATTTGTTTATATTTTTAACAACATCTCAAATCAACCATTTCATAAATATCAATAAGATCATGAGATTAGTTCAAATGCTAACTCATAGTCAACACGATGAGAATTCTAAATGTCAGAACATATATATATATGTGCTAACAACACATCATCATCATCAATATAAAATGTCTCTCTATATCTCTAACAATCCACACAAATCAGAATATCTCTACATCTAATATCATGTTAAACCGAATGATATAATAACATTCATTTCTATAGTCAACAATAATCGAAATCAAAATATAATAAGTGTCAAATAGGAGTGAGCACTATAATATATATATATATATATATATATATATATATATATATATATCATCATTATCTAGTACATCATAATCAAAATGTGAATCACAACATGTCAATAGTCTAAATATACTCGCATAGTTTATCATCTACTTGATCAAAATATAATAATCAAAATGTCTGAGTATCAATCAATAGTAATATCATCCAAATGAAAATAATGTCGAAGAGGAGTGGGCACTATAAGGATTAAATGTCATTATGTCAATGACTACTTGTTGTGTTCATATTGATACAACATAAACACACAATAAATTAAAAAATCCCACAAAAACACATAACCTTATTAAATCTCTCTTGAAATCATTCCAATTATAATAAACGAGCATTTTAAATTGCTTAAAACCACCTTGTAAATAATTGTGAGACAAGGAATATATATAAGGCACCACACACTATAAAAACTTTTCTAATGGGGAAAGAGGCTAAAGGGTGAGAATCTCAAATTAATATATTCCATTCACTATTCTTCTCCCTACTAAAAAAATTAGGTTACTTGTGTGTTAAATGTGTCCCCTTTCCATATGATTATTAAAAAAATGTCTTAGGAATGATACAAAACATATGGTGCTTATGTCTTAAGTTTAACCCGCCTTATGCTTATTATGAAAACTTCATTAGCAAGCATGACATTATTTAATGAGAACCCATGGTATATGTCCTAAATTTATCTAAGCACACAAATAAAAACCCTTCGAGATATACTCAATCTCATTAAGTTTCTCATGAAATCCTTCATATTAACATATAATAAATAACACTCACTAATTCGAATTTCTAAAACCGCATTAATCCTTAAATAATTATCTAGGGAGTTTTGGCATTTATTTAAACAAGTTGTAAGGTGTCAAACCCTATAAACTTTTAATTAATTTCCACAAAAAAATTTACATTTAATAGTATAGATCCAAATCTAAATTATTATTTAAATATTCTTAATACTGATCTAATGACCATTTAATTATCATCACTAGGTAAATGCCCATTAATTTCTCCTACTATGTTAAATATTTTCCCCCTTGGGAAATAACATTCATCCACATTTAATAAACCCTTATCCCTACTTACCTTAGTTTTCTTAAATTATTTTCTTTAATGACAATAGAACTATTCCCTAAAACCCACTAGAAGGGTTACATTTTTAACTTAACAAACTAGAGCCCTAAGTGGTGCCATCCACCCATTTTACACATACATTTGATTTAATTAAAATTTACAACCATAATCTGAATAATCTCAACTAAAATTTTTAGGGTTGATTCTTAACCCTTGGATCAAATCATTAGGGACCACAATATTATATCTACCCTAAAGAAACCATAATCATCCTTAAGGGAGTCTTCTTAAACATTCCTTACCCTAAGCTCATTCATTTGTTTCTCTTTGGTTTGCAGGTTGAAGGAGTGGATGCCATGGATCAAGGGAAACCCATGGAGGAGTCTTCTTGGATCCAATGTGCAAGAAGAAGGGGATTCCATCCAAATGGATCCTCCTTTAGAATAGTTAAATCTTAGATTTAATCATGCATTCCTAGTTGTTTAATTTCAATGCAAACATATATCCTAGATCTAGTTTGAGATCTATTGTTTATTAGTTCTCTATTTTTGTTTTCATTGATGGGGAAGAAACCCATTTTGTAGATCAAGAGTCTTATGCATTTAAATCCCCATGTGTAGGTTGGAGTAGGGTCTAAACAAGCCTACATGGCCCACATAGGTTGGATTTGTATTTAGGTGAAGTTTAGATCCATAAGAGCCAATGGTTTGGCCAAAAATGCATTTTCAAAAAATAGTCCACACAGAGGTGACCGATGGGAGTCTCTTGACCAACCACGGTAACCACTATGCTACTGACGTCGGTTCCACTATCGATGCCGGTTGCTTTGTGGCGTTAGTAATTTTTTTATATTATTACTTCAAATGTAAAGGATATTATATTTTAACTAGGAATAACTTATTATTCAATTTCAAGATACCATGATAGTCTCAAAGGTATCTGATTCAAACAAAATCACCACACATGCTTCAAGTTTAAAAAATTATAATTTATGCAGGTATATAGTGACTGATGTTTGTCACAGAATGCTAACAGAATTGTTCACCACCGGCGCTCGATTCTTATCAAGTGAGTCTATTTTTATAAATTTTAGCATGTCTTTTACATTTTAAGATCTACACTTTTCTAAATGACACTTCCAAATATCATACATTAAATTTTGGTTTACTGAGGAAGTCATAAAATCATTTAATTTAAAATCTAAGCTAGGATTTAACATCTCAAAAATCTAAACATGAAATGCTTGTGACCGATGTCGGTACTAAGTACACGGACATCGGTTGAGACTGATCGGTGTCGATCCTTTGTGTAGGCTAGAGATCTCTAAAAATGAATGTTTGAAGGAATATATATATTAATAGGTAACTTTAACTTAAAATATATAAAAATCAGAGAGTGTTTAACTATTTCAAACCAAAATAAAGCTATGATAACTTCTTAATTCTCTTTGTGATCAAATATTAATATTGCAACTCACTTTTCTTTTTTTCATTACAAGTAAAATTTTGAACATGATATCCATTCTAATTCATTCCTTTACATACAAACATTTGAAGAGAAATGAAAATACACATTATTTGATGAACTTCTTTCAAATACAATAACACAAGTTGTTAAATGAAATTTACAATGCAACTTTTCTATTAAACTACAAGTCTACTAGTCTTCCACCTTAAGTGAGAATTACAAGAAGATTTCTACAATGAAGGGTTGTCTTTGACTTCAAAAAATGATCTAAAGCCCAAGTCTCCAACAAGAGCTCCATCATGTCTTTACTTTAATCACAACAACCAAAAATGGGGAGAGGCAACACTCTCCACCCAACAAATAATCCAATGAGGAGAAGAATCTATCCTCCTCATTGGCCCCCAAGCCCCAACCAAAATGTAATAAAGGATGGATCCAACTCATGGCAACAACACAATGCTTCCACATCACAATACAAAATTTCACAAACATTTCAAAAACATTCAACACAAGATACAATCACAAAAATGAAACTATCAAAATACACAAGGCTTGAAAATGCAAAGCCAATGGAGCAAGGATCTATGGGGAGATAACTTATGTCTCCCAATGGGATTAGGTGCCCACCTTAAAACCCTCCAATATACATCTCAAAACACCTAAACAACTCTTATGCCTCCCTCAAGATCCTCTTATACCTCCCACATTCTCTTATGCCTCCCTACAATCTCTTATGTCTCCCTCAAAAGAACCAAGTAAGAAATGAAAGCATTCTCTTATCTAAGGTGGGGAACCCAACCCAACTCCCTCTTAAAACATGAAATAAACTCTTATGCCTCCCTACATATAAGATCCATATAACCTTCTCCTACACCATACTTATGCATTCTACCCAAGAACCCAACAAGCATACAAAACATTCACATACATACAATACACACATATAAAAAAAAACAAGTAAAAAGAGTGTAGATCCTACCTTTCCATAGTAAGAGTTTTATCGAGGAATAACACTCTAAGCTCCTTCAAGCTCAATCAAACTCCAAAAAGCTCCAAGAATTCAACAAGCACTCCAAAACTCTCCAACTCCAAAAATACAAGAGCGCAATATGAAATGATGTAACCCCAAACAAACATTTAAACTTGCATATAAAGAAAAAGTAAAGAGGAGA
Source organism: Taxus wallichiana var. yunnanensis (assembly GCA_018340775.1). Taxonomy (NCBI): domain Eukaryota; kingdom Viridiplantae; phylum Streptophyta; class Pinopsida; order Cupressales; family Taxaceae; genus Taxus; species Taxus wallichiana. The sequence continues at coordinate 223,008,305 of CM031240.1, read as the reverse complement.
GTGATGTGGATCCATCTACAATTCCACATCACTTACCCTCATCTCCACATTATAAGTCAAACATCAACCCAAATGCACAATAAATTGGTGGTTGAGAGCAATGACAAGCCTCTTACAAACATAATCCAGACCCACACCCCTAAGGACAAACTTTAAAACCCATGTAAGAAAAGTTCAATAAATGTCACTTTTTGTCTTACAAAACACATAATGGGGTCTATTTTTGATACCACAATCCATACATATGGTTTTTATAATAAATTAAGAGGTGGGACAAGCTTGGCTTGTCCCACAAGCCTCCAAAATGGCACTTAATCCCAAATCCACAATTTCAAGGTAAGGTAGAATGTACAACACTAAAGGTCACTTACACTCAATCCAAATCACATAATCCAGAAGACCAACAACTCTAATAAATGACTCCAGTTTTCACATCCCCAAATAACTTAATAACATGATATAATTTCTTAATAAAAACACATTAATCAATAATGAATAAATACACATCACAAATAAATCACATACTCTACAATAAATAAAATAAAAGGGAAGAATTGCACACAAGCTCATGGTCACAATTTGGAGGTCATGCCCCCATGGGGACCCCCTAACAAAATAAAACAACCATAACACATTACATGAGTTACCATGGTGACCATCATTGTATCCATCTAGTATTCCCATGTGGTTAGTCTCTAATCCCCCTTTTGATTGTTGTGATATAATCACCTGCAAAATCAAATAATACCTCCTTCAGCCTCATGGCCGCATCAAAACATCAAAGATAAAATATACACACATGATTAAATAAGCATTCACATATAGCTAAATCTTCATATCTACTAAATAATGCTATCATTTGTCTAAAATTTCAACATCTCAAATATTTCTTTTATCAATATCAACAAGATCACAAGATTAGTTCAAGTGCTAAATCCTAATAAACATGATGAGAAATCCAAATGTCAGTGATATATATGTCAACAACACAACATCATCATCAATATAAAATGTCCCTCTATGTTTCTAAGAATCAACACAATCATACTATGAATCACAATCCATCAATAATAAGAATATCTCTATCATCTAACATCATGCTAAACCAAAATGATATAATAACATCCATGTTTATCATCAATAGTAATTGAAATCAAAATATAATAAGTGTCGAAGAGGAGTGGGAACTACATCCCCTCCTCTCGGACTCGACTTCCTCCCGGAAGTCATTTTAATATGTGTTAATTAGACTCATAGTAGCGTAACATCCTCCCATTTAGCAAAGCATTCTCATCATACCTTTCTCACCTGGACTAGCACCTAATCAATCTCTTGGCCTTAAAGGCCTAGGGTCCTGCACTCTATAATATGCATGGGATCCACCATCATATACCCCGTACTTGCACCTACAATGCGTTCTAATCCAATACATGAGATGGATATGAGATATATCTCCTAAGAACATATACGTGAAACACATCATGCATGTGAGACAAGCTAGGTGGCAAGGCTAGACGATAAGCTAAGGGACCAATCTGCTCCAGGATCTCAAATGGACCCACGAATCTAGGAGAAAACTTATAGCCTTTTCGTAATGGATAGGACTCTTATGATGTTTGATACAATGAAACAACTTTATTCCCACCACATAACTACAATCGAATCTCCTTTGATCTGTATACTTCTTATGTCTTTCATGTGCCTCCTACAACCTCTATCGAATCAAAACAACCTACTACTCCATGTCCTGTAACAAAGTTGGGCCAATAGATACTTTGTCCTCAATTATATCCCAACTCAAAGGTGGTATGCACTCCCGCCATACAATGCCTAAAAAGGTACCATCCCAATAGAATTCTAAATTTTTTTGTATGCAAACTCAACTAAATAAAAGTACTCCTCCCACTTTGACTGATGATCCATGATGTACATCTGAAGCATGTCCTCTAAAATCTTATTCACATGATTCATTTATCCATCTATCTCTTGATTATAGGCTACGCTGAAGTTGATACTCATCCCAAGGACCTGCTGCATGGTAGTCTAGAAGTGTGATGTGTACAAGGGATTGCGGTCATAGATGATCTTTTGTGGAATCTCGTGTAGTCTAAAAATATCATCTAGGTACACTCTCACTACTGCACTAGTTGTATAGGTGGTCTTAACAAGAGAAAAATGGGAAACTTTCATCAATCTATCCACCATGACAATGATGGCATCATGGTGGTATCTCGATCTGTAGCCCTACTATGAAATCCATGGAAATGGTGTCCCATTTCCACTCCAATATAACATGTGGGTAAAGAAGGCCAGTTGGATCCTGATGCTCGGCCTTCACCCTCTGAGACTATAAATAGCGCGATAAAAAATGAGCTATATATCTCCAAAGACCTCTCCAATTGTATAGTTGTATCAAGGTGGCATGCATCTTCTTCACCCTTGGATGGGTTGAATAAGGTACACGATGAGCCTATGCCAAGATATCCTATCTCAAACCTTTATCCCTAGGTACATAGATCTGGCCTCTTTGTTTGAGAATTCCATATGATTCTATTTTAAAACCATTGAACTTCCCTTAAAGGGGTCTCTGAGACTCAATCTTTGATCTAGCTGCAAGGTAGAAGCTATCGTGAGGAAGCTGCTACAAAAACCTACTTCACAAATATCTACCCAATGAAGTAGCCAAAACAAAATGTCTCCGTCTACTCAAAGCATCTACAACAACATTCTTCTTCCCTTCACATGATCTATCTCTATGTCATACTTGGAAAGAAACTCCATCTAACACCGTTGATGAGCGTTAAGATTGGGTTACATGAAGAGGTGATGTAAGATCAAGTGGTATGCCTTGAGAATAAATCTCCTGCCAAGAAGGAAATGTCTCCATCAAACCAAAGCATGCACAATTGTTGTAAGATCAAGGTCATGAGTCAGATAATTGAGCTCATGATCTTTGAGTTTGTGAGACTCAAAGGTAACCACACAACCCTCCTACATCAACACATGACCTAGTCCTGTTAAAGAAGCATCTGTACAAATGAAGAACTCTCCATGCGGATCCAACACTACAAGAATTGGTATTAGGGTAAGGCATCCCTTTAGGGTACTAAAGACCTTCTCACATCTATTGGAAAAAAAAACTTCTCTTTCTGCTTGAAGGGAAGTGATGCGGTATGCAATCTGAGAAAATTCCTAAACAAATCTCATGTAGTAACCTGCCAACCCCATGAAATTACGCAGATCTGTCACACTAGTTAGCGTGGACCAATCCATAATAGCTCTAATCTTGCAAGGATTGACGGAGATAACTTCCCCTAAATGATGTGACCCAAGTACCGCACTTTGACTAAAAGAATGCACATTTCTCCGAGGTTCCAGTAAAGCTTCTTCTAATGAAGACAACTGCAAAACCTTTCAAGGTGCTCCTCGCTCTCCTTAAGCATACGTGAGTAAATAAAATGTCATCAATAAAAATGAGCACGAAGCCATCCAAGAATTTCTGAAATACCCCATTCCTCAAACTCATGAATACTACGGGGCATTCATCAGACCAAAAGGCACTACTTTGAACTCGTAGTGGCCATATCTCGTACAGAAAGGTTGTCTTATGGATATATACTTCTATGATCCTTAGGCGATGGTATCCAGACTTAATATATATCTTTGAAAATATTGTGGCCCCCTTCATCTGATCAAACAAATCATCAATACATGTTAGGGGATAATGATTCTTGATCGTTAATTTGTTCATATGACGATAATCAATACACAATCATAGAGATCTAACCTTCTTATTCAAAAAAATAACCGGTGCACCCTAAGGGGATACACTAGGACAGATTAGGCCTTTCTCTATAAGGTCCTCTAGTTGCAACTTGAGCTCACAGAGCTTAGGGTACTCATCCTATAAGGTGCTCGTGAGATAGGATCTGCTCCTGGAACTAAATCAATGTGAAAATCTATCTCACATGGGGAGGTAACCCTAATAAATCCCCTAGAAAGACATTAGAAAACTCCTCAAGATATGATGATCATCAAGTGATGGTCCACTAGACTCATCCTTGGATCTATCACTAACAACAGACATACAATTGGCAACCTCATCATGCACACCACTTAAGCTGCATAGTGGATATGGTGCAAATAGAGGTGGGTCTCCTAACTCCAACTATCACTGACTCCACTCCCAAATCATCTGCACATGATATTACCTTACTATAACAATTAACCCTAGATTTGTGTGCAGATAACCAATCCATGCCCAAAATAATCCCATAGGAACCCAAAGGAAGGATACACAGATACAAGGTCATAGAAAAGGGTCCTAGGTTAATTATGTACCCCTTGACTAAGGAATTCGTTGTGATCTTAGCTCCAGAAGCCATCTCCACATCCCAACTATGGCTCTACCTAACTAGCCACTAGCCTACATCACTCTACTATAAATGGGGAAATAAAAGAATCTAAGGAGCCTGAATCAAATAAAATAGGAATATAAATGCCATCAATGCTACATATCATCTCAATCACCATGCTCTGGTGCTCTTCCTAATGGTTCTCGATCACCGCATAAATCTTATGGCTCCTATCCATGTCTTCTACTGTAGGATTTGAAAATAATGCCTTACCTTTGTTATTAGGGTTTTGAGGTCACTCTTTCCAATTATGCCCAAGTTAACCACACCCATAGAAACTACCAGGGACCCCTCCTATGAGAAGTGACTCCTACAGGTACTCTGGTGGTGCATCTTTGTGGATCTGGATGATCCTGCTATGGATTGTTATGGTCACTGCTGACAAGATCATGTTGAATGAGCTCTAAGAAACACCTAACTCACGATTTGGTCCCTAGGAGGAGGTCACATGTTGTGTCCCCGCTAATAATCGAATCTCTATGGAGGCCTAAATGGAGGGCGAGTCTACTATTGCTGCTAAGGTGGCTACTCTGGTGGTCTGAATGAAGACTATGAAGAACCATGTCCACCACGAGGAAGAGGAGCTGAAACCCTTGATCCGATATCCTGCGTGCATCTGTTGGATACGATGACGCACTCTATCTTTTTCTGTTGCATCTTTCCCCTGGGCTCCTTCATAATGTATGCCTTGATAAGACCAAAATATGTCTTGTTAATGCATAATAAATGATCATAGTTTACTCTCCTTTTTATAATGTTCAACTGCATTTTGTGAATTTTGTTTGATCTAATATAAGTTAGTATGTAATTGTCCATATTTTGTTGAATTTATTTCTAATGTCTAAAAAATTTGTAATTCCTAACAAAGTGTGTGGAAATTTGGTATTTGTAATAAAACATGTCACAATCAGTCAAAAGAATGAAGTATGAAGTGATCAACATGTTTTTAGGAGCATTGGCTTCAATACGACTTAGTTCCGAAACTCCATCACATAGTTTATGAGCTCTATCACTTAGTTCCAAAACTTTCAAACTTAGTTCGGAACTCTAGCACTTAGTTCCGGAACTCTTGTGTTTAGCTCCGAACTTTCACGATTAGATCTAGAACAGTCCCCTTTAGTTTGAACTTCTCCAAAGTTCCGGAACCAATGGGAATCTATTTATTTTGATGACATCCGATGATAAATCAATCAATGAGCCTTTCAATTAGGAGTAGATTAGAATATTTTCGATTCTTCATACTCAAAGATCTAGGGATAACTTATCAGACAGTTGTACGTCTAACAAGGTTCCAAATTCAACATCTATTTTGGGCACTATTTGGTTCCATCTGAATCGGTAGAACAACTATGGTCGTAAATGCATCTTTGAATGAAATATATATATAAAGACCTGTAGATAGATTTAATATATAACATATACATATAGATAGATATAGAGATATAGAGAGATACAATAAGTTTTTGTAATACAAAACATTTCAGCAATAAAATAGCCACTTCATTTTGAGAGAATATTACTTTTTCAAATCCTAATTCAAGGTGGAGCAAGGGCCCACTCCTCCAAGAACTAGGATCCTCGTTTTATTGGTATTTATATTTCTAAAGAAAATAGTGTAGATCTATTAATTATATAAATGCTTTTGATTCTTTAAGTTGAACTTTGTTGTATACTTGTCCCTGCAGGTGTTATAGACTAGATTTTTATTTCCTTGCAAGTTTTTCACAGCATTTTCAACCGTGTGTTTATTTCCAAGCAAAGTGTGTTTACTTTTGTATCATGTGTTTATTTCTAACAATCTATTTACTTATGTATGTGTGTTTATTTCCAACAATTTATTCCAGCAATGAGTGTTTATTTCAACAAGTTTCTTATAGCATAGATATAATAAGGCTTTGGCCATGGAATCCTAAGGACACTACAAAACCCCCAGAAAATAAAATAACAAATACCTACAATCAATTACTAGATCACTAGGATTCTTCTTGTTGCATATAGCTTCAAACACACCCCTGGTTTGAATATGACATCAACTAAGAGTTGATTAAATGAAGGGAATAACAACACCCATCATTTTTGGTGCAATTATCAGGACCCACTAGTTTGAATTGTCTAATTAGGTGTCAATAAGAACAACAATCATACATCTATTAATTGAAGAATCTTCCTTACATTATCATAAAATTTATGAGTAAACCAAGAGACTCAAAGTGTAGATTTCTCCAAAAATATCTCAATAAGAATTATCATCATCCTCTAGTTCAAATAAGCACCATTGTCTCTTGTTAGACAAGAAGCAGAACTGCCACCTTTGGAATTCTTGGATCAGTCTCCAGAAGGAAGTGGAACTTTTAGAAAAATGATTATCTCCGAGGACCTATTTAGAGAAATTTTTGATTCTCAGTTCAGTCATCAACCTCCTACTCTTGACTTCTCACCTTCCCCAAAGTATATCACATACCACATTGATTGGGAGAAAAGTCAAGAAGTCTTGCGTATGAGAAATGGCATGAGAAGCTGAGAGACAATCCAATAGGACATTTACTTATCCAATTTAGTTGGATGATGATGATACACCTATGAAGAATATTTCACTTGCACATTTACCCACATTTAGAGGAATGTCATAAGAATATCATGACTAATTTCTGCTTGAATTTACAATACTATTTCAGACTTATGATTACAAAATAGATAATCGAAGCTCAAGTTGTTTCCATTGACCTGAAGGATGCAACAATGAGGTGGTTTATGGGATTAACATCTAATTTTATCACCACTTGGGTATAAATGGAAACTTCCTTTTAAACAAGTATCAAAACTACTTGTAGAGGGAGAAACAAGAAGGAAGAATTTTTAAAATTAAGCGGGAGGATGAGAATATGGAACATTATTTAGATAGATTCCTCTTTGTAAGTAAAGATGTGGATTTGTACTACAAGAAGAATTAAGAGAAACCATTTTCTTAAAGTTTTGGATGATGAATCAAGGGAAGCCCTTAATTTAATGGAAGATAGAAAAATTGATTAATTAAGAATGAATGAAATTAAATACATTTGTAGAAGCTATTCAAGAACAAGGGGTGGACCTAAGAAAGGAAAAAAGAGAAAAGTTTGAATCCAGATATGAACAAGCGATGGATGAACTAGAATTTTTTTAAAAAAACATTCTAGTTTAATTAACCTCCACCATGGATGGATTGCAAGCTAAAGAAAATGTCAAAACTTAACCATTAGCTATGTATAGTATTAGATGTAGGAAGAAGCATGCAATAAGATATTTTCCTCTCAATAAAATAGAAATGTGTCTTTTCTGTGAATCTAGGGACCATGAGAGTAATGCTTGTTCTCTTCTTCCATTTATTAAAAGTCAGCTTAAACAAATTAGCACTCCATCCACAGTAGAAGAAGTAAACTTTGTCCAGAGACAACCTAGCCATGGGTAGTTCATGCCAAGATCAGCTCCTAATCCCTAGATGATGACATGGGTAGCTCAAAACATACCACAAAGTTGGGGATAACCACCTTGGGTCCCTCAACCAACATGGAATCCTCAGGATTGGGCAGGACAATCTTGGTATGCCCAAGGACACCAACAACCATGGTCTGGTCAAGGTAACCTGAATGCTTGGTCACAACCTAGGTGGAGCCATAATAACTATGCTTAAGGCGAGACATATCCCGAGTCGAATCAACAAACCATAATGGGTTCCCCATATAAAATTCCCAGACTAAAAATCTGGTCCAAACACAAATACCGGCACAATCGATTGCTAACTCTAGAAAAAAACAAATAACTCTTGTCTATGGGGAAGAACGATACAAAGTAGTTGATCTTAATGCCATGGGTTTTCAACATATTCAAACCAAATCTATAAAAAAATTTATCATCCCACCTTTTATAATTACTAAAATGATAGAAGAAACTAAAACCCCTAATCTGTGTTGTTCCCAAAAAATATGAAAAAGGAAAAGATAAGCGACCAGATAGCAAATCTACTAAAACCCCACTTCATGAGAGATTTAAAGAAGTCGAGCGAAAGGATGATACCCAAATTCTTGCGAGATAAATAAGTGGCAACCATTTTTGGACAAATAGGGTGGTTGGAGTTCCTAAAAATGTTCTTTAGGTACAATGAAGAATTGGTAAGAATTTTTTTGTAAATTTAGAAGAATGCAGACAAAGGATAGAAATATTGTAATTCCTTTTTCTTTGAATACAATGAGAAATGTTTACGGAATACTAATTGTGCATTTACAAATCTGTCAAGGAACACTCAACGAATTAGTTGAAACCTTGATACAAGATGGGGAATCTGAACCCCAATACATTTATAACACTAATAAAATCATAAAGGAGGATAGAAGAGAAAACTTGCCCAAACCCCTTGACAGGGGTAGCATTTTGGGTAGTTAAGTACCTAACTTTGTGATGGCTAATTCGAGACTACGGGAAGAGAAGTCCTTAAGATGTTAATATTTCTTAGGTATAGGAATGCAAAACTAGAATTTATAGTAAACCTTCAAGGGTTTCTATTTGAATGCATCCAAACAATGGATCATAGGTATTCCTAGCGATTTGGAACAATCAGACATCATGGGTTGATTCATTTGGTATGTTAGCACCATTTTATTTCAAACAAAAATGAATAAGAAACATGTGAAAAGTTTATTAACAAGTGTAAGCAAAACCCTGATATTATCAGGAGGGGAATACCAACCCCTTTTTCTCCTACAAGTAATTTGGATATTGATGCCCCTGCAGAGGAAAATAAGGAAATAGGTGGGGGTAATGTACCAAAAAGAAGGAGATCTAGAAGAAGGATTAAAGGCTGAGAACTTACTATGCCTTTAAAAAAATTCCTTCCTTTACTGTGATGCAGGAGAACTAATATTTGTCTCTGACAATGATAGTTCACCTAAGCTAGAGCATGAAGTGAAAATCAGAAGAAGCTCTAAGAGGAAACCCATTTCTGGACATTTTGAAGCTCCTCAAAGAAGAAGAGTTCATAAGAGGTCTAGGGAAATTCCAGAGGAGATGGAAGAATAGGATGGGTTGGAAAAAGAAGCTGCTAATATTTTGGGTAGCATGGCCATGACTCCTCTTGGACCAAGCCAAACTGAGATGGAGAAAGAAGATGAAATATTTGAAGAACAGACTTTTCAAGAGTTGGGTAAATCAACAAAGACTTTGTCACATGAAGAAGAGGAATTGGCATCTTGGAAACAGAAAGGGAAATCCCCTTTGGTGGAAGAGGAATGCTCATTCCCCAAGGAAATTTTAGAAAAAGAGGAGAAACAACAAGTTAGACAGGCTCTATTTTTTTCTAGAGCAGAACTCATCATCAGAGAGAAGAATGAGGAATTAAACTTCCTCAAACTCAAATTAGAACAGAGGGAAATGCTCATTGAGCAACTAACAAATCAACTCATAAATAGGACTGAAGAATTGACAATGGTCAAACAACAGATGATGGAAAAAGAAGAAGAATGTCAATTTTTCGAAGACCAAGTGTTATGCCAACAATATCTTCACAGATGAATCGACTTATTGGTCACTCAATAAGTTGTGGGATGATACCTACAAGAGAACTTAACGAATTTAAAATATCAAATGAGATCATGATAAGAAGATGGAAGAACATAAGAAAGTAAGGAAGGAATGGGAAGAAAAATTCTACAAAGAGGAAGAAGAAAAATTTAAATGTCTTGTAAAAATACAAATGGTTTGCATAATGAATGAAAATTTACTCACATGTAGGAGACCTTCTCCTGCATACAACGTTTTCTCGAAGAACAATTTATTCACTTTGGTAGTTTTCAATAATTGTGCATGGCCTTCCACATGAAATAGAAGATGAATATGATTTCATGACAACCTATTCCTTACCCAGTGCAGAGCATAAAAATATTCTATGTGAATTCGATCTCTTTAATCTTATGCTAGAATATAAAAAAGGCTTCGTAATCAATTTGTATGTAGGGGAAAGCCAGCTAATTGCATTTGTTTCTGTTCTTCAAAATCAGATTGCATGGAAAGAAAGGGATCCATAGCATCTATTAAAAGATAGTTCATCTGGTCTCTGCATGAGGGTTCACTATGGTAAACCATCTACCCTTTATATACATTTCATATCCCATGCCTTTGATAGTCGGTTAAAGGCACATTATCTAGCCATCTTACAGAAAAGTATTGATGCCTTCACCTTTTACAAGGAGGAAAATTTTGAATAGATTTATGATGGATGTTTGAAAAGATGGGATTTTCTCACAGTTTCATTGAGAAGAAGACAAATGATATCTCCCATAAACTTAATATGGAGCCTAGAAATATCTAAAGTCTTGTGTACACTAATCCCTCAGGTCAATGAAAAATGTAGTGGCATATGGATGGGAATGAGAACACGGCATCCTCTCCTTCTCACCCCCATGTCTCCATGGTAAAATAGAGAGCCTCAAGATCCCACTCAATTTGAGGAATGGAAAAGGAAACTAGAAGCAGGATCAGGGTATAGTACTTCTGAACTAAAACACTAGGATATTTATTTTCAGCCATTTGACTGAGCGAGTCAATTGAAATGCGAGAATCCATAACCCAAGATTTAAAGATTTAATTTTGTAAGGGGACTTACAAACAAGTAAGTATGGGGGAGATGATAAGGAAAAAATATGTCTCGTTAATGTGCAATAAATGATCTTATTTAACTCTCCTTTTTATGAAGTTCTATTGTATTTTGTGACTTTTTTATCTAATATAAGTTAGGATGTAATCGTCCATTTTTTTTTAATTTAGTTCTAACATCTAAAAGCTCTATAATTCCTAACAACACGTATGGACATTTGGTTTTTGTAATAAAATAGGTCACAATCAGTTAGAAGAATGAAGTATGAAGTGATCAACATGTTTTTAGGAGCATTGGCTTCAATACGGCTTAGTTCTAGAACTTCCAGACTTAGTTTTGGAACTCCATCACACAGTTTATGAGCTCTATCACTTAGTTCCAAAACTTTTGGACTTAGTTCCAGAACTCCAACACTTAGTTCTGGAACTCCTATGTTTAGCTCTAGAACTTTCACGGTTAGATCTAGAACAATCATGTGTAGTTCTCGGAACTTCTCCAAAGTTCCGGAACCAATGGGAATCTATTTATTTTGATGACATCCGATGATAAAGAAATCAATGAGCCTTTCAATCAAGAGAAGATTAGAATATTTTTGATTCTTCATACTCAAAGATCTAGGGATAACTTATCAGACAGTTGTACGTCCAACAAGGTTCCAAATTCAACATCTATTTTGGGCACTATTCGGTTCCATCTGAATTAGTAGAAAAAATATGGTCGTAAATGCATCTTTGAATGAAATATATATATATATATAAAGAGCTGTAGATAGATTTAATATATAACATATACATACATATAGATATAGATATATAGAGAGATATAGTAAGTTTTGTAAGACAAAACATTTTAGCAATAAAATAGCCACTTCGTTTTGAGAGAATATTACTTTGTCAAATCCTGATTCAAGGTGGAGTAAGGGCCCACTCTTCCAAGAACCAGGATCCTCCTTTTATTGGTATTTATATTTCTAAAGAAAATAGTGTAGATCTATTAATTTTGTAAATGCTTTTGATTCTTTAAGTTGAACTCTATTGTATACTTGTCCCTACAAGTGTTATAGACTAGATTTTTATTTCCTTGCAAGATTTTTCACAACAATTTCAACCGTGTGTTTATTTCCAATCAGATTTTGTTTACTTCGGTATCGTGTGTTTATTTCCAACAATCTATTTACTTTTGTATGTGTGTTTATTTCCAACAATGAGTGTTTATTTCAACAAGTTTCTTGTAGCATAGATATAATAAGGCTTTGGCCATGGAATCCTAAGGACACTGCAAAAACCCCCAAAAATAAAATAACAAATACCTACAGTCAATTACTAGATCACTAGGATTCTTCTTGTTGCATATAGCTTCAAACACACCCCTAGTTTGAATATGACATCAACTAAAAGTTGATTAAATGAAGGGAATAACGACACTTGAAGGGCCTTCTCTACGGCCACTTGAATCATGGGTAATGAATGCACACTACCCTCCATTGTCTAGGTTTAGGCCACTAATGAACATATGGATCTACATATGCTCTTCCTTCATATAGTCTATAAGACCCGAAGTAGGTCCAGGATGTTACTCTCATACTCCACCACTATCATGGATGCTTGATGTAGGTTGTGGAATTCATCTATCCTCTACTAAATGAACATCCTGGACAAGTAGTTTCTCATCAATCACTTTGCTCAAATAGATCCCAAGTGACTTTCTCATAATCCACATCGAACTTCTTCTCCTCAGTGCTCAACAAAACCTCGGCTTCATCTTTTATAATGTGGATGGTAACACGAGTCTTCATGTGCTTGGTACACAAACATAGCTTGAAGCATCCACTCAAGCTAACCAACCATGCCTCTTGCATAGAATCCTCTAGTGTCCCTAGTGAAATGAGATGGATGGAGTTTTAAGATCTCTCTGATGTGATCTTCTCTGGATACTATCTCGTCTTTAGGTCTCTCAACACATTCATCACTCTGCCTAGGGCTCCTAGATATTTCCTTGTGTCTTGTATCTCTGTCTCTAAGACCTCTTTGTGGTGAATCTCATCTAAATAAATCCACATGGGATTTATTTACCCTATTCTCATCACTATGTTGGGAAGGTGCACGAGCCTTTTTGATGTCTCTTTATCCTATCTCGTTATGTATCCCCCAAGGATCCTCCGCATATAGTGGCATTAGCATCTTAACGTCTGAAGTATCGAGGAGCTATGAGTGTAATCACATGCCTGGGGGTGGTAAGTCTAGGTCCATGTGCAAGAACCCCTCATCTTTTCTGCACCTCCTGCATAGAGCAAGGTTAGAGTTAGTTTACTCTTCTAAGTTTTATTTCCATTTTCTAGGTTTCTATCTTTTAAAACATCATGCAAAGTTTGTGTGATCTAGGTTTAGAGTTCGCTATGTTTTCTTGTTATGACTTATGTTTCCAAGTGTGCTCGTGGTCTTGGTGTTGAACCCATGGCTCGATACAAATCCTAAGGCCCACTAATTCAATGGTCTAAAACCACATTAATCCTTAAATAATTATACGGGAGTTGCAGCAATTTTTATTTTTTAAACAAGTTGCAAGTTGTAAAACCCTATAAATGTTTAATTAATTTCCACCATAAAGTTTCATTTCATAGGATAGATCTATTCAGCTAGATTATTAATTAAATATTCTTAATACAGATCTAATGACCATTTAATTATCATCACTAGCTAAATGCCCATTAATTTCTCTTACTAGGTTAAATAGTTTCCCCCTTGGGAAATAACATTCAGTCCACATTTAATAAACCCTTATCCCTAGTTACCTTAGTTTTCTTAAATTATTTTCTTTAATGACCATAAAACTATTCCCTAAAACCTACTAGAAGGGTTACCTTTTTAATTTAACACACTAGAGCCCTAAGGGGCACCATTTACCCATTTACACATACATTTGATTTAATTAAAATTTACAACCATAATCTAAATAATCTTAACTAACAATTGCGGGTTGATTCTTAACCCTTAGATCAAAGACAAAGGGACCAAAAGATTAGATCTACCCTAAAGAAACCCTAATCATCCTTAAGGGAGTCTTCTCAAACATTCCTTACCCTAAGCTCATTCATTTTTTCTCTTTGGTTTACGAGGTTGAAGGAGTGGATGCCATGGATCAAGGAAAGCACATGGAGGAGTCTTCTTGGATCCAATGTGCAAGAAGAAGGGGATTCCATCCAAATGGCTCCTCCTTTAGAATAGTTGAATATTAGATTTAATCATGTATTCCTAGTTATTTAATTTCAATGCAAACATATATCCTAGATTTGGTTTGAGACCTATTTTTGATTAGTTCTCTATTTTTTTCATTGATGGGGAAGAAACTAATTTTTAGATCAAGAGTCTTATGCATTTAAATCCCCATGTGTAGGTTGGAGTACAGTCCCAAACAAGCCTACATGACCCACATAGGTTGGATATGTATTTCGGTGAATTTTAGATCCATAAGAGCCAATGGTTTGGCCAAAAATATGTTTTCAAAAAAATAGTCCATGAACAGGTGATTGGCGATCTCTCTGACCGACCGCATTAACCATTGTGTTACCTATGTCGGTTAAACTCTCAGTGTTGGTTTCTATGGCATTAGTAAAAAAAATTATATTATTATTTTAAATGCAAAGAATATTGTATTTATACCGGAATAACTTATTATTCATTTTCAAGATAACATGATAGTCTTAAAGGTATATTATTCAAACAAAATCACCACACATGTCTTTCAAGTTTGAAAAATTACAATTTATGCACGATACGATGACCGATGTCACACGGGAATGGCAATGTGGTTCAATCACCGATGTCTAGTTACTATCAATTGAGTTTATTTTTATAAATTTTATCACATCTTTTACATTTTAAGATCTACACTTTTCTAAATGACATTTCCAACAATCGTACATTAAATTTATGTTTACTAATAAATTCATAAAATCATTTAAGTTGAAATCTAACCTAGGAGTTAAAATTTCAAAGCTGTTAACATGAAATAATGACCGATGTTAGTATTGAGTACACCAACATTGGTTGAGACCGATCGATGTCGTCGGTCCATTGTGTAGGCCAGAGATCTCTAAAAATGAATGTTTGAAGGAATATATATATATATATATATATATGAAGAGGTAAATTTAACTTTAAATATATTAAAACCAGATAGTTTTTCACTATCTCCAACCAAAATAAATCTATGATAACTTTCCAATTCTCTTTGTCACCAAATATTAATATTACAACTCTGTTTTCTTTTTTCATTACAAGTAAACTTTTAAACATGATATCCTTTATAATTCATTCCTTTACATACAAAAATTTGAGGAGAAAGGAAAATACACATTCTTTAATGAAATTCCTTCAAATACAATAACATGACTTGGTAAATGAAAATTACAATGCAACTTTTCTTTTGAAATATAACTCTACTAGTCTTTCACCTTAAGTGGGAAATACAAGAAAAATTCTACAATGAAGGGTTGTATTTGACTTAAATAAATGATCCAAATCCCAATTCTCTAACAAAAGCTCCACTATGTCTTTACTTTAATAACAAAAAAAAAAATGTGGAGACATAACACTCTCCACCCAACCAATAATCCAATAATGAGAAGAATTTATCCTCCTCATTAGCCCCCAAGCCCCAACCAAAATGGAATGAAAGATGGATCGAACTCATGGAAACAACAAAACATTTTTACATTAGGATACAAAATTTCAAAACTATTTCAAACACATTCAACAAAATATACAATAACAAACATGAAACTATCAAAATACACAAGGCTTGAAAATGCAAAGCCAATGGAGCAAGGATATATGGGGAGATCACTTATTCCTCCCAATGGGATTAGGTTCCCACCTTAAAACCCTCCAATATACATCTCAAAACCCCTACACAACTCTTATGCCTCCCTCAAGATCCTCTTATACCTCCCACATTCTCTTATGCCTCCCTACAATCTCTTATGTCTCCTAAAAGGAACCAAATAAGTAATGCAAGAATTCTTTTATCCAAGGTGGGGCACCCAACCCAACTCCCTCCCAAAACATGAAATAAACTCTTATGCCTCCCTAAATATAATATCCCCATAGCCTTCTCCTACACCATACTTAGGAATTCTACCCAAGAACCCAACAAGCATACAAAACATTCACATGCATGTAATACACACATATAAAAAAATAAACAAGTAAAAAAGTGTAGCTCCTACCTTTCCATAGTAAGAACTTGATCAAGGAATCACACTCCAAGCTCCTTCAAGCTCAATCCAAATCCAACAAGATCCAAGAATTCAACAAGCACTCCAAAAATATCTAACTCCAAAAATACAAGAGCACAAAATGAAATGAAATAACCCCCAAAAAAAATTAAACTTGCATATATAGAAAAAGGAAAGAGGAGGGTGAG
This sequence comes from Taxus wallichiana var. yunnanensis, assembly GCA_018340775.1. Taxonomy (NCBI): domain Eukaryota; kingdom Viridiplantae; phylum Streptophyta; class Pinopsida; order Cupressales; family Taxaceae; genus Taxus; species Taxus wallichiana. The sequence goes on along the minus strand of CM031240.1, from coordinate 222,991,844 downwards.
GTGGCTCCATGTAGGATGCCACATCACTTATCCTCGTCTACACAACATAAGTCAAACCTCAACCCCAATGCATAATAAATTGGTGGTTGAGAGGAATGACAAGCCTCTTACACACACAATCCAAACCCACACCCCCTAAGGACAAAATTTAAAACCCATGTAAGAAAAGTGCAATAAATGTCACTTTTTGTCTTACAAAACACATAATGGGGTCTATTTTTGACCCCCAATCCATATGTAGGGTTGGTATAAGAAATTAAGAGGTGTGGCATAAGCTTATCTTGTCCCACAAGCCTCCAAAAATGGCCCTTAAGCCCAAATCCGAAATTCTAAGGTAAGGTAGAGTGTACAACACTCAAAGTCAATTACACTCAATCAAAATCACATAATCCAAAAGACCAACAACTCTAATAAATTACTCCATTTTTCACATCCCCAAAAACTTAATAACATGATTTACTTAATAAAAATACATTAATCAACAATGATTAAATACATTACATCACAAATAAATCGGATACTCTATAATAAATAAAATAGAAAAGGGAATAATTGCACACAAACCCATGTTCACAATTTGGAGGTCATCCCCTGCATGGGACTCCCCTAACAAAATAAAATAACCATAACACATTACACATTACACATTACAAAATTTTCCATGGTGACCATCATCGTATCCATCCAGATTCCGTTGTGGTTGGTCTCCAATCCCCCTTTTGATTGTTGTGATATAATCACCTGCAAAATCACACAATACCTCCTTTGGCATCATGGTCACATCAAAACATTAAAGATAAAATATACACACATAAATCAATAACCATTCGTATATAGCTAAATCATCATCTCTACTAAACAATGCTATCATTTGTCTAAAATTTCAATAACATCTCAACTTTGTCTTTTATCAATATCAACAAGATCACAAGATTAGTTCAAATGCTAAATCCTACTTAACATGAAAAGAATTTCGAATATTATTAATATATATGCCAACAACACATCATCATGATCGATATAAAGTGTCTCTCTGTGTATCTAAGAATCTACACAATCATAATATGAATCACAATCTATCAATAATCAGAATATCTCTATCATCTAACATCATGCTAAACCAAAATGATACAATAACATCCATGTCTATAGTCAACAAAGTGATCAAAATCAAAATATAATAAGTTTTAAAGACGATTGGGCACTATAGAATACATTATGGGGTTATGTATGAGTTTATCTAAAATTGATAATATTTGTGAGACAAGGATGATTTATAAGGCACATCACACACTAAATTATTTTCCATTACGGAAAGAGGCTAGACGGTGAGAATCCCAAAATGACATATTACAAAAGTACATAATCTTATTAAATTTATCATGAAATCCTTCAACTTAACATTTAAATATATATGATTTGGTCAACTAAAGTGATTAATCCCATATTTGCAATATTTTGAGACAAAGATGATATATAAGGTACCACACACATCAAAATAGTTTCCACTGTAAAAAGAGTAGCTAGAGGTTGAGAACCCCAAAGTAGTGGATTACATTCATTAATTCTTTCCACTACAAACAAATGGAATGATATTATTACAATGATTGCTCATGGTGGTATTTCTTGAGTTTATTTAAACACATACAAGTGAAAATATTGCAGTAATTATGAGACAATGATGGTATATAAGGTACCACTCTCACCAAAGTATTTTCTAAAAGGAAAAAAAGGTAAAGGGTGATAAGCTTGAAGCGGTGAACTATGCCGAAAATTCCTCATTGGGTTAGATGCTAATACTTATGGAGAATGTGTGATAAGTTGGGCTCTTTTCCATGTTATTATAATCTATGATACATGAAGAATAATATCATTTTATTAATGACTACTCATGGTGGTCATGATGAGATAAATTAAACACACTAGAGAAAAAATACCACAAAAATCCATATAAACATTTAAAATAATTTTATAGTAAAATCCTTTAACTTAACATAAAATATATGGTTACTTTGTAAATAGTTTAATCCCATGTTGCATAAGACACATAAGACACCACAGAGACCAAAATCTTTTCCAATGGAGAAGTAGGTTTGAGGTGAGAAGAAAAAAGTATTAATTTACCCTGCGATAAAAATTTAAGTGATTTTATGTTAATTGGGTTCCCTCTTCTTATGATTGTCACTACAAATAAATGAAATTATGAAAAGGTGATATATAAGTTTCCCTAGACAACAAAAGCTCAAAATTAAGAATTACAACTTCACCAAATTTATTTTATGGAATTTGTGTGCTAAGTGCATATCTTTGTGATTTTCCACTTCAAACACACCTTAATGAACTTTACAAAGAAATGAAATTTGTAGAAACTTTCCAATGTACTTGAAATAATCTTCTAATGATTGATGCAATGTTAAAATATCATTTGATAATTACAAATCCATTCTTCAAACATTACACTTTCCTCATAACATCAATATATTATATAGTAATTACGTTATTTTTTAAAAAATGTTGTTACATGAGTTTATGTAAATATAATGTGCATAAACATCCCTACAAATCATAGTCTATTGATGGAAAAATTATTATTGCACATGTATTTTGTGTGTACAAAAAGTAGTATGTGTAATTCTATAATATATTATAATGCATTCATCCATATTTTAATTATTGAGGTATTTTTTTACATTACTATCTCTATTATTATTGATATATTGATATAACAGATGTTAAAAATTATTTTGATAGTATAATATACCCTCATAATATTGTTATTCTTCTACCTAACTACATCCTAAAAAATATAAAGAAAAATAAATATTTTCATATATTTAATTTACAAATACTCTAAAAAGATACATATAAGTATTTTAGTTATAAATACTATTGTCATATTTCTAATTTTCCTTCATGTTGGTAATAAAAATATTAGGGATTTTCAAGTTGATGTGGATGTATTTGTTTATTAAATAATTCATATGTCATCTTTTTATGTTGTCACATTTTATAAGATCAATATGTTTGATATCAAAAATAAATCAAATGTAAGTTTTGAGTTTCTATTTACAATGTTTTTATGTTAAAATTTGAAAGAAATAAATTAGAAATGTGAATTGTTTGAAAGTATGCTTCAAAGAAAATACCATTATATAAATTGAAATGATAAAATTATTATAACATAATTGTGTTTTGTAAAGATGTAATAATCAAAGATCACACCACATCATGCAAATGCTACTCTATATCGGTGAAATAATTTTTAATATACGCTTATTGTTCTTGATATTAATATTAGATTAAACACTACTTTTGGTGGAGGTGGGTTAAAAAGTTCACATGAATCGGACATGTTAGGTTCTCGATAAAGAATTGTCCCATGCTATATTTCCATAATCTCTAAGAACCAAATTATCTTTGGTTAGATTGTGAATCCAACATAATGGACAAAAATAAAATCAAAAAAGGGAAGAAGGAAAGATGGCGAATGAAGCCCCTCAATAGAACAAGCTACAATTTTTATATAGAAATAAAATAAGTTGGCCGATTAGGAGGTTAATTAGGTAAATGTCTTCCATTTTTTGGCAGAGTAATCGCCACTTTCAAGGACTTAAGTATGTTTTATACCTATTGTCGGAGTTAATGGAGGATGGTTAGTGTGAGACCTAGGGTGTCCAGGGCGTTGGTTAGTTATATGTATACTTTGAAATGCTTCATATTTTTATGATTATACAAAGATTGTTTAAATTTCTTTCAAAATTCAAACCATTTGTCGATCAATAAATTACATTAAAAATAAATATATATAAAAATAACTTTCTATTCAGTCTAAACTCTAGAAGCATGTTTTTTATTTACCCATTCACATATTTCCATCCCTCCAAAATAAACAATATCCATCTAGAACAAGGAAAATAAATATATTTTATAAATGATTAAAATTGGAGAACTAAAGTCTAATAAGATTTATTATGATCTATTGCCAAAACAAAGTTGTCAAATTGTGTTTGAGTTGTTTATCACCTTCCAAAACAGTCATTAATATTTTGAACACTATACGGACCCTTATTTCTTGCTTTGGACATTGCTATAATCTCTCATTTTGTATTCTGCGAAGGCTACGTCACTCTTAAGTACACATTTTACTTTTCATATCAGCAAATTTCATATCATTGCATATAACACTTTTAAATACTGTATGACGACCCTTCCCTTCGTTCCGAATAATTAATTAAACATATATTAATTGTTTTTCAATGTTATTATAGCCTGTTAAAAGTTATTGGATATGTGTCTCCCACTATAGTTGTAGTCCTATCCGTATTACACTTCTTAATTTCAAAAAAGAAAATTCAAACAATCATCATTCATACAAACAATACGGTACACAGTACAAATGGCGTCTTAATCCTAATCCTTATCTAAATATCAACCTCCAATCAGCTTATGTAGGCCCAGCCTACGAAATTTATATTCAAAAACTCCAATGTATCTGTTCGGTTGATGCTACGAATACGTGTATAATTTAAAATTCGGTGAATGGAGACAAGTTTCCATCTTCCATCAGAAATTCATGTAACTCAGATAACATATCTGCATACGATTCCATTTGAAAAGGCATTGCCAAAGTCTCAAATAGCCCACTTTTGTTCCCATTAAACTCGTTCACTCCATTTGAATTTCTCTGTTCATCAAAATGAAACACTGTATGGTTTTGTGGGATGTTACTCTGCGGTGTCCTATCCTTTTCTGCTCCATCGTTTTGTTCTATGAATTGGTCTGGCATAGAGGTAGAACACATTGAATGCTGTGAAGGTCTATTTCCAGCGTTAAACTTTCTTTTGATCCTCGTCCTCCAGTGGTTCTTGATTTCATTATCTGTTCGACCAGGTAAATACTGTGCAATTCGAGACCACCTGTAAACCACCAAAATATCAGTCAACTACAGAATGTTTAATGGACACTTTCAAACTAACTGATACTTTGGTTTTCTTCAGAACATGGTGGGTTACAAAGAAAAGATTATATGATGTCCATTGCAAGAGCCTATTTATCACATATATTTTTAAGTTGAATCTGTTTCAAACCTGTTGCCCCAACGGCTTTGGAGGTCTATGATAAGACGTTCTTCCTGCGGAGTAATGTTTCCTCTCTTGAGATCTGGCCGGAGATAGTTTACCCATCTCAACCTGCAGCTTTTCCCACTTCTCCTCAGCCCTGCTCAAATAATTTCATCCATCAATCAATAACGTTGTTTAAACTTTTTAAATACATAAAAAACTTCATAGATTAGTATTGACCCTAAAGATTACATACATTTGCAGGTTGAATTAGTCAATCAATTAATTTGAAAAAGTATTTTACAAAAATGGTAAACAATTTATTGGTTGGTCGACCATTCAATCTTATAAACATGTATGATGGATAGACGTTTCTATATCTTACTTGTTTTTACAATTGAAATTCATTCTTGATTTATTTTTAGTTTCCTGTTGGATGCCAAACAGAAGAATGAACAAATTCTGAATCTATAAACATGTAGATAATTTTGCAAAACTAACATATTTTTAATGAAATGATAAATACAAGACTGTAGGCTACAACACCAATTTTGCCTAGGCTTGGGTGTTACCTGCAGCTTTGGCTAGAAAATTCCAGCGGCCTTCGCCATTCAGAGTTATGTAGTTAACAAGCCTCATATCCTCCTGTACAGTCCATGGACCTTTCCTTATCTTCTCTTCTTCCTGCTCATACATTTTAGCTACACTATGTCTTGCTATATAACAAAAAGGAAAAGAAAAGTGTTTCTTACTGTTCTCTTTTCGTATTTTATCAAACCTTTCCTTATATTGAAGCTTAAAATATTCACCAAATACCTCTTAGTTCGTTGCTATTTATACATGTATATTTGCAGCAATTTGCACATACATATTGTGTGAACGATTGACCCGTTTACAGTCGTCAAGGGAGAAATATACCACCACATTTTTAACGGTTGACCTTTCCTGGTGGTAGGGAATTTCATATTAGTAGCTGGAATGACACAATCTGTGAATAATCTAAGCTTATAACAGCAGGTCAAAGTCTAAAGTTATTTTTGTTTTAGGGTACCATTAACATCATCACTTCACCAATAAAGCTAAATTTATAGCCGGATTGTTCGGTGACACGCTTATTCTCTTACAAGTGAAGGTTTTATCCATAGCTGAAGTACAACAGGTAATGATGGGATTGGACATAAATAATTGTTACAATAAGGACAATTTAAATAGTTCTAACTAATGTCCATCCCAAACACGTTTGATAGTCTCTTATGAGTGAAGGTTTTATCTATGCTTGAAGTACAATAGGTAGTGATAAGATTGGAATATATATAATTGTTAGAATAAAGACAAATGAAATAAATTTTAATGTCCATCCTTAATATGTTTAATAGTTTTCTATAAAGGAAAGCAAATGAAATAAATTTTAATCTTGATTGATAATATGTTTAATAGTCTTTAATAATCAAAAATTTTATTTATGCTTGAAGGACACGAGGTAATGTTGGGATTGGAACATATATATAATTGTTACAATAAAGACAATTCAAATAGTGTTTATGCTTTGATAGGCTTTCTAGAATGGTAGCTTAGAATTGTGATAGAAAGGGATATAATGGTGTGAATGTGTACACTTCTACTTTTGAGTTGTATATTTAAGTGTCACATGGTAATTTTAACATTAAATTTGATTTCCATTTGACCAATATTTTGAAGTTTTCTTGTTTTTGTTTTTGCATGGAGAGTTCCATACAAAAATCTAAATGTTTTGGCCACATGTCGGAATTTGGACACAATGTTGTGGCCAAATCGATACCAATAAGTTCATAGTCGAAAGAAATTAAAAGAGGAGGACATAGTGTTGTGGGAAAATCAACACCATTAAATTCACAATCATAAAGACATTGGAAGAGAAGATGACACAATGTTGTGGCCAAATTCATATCATTAAGTTGAGAGGGTAAAAATGAATTTAGAAGAGAATATAACTAGACAATGTTGTGGCCAAAAAAATACAATTAGAAGTTAGAGAGAAATTGAAAGAGAAGGTAACATAATTATTAATTTCAACTTCTCTCAAAACGATCTATGGGTCCCACTAATCTAGATAAAACTTTTTAACGTTCTAACATAATTATTAGTTAATATAATATGAGAAAAATCTAAAATAAAGATTTTGATGTTGATAACTCTAGATTTTTTTCATATGTATTTAACATATCTACACTAATATGTAAAACAATATAATATAATCATCTAAGAGCATAATAAAAATTTAATTGAGTTAATAAATATAATAAAACTTGATCATTAAATTAGATATGAGTAGAAAAAGAGAAAATCTTAACGCATGTGTTACTATTTAACACTATATTCAACATCATTCGATATGAACGCATCGATTGTTTATGTGAGGTTGAGAAAAGAGATGAGCTCATATACTAAAGTGAAGATGATTGAAAACCAAGCTGATGGTTAATTATATTCTAACCTATGGATGATTAAACTAAGTGCATTTATGTGGCTAATTGTTTTCAAAGATTTGCCGCTATAATTCCATCAAAGGGCAAGAGAATATCTTCTGTTGCTGTATCAAAAATTGACTTGCACTCAGAGACGGCGAATGCAAATCTAAGATTGTCAAATCCAATCGGAGGCGCACTTTTGGCAGAGTTGTAAACGTGCATATAAATGAATTTTCCACGGATAGAATGATAGGCATTGCTTCCATAACAAAGACCAACCAGATACTGAAGCTCTGAACAGTAGAGAATCATCAATAAATTTTATGACGTCTTTGACTGAACTGAACTGATGAATCTTACTGTGCAAATTCATCAATAAATTCTATGACATCTTTGACTCGACCAACTTAAACAGTGTAATTTGTGTGGTCCTGAAACGAGTGAGCAACGCGTGGCGTATTGCATTTGGAAGCGAAGTTAAACAAAGCAAAACAGGACATTCACAGGCGGTTCTAACTTCTGTGTAGCATTTTCCCAACCGTTGAAAAGCAAGAAAGGGAGGAAATATGATTGATATTGGTAGACTTAGAAGCAACAAACGAGGGATAAGTATCTCTTGATTTGGTGATGAGTCATATTCGCAGCTGCAAGTGCGCCCACTAACCAGTTTCTCCCTAAATCGTAGGCTTTTTTTTCAATCTTTTTAATATAATATAGAGTGATGATAGTACGTCTCTGCGCTGTCTTTGTAGTTATCTATTTTTTTAATAGGTTTCTGTATCAGTTTATAGGCATATAGGAGTTTGGTGGCTCGCACGACAGGAGATGACGTCTCGGTTCTCTGACCATGTCAACCTTTTAGGAGTCGAAGTTTATAGCAAATAACCACCCATCTCATACTAAGTTTTACTTTTAATGATGTATGTAGACTATGTGAACCGTTAAGAAGTGGAAGTAGCACCACTGTTCCTAATTTTTAGTTATATTGAATACGGGTGTAATGATTATGTCAATAGTCAAATATGAGGTGTGATCCCTATTAATATATTATGTTAATAGAGGGCAACTTTTATTGTGGGTTCATACCTATTGGCACCTTGATAGTGATATATTAAGGATTATATGTTAGTGTAGACAATCTCAATAAAAAAAATGCAAGATTAATTTTTGATTGATGAGTATTTTTGGAGTTGTCGAAGCAATTCCTAGATACACTAAAAGACATATACATTTATCAAGAGGTTATGATAAATGCTAAACACCATAGTTTGGTGTTTTGTTATTGATTTGCATTTATAGGTTAAGTGACCCGAGACCAATTCCCGGTGGAAATGACATCTCTATGCAAAGCAACATTAGATCTCCATTTGAGAGAGGTGATAACAAATCAACATTTTGTAAGTTCCTTAGCAAACACCCAAGATTTGGTATTAACATGTCAAAAAAATTACTTGCCTTATAAAGAACTCTATAGTCCAAATTTATTCAGTAAAATCATATGAAGAGACCGTAAGATGAAGTACCAACTAATGAGAGAGTCAAGAAATTATAGAAACAACTAAGTATACTTAATCTCCTCATCATCTCATTAAGATTAGTTATTCTTATTGAATAAATAAAGAGGGAAGGAAGACAAAAACTTTAAAATGCAGATTCCAATCACCATCACAATACAAAGTGTCAATTTTGATAATAATGTCACCCACATTGTTTTTCTATAAAGGCCAAATATATTTACAAATTTGATTTCAAAAATAAATGAAGAATAATATAAGTAGAAAAGGTGGCAAGTAAAGAGATGAAGACAACCAAAAAGGAAAAAGTTGGAGAGATTGTAGAAATGGACTAGAAAATAATACCCTAATGAGACAAATGTATCATTGTGTATCCAAACTAAGGTGGGGACACAAATTCATTTGTAGAAATCTACTAAATATAGTGTTTACCCCCTAAAAATTATAAAATGTGATATAAGCCATATAGGATGTAAATGTTTATTATAGAGGTTATTCTCAATTTAAAAAAAAGGATAAACAGATCATTCTAAGACATAAGAAACCAAATGCCAATAAAGCATCACACCTTTGAATAAGTTGAAAGAAATTCACCGAATAACTTAAAAAAATTGCAAACAATCTGAACAATAATATAATATATTATTATGGAACTCTATGCAATACAATGAGAAGAGGCCTTGCTTATATAGACAAGGAAGATCAATCTAAGAACTAGTCAAGGCCATAAATCAAGGAAAGAGCTAGAAAATAAAGAACTAGTCAAAACCATTGATCTAGGAAAGAACTAGACAACAAAGAACTAGTCAAGACAATAGATCATGGAAAGAATTATACCCAACAACTAGATAGTATCCTAATAATATCTAAATAATATAAAAATAAATATCCACATATAAGTGGGTGAGGATAAACAAAAGAGAAAGTAAATAAAGTACATGCATATGAGCATGAGCTAAGGTAAAAACCTACTCTAACACCTCCTCTCAAGTAAATCTAGGGGCCCAAAATAAAAGTGACATATCCATAATATGCCTCCCGGCAATTAGGCCCGAGTACGTACTCATGTACAATATATCCATGAAGAAATCTAGAACCAAAAGTAGAAAATAATCATACTAGAAAGAAAGAGAAAAATAATAAGTGAGATGTTCTCACGAATACCCCCAAGAACAAGGTCTAAAACCCCAAGCATGCCACACAACTCAAGGTAGTGAGGTGATGCAAAAGGCTTATGAATATGTCAGCAACCTACTATTGAGTCACAATGTATTTCAAGAAAAGAACTCCATATTTAATGTGTCGATGAATAAATTGCATGTGAATCTTAATATGTTTGGTCAACTTGTTCTCAATAGGGTTACGAGAAATGTGAATTGGACTTTGGTTGTCACACCAAAGTACAAGTAAGTGAATCCTATGGGAATATGAACTCTATCAATAACTCAAATCCAAAGAATCTTCGACTCGGTGTAATCTATGCTTCCCCTCTATTTTTCCTCTAAAGATGAAAGTGAAATATCCTGTTTCTTTTTGCACACCCAAGCAACTGGAGAAGAACCAAGAAAAAAATATAGCAAGAATTAAAATGCATGTCTTCAATAAACCGCCCAATCTGAATCCATATATCCAAAAATTGAGTAGAACCTCCGGTGTAGTGTATTACAAAGTCGGAAGTGCCTGCAAATAGCATAAAATATTTTGAGCATCCTCGCAGTGAAAACTATGAGGAGAATGTGAAAACGGAGATGTAAAATCGATACTTTAAAATGTAATATTAGGGTGAGTATGGGTAAGTACATTAGACTTCAAAAAACTGCCTATATAATGTAGGATCACAAAGTGGAGTGGTACATGTGGAAGTAAGAGTAACCCCGAGTGAAAATGAGATGGATATGGCTTGTAATCAGCCATATCAAAACATTAAAGAAGATCATGGGTGTGATTTTGTTGACTCAAATGAATCTATGAATCTATTTGAGAAATATACAAAATAAGTAAATAATGCAAAAACCCAAGATATATTATATCAAATTATATGGAAAGATCCCTTTGAATAGTCTAATTATGAGAAGAAGAGCTACCAAGAACTAGAATATCATAAACATAGAAGAAAAGTTTCATAATATCTTCACCATCATATTAGTGCTATATTGTAGGATCAGTAGTGGCAATAAACAAAACCAGTAGAGAGAAGAAAATAATCAATCTTCTTATAGAAATCCCGAGTGGCCTATTTGAAACCGTATAGAGAGTTTTAGAGTCTACAAACAAGAGAAGATTTATACAAAAATCCAACAAGTTGTTACATGTATATTTCTTCCTATAAATATCTATGTGTGAAGGAACTTTTCATGTCCATCTAGTATACGGTCCACCAATGTGTGATGCAAAAATAACAAGTATAAGGCATACAAAATAAATCTTGGAAACGGGTGCAAAAGTCTCAAATTAATGAATACCTTCAACTTGTGAAAAAGCCTTTGAATAAGATGATCTCGTATACTTGTCAATGGACCCATCAACTATGTATTTCATTCGGTATACCAACTTAAACCTAACCATATTTCTTCCTTTAGGAAGAGATACCAAATCCTAAGTATTATTCTTCATCAAAGAAGAATACTTAGCTACCATCACGTCATCCCACTCTTGTATCCCATGAGCCTATGAAGAATACTTTGGGTCCTCGAAACTACTTGACACAAATTCCGTAACATGTATAATGTGCAAGATGATGCCTAGTGGGTGGAAGAACATGTATGAAATGTATTTTCTTAGAAAATATAGTACAAAACCCAATTACGAATAGTGAAAAATTAGTGGGAATATGATCCTCGTTGGCATTAATAACCTCCTCATCAACCTCCTCAAATAAGGGACACTTAAGATGAGATAAATAAGAAGAAGTAGACATGGAAGAGTACGAAGTATCGAAGGAGATAAGTGCTCATCAAACTTAACATGTGTTTGAAAAAGAACCTCATGAGTATCAAAACCTAAGATTTGATAAACTCTCATGTCCTCACAATACCATATAAAGATCAAGGGTTTTCTCTTCTCATCCAAGTATTTCCTTTTCTTCTTTGGTATAAATGCCCAAACATGGCTTCCAAAGACTCAAAAGAATGAGACAACGAGCTTAATTTTAGACCAATATTTCTTTGGAGTCAAATGATAAAGGACTTTGTGTGGTGTGCAATTTTGAATGTAGTTAGTACAATTTACCACTTTTGCCAAGTGTATAGTAGGTAAATATCTAGAATGCATCATGTAGTTAGCCATTTCCTTCAAATTTATATTCTTTCATTCTGCAAAGACATTCATTTATGGAGCATATGGAACAAAATATTGGTGAATAATGCCATGAGTTTCCAAAAATAGAAAATTCTTCACTGAAGTACTCTCCTATTTATCGGTGTGAAGGTTATTTATGCATCTAGAAGATTATTTCTTGACCTCAACCTTAAATTATTTGAAGTGTGAAAGAACATCACTTTTGTACTTGAGAAAATAAACCCATGTATGCCTAAAAAAATATCAATAAAGGTAATTTTATAATTTTATCCATTGAAAAATGTGGTAGGAAAAATCATCAAGTCACTATACACAAGATCATGTGGCGAAGAAGATTTCTTAGAAAAATTCTTATGGAATGGATCTTGGTGTTGTTTCCTTGATGCACAACTAGGAAAAACTCCCCAAGACAAGAAACTCTATGAAGACCATCAACCATACCATGAGTTCTCAACTCCTTCAAATATATGTAATTGAGATGTCCAAATCTCTTGTGTCAAAGCTTGCTCTATGATTATGAATGAGAAACCAAGTATGTTCTTATGGATTAAGTGTCATCAAATCCCTAAAAGTGATATAGTCTAAAATCATGATAAAAACAATACCTTGAGCATTAAGTGAATGAGGAGATCCAAAAGTTTTTACTTTTTCTTCTTGTGGTGTAAAAGTCATTATTTTTCCTTTAGCAAAATGAAAAATTTGATATATAGAAAAATATTTGTAGTGATATTAGGAACATAAAATTCATCTTGGATGCTTCCACTATTAAGGTGTAGTCACCTTTTCCTTAATACAAAGAAAGGAATAATCTCTAACCTTAATTTTGGAAGTATAACTCAAACATAGAGATACAAAAGAATCCTTGGAAGAATTCATGTGATGAGAAGCACCGTAATATGTAACCCAACTATATACAATTATTGAATGAGATCTCTTGACAACATTAAGTTCATTTGCATTCTCATTATAAGGAGGCAAGATAGAGATTTTGTGTTTCTTGTCTCGCATCCTCTAAGGCTTGCATTCACTTGTAGAATCTATGTTCTTCATGACCACTAGCCCCACAAAAATTACCATGAAAGGCTAGAATTATTCTTTGATTTAGAAGAATCTTTGGGTTTAGAAATGTTTTCTTTGGGTTTAAGAGCATTTTGAGATGGATAAGTGTTTAACTTGGATTTCCCTTAGGATTAGATGCTACTAATGCCTTTTGAGAGAGGTGGAAAACTCAAGGTTTGACAATTTGGATTCTTCGGTAGTAAGTCTTTCACAAAATGTTTATAAGGTAGGAAGTTTGAATGTGTTACCTAAGTAATCAATGCTATAAAATAAGGTACAATAAAATATTTAGAATAGAACTCTCAACTTGGATAGAATTATGTAAACACACTCTTCATCTTTCTTATCTCTTCCACTCCCCTTTAATTGTGTCAAAAATGTTTGAACTTAGTAACATAGTCAATAATTGATGGAAAATATTTAGGAGTAAGAGAGGCGATACCAATTTATAGTTGCATGGATCTCATGCGATCCACCTTATTGAATAAGCTCTCTAATTTCTCTAATATTTTTAAATGAGAGTCACATTTTCTAAATGAAACATAATACTATCACTTACATAAGTTCCTATCAAACCCATACACTCATCAAATTTGCATTGGTATTGAAATTTCTCATATTCTCTAGTGAACAATGGTTGTTCTTAAGAAGTTAAAGATGATAATAATTTACGTTTAATGATTATTTCCATTCTTGGTTTCCATGTGTGCTAATTATATTTTTTTAATGGCTCAATTTGATCTAATGTAAAAGTAGATAAAGTTGCATTCTCAAAATCACCAAAGAGAATTCAAGAATCAAAGAATATAATAAGACCCCTAGATTTGGCACTTTATAATTGAGTACATGTTATAATATGATACTTTATAATTTTAGTTCCTTTCTCAAAATAAACAGCTTCAATGGAATCAACAAAAAAAAAAAAGAACTTTTAAAGAAAACTAAACTCAAATCCAAGTTACCGATTAAAAGATGCAAGATTATTAAGTTTCTGCTCTAATATTTATTTTAGTTGGCACTATATAAAAAATAAAATGATTTTTTTCACTCCAAAATAAATAAGGGGACTGGACTTAAGAACCTACTTCTAGGAATGATAAGCTTAAGCCCTCACCTAACCAAACCGTATAACTTGAAGGGCTAAGGATTTTTATGGGACCTCATGCTTGCAAATCTTATGTTCACTTCTTTCTATTTTGGGGTCTTTTTTTCATTCCCAATAAAGTCATATCTAATTACCTTTTCTATAAAAAATCATTTTATGGATTGTGGCGAAAATTACTTACTGCACCCAAAAGAACAACTAGCTTTCCAAAATTGCATAGGCTTAACACAGAATCCATGTGTGCAACCAAATAAAGAAAATCACATCACAAAATAAATGTCGATTCTCTCCAAATAGGAACTTTGTAACAAAGAATAACAAAACCCAAGACTCAACTTAGAAAATCAAAAAACCTTTTTTCTCGGACCATTTGTCATGTCAACATGGATTCCCAAGTGAACCTATATGTGTGTCCACCTCTCTGTAAATCCAAAAACTCAAAAACCCACTATCTTTATTAATGGCCAAGTTTAAAATCATTTTTAAAGTTTACCACCTTCCATATCTAATGTATCCCTCCATTTTTCATAAAAATGCACACTGCAACAAAATACTAAAAAAATGAATATAAGAATATAAAAACCATTGTTTGAAAAATAAAACTTATAAATGAATGTCTACAACATCTAACTCTCTAATACCATAAAAATAATGATAAAGAGATCGTTCCAAGCTACAAATAAATCATATGCTAATAAAACATCACACTCAATAAGCTAAAAGCAATTTTTTAGAATAAATTTACAAAAACCTTTGCAAACAAATGAACAAAAATATCATATATTATTATGGGACTCTATGAAGTAAAATGAGAATGGGAATTACTTATATAGGAAAGGAAGATCAATCTAAGACCTAGTCAAGGCCATAAATCAAGCCAAAAATAAAAGAAAGAACTAGCAAGGACCGTAGATCTAGGAAAGAACTAGACAACAAAGAATTAGTACCATAAATCGAGGAAAGAACTATACCTAAGAACTAGATAATATCCTCCTAACATATAAATAAGGTAAAAGGATATATCCACACATAATTAGGTGAGGATAGATAAAAGAGAAGGTAAATAAAGCACCTAGGTGAACATGAGCTAAGGTAAACAACTTACTATAACACAATTAATTAATTAACATTACATGTGTAGATTTAAAATAAAACATTATTAGTTACTACTATGATAAAATACTAAAATGATTTTTTGAAAACATATGAAAATATTAGAACTTAGCTATGTAGAGTAGAATAGAGATGATTTGAGTGTTTAGACTGGATTGATGAGTTGTTTTGAACATGAAAGTTCTTTATGTCTTAACTTTCCACAGAAACTACTCATATCTAAGACTGTATAATTCTTCTAGGGGTGTGGGACCGTGGTGCATTCATATATCCTTCTACATAGTTTTGGACCTATGCATAATGGGGTTTTGTAACTAATTTTTCCCTTTTCTTTTATTGATATGTGTGTTGTTTTCATCATTTATGCTCATGCAAAAATAAACACAACCTATAATAATTTGCAATAATAAAAAACCTAGATACCTATAATAACTTTCATCAAAACATTAGATAACTAGGGGAGAGAAATCAATTTGTGGGTGAGGTTAGAATACCCTTGGTGGTCAACCATTTTTGAACCAATTCAAGTGTTATATTGTATCCCCTTGAGTGAAATAAATCCTCTTCTCTTATTTTAGGTGCACATAGTGTATGAAATCTAAGCTAAACCCTTATGTGTTCTCTCGTGTCCCTTAACAAAAATATAGTTTGCATACCTATAGAATACGAGAATGTTCCCTACATAATAGTAATGTGATGTTGTTTACTTTAATTGCTAGACTAAACCCTTATATTTCTTTAATACCTTTGACAATTCTTGAAGTGAATTGCTCTTGTTAAGACATCGCTCTACAAAATTTGAGTGCTTAGAAATGGATGAAACTAGCCTCTTTGACCCAAATTGAGTGTTACGAGACCTAATCTAGTGGATTCTCTAAACGATGCACAACTACTTTAGAGATATTTTGTATATTATTTAGTGATTTAGTGTTGATGATCCATAAATATATAGAAAAAAACCACTTTATCAAAACAACCAAGATCATAAGGAAAAATGAAAAGAAGAATGATAAAATAGATAGGTGATGAATCATCACTCTATGAACAACAATGTTACATGATCGTTATTGACGTTTCATAACTTCTATGATGGATGTGTAACTTTGCCATTATACATTCATTGAATTTGTGTAACCACCACGGTGCGGTGGTTTGGTAACCATTGCAGTGTGGTGCTTGCGTAACCGCCCTCTATGGACACCTCGTGGTTTTGTCATGTCGTAAGAAAAAATAAGCTATGAAAAGTCACAGATTTTGAAAATCTAGGTTGTGTATCTTCCTTAGATGTCTCTTCCAATTCTCTAGTTCTCTGGAGGAAAAAGGGAACATGCTATAAATACACATGGAGTGTGTGGAATTAGGAAATATTAAATGAGAAAAGTGAGTAAGAAATCATTGGTTTTGGCATTGTTTTATAGAAGTAAGGTGTATTTGGTAGAGAAAGCAAGTAGAGAGGGTGGGAGTAACATTTTTTTCTTCCTCCAACTTCTTGTAATCTGTATATTATTAATTTTCTAATATAATTTACTCAAAAGAAAGAATCATTTCCCTTCCCGAATGGTGTTTCCCTCAATCTAAGGGGTTTCCAGGATACAAATTTGGTGTTGTGTGCTTTATTATTCATATTTTATTGTTGTAATTAGTTCTAAAGCACTAGATTTCATTCACTAATGTTCAAAACTACCATTTTTGAATAAATTGAAAGTAGGAAAATAGTTTTGTGATTTCAAATGTTTCCAAAGTAGAAGTTTACGGATCGTTTTGGTATCAAAAATGAAAATAATATCCAAATTACTGTGGTATTCATTCTCGTGTGATTTGTATGAAAATAAAAAAGTCTAAAGTTGAAGATTTAATACCTTGTGATCTGGAGATAGCTATGAGAAGGTGGAATCAAAGGATTAGAGGAAAAGAGGAAGCTTGGTCTTTAGAATTGTGATGTTGGAAAGCACTATAGATAGGGTGTTTCAACACTAAAGGAAACTCTTAGATAAAAGGACAACATTCACTAAGTAATAATCCATAGACTTAGTGGTTTGAGCCTTGGCTAATAAATTTGGCATAGGAAACATATATAATGAGGAATATATCGAAGATCCGAGAAGAGGAAACTCCAGCTAGTAAGGAAATGTAAAACATGACCATGCTCCTTTTTTATAGGGTACATGATCATTTGGTTTTAAGGGGAATAAAAATCCCCGAGTACAAAGGGAGAAAGAATATAACAAGTACACTCAAATGAATAAGCCTCTATCAGCCACCAAACCATAACAATAACAAGAAAAATGTTTACCCATTAGACCCCATACCATGAGATCTTAAATTCATTTTGAGTGGGCCTATAACAATTTTTCTTTTCTTTTTTCCTTTCACAACCATCCAATCCCCTTCCCTATTAGGATCCTCATTTTCATCATTGTGGATTGGTAAAACTATTTCAAGAGTCTCTTTATTGCCAGATGTCGACCCCAAAGGATGCGAAAGACCACCAAAAAGTTCATCCCCACCCCATAACACAAGAGAAGAAATAAGGGCGCATCCGTATTATTTTAATCACCTTATTCCAACCTTTGGATCATCCTCCAAAGAAACATCTGGAGCTTCTCCCATAACCAACATGCTAGGTTGAGAGTCTTTCCACCAAGATACCTTATCATTATTTCTCTATTTCACACTAGTAAAATATGACGCTAAGTGTCCCAAAGAAAAAAATTTCCTACATTTTAAGGAAAATCCTTCATATTCCAAGTTGTTAAGTCCAGATTCTATCTAGAACCTTGAGTTCCATAGTAGGTGGTAGATCAACAGTTGTATCAATATCAACCAAGATGTGAGCATAGGTTCTGTGAGTATATAGTTCAATTTTTAGTATCTATGGCAATGCATTTCCCTAAATCATTTTGAATGGAAATAAGACTTTACTCCACTCAAACGTGTAGTGGTAGGTGAGGCAAGCACACCCAAATAGGATTGGCATTAAAAGTTTCAGTAGTAGGGATGAAAGAAGGGTACCATGGTTTCATAAGCAGAAGATGACTGATCATTCTCCTTTTAAAGTCGAAACTAAAGTTGAGATTAAAAGCTTTGAAGGACAATTTTATGGGAAAATACTAGTTAAATGGTTAAAACAATTGGAGGTATATTTTAGTGTGTACAATATAACTGAGGCACAAAGGATGACCTTACACATCTCAAGATGGATGGACATGCTTTGGTTTAATGGGAAACCCATCTAACAAGTTGTTAAAAAATAAGTGTCCTATTGTAAGTTCTTGGGAGGGTTTTAAAGAATTGCTAAGGGAATTTTTTTATCCTTTTGGCCATAATATTGAACAAATGATTAAATGGTGATATTTTAGACAAATAAGTGTTGAAATTTTGTAGGATTATACTACAAAAATTTAGAGGTAATCCGTATTGCTCAATATGCACTTCGAGGATGAGGATATTCTTACCAAGTGTTTGGGATGACTTCACACTCACCTACGTAGAAAGATGATCTCTACAAAACCCAAGGATATCAATGAAGTATGTGTGCAATCATACTACATAGATGATGAGAAAAAGGAGAAGAAGAGTGAAGGAAAGAGTGATAAAAAATTAGCCAAATAAAGAGCAGGGATAAACAAGTAATAAGGGTAAATGGTAAGGTTATAGGACTACCACCTTGAATTTTTAAAAGATCCTAAGAATTTTTGTAATAGTTTTGATATCAATGGTCATATTGATGCTACATGTTAGATGTTAAATCTGGAATTTCATCAAAATAATTGAACTAAAAACTCCAAGAAGTCTCAGATAGTTGTAAATATATATGGGGAGGTAGAGATAAAGTATGATTCTTATGTAGATGAGTGGTTGGGATGCATGGTTACTAACATGGACAGCTAGAATCAAGAGGAACAAATGAGTAAGCTATCCCAAATCAAAATTCATATTAATAATACTACAATAAATGCTTTGTTTGATACTAGTTCTCAATCTAATATCATTTCTAGTACAGTTGTAAAAATCTTAGTATTGATACTTATGAGCATCCAAATCCTTATCCTATGGGATGGGTGATGAAGGGTTTAGAAATTCAGGTAACACAAATGTGGAAGTTCAATTTTAGGATCAAGTCTCAATGTATAGATATATTAGAAGCTAATATAATTTCACTTGATGCATTTGATGTCGTCTTCGAGACTCCTTACTTATATATCGGGAGGCTATATTCATGATAAGGGAGAAATAATACAACTTGGTAAAGGATGGATTCAATTACAACATCCAAGAATACTAGCATAAGCCAAAACTTAAGTCAAAACTTGCCATGGTAAGTGCTAACCAAGAAAAGAGACTAATTCAAAAAAATCATAACTAGTTTTCTTTAGTTTTATTGAAAGATAATCAAGATGAGGTAGAAATTTTAGATGCTTTTAACCAAGGGACAAAATAATTGGATAACATAATTTAGTATTTTTAGGAAGTTTTATAAACTTCCAGTGGGTTACAACCAAAACAAAAATTAGAGTATGAGATTAAACTCTTACCTAGAGTCCCTTATACCAAATACCAGGTTATATAGACAATCCATGTTGGAGAGTACAGAGGTAAAGAAATAACTCAACAAGTTATTGGATGAAGGGGTGATATGCCCAAGCACCTCATATTGCATTTCGCCTATTGTGATGGTTTCATAGAAGGATAGTTCTTGGAGAATGTGCATTGACTACCATGCTTTGAACAAGATTACCATTAAGAACAAATATCCACTCCCACACATAGATGATCTCATGGACCAACTTCAGCATGTAAAGTTCTTCACAAAGTTAGATCTCAATTCTGGTTATCACCAAGTTAGGATGAAGGAGGAGGATATATGGAAGACTTCCTTCAAAATAAAACAAGGTTTGTATGAGTGGTTAGTAATTAGATTTGGTTTATTTAACGCACTTTTACATTTATGAGATTGATGAATGATGTATTGTAGGAATTCATAGATACATGTGTGATTATATATTGGGATGATATTATTATTTTTAGTGCCACATAGGAGGAACATATAACACATTTACAACAAGTCTTTCCTGTTCTCAAGAAGAAACAACTTCTATGTAATGTAAAGTGTGAAGTTTCCAAACAGTCACTTATTTATCATGGGAATTTGGTTAGGGAGGAGAGTTACGAGTGGATCCAAAGAAGTTGGAAGCAATCACCATTTTTCCAACACCAATAGGAGCTAAAGAGAGAAGGAGCTTTGTGAGAGAAGTATAATACATGAGGAATTTTATTTCAGGATTCTTTGCTATTGTAACACCTCTACACATAGCGGCCACAAAGTGTGATTTTTTTACTGGGAGTAAGGAACTAGATCAAGATTTTGAGTTATTAAAATAAAAAATTATTCATGCTCTAGTACTATCTCTTCCTAATTTGTAGAAACCATTTGAAGTAGAGATGGATGCCATCAATTACATTATGGGAGTAGTGTTGCTATAGGGAGGTAAGCCAATATGCTATCATTTTGAAAATTTCACTTTAGCAGTTAAGCGATATTCAATATATGATAAAGAAATATATGTACTATTTCAGGGAATAAAGTAATGGAAACACTAATTGTTGGGTAAATAAACTACATCGTGTACACCGACCACAAACCTCTCTAATATTTTCAAACACAATCTAAATTGCGGAGAAGACAAGGCACTCTAAGTGGATCGGGTTTCTTTAACAAATCCATTTTGTGATCAAATATAAGAAAGGTAGGACACATTTGGTAAAGATACATGTTGTCTACACTGCCCACACAATAGAAAATATATAGTTTATCCACTATCTCCCATTTTGAATCATTCACGAAGGAAGATTATGGAGAGGTATATACTAGAGGTAACTAGTTTTGGGTGACATCTAAATTTGTAATCAAAAGGTTATGAAAAGATTGGTATTGATGATAGTTATCTCAAATACGGGCTACTCTACCAATGGGAGAAAATTTTGTGCCAAAATAATATAATATTTTATTAATAAGGGAAGAAAATACCTCAAAATTATTTGGACATTTTTGTGTTGTAAATTCCATGGCCCACTTGCAAAGGTATGTGTATTGGCCTAATATTTAAAACGAAGTATCTAAATTTATAAGAGGATGTAAAAATTTTTTACCAACAAGACTAAATCAGGATGGAAGGTTTTTTTGTGCCTTTACTGGACCCCACTCGACCTTGGGAGGATATCTCTATGGATTTTTTAGAACTACCTATGTCTAAACATGGAAATAATTTCTATATGTTATAGATAGATTTAGAAAAATGCATGTCTTTATGGCATGTAAAAACATAATAAACGGACATGAGGTAGCTGAAATTTTGTTTGATAATATATGGGTTTATTTTGGTTTTCCAAAGTATATTGTTTCTAAAAGAGATTCTGGATTCTTGGAGAATTTTTGAACTACTTTGTGGGACAAGATAGATACCAGGTTATAGAGAAGCACAACCTTCCATTCCCAAATTGATGGGAAAAAGAGGTGGTAAACATGACTTTGGTACAACTGATTAGAGGGTATAATAACAAATATCCACGAGACTTGGGACGAGTCCTTATCCCGCATTCAACATTCGTACATTAGGGTGATACATTTGTCAATTATACAATCACATTTTGAAACATGTTTGGGGTATTTACCTACCAATATTTGGAACATTGGGGTTGGTTAGTGGGAAGGAGGAGAGATACATTATTCAAAAGTAACTAGAGAAGTGAAGTTCGTTGAGAGGATCAAAAATTCCATCTCAAGGTAAATTAAAATTTGGAGAAATATCAAGCCAAGTATAAGGATAGGCATGATCAGCAAGAATGCAGAGAGCACAAGCTTCATATTAGAGACAACATTTGGCTTGCATTTGAGTAAAGAGAGACTACGAGGTGAATTATGGAAATTCAAACCACTATGGTATGGACCCTTCACCATACTAAAGAAGTTTGGATAAAATACTTTCAAAATTGATTTGGAACACTTCATGTAGATGTAATCAATAGTAAATCTGTGAGAAATTACACATATACGAGCCCTCTATGCTTGATGAGGAAGAAAAATCTAAGTTGTTACCTTATATAGATGATTGTGTCTTGGATTCATGAAGTGAGTTAGAGGAGGATAAATTTCTCTAGTAGAATGTCATGGAAACAAAGAGAGGTCCAAAAGAGTCTTTATAGGGTGGACTCAAGGCGAAAACACCATGGCAAACCTCGCGGTACTCGAAGGAAAAGAGACGGATTTATTTCCTCATCTAATCCCCCACTAAACTTTTGTGGGATGAAAATCCTCCCGAGAAGGGGATGTGTGATCCATAGGGATACGTAGAAAAACACCACTTCATTAGAATAACCAGGATCAAAAGGAAAAATGAGAAGAAGAAAGATAAAATGGATAGGTGACAGTAACCTCTACTATGTGTAGAGTGGTAGTTCCAGTAAACATCCCTAGTGGTTGTGTAACCATCATGACAGCTATGTAACCACTACAGAGGTTTTGTAACCACTTTTGTGTACTCAACGGTGATTGTTTAACTTCCATGGAGGCTATATAACTTCCCTTTGTGACACTAACAATGTTGTCCTGATGTAAGACAAAAAAACTAATCCTATGAAAACTCATGTATTTTGAACATAAGGGTTGTGTCTCTTCCTTGGATGTCTCTTCCTATTTTCTAGTACACCAGAAGACAATGGTAACATGCTATAAATACAAGTGGAGTGTGTGGAATTACACAATATTGAATGAGAGAAGTGAGTAAGAAACCATTGGTGTTGGAATTGTTTTGTAGAAGCAAGGTGTATGAGTAGAGAAAGCAAGTAGAGAGGGTGGAAGTAACATTGTTGTCTTCCTTTAGCTTCTTGTAATCTATATATTATTAATTTCCTAATATAATACTGGGGAAGAAAGAGAAATTGGCTTTCCTGACTAGTTTTTTCCGCAATCTAGGGGTTTTAGGATAAAAATTTGGTGTTGTGTGCTTAATTATTCATCTTTTAATTGCTGCAAGTAGTTCTAAAGCACTAGATTTCATTCACTAACTTTCAAAATTGTCATTTTTGAATAAATTGAAAGTAGGACAATAGTTGTGTGATTTTGTAAAGTTAAACCAAGGTATAATTTTGCGGATCAAATGATATTTGTAATAGGATCTTATGAGAGTGTTAGGTGAGTTATGAACTACAATATAATATCTTATATAGAATTCCATATTCACATTATGAATATTCTAGGAAGATGAAGTGACTCACATAATGATTTTAAATTTGAAAAAGATTTTTCTCGATGGACGGATACAAAAACATACATGTCGGTTAGGACCAAATTCCACTTTGGGACATAATTCTATGTTTTTACCCAAGTAGGTAGCAATGAAAAAGCCAAGGTTCAAGAATAATTGATAGGGTTGAATTTTTACTTTATTTTATTAATAATTTTTGAGTGAACCACATAGTAGAGTGTAGAGATGTTAAAGTTGATAGAGAGAGATAGGTATTGATTAAGCTTAGAATTGATAATTTTTATGAACATAGAAACAAAACCAAGTTTTCCATTTCCAAAGGATAAAGCACCAAGTTTGAGTGTCTACATTCCTCACCCCTCCCCCTTTGAGTTCATAATTATAAATTGAATTTTTAAAGGAAAATATACTTGAGTGTGATCACACACATTTTCTTTGTTTTCTAGTTTTTGCTTTACATGTTGGTGTTAGAATACTCCAAAATGAGACTTGCAATAAAGGGTGTAGTCAATGCCCATAGTATAGATTAAATTATAGCTCAAATGTAAATATTACTTGTAACTTTGTAAAATTAAACCTATGTGTATAGTAAAATTAAATAAATGAAAAACATGGAAGGAATTCACCTATTTATTTTTTTGAGAGAGGAGCTACCGTTATTTTTGTACTTTTGATATTTAGATTTTTTTTTAAATGTCAAAATATTGGGGGTGATTAGTCCCAGATTATGTCATAAAAGAAACCAAATTAGGAGAGAGAGGTATTGAAGAACCCCGTTAAAAGGGAAGAGAAATGTATCAAAAAAATTAGTAACACGATATTTTCCCATACAATTGTGAAAGAGGAAAGGAAGGAAATACTAAAAATAACTTAGCCACTTTGATACCTTTAAAAACCCCATAGAATACCCTCCTACTGCATTTAATCGAATCCTTGTTTTATAACTATTTTTTTCAGAATTACCGAGTATTATTTTATAACTATTGACTATAGTTTAATAACTACTTATTAATATAAATGAGAAGGACCATGCCCCAAAACCCTATATCTATCATTGGATTTGACTTATCAAATGGAGAAGGAATAAAATACTCATGGACACTATATTCTAATATGAACTATGTCATATGTGTTTGAATCAGATTCATAAGTCCTGTAAGGATTTCAAGCCATTTGGATTTTTTGAAAATATTTCCCGAGGTCATGAACATATAATATGGTCTATATTGTAGTATGGTCTTGAACCAAAGTGTGAAATATTGCACCAATGTAAATTTTACCATTCCTTTCTACCTATAATTATTTTTGAGGATATGTATAGTCTAAAAACGTTTTCTTATGTATCATGATTTTCCTATATTAGTTTTATATATACAATATATTTTGATGAATTCCCCTTTTGAGGTGCATGTGATAAACCATTTGAACATGTGAATCAAAATAAAATGATGTATACCAATGTCAGATAAGTCATATAATATACATAAAATCACGTTTACGGTTATAATGGTGTCCATTATTAGGAGATCATGTTCTTGTAGAAAAGGGTTGTGCATGGTGGAGATAATCGATGAACAAAGCAACATGTAATACATGCACTAAACAAGAATAGTAATAGAAACATGCAACACATAACAATAAAGAGTATTAATAATAATCGGGCACTTGATAAAAAACAACTGCAGATGCAAAGCAATAGTTAATCCAATCAACATAAAAAAATGATAAGTAGAAGATTCACTTCAAGGCTTGAGCTGCAAACATGGGACACCCATGGTGTCACAATACAATCATAGTGAAGGAACATATGACACATAAAAATAAGTAAGTGTGCACAAATAAGAGAGGTATAAATCCACAAACATGGGAAACCCATGGTGTCACAACATAATCAAGGACCTTAGGCTACATATAATGACTAAAAAGTAGTAGAAAATCAAGTAAGAAAGAAATGTAACGAGAAATTATACCAAACAATGGTGAAAAAACATATAGATTTAATTAAATTAGCATCGCACAAGATACATGTACTAGTACATAGACTCCAAAATTTTCTTTCTACTACTTGCATTCGTGCTGACATGCACCTAGACACAGTTTATCGAGCCTTTGCTGACACATTTTCCTCACATATAGTATTTAAGTCTAACCTTCCCTCTGATGTTCACACTTTTGATAATGATCCACCATTGCATATCATATCTTGCATTCATAACGTAGTTGTCAAGCGTACTTTGATTGATAACGGATCTGAACTTAACTTGTGTCCTATGTCATTCCTCAAGGTTTTAGGTCTTACCACTCATGATGTCAGTCCATCTAGTATTTCACTACATGCTTATGATGGTTTTGTCCATCCTTGTCTCACTCATGTTGCATTTCCTATCATTGTTGGTCCAAATACTTTCCACACTATATTTTTCGTTGTTGATTTCCTAGTCTCCTACAACTGTCTTTTGGGAAGGCCATGGCTTCATGCCATGCAAGTGGTCACATCCACTATACATAATTGTGTCAAATTATTACATGATAACATATATCATACCTTTTTTGTGACCACAATCCATTTGAGTATTGTGATCAGGATCCTAATACTAATCTTCGTATTCCACACATCAATATTACAGATGATACCTAGCCTAGGAAAGAACCACCTCACTTACCACCACTTGAGAACAACATTTGTGTGAGAGATACAATTTATTTTGTGCCACCTGCTACTACTACTACTATGATCCCTTATCAAGGTCCTTTTCATTCTATGGATGTCACTCTATCACATCCACCTTCACATACACCACCTACTTTAGCACACCCACATTTCACTTACACACTCTTCATGAATGATTCATACTGGGAACACATTCCATTTGATCCTACATGCAATGACACTATATGTACACATGAGGGTCTAGATCACTTAGGGTTTTCTTTTGAGGACCTCTATCCTACATCACATGCTCCCCATATTTATTATGGATTTGTTCATATCATTTCCGCTTATGGTTTACCTATCTTTCATCTTAAATTATATCTCGCACATACTCCTAACTTGTCATCACTTACATTAGGACAATCATGGCTTGATTATATTAGAGGTACACTAGATCCAGATCATATAGACATTTCATTTCCTATGCCCTTTGGACATGTTTTCATTTGCAATAGATATTTCCTTGATACACTCAAAATATCACTCATTGGTATGCACACAGTTTTCCACTTCCTCCATTCACCGATGAGGAGTATGTGATGGGAATGAAAAATTACGCTTTAATGGATCATTACTCGACCCACCTAAATCGTTGCTTATCAAATCATGAATGCTTACCCATTCGACTATGAACCTGAGAAAAATGATATTCTAAATGAAATTACATGATAGCCTATTTCACCATGCATACCGGGGGCAATAACACTTAACATTCCTTCCCACTCATTTTATCATGATTACATTCATCATATTTTACATTCTTATACATTCATATCCTCGCATTAGGAATATTGATCATAAATTATAGTTTCATTACCTGATGACGCACTCTTGTGCTTATGTTCACACTTGATTGTTTAGGTATTACTACACATGAACCCCACACACTAAATGCTAGGTCTTCCACATTGCATATATTCACACATCACGTGACATATACCCGACATTCTACATTTGCATATCATTCATACATCATACATTATACTAGTATTCATCTTATGCATTTTGCATCATACACTATTAATATATTTAAACATACTCCTCACATTCTATGTATAGACATATACCATACATCATACACTCGCGTGTCTTCATGTCATACATTTTCTACATACTATACTAGTCTTCATTACATACGAGTCTAGCATCATTCCATCCTACATATTACATTATTATTCTACCTACACATGTTACATCGTGCACTATACATTACATTTTATACATTCTACACATCTACCATCACATTTTACACACCATGTTTTTACATATTCTCTTCATCGCATGGTCATCTTTTATCATTACATATACTACATTGTATTTTACACACTCGCACTCACCACCCTATGACACACTTTAGTTCCTCGGTTTATACTCTACTACCGAGAGTTTACAAATCAAATAGACCTTACACTCAATGTGACAATGCTAGGATAATAACGTATGCTTTAGGATAAATCGTCACCTATTCTAACATTTTTAGTGGTATACACCTTAGGTTACATCACGACTCCTTCCTTCCATCTTGTAGTGATATACACTTAGGGATAAATCATCACTCATCCACTCATCTTATAGTGATATACACTTAGGCTAAAACATCACTTATACATTCATTTGGTCATGATGTACGCTTCCTATGGGGTTCACGCACACACTATCACAAGTTCATATCTCATCACTTCACTTAGACATTCATCATAATGCATTAGACATAACACACACTACTCGACTATTTCCTGATGACACACTCTCGTTTATAGTTCATTCTTGATCGATGAGGGGGAAAAAATGAACCTTATCAATAAATTTCAATTCATTTGTGGGGCATGTGAATCCTATAATTCCATCTTGCATTATCTTGTTGTATTTCCCCATACATGGCATGACCAAAACAAATCATAACACCTAAAATTTCCAATAACGTTTTTAAAAACATATTCGTTAATGGCTAATAAAATTTCCGTAATGGTTACCGGTTAAGGGTACACCCTTAGCCCCCATTTAATTTATTTAATTTAATTACTAATTTAATATCTAGTTTCCCTAAGTGATTATTTCGAAATCATCCCCATTAAAATAATTATTTTTTTTACCATATCATGAATAACATATTATTTTCTCTTAATTTTCACCATGACCCTAGTTTGAGTTTTCTAGGCACCCCATTGCTTTAGTTCACCCTACCCATTTAATTAATTCACCCCACCCATTAATTAATTCACCCCACCCCTTCCCATTAAGTCATTTAAATCCCAAAACTTAAAGGTGGAAGGTTTATTTTGGGCCCTTGGATCAAATGAATCCAAGCCCTGATCCTAGGGATTTTTGAATGCCCTAATCCTCCACTATATGCCTTCTTTTATTTTCTTTTTCATTGTTTTTTTTGTTTTTCTTTTACGCATGTGGTTTTGGGAGAAGGATGGAGGAGGAAAGGGAGGCTATGGAGAGGATTGGGTTTCCTTTCATGGAAGAAGGGATTTTTGTTTTATATAATCTTGGGGTTATCTTCCCCATCTGGGGTTTCATTATTATTTTTCTTATTTCCTTACGCAATAACCAAAGATGAAACCTCTTGTTTGAGAGCGTATATAAATATATATAATATGTATATGTATATGTATATGTATATGTATATACATATACATATTATATATATACACACATATACGTATATGCACGACTTATATTTTGTAGGTTCCAAAATAGGCCAAATCCTTTGTAAGCATGGAATGCGTAAAAAATAATAAACATGGTGGTCAAACCGCAGAAGGGGGAGGTTTATATAGTGGGTCAGCCACCATGGACATGAAAGGGGCACTGGGAGATATAATGGGGTGGCACGAGTTGTGTGTCCGTAGCCACAACACAGCTTGGGGCTGCAGGGTGTGGCTATGCCCACACAAGTATATAATCCAAACATTGTTAGGGGAGGGGGCAAGTGATGGTGTGTCCCCTAACTCCATTTTTTTATTTAAACATAAACATACCACAATATGGATGACTCATTCATTTGCAATAAGAAATATTTGTAAAATGTATTTGATGTGTGTGTGTGTGTGTGTGCACGCGCAGTGTGTGCGTGCGTGCGTGCGTGCACATATATTTAAATACCCTTCAATACAAATAATTTATCAAGGTAAAAAGTATATTCTTAGGTTTCAACATTCTTCTCTCATATTTTTTCATATTTTGTATATAAGAACTGAAATACTAATATATATATCAATGAATAAGGAGATATTCTTTTAAATCTCATTTACATATTTTTACAAAAATAATAAAAATGAAATCCACCATATAGTTTACATTGATTAAAATCTTCATTCTTGTATATAATTAATTTATTTTCATAAAAATAAACTCTTAGAATACAATATTGGTGTAATGTTTTCAAAGGTATATAATATATCAAATTCATTCACCCTCTTGGCACAAAATGCAAGAGTTTTAAAACTAAGAGAAATATTTCACAACTAGCTTTATGGTTCTCTTATACCATTATATTCCTTGAAAACTAAAGAGGGAAAGTTTACCTAACTCTACAACACTCTTAAATAAATTCCACTCTCAAGGTTTATAAAGGAAGTGAGCAAGCATTGAACAATATAATCTTCCTTTTTATATATAACTAAAATATTTACTTTCACCCAACATTTTATCGCTATAAGATGCTTATAAAAGCACACAAAATATGATTTCTTCCTATCCATAACTCATACAATTAGAAACATCTTTTGAGAAACATAATGACTACTAAGTAAGAACTCTTTTTTTGTCTCATTCCAATAGGAAAAACAAATATCATAGATATAACTAATTCAATGTACTAATCATGCTTTCTTTTTATTAAAATCTATAATCCAACAAATAAATAAAGAAATATTTCCATCCCATAATTTAAGCCTTACAATAATTCCTTTCAAATAGATAAAAGGCATACCCATATTTTCCATGAAGAAATGTTTACAAAACATACACAAAAGCAAGAATAGGAACTTATTACAACATGAAGGAGTAAGATTACAATATGCCAATATTCCATCTCAAGAGAGGATAACATGACTCAACATTTACAAGTGCAAGATGCAAGATTCATCCCAAGATAGGAGACAACTTAACAATAATTACAATACCATTACAAAAATATATAAAATACAATACGATAACCCTCCCCAAAATGCAAAAATACCAACTTTTCTTCACCAAACTCCAAGCCAAATCTACAAGTTTCGTCTCCAAGATAATCTTCAATGTACAAAGAATAGGGGGCCGGTTTCCTCCCAACCAAATGGCATCATGACATGCCATCTCAAAAAAATATAGGAAATTCTTGACTACATCCAAGACCATGAGAGAGAGAGCAGTAAAAATCAATAATGCACAAGGAAAATTAGGACAAGGTTGATAATCACACAAACACACACACATAAATTTTTCACACACAAAAACCAAATGAAAAATACTTATCGTGATGAGGAACAACTCCATGTTTTCCTTCAAGGAAAAGCATGGAAATAAACCCATAAGAAGACAAAATGTGGACCAACCATAGGAACAC
The DNA here is from genome assembly GCA_018340775.1 of Taxus wallichiana var. yunnanensis. Lineage (NCBI taxonomy): Eukaryota > Viridiplantae > Streptophyta > Pinopsida > Cupressales > Taxaceae > Taxus > Taxus wallichiana. The sequence goes on along the minus strand of CM031240.1, from coordinate 222,960,714 downwards.
TATAAATATCCAAATGCCATTCTTATCTCTCATTCCCAAAATAAAAATCCTTCTCCTTGAAAGGATTTTCAAACCATGCATGGTTTCCTTGTCAAGGACAGAGAAGAAGGTTCAAACCATAGGAACAATACTTCTCCACATCAAACCATATGAGGGGAGGAATAAAATGAATACCAGATGGCTTGCCCATCAAAGCCATATCATGTAAGAGGGAAAATCCTCCCTCTTCCCTTATAAAATTGTAAAAATCCACTTCAAACGAAGGATAGATTGGATAAAAATAAAGGAACAACAAACACACAATACACCCACAACCAAACATGCAAAAACCAAAGTTCAATAACCATTCTTTCTCTTTACATTATACTATGGAAACAAAACAAGAGTATGGATCCTACCTCAAAACTATCAATCCAAGTCCAAGAGTCACATGTTATCCCAAGCTCCAAGCTCCAAGCTCTCTAAATCCAATAAAAATGACAATCCAAAAGCCCCTACCCATCTCCATGAGGGAGGATAAAAAGAATAAACAAAATAAAATCCTCATAAATGAGAGGGTGACATGTGTCACCAATCTTATCTCCAAACCAACGATTCCCAAAATCACAAAGAGTATAAAATAAAACACATTTAGGAGGTAATATCTCAAATTCCTTAAAATGCTAATAATCCAACACCCTTCATCTTTTATGAAAACAAAAATAACCACCCTTACAATATGGTGACATGGTAGGGGTCAAATGGGAGAAAAATCTCATTTGGAATTGAAAAGATACCCCGTACACATAGGAGGGTCCAAGAGGTATTTTTCCATATAAGGGAGTCCCCCAAAGCAAAAAGAGGCCCTTGAAATTGCCACATTTAGCCAAAATTCGAGTTTGGGCTAAGTGGCACAAGGGTAGAGGTGGTAGCACCCACCACAATGACAATTAGGTGGTCCCAAACAACAAAAATACATAGTTAATTAACTTAAAACACACTTAATACATGCAAGGACCATTAGGTCCATAAACTAGCTCAATATAAGACTAAACAATTTGCAATTAACATAATTATAATTAGGATTCACCCATGGTGTCCCAAACATGAAAATTCCACAAACATACAAGGCTTCACACAATCATGCATGGCTAAGAATCCTCCCAGTCGGTCACTTGTGAAACTCGAGGTGCCACTTTGAAACCCACACTCTATGTTGTGCCCTGTAATCTACACACTCAATTCAAACATTAAATGTACCTACTCGATCAAATATATCAATTAAATAATATAAATGAATTAGTCATGGATAATCAATCACACTATACCAAAATAAATGTCATTTGAAATGGCTAAGTGTTAAACGCATACATCCGTGATATCATATACATCTAAGCACTTACACAACAAAACTCAATTAATCATTATCAAGCAATGATATCACTATATAAGACAAAATCATACATCTATCCATCATATAACAAATAAAACCATTGTATCACAACCTGCTGATATCAAAATCCATTCAATGCAAGAACTAAGGTAATGTTCCATAATGTTAGATTTGTGATATATGCCCAAATCACCACAAGTGTCATCAATGATCCATAATGAAACCATACAAGACCTAAATAATGCTATAATCCATGTCCATCATCAAATAAAAGAAATGAGTCAAGAAAATAACTACTACAAGAAGAGGTGGGCACTATATCCCCCTCTCATAAAATTAGACTTCCTCATGGAAGTCATTGGAAGAGATAGGGATATAAATCCATTAAGGGTGTGGCATCCTCCCACGTATTTTTTGTCTCATCATATCTCTCCCACTGCACTTTAACCTGGTCCAATTATCACCCCTAAAGTGCCAATATTTGATGCTCTAGGATGTGCATGAGCTCTAGTCTCCAATTTATGTCTTTCTCCACTTATAATGTTGACCAATCCAATACATGAGAAATACCAGGTACATATCTACATAAAAATTATAGATGAAACACATTGTGGGTTTGAAATAGGCGTGGTGGAAAAGCTAAGCAGTAGGAAACTAAACCTATGACCTCCAACACCTCAAATGGTCCCACAAAGTGAGGAAAAAGCTTAGCAATCTTCCCATAATGGATTGGGATCTTATGTGGAAGAACTCTCAAGAAGACTTTATCACCCACAATAAAGTGACGATTACTCCTCTTGGTGTTTACATACACATTCTAGCATGATCTAGCCTACTCAATATGTTTCCTAATCAAAATAACTAATTTCTCTAAGTCTTGAAGGTAAGCTGGCCCAAGTAAAACCATGTCATCTAGTCTATCCCAACTCAAAGGTGTCCTACAAGGTCATCCATAAAAAACCTGATAGGGACCCAAATGGATAGAACTGTGATAATTGTTATTGTAGTAAAACTTGAAAAGGTGCAAGTAATCCTCCCACTTCTTTTACTAGTCCATCGCATACATACAAAACATATCCTCAAGTACCTAATTAACTCTATCTGTCTTCACATTTGTCTCTTGGTGATATACTGAACTGAAATTAATATTTGTTCCCAGAGTGGCCTGAAAGGAAGTCCAAAATTCTGAAGTGTAGATGGTGTCCTCTGTCATTAATAATGGTCTTTGGAATGCCGCGCAATCTGAAAATTTCCTCCATAAGTACTTTAGTGATGGCGAGTGCATTATAGGTGACCTTAGTTGGTGAAAAGTACGTAACCTTGGTCATCTTTTCCATGTGACCATGATGGCATCATGATGATAAGAAGATATAGGAAGACCGATGATGAAATCCATGGAGATGACATCCCATTTCCACTCGGGAATTTTGTGAGGATATGTGGGATGGGAATTTTCATCCTTAACCCTTTAACACTCACGAAAATTAGCTACAAAATCTTCTATATCCCGTTGAATACCTGTCCAATAATATAACTCTCTCGGATCGATGTGCATCTTCTTCACTTCGGATGTGTTGCGTAAAGAGATTGATGAACCTTTGATAGAATGAATCTACAAAAATAACTTGTCTTAGGCACGTAAATGTTACTATTATGGAAACATCACATCACCCCTAATTTATCGCAAGTGATTAGTCGAGGAATTCGCATGATTTTTCAAACATGGAGTTATCCCAAAGTGTGTGACTTTGAAATCGGATAACCCTCTGGAGAAGATTGAATTCCTATCCTATCCTAGTCCCAACTACTCCAAAGTGCAAAGAGTTGCAGATCTAACCCTAATCTAATATTTTCCCATGGAGACAAAGTTAGATAAAATGCATGAAAATTAAAATCTACTCTAAGAGAAGGTGATGCACCAAGAAGAAGTGTTGAACAACCTGCACAATAAACACAACACAACCGAATCTTACAATGAAAAAAGCAATACACAATAACCTTGCATGCAATAAAATATCATAAATATTGAATAGAACACATAAGAGGGTTTGCATCATCCACATATGTGATGTTATTGCTCTCAAATTTGATACAATACATCACACTTAGGACCAAAGGAACATATTTTGTATTACAATGTCTAGTAGGGAGGTTTGGAATCTCCACAAAATATCTTACAGACAAAAATAAGAAGGGAGGGTCATATACAAGGTGTCCAACCTTTTGAAATGAGCCCCTCCTTACAATATATAGAAAGAATGAGAGAAAGGGAGGGATAAGGAATTATAAATCTTGCTTCAACCACCATAACATGCATTAAAAGCACCTGCAATAATGATGGGTTCCATTGCAAAACCCATACCTCCATGTACCTTGCCTTGTTGGGGAAGAAAGGAAGCCCATACCTTCATCATTTTGGTAGGTGAGAAATATGGAAACATTCCTCTAAAATGGTAGACTGTATTTCCTCATTTTGAAATACTTAGTCTCACTAAAATTAAGAAAACTAGTCTTTGTTGTGTAGAGGACACTAGAGATCTTTCCAAAAAGTCCTATTTTGTGAAAATCCAAGATCCCAGTAAAAAGTTATGGCCATATAAAGATGAGGGTGCCATTCTACAATAAATGCCAGTGGTAGATATTCTCTTTTAGACTCAAACCTTGCATCACACCCTGTGAAATTTGAAATTTCAGACTTTGGTAATTTGGAACTTCAGGTTTCAGAGATCATTATCACTATTCATCTACCTGAGTTTGTGAAACCTCCAAAATGTTAAAACCTCAAAGTCCAAACTTTGAAATTTGGGCTTCAGGCTTCAAGTGGTGATTTGTGTGCAGTGGGGCTTCAATGTTTTGAAATGTTGAAACCCCAAAGTCTAAAATTTGGACTTCATGTTTCAGACAATTGTGTTTTTAGGGTTTCAATTTTCAGGGGTTTCGGGGGTTCAGGTGTCTGGATTTTGGGTGTTCCATTTTTAGGGGTTTGAGAATTCAGGATTTGGGGGTTTGGGAGTTCAAGTTTCATATTTTTTTCATCCATTTGGTTGTCACATATCTCCAAAAATCTTAAACCCCGAAGTCCAAATTTTGGACATCAGGTTTTATGATTTTTCCCTCCCTACATGGCATTATTCATTACTCTGATCTCGTGAAGCCTCTGAAACTTCCAAACCTCAAACTCCAAATCTCGAGTTTGGGTTTCCGACTCCCCATTTTTCCTACTTCTTTCTTGTTAGTACCCAAGTTTCACCTTAGCCTACCTCTCAATTACCCCACCTTTGAAGTCCAAATTTCAGACTTTAGAGATTTTTTATTTCCCAAAATCGTCTATAATGTGCTCGGCCTACTTCAATGAATTGCTTGGCTTGATCCCGAAATGTGAGCTCACATGGTCGATTTGATCCTTCTTGTTCTCCATGTGAGGTCATGTTCATCCATTTTCTCCTGAGGGGAAAAATTGGGTAATAGTTCCTCTCAGAATCAAGTAGACCATTTTCCTTTATAATATACCCTAAATATCTTCCCTCTAAGGAACCCAGTGACTCAAACATCTACTTAACACCCTCATATTATATGTTCTCTAGAAAATATCAAGGATCCTACCTCAAATGTATGACTATAGAGTCATAGTGGTAATGACATGCCATCATCTACTCAGGAATATGCAACGACATTCTCCTTTCATTTTATATAATGGAAATCCATGTCATACTCACATAAGAACTACATCCATCCTTTTTTTATGACCGTTCGTGGTTTGGATGTGAGAAGATATGTTGAAGGCTATGATGATGGGTCTTCAAAATGAAAGGCCTACCTAAAAGGAAATGATGCCAACGTACTAGAGTGTGAACTACTGTTGCAAGCTCCAAGTCATGGGTAGAATAGTCAAGCTCATAGTCCTTGAGCTTACGTGACTAAAAAATTAATGATCCGATGCTCTTGCATTATAGCTGCTCCTGCACTTCTCTAATGAAGCATCAATGAAAACCACAAACTCTCTTGTCGGATCTAGAACTAGTAAGATAGGTTTTGTGGTCAATCTCTCCATAAGTAACTAAAAATCATGCTCACTCTTTTTTACCATTAAAATTTATTTCCTTTTATTGAAGAGAATTAATAGGGTACATAATCCTAGAAAATCCTATACAAAATTGCGGTAGTAGCCTACTAATCCCATGAAACTCCTAACCTCTCTCAATAATATGGGTGTTTTACAACAATAATGACTCAAATATTAGAGGGATCTACCTAGATACCCTCACCAAATGTTGTGACCCACGATCAATCTTTGACTAGATGAAACCGCACTTCTCTAGGTTCCTAAAAAGCTTCATATCCCTCAAAACATGTAGTATATGTCTCAAATGCTCCTCGTGTTCCTCCTCAGACAAGAATATATCAATATATCATCCAGAAACACCAAGAAAAAATGGTCCAAAAAGGTCCTGAAAACCCCATTCATGAGGCTCATGAAGACAAATTAGGGCATTGGTCAAACCAAAAGGTACAAAAATGAACTCATAATGCCCATAATGAGTGCGGAAATTTATATTGTGAATGTCTACATCTGAAATGCACAACTGATGGTATCGTGACTTGAGATCAATCTTGGAGAAAACTCGCTCCCATAATCGATCAAATAATTCATCAATCCTCGGTAGTGGATAACAATTATTTATTATTACCTTATTAAGTTGTCCTAAATCCACACAAATCCTAAGAGAACTATCCTTCTTAACAAATATAATTGGCTCTCCCCATGAAGACACACTAGGGTGAATAAGGTTCTTCTCTAACAACTCCTCTAGCTGAATCTTGAGCCCATGAATCTCGTGGATTCATCATCTCGATAAGATTCTTGTTGTAGTAAAATCACAAAGACACTCGAATGGCCTCGGGTCTAAGTTTGAAATGGGGCATTCAATGTGATTGGACAACATGGGACCAGATCTCAACCTCGTGGGACTTATGGACTTGAGATGGCCCTCCGGAGAAAGTCGAATTCTTCTTCCTAAACTACTTACCACAAGCTACTCTACTACAAAGAAAAAACCATATAATCCTAATCTAACCTTCCAAGGAGTGCTAATTCGATGTGTGGAGGAATCCGCAGAGTCTCAGTGATACTTAGCTGATTCAAGCCTTTAACACGCTTTCTAGGACACTAGACACGTGGAGGCTCCACGCTTGCTTGGAGACCCACTTTTGGATTTACCTTTGAAGATGCACCGAAGAGACATGTGGCATCTTCCACTGGCTCTCTTATACTTAGTCGATTCAGGACCTTGAGTGAACACTTCCTTTCTCCATTTTTCTCATGTATGATCTGATCTCCTTTGATGACGTTGGCCTCCTTTGCCAACCCCGCCCCTTCATTGTTGGATTTTAAATGTGGGCTTTCGTGATCGAACTAACCCTTCTGATTTTCTTCTTTGTAGGGTCATGTTTGATTAATTTTTCCCTGGGGGTGAAATTGGGATAACAAATTCCTATAAATTGACACTACTCTTGGTACAGATCTATGGTGAATTCCACCTCTCTATGGGGTGGTAACCCAGAAGCTCACTCGTAAATACATTTGCAAGCACCCTCTATACTATGTGCTCATTAAGAGGTGATTTCTCCGGAGTACTCTCTCGACTGATCACTAATTGTAATCGAAAACAACTGATAACCCTTGTGCATTCTCCACTTGAGTTGTTTTGCCGAGATCATATGCAAGGAAACACACCTCTGCATCCTAGGAATAACCACTTTGAATTCGAAAGGTCATCTTGACACTCAATGATCTTACTCTTATAGTATACTTTTTCCTAATGATACTCAAAACAATCCATTCTAAAAACAACCTCGTAAGATCTTAAAGTCAAAACTCCAAGGTCTAAGGTAGTGGAGAATACTCCCAAATCAAGTATATAACTCTCCATGTAGGTATCCACTATGAGTTTGGCCCCAGAGGCCAACTCAACCTACCAACTATCTAGATGCTTAGCTACCACTAGCCCACACTCATCCACTATGGATGGTGATATAAATGAATCTGATGGACTTGGATAAAAATGAACTGATACAAAAATACCCCTGATAGTACCTATCATTTTGATAGTTATGGCATGATGGTTAGTATTGTGGTTATCTACTTGCTACGTATACATGATGAGTGTGTCCTATGTATGCCACTTGTTTACTCGAGGATGGGGATCTTTTCCCATTGAAGGTGGTGGGTTTGTGTGGACACATACGCATATAGTGATCAGTGACCCAAAAATAAAACATCCTATTAATCCTCTCTAAGAAGGGGTCCCTCATGTATTCTCATTGTACCAAACCTTCTCACCTGACTTTGGAAGACTACTGATTATGAGTTGGCTATACCTATTGGGTGCCCCATCTCCTATCTCTACCCCCACAAAAACCTCATCAAACTCCACCACTCTACATACTCTTGGGTCTTCATAGTTCTCTTGTTGTTTATATGTGTGGTGTTGTGACTATTTCTCTCGTGTGAGGTGAAGGTCTCGAGACTTACTTGTGAAATAAAAATAATCCTCCTTTAGAAGGTAGTGCCACACCCTATGACCTCTAATCCTGAAATGACTACATCCTCTCCTAAAACTTACCCCTATTTTTGTCTCTATGCTCTTGGGCCTTGTTCCTATTCTCCTCAGCTAGGTAGGCCTTCTCTACGGCCTTCTCAAGTGTTGTAGGACATAACATCAAGACAAACCCAAATGTATCTCGCATTCAATCCCTAAATGAACATGTTGACTTGCAATTTCTCATCCTGCAGATAATCCACATACTATAAAAAATATAGAAATTAGCTCTCATATTATGCAATCGTGCCTAAACCCTATCAAAGATTGTGGAGCTTGACAATCCTTTTTGAAAAATATTCTCAAACATGTATCGTGGCTTTAAAGTGCTCCTCAAATAGCTCCCAAGTCACTATATCTCTCATTAACTAGAGCTTTCACTCCTCATTCCTTCACTATATGTCTTTTATGTCATGAAAGAGGTGCATAACAATACATATCCTTTATATTACTCTCAAATGAGTGCAATCCAAATCAATTTTAAAGACTTAGGAGCCATGAATCAAACCCAAATCCATCTGAGGTTCCACTATAAATGGGAGTCTAAAGACAAAGAAGATCCCTAATCACATTGCATATGTCTTGATCCTGACGTTAATGTCTAACCATCCCCTCAATCAAGAATGTGGTTTTCCTCCATGTAGCGGTCCCTAAATGTTGTGAGAGATTCTCCCATGAAGAGAAACCACCCTGTCCAAGTGAATGGAGGGGATACATGACCTATCTCATCTTAGAGGGTCATGCTAAAGTGGATTCAAGTGTACGTTCTTGTCTCGAAGTGTATCCTCTCCTAGCTAAACAATCTCCTCTCCTAGATCTGTTGGGGAGGAAGACACTGCTACAAGACCCCCATCATCTACTTTAATTCCTCCAATATATGTGGTCCTAAATCAGGGGCATGCGACTCGAGGGTAGGGGACCTACACCCCAAATCCCGACACAATGAAGTCTCATGCCTCGTGTTGGAATCCTGTGTGCGAAATGAAAAGACAAGTTATGAGTTTGTTTAAGGTAACGGAAATGATGTAAAATGGTTTTTATTTATTAATTTAAGAATAAGTAATTTAATGTTAAAATTACCCAAAACATTTGGTTTAGTAACCCGAGCTCGATACTAGATGTAGTGCCCCATACTTGGCACGACCAAAACCAATCATAACACCTAAAATTTTTGATAATTTTTTTAAAACATATTATATAATGGCTAATTAAATTTTCCTAATGGTTGTTGGTTTATGGTATGCCCTTAGCCCCCATTTAATTTATTTAATTTAATTACTAATTTAATATCTAATTTCCCTTAGTGATTATTTCAAAAGCATCCCTTTAAAATAATTTTTGTTTTAACCATATCATGAATGACATATTCATTTCTCTTAACTTGTCACCATGACCCTCATTTGAGTTTCTAGCACCCTATTACTTTAGTTCTCCCTACCCAATTAAATAATTCACCCCACCCATTAATTTATTCACTCGAAACCTTCCCATTAAGGCATTTTAAATCCCAAAAATTAATGGTGGAGGCTTTATTTTGTGCCCTTGGATCAAATGAATCCAAGCCCTAGATCCTATGGATTTTTGAAAGACCTAGTCCCGCACTATATGCCTTCTTGTCTTTTCTTTTCTTTTTCATTGATTATTTTGTTTTTATTATGCATAGGTGGTTTTGGGAAAACGATGGAGGAGAAAAGGGAGGCTATGGAGAGGTTTGGTGCTTCCTCTCATGGAAGAAGGTATTTTTTTAAATTTCGGGGTTATCTTCCCCATTTAGGGTTTCATTATTATTTTTCTTATTTCCTTGCAATAACCAAAGATCAAATATATAGTTTGAGAGTATATATATATATATATATATATAGACATATATATACACACACACACACACAAACACACACACACACACACACACACACACACACACACACACACACACACACACACACACACACACATGGTGACTTATATTTTTCAGTTCGAAAGTAGGTCGAAACCATTGTAAGCAAGGAAGTTGACAGAGAATAAACATGGCATCTTGACTTCTTTTATCCTTGCATATAAAATAAGTGATCAACAATTTGAACAATATGATCTTCCTTTTTATAGAAAACTAAAAGCACTATGTTCACTTTACAAAAACTCTTCTTTCTTCCTATCCATAACTCATATAAGTAAAAGCATCATTTGATAAACATAATTACTACTAAGTAAGAACTCCTTTTTTTTCATTCCAATAGGCAAAAAAAAAAATCCATGTCTTTTCTTTTCTTTTTCATTGTTTATTTTGTTTTTATTATGCACAGTGTGGTTTTTTGGAGAATGATGGAGGAGGAAAGGGAGGCTATAGAGACGTGTGGTGCTTCCTCTCATGGAAGAAGGGATTTTTTTAATTTTGGTGTTATCTTCCCCATCTAGGGTTTCATTATTATTTTTATTATTTCCTTGCAATAACCAAAGATGAAATCTATAGTTTGAGAGTGTACACACACACACACACACACACACACACACACACACACACACACACACACACACACACACACACACACACACACACACACACACACACGTGGTGACTTATATTTTTCAGGTTTTGAAAGTAGGTCGAAGCCATTGTAAGCAAGGAAGGTGACAGAGAATAAACATGGCATCTCGACCGCATATGGAGGGGTTTATATGGTGGGTCGGCCACCGTGGCTATGGCAGGGGGCACTAGGTGATATAATGGGATGACACGAGTGGTGTGACCGTAGCCACACCACACTATCATGTGGTGTGGCTATGATCACACCACTATGTAAACCGAACATTGACAGGAGGGGAAATTTCGTGACTGTCCTCCAACCCCATTTTTTATTTAAACACAACCATACTACAATATAGATGACTCGCTCATTTGCAATAAGGAATCACTTTAAAATTTATTTGATATATATTGTATACACATATATTAAAATATGCTTCAATACAAAGAATTTACTAAGGCGAAAAAGGATATTATCGGTTTTAACATTCTTCTCTCATATTTATTAATATTTTGTATATAAGAAATGAAATACTAATATATATGTATATATGTGTATATACATATATATAAGTGTTCCAATATTTATATCAATAAATAAGGAAATATTATTTTAATTCTGGTTCACATATTTTTAAAGAAATAATAAAAATGAAATCCACCATATAGTTTACATTGGATTAAAATATTCATTCTTATATATAATTAATTTACTTTAATAAAAATAACCTCTTATAATACAATATTGGAGTAATGGTTTCAAAGGTAAAGAATAGATTAAATTCATTCATTCTCTTGGCAAAAAAATGCAAGATTTTTAAAACTTAGAGAAATATTTCACAACTAGCTTTATGGTTCTCTTATACCACTATATTCCTTCAAAATTAAAGATGGAAAGTTCATCTAACTCTACAAAGTTCTTAAATAAATTTCACTATCAAGGTTTATAAAAGAAGTGATCAAGAATTTGAACAATATGATCTTCCTTTTTATAAAAACTAAAAGCACTACGTTCAATTTACATTTTATTGCTATGAGATGTTTAGAAAAGCAAAAAAACTCTTCTTTCTTCCTATCCATAACTCATATAAGTAAAAGCATCATTTGATAAACACAATTACTACTAAGTAAGAACTCTTTTTTTTTTTTATTCCAATAGGTAGAAAAAATAACACAAATATAACCAATTCCATGTACTAATCAAGATTTCTTTTTTTTTTAAATCTTTAATCCAACCAAAAAATAATGCAATTTTTTCATCCCATAATATAAGCCTTACAATAATCCATTTCAAATATATGAAATGCATACCCATATTTTTCATGAATAGATGTTTACAAAACATACACAAAAGAAATAATAGGAACTTATTACAACATGAATGAGAAGGATTACAATTTGCCAATATTCCATCTCAAGAGAGGAAAACATGACTCAACATTTACAAGTGCATGATGCAAGAGTTCATCCCAAGATAGAGACAACTTAACAATAATTACAATACCATTCCAACAGAAAAATAAAATAAAATAAAAGAGGATAAGCCTCCCCAAAATGGAGAACAACATGCCAAAATTATCAACGTTTATTCACCGAAATCCAAGCCAAATCTGCAAGTTTCCTCTCCAAGATAATATTAAATTCAAAAGAATAGGGGCCCTGTTTGCCCCCAAAAAATGGCATAATCACATGCCATCTCTAATAAATGGAGGACGTGCTATCCTCCCTCTAATACCATGGGAGAGAGATTATCAAGCCTTAAGCATGCACAGTTAAAATTGGGACAAGGGTGACAATCACACACACACAAATTTTTCACATGCAACAACCAAATGAACAACATTGATCGATGAGGAAAAACTCCATGTTTTCCTCTAAGGGGAAGAGTGGCAAGAATCCCATAAGAAGCTAAAATGTGAACCAACCATAGGAACACTATAAAAATATCTAACAGTCCCTCCTTCTATATACATTCAAAAATACCTTCCTTATCTCTCCTTCCCATACACCAAGCCTCCTCCTTGGAAGGATTTTCAAACCATACATGGTTTCCTTTCCAAGGATGGAGAAGGAGGTTAAAATCATATGAAAAATACTTCTCCACATCAAACCATATGAGGGGAGGAATAAAAGAATACCATCATGGCTTTCCCATCAAGCCATGTGGTGTAAGAGGGAACATCCTCCCTCTTCCCCATAAAATTCAAAAAATCTACTTCAAAAGAAGGATGGATTGAAGAAAAATAAAGGAACAAAAACACACAATACAGTCCACAACCAAACATACAAAAACAAAGTTCAACAACAATTCTTCTTCTTTGGATTATACTATGGAAAAAAACAAGAGTATGGAGCCTAACTTAAAAAGTAGCAATACAAGTCCAAACACTAAAAATTCTCCCTAGCTCCAAGCTCTCCAAATCCAATAGCAAAAATGACAAGCCAAAATACCTAACCCCTCTCCATGAGGGAGTATAAAAAGAATAAAAATTACAATCCTCATAAATGAGAGGGTGACATGTGTCACCCATCTCATCTCCCAACAAAAGATTCCCAAAATCACAAAGAGTATAAAACAAAACACATTTAGGAGGTAATCTCCCAAATTCCCTAAAATGCTAATAATCCAACACCCTTCATCTTTTAAGAAAACAAAAAAAACAACCACCCTTATAAGATGGTGACATGAGAGGGGTCAAATGGGAGGGAAAATATCATTTGGCCTTGAAAAGAGACCCCCTACCCATAGATAAGGTCCAAGAGGTATTTTTCCATGTAAAGGAGACCTTCAAAGTGAAACGAAGCCCTTAAAATTGCCACATTTAGCCCATATTCGAGATTGGGTTAAGTGGCACAAGGGTAGAGGTGGTGGGGCCCACCCAAATGAAAATTAAGTGGTACCAAACAAAAACAACATAATTAATTAACTTAAAACACAATTAACACATGTAGGGACCATTAGGTCCCTAAAGTAGCACAACACAAGACTAAACAATTTACAATTATCATAATTATAATTATGAATCACCAATGTTGTCCCAAACATGAAAATGCCACAAACATACATGGCTTCACGAATCATGCATGCCTATGACTCGACCTAGTGATTCACTTGTGTAACTCGAGGTGCCACTCTAAAATCCACATTCTTCTTTATGCCCCGTAATCTACATACTCAATTCAAACATTAAACACGGATGCTCGATAAAAATATATCAATTAAATAATATAGATGAATCGGACATGGATAATCACTCACACTATACCAAAATAAATGCCGGTATGAAATGGTTAAGCGCTAAACTCATACATTCAAACTAACATAAGCTATCATATCCATCTAAAAACTTACGTAAAAACATTCAATTAATCATTATCAACCCATGATATCATTTTTAAGACAAAATCATACATCTATCCATCATATAATCAATAAAACCACTCGTATCACAACTTTTTGATATCTAAAACCATACAATGCAAGAACTAAGGTAATGATCCATAATTCTATCTTGGCACTACATGCCCAAATCACCACATGTGTCATAAATGATCCATAATGGAATCGTATATCATCTAAATAATGCTAAAATACATGTCCATCATCAAATAAAAGCAATGAGTTAACAAAAGAACTACTCGCAAGAAGAGGGTGCACTACACTTGGGGTTATTTACTCTTGTTTACTAGTGTTTTACATGATTGCTTTATTGCACATGTTATATTGATTTATTCTATGTCATTATCTATACCATCCACACATGTGCATTCATATATTTGTTTATTTTTGATTTCCGATACGTATCTTTTACACGTAACATGGATGCTCACCTTATACCCTTCCTACATTGGTCATTGGGGGCATCCACATTTGTCTGTCATAGGTGTTATTGTTTTATTTTGTACTTAGCACTTTACCTTACTTATTTATCCATGCTTTGACATATTGGTTATTTCTCTAAAATTCTAATGGGTGTTCCATGTGCAACACTTATTTTGTAGGATTACATATTTCCATGACTACTTCTTTTTCTTGTTTATACTTGTCATTCATTATTTGCTTCTTTTATGTGGGCCTTGCCCTATGTTTGGTGCGTACACTTGTTTTATATTTGTGGCTATTATGGCCTTGTGTTTCTTTCAACATCATGAGTTATGCCCCATGTTTACAACCAACTTTATACAGCTTACTTGTATTCTTGTTTGTTTACAAAGATTTATCTTGGTACATTTTACATTGTTCTGTTAGATTACATTGTCTTTTTACCGCATGCATCTTCATACTAAAACTTGTTTTGGGTAGTCATCCTTATTTTTGTGTGCTTTGGTTTCTACCAAGTGCATTGCCTTCCCCTATAGGGTACATAGTTCATGTGGTTGGTCCTCTTTTGGTTTGCATTCTCCTATCACCGATGGCACATGCACACCTAAAGAGGGGGCATAATTTGGGGGTTTTACATACTACCACATAGATTCCAAACTAGTTCAGGTTTATTTATATATAGTGAGTGGGTTCATACCAATCTATAAACCCCATACATAGAGATTTTTACAGGACATGGTGTCCTTAGTATTATGGGAAGGAGTTATAAGCTTGGAACTAATAGTGGGTGTGTCTCTCTACACTACTTCGGATAGTGGTGTTGGATCACCCAAAAACTTTTAGTACAGATATCCTTCTCCACTCTTTCTTGACATGGATCAATTGCACATGCTCCATTTACATTTGTGTATTTTATATTTACATGCTTTCTTATACATTTTTCTTTTACATTGCATCTTTGGGTAAGTGCACCAAGTTTGGTGGCCAAAATTGGAAAAAACCTAAAAATAGATAAAACATGTACGTGTTATATTCTAGGTTTGGGAATTACCAAGGCTATAACGCGTATGCATTATGTCTGTTATAAATAAAAAAATCTAAGACTTTATCATTTGAACTCCTCAAACATGAGTTTCGAGCTTAACCATGCCCTCACAATTTTTCATTCACTTGGATCTCAAGCTTAAATGATCGTCTTTGTATCATTGGGAAGATCTCGAATCAACAATGGTGCCATAGAGAAGAGGTAGGCACAATTATTTTCTCAAAATTGCATTGAAATTTGGTAATTATAGAGTATAATTTGAATTAAATATATATTTTTATTATTACGCTTCAAGGTTGTGGGAATCAACCAAAACAAAACCTTTCTCTTCCTTTCATCCCTCCCACCCTCCCACATTTTTTTCAACATCCTCCAGCAGTCAAGAATATTTAGCAGCCCACATAGTTGAAAAAAAATTGAAATTGAGGATTTAATCAAAAGAATGAGGGATTCACAATCTATAAATCCCCACCGTGCCTCTCTTGCAAACACATTGGAGGCATTAGTGACTCGAGTTAGCGTGGAAATGGGGAAAATTAATCGTTAGACATCTTACAAAGAGGTTTATAAGGTTTATTATTCCAAAAAATTGTCATATGTTGATGTAAAGAAAAAATAAACTACAAAAGACCTCATATGCGCCTTATTCATGGAACCCCCGCACTAATTTTCTTGTTTTGTTATCATGCAAATGGTTTCACATCCATTGGTATAATAATTATATGATTAAAAATATTTTTAGGACCGATGGTGGATGTTCTTTTATTATCCACCTGCAATAACAACAAGGTGCCACTATACTTTATGAGGAAACTCTATTACGAGTTTATCCTCAATGAGATCCCAAATTATTTTGATCTCCAAAATTTCTGGAGCCAAGGAAAAGGATCTCAGTATAGGATCAACTAAGTACACAATGTGCACCTATTCAACAGGGTAGATTCCTTACATAGAATCCCCTCACCCGATACTCGTCCCTCCAGGTAGTGAAGGAGACAATAGAGATTGATACATTCCACGTGTTTCAGGAGCTATCTGCGATCCTTATTCGACATACAAGGGAGATTTCTGATCCAAAGGCTCGTAGAGGTACATAGAGTATTCCATCAGGGAGTACTAGCATAAGGCCACAATTTTTCTCATCATGTGGTAACATATGTTTGGGGCCCAAGGAGGATGATACTTTCATGCATACTAATTTTGGTGGAGTTGGCGTTGGGGGTGCACACGATAATGCCACTATGTTAGATGCCTTTTTAAGTGAGACATTTGGATTATAGTCCTTGGCATCACCTTCACAGGTATTTCTTATGTTTTATTATGTGTGTTACAAAAATATAAAAGTAATTGATTTAATTATATATGTTACATGTATGCATTGATATTACGGTGCGTGGGAGGGGCATATTCATCCCAACCACAGACGGTGAGTACCATGCATACACATTCATTCACAGAGGTAATTTAGAATGTTAATTGTGTAACATTTTCACATATGCAAATAGGTATGTTCATCTAACTCATGTGATACATGTTTGATAAAGAGGCCAACTTCACTAGACACCCCCCATCTCTGCGATGAGTAGAGAAAGGTGTTTCCATTGAGATTTCATCCGCACAACAACTCACTAACATATTTAAACATGTATTTTTGTTAAATTACTCATGTAATTAATATTATCTTAAATTACATGTTAATAATGTCCTTCATTGTAGAATTATTAAATTATGTTAATAATGTCCTTTATTGTGTATATGCAGGAATTACTTGCGATAGGTAGCAGCCTGTTCATTTGATTCACGAGCATGTCATGGTAAAAAGAAAATTTCTATATTGATATAATAAGTTCAAATATTGTCATTACACATACATGTATTTAGTTCTATTTTGGCTAATTTCGATGTTTAATTTTTTGATATTATGTGTATGTAGGGAACTTTAACCCCTCTATTTTGACCTCAAGGGCACGAATCCTTGATCTCATCGTTTTGATACCCCGGTCTTGTTCCAAGAGCTCTCGATGACTCATTTGAGTGTGAGAAGCAAATTCAGTGTAACCAAGAGCTTGTAGAAACTTTTTGTATTTATGAAAATACTTTCATTAACATGGTCTTAAATGCATGTTGAAAACATATATAAATTAAATTTTGAATTTTTTTTTTTTTTTTTTTGCATTTACGAGTTCAGCTACGTGTGAGTCTTTAATAGAAGAGGACTCATAGCATGGACACAGATTATCCAAATTCATCTCATATATCTCCATCTTCATCTAAGGGAGAGCCTTCTTCCAACAGGGGCTAAGAGAGGGATAGATTTTGATGATTAAGATATATATGTATATGTCTTACATGAAATTGTTTTATATGCCTATGTGTATGGCATTGTATCTACGCCTATATGGCATTTGAAATTAATAGTATATGACCTATTCAGGCATTTTTATATTTATTGTACACGTAAATACTATTTGGAACATGAAATTTTTTGTACAAGAAATTACTTTTATGAAATTATTTTTGTATGAAACTAATATGATGTGCACTTGACTATATTTAAGACATTATGGATTATTTTTTCATTTATTGGTGATGTACATGTACTAGCATTTTTAATGTATAATATGCATCAAAGTTTGGAAATCAATATTTATATATAATGTATGTACATATAAAGAGTTACCTAATCTGAGTAATTATTCTTTCAATTTATCAATGTGTATTTACCTTACCTATGCTTCTTCTTGCTCACGATCTCTTTGTATTGGTTCCTATCTTATCATGCACCTACTGCATTCTTTAATGCTTCTTGGACTATCTTGATTGTTGGGCTTAAGAACACAATGTTTCCAACTTGCTCTTACTTACTTACACCAAACCCTTGCTTTGAATTATCAATGAATGGAAGGTCACTAAGCCATAGGCTAGCTGACTCCCATTCAGAACTAAACAAGAAAGATTTACTAGGCGATTGATAACCCCTATGTGTTCTTAGCCAATCCCCTATTGCTATGATTGTAATTTCCATGTCACCTGAGGCCTTGGAATATTACCAACAATAGAGTTCGTAATGGTATTATGGTGGGATGAGGATTCACTCTAGAGGATCATATTCATATTTAGTGTATCACCGTCGAAGAGGGTAGCTCCCTATCAAATCATTTATCAATATGATGTGGAAGATGAGAAAAGAAAATGAAAGTTAGAGAATTATATTTCATGGGTAATTAGTACTATCAACAAGACTAATATGGCTTCCCACTTCCCTGTCAATGTAATCACTATACCTTGAAAAAGACAGTGAGAGTGAGATTGAGAAAGAAAACGGTAGCTCTTGGCACCAAAAAGACTACGCCAACATGTTTGGGTGTCCTGGTAAATTCTTTTAGATGCTCTGTTTTAGTGCAGGAAGGTTTCGTGGCTTCTAGACTACTTCATCTGGACGTAGTCCCTTAAGAGCTTCAAGGCCAAAAAATGTTATAACTTCGATGGGTAATATCTCGGTCTTCGTATAACCTAGAGACATCTTGTTTGATCCTTCACCTCCACATAGGGAACCCCTACAAAATCCTACCCCTATTTATTAAATTTCCTTTTGGTGCTCTCATTGTCCTATTGTTTGTAAACATGCTAAAAATGTAGTTTGAGTCGCTGTAATGCTTCCAGACACTATATTTTGTAAATGGTAGATTGTGGAAACAAACCATCTAAACCAACACATTTGGATTTCCCGGTGAACACTAATGAAGGCCTCATTTTGGTTCCCTATGCTCCTCGTGCTTCCAGGCTACCTCATCCGGGTGTAATCCCTTAAGATCCTTGAGACTAAAAAGTTATATAACTTCGACGAGTGGTTACTCTAATTACTCAGTGGCACCTATAAATGTATTTTCAAATACTAAACCTCCACATAGGGACCCTATATGAAATCCTACCTCAGTTTAATCCATATCCTTTCAAGATTATTATTTTCTTATTGTTTGCAAACACAAGAAATAGTGTAGTTTGAGTCGATGTAAGACTGTCAGACACTATATTTTAAAAATGGTAGCTCACGGGACCAAACCTTCTACACCAACACATCTAGATGGCTTGGTGAGGGCTAGTGGAGGATTCTTTTAGGTTCCTTATGCTCCTCGCTCTTCTAGGCTACGTCATCTAGGCGTAGTCTCTTAAGATCCTTGAGACGAAAAAAATGTATAACTTCAATGGGTGATTAATCAAAACCAGTGGCACCTCGAGATGGATCATGAGATCTTAAACCTAAGCATAAGGACCCTCTATGAAATCCTATCTCCTTTTTTGTCCATCACCTTTTGGTGCTCTTGTTGTCCTATGTTTTACAAATGCACAACATAGTGTAGTTTGAGTCAAAGTAAGGTTGAAAAATGCTATATTTTGCAAACAGTAGCTTGTGGGACCAAACCATCTATGAAAACACATCTACATGGCCTAGTGAATACTATTATAGGCTTCATGTTGGTTCCCTATGCTCCCCATGCTTCTGGGATACCTCGTTTGGGCGTAGTCTCTTAAGATCCCTGAGACCAAAAAACTGTTTAACTTTGATAGGTGATTTCTTGGACTCCGTGACACCTAGAGATGTCCTATCGACCTTACACCTCCACTTAGGTAATATCTACAAAATCCTATGCCGGTTTATTCCATCCCATTTCAAAGGTTCTCATTGTCCTATTGTTTGCAAATGCATGAAATAGTGTAGTTTAATTTAGTGTAAGGTTGTCAAACACTATATTTTGAAAATGTTAACTCATGGGACCAAAATGTCTATGCCAACACATCTAGATGGCCTATTGAATGCTAGTGGAGGATTTATTTTGATTCCCTATGCTCTATGTGCTTTCGAGCTATCTCATTCGGGCATAGTCCCTTAAGATCCCTCGCAACCAAAATATCATTTAACTTTGGTGGGTGATTTCTTGACTCCATGGCACCTAGAGATGTCCTGTCAGATCCTACACCTCCACCTAGGGAACCTCTATAAAATCCTATGTTGGTTTACTCCATCTCCTTTTGCTGATCTCACTGCTCGAAGTGAAGGAATGCATTTCTTAAGTAATTCTAGACAAATTTGTTTTCTTTTTTTGTTGAATCTCATTAAAACTAGCCTTGCTATTGCATCGTGATTAAAAAAAGTTTCTAGGATCCAAAGTAGAGTTTAAAATTTTCACACAAGCATGGGGAGTTCTCTCCGATAATACTAGAAAGGTAATCTATGACGCCATGAGAAAAAACCAATAAGGGAACAACCCCACCTTCCACCAACTGAATTCCATAGGCACTACCACAACCATTGGAATTTCCAACAATCTAAAAGGGAATAATTCTTCAAGTGTGGATTCCTTTCTTGAAAATTCCATATTCGATGACCACGACCAAAACCATAACACGACCTGGACCAAGACCTAGATTGTAATTTAAGAGGTTTTATGAGGTTCAATTTTATTTTCCAACATGCATTACTCCAATGTTTGAGAATGTTTCTCCAGATGCAATGAAATTTTGATTCAGACACTCGATGACCTCTAAATATGTATGCATTTCAATTTGTTTGGAAATCACATCACACCCTTCTCTAGCCTTGATGACTACCCCTATCTTTTTGAAGGCACTTTTGAAAGCATCCATGGGAAATCACATCACACCCTTCTCTAGCCTTGATGACTACCCCTATATTTTTTAAGGTGCTTTTGAAAGCATCCATGGGTGTAGTCCCTTAAGAGCCCTGAGACCAAAAAATTCTATAACTTCACCAAGTAACATATTGGACTCCGTGTGGCACCTGGAGGGGTCTTGTCACATTCTACACCTCCACGTTGGTACCCTCTATGAAATCCCGTCTCTATTTTCTCCATCTCCATTCACTCCTCTCGCTATCCTATTGTATGCAAAAGCATCAAATAGTCCGGTTTGAGTCAATGTAAGTTTGTCCATTCCCAATCACATGAATAATATAGAAGGTTCATACAATATAGGTGGTGAAACAAGAATTTTAATAAGAGATTTTTACAATATAGGTGGTGAAATGAGAATTTTTGTTTGTTGTTCCTTTCTAATATTTAATTTCTCTTAGAGTTTCACTTGGCTTCTAGAATAATAAATTCTCTACTGACAGTGCTAACCATGTGAAGGTGGAAGCTTTTTTGGCGCCACTAACCTACATAAATATGTTAGTAAGCAATTAAATAGAATTT
The DNA here is from genome assembly GCA_018340775.1 of Taxus wallichiana var. yunnanensis. Taxonomy (NCBI): domain Eukaryota; kingdom Viridiplantae; phylum Streptophyta; class Pinopsida; order Cupressales; family Taxaceae; genus Taxus; species Taxus wallichiana. The sequence continues at coordinate 222,939,139 of CM031240.1, read as the reverse complement.
TAAATCATACATAATTTCAAAAAATCATTAAAGTAAATTTTCAAATTAAACTAATGAAGAACATAACTTTGCAAATTCAATCCAATGAACTGCAAGGATCAACTCTACTCTTGATAGTAGAAATAATTGCTTCATGATCTAATTCATGAACCTTCCATAGATTCTTGTTTAATGGCCTACCTCGATATTTGATCAATTTAATATTTGTTGCAAGAACCAAATGTGAATAGTGAAGTATCTTTTGATGTACTTCATAGTATTCAAACAACCAAGTGTTTGATTTTTTTATAGGATATCGTCAAAGCCAAGTTCCAGTGACTACCACTAACCCAATGGGATACTCAAGGTCTTCACCATCAATGACTATGGAAGTAAAAAAATTCCCCTCTACACAATGAGACAAGAAGTAGTTTATTCCCTCTTCATTAAATTTTGTCGCAATAACTACAAAAACGTGCCCTACATCACAAAGTAAAACTCAAGTCAAATTTAAAATATATTAAGAGTTGACCATTTAATAATTTATAGATCTAAAACATGACATGTACATATATGTACCTTGTTACACTAAATTAGAGACTTGGTAAAAGTCATGTGATGTTGTCATTTGATCTAAAGACAATGCAATTTGTAATGCTCGTGGGAATTGATGTGTGTCAAGTGGAATTAAAGGTCTAAAGGTCCATTCATTCACCCACCGTTGTGACTCACATTCATTCTAAGAAAAATCAATGCATGATATACAAAAACATGTCATGCACCTAGTATAAATAGTCCAAGCATTTGCATGTGAACTACGTAATGAGTGCATATCACTTGATCCTAAAAATATCATACAATATTCAAATCTTTCCGGATGTTCTTCTTTTATAAACAAGAAATATCTACGAACCATTGATCTCGCTTGAGATTAATGGCTTGTGTTCTTGACACACCAAAAATATTTATTTTTTCATCTCAGAATTCAGTACCATCCTTGAAATTTAACTCTTCTCTTGCAATTTCCCTTTTCACACATGATCTTGCACCATAATGCTCTCCTCTTCCATGCCCTAGCTCAAGTAAAACTCCATATTTTTTGTACATTTGTTTCTTTGTGCATCTTTCTTAGCCAATAGAACATTTGTGCATTCTTGAATTTTGATGTGCAGTTGTTCGACCAAATGTAATGTTAATTGAAAATAATGTTCCTCTCATTCAAGTTCACATAAAATACTTGGAAACACCCTTGCACATATTCTTTAGAATTTTTTTGATTATCACTGATGTAGAAATGCTAGTCTCTTAATATTTTTTTATCTTTCTCAGTGCTTTTTGGAGAGTGCATGAATGTTATATGCATGAAAATAACAACTTGCGGTCGATGATATAATATTGATACTCGAACCTCCATTTGTGGATGCAATGTTTAATTCTCTACGAACTAAACTACTGACACAATAGTACCAAGTGGGAATGTGTCCTTTCTTAACTTGAATTATTCATCCAACCATTGATATCTATGTGTGTGCCTTCCATACTCACAAATAATTTCCTCTCTGAATTTGACTATATATTCTTGTTGGTCATTCAAACGTGTACCCATGTCTCAAATCTGGAAGAGTGGAGTTGTTTGAGACAAAAATGGAACCATATCAAAGTTGTGGAACCTTACATGCTTGATACGGATCTCCGAGAGAAGGTCGGGTCCTCTACCTATCTCTAATGCTACCGCTAATCCTAATGTTGACTAAACATGCCAAGGGACCAAGGATAGAAGGATTTGCAGAAATGGGAAATACTAAAATAAGGAAGGTGATAGTGTAAGGGAAAGGTTCGATCTCTCTCCATGAGTGGCGAAGGAAATAGAAAGGGCACAGGAGAAGAGGGCGGATGGTGCGCACCACGGATCAACATGTAGGGTTGGCCTTCCGGTGCGCACAACACATGAACGTTAGGACTGCAAGTAGAGGAGGCACAAAACATACTAGAAAATACAAATAGAGAGGAGAAATGCATTGAAAATGTGAAATGGAAGCCAATATTTCCACAAAACATGATTTTATTATTGAAGGGATGCACAATCATTTACATTTATGAAAGGAGGTGAGAATACATTGCAGATACCACGTCAAGTTCAAACCCATGGGAATTTAGCCACCTTTTTAGCATGGTATCGTTACAACAAAGAGAGATCTTTTTACAAACAAAAAGTCTATTATTTATAGAATAAGAAGGAGAGAAGAGAAGGAGAAAAGAAGGGAAACTCATATTAAAATATTCAACCACCAAAAAAATGTTAAATGCCTACAAAACCACATGTAGGGTTATCATATGCACTTCCCCATGTCTTTTTGGCATGTAGAAGAAGGAAGAAGGAAATATCTGAAGAAATATGGTGGTTGGGGTTGACTAGATGTGTGCATTGATGATTAGAATGACGTTTCCTTATTTTCCAGCTAACAAATCCCACCTAAAACTGATTTTGAAAATTCCAACATATAGATGATGTAAGGAGCTTTCAAATGAGACCAAGTGTGTAGGAATTCAAGAACTAAAGAAGTTATGGCTATCAAAATTCTACAGGTCACTCTAACATGAAATGACACATGGTGCGTGCTAAAAAAAAATAGCCAACTGTTCATTTGTTTTATCTTTTCTGCCACATGTTACACACCACTTAGTTTTCTAGATTTGGTGTCTAGTTGGTAAAATTTGATAGGTTGAGTGTATTATAGTCAAGTCTGATAGAATGACATGGCATAGTGACTAGTGCAGAAGATGCAAGGTGTGAAAGCGAGATGTGTAGATGTGCATGCATGAAAGAGAGGCACAAAATGCAACGCGCATGGTAGGAAAGAAGGCATACTTGTAGAAGGAAAGTATGGAAGCAAGGTGTAAGAATCCAACTGTGGAAGGGCGTGTGGAGACAGGAAGAAAATGAGCGCGTGAGATTTTAGTGTATGCAAATGTGCAAGAGGAATGCCAAGGACTTATCCATTTAGGAAGGCAAGCTCAAAGGTGTGTGCAAGGGGCACGAGACATTTTAGGATGAAAGAGGCTCCATAGAAGGAAGGCATAAAGGGGAGATAGAAGGAGATAGAGGATGAAGGGGAGAGGGAGTATAAGGAAGAATAAAGTAGGGTGCATGGAAGAAATGCAGTCACATGAAATGTTCCAAAGAAACAAACTTGAGTATGTGCAACTGTAATGTCAAACATCGAGAAAGAATAAAAATATAAGTGGGTAAGTGCACCAAGTTGGGGGATAATTAAGTGGACATCAAATCCTGAATTTTACATTAAAAATAGCAAAACATCAAATTTAGTCTTCCACAGAGACTTGAACCATGCCGAAAAGTAAAAATATGTCATAAAAATGGTACCATTGTGTAGGGGAGATAGTTAGCTTTTTATAAATACTGATTTTGAAGTGAATAGAATATGATAAATATCATTTTATAATCTTTTACTAATAGTAGGTCTTTAAGACACTTTTTCCCGTGAATATTTATGTCTAGGTTTAAGACTCGTAAATTTTGTTTCACTTATCGAATGTGATAAAACTTATACCATCCCAACCATGGTAAAATTATATACATGTTCAAAAAAATTTATTTGATTTCAATATTGTTTGATGAAGTTATGGTGGGCAAACGGAAAGTGCTCTGTTTTCTTTATGTTTTCATACCACTTTCACGGAAAAAATCATAAAAAATAAAATATTACTAAAAAAAATAAAAAATAAAATCCATCCCAAGATAGATAGTGCCATCTAACTTCTCACTAAAGGATAAAAATATATATATCAATTTTTGGTCATCCAAATCATGGGCAAACAGACTATAATTTTATAGGCGTTTTTTTAAAAAAATGCCAAGTCATTGAATTTTGAGTGTTTAATATAGCTAATCTTGTCCATTTTAAAAAAAAATTAGTATTTTAGAAACTAGATTCTGGATTCTACGATTCATATTATTATAATTTTTTCTAATTTTTAGTGTATGTATTGCTAATAATCCCTACAAGTTGATATTATGTTGTTATTTACAATATGATGTCCACTTATGACCCCCTTTTTGTCCCCCAACTTGCTGCACTTACCCAAGTTTTCTAAATAACTAAGGGAGTTATTTAGGACAACATTTTGGAGAATTTCGAGGCCCATCTACCTACTAGTTGAGGAGACTAGTAGCCTTAGAAACATCCGTTGGGCATGGCGTCTAGCATCGAACATAATATGATCTGTAATTTGAAGAACACCCTTGGATTCACCTGAATCATGCATGAACTATGAACTAAAACCCTGCTCTTGTGAAGATGTTATGAATTACATTTTGAGAGTGGAAATCTATGTGGATTGTTGTAACTACCTCTATTGAAACTAAACTACCATCCTAAAAGCAAAAATAGATAAACAAGTTCAACAAAGAAAAAGGGCACCAAAAGGAGCGCCAAACACATATATGTACAAATATGAAATCATACATGTCCCAAGGGGAACATGTTCAGTGTGCACACACACTTATGTTACTAAAAGAAAACCTAATCTACCCTACACTAACCAGAGGAAAAGTGTGCTCAAGTAAAACCTGCAACAAGAAGGAAGAAGTAGCTTCCTTTCCTCATAAATTGTGACCATGTAATTGATTTGATATTGAACATGGTCGGAATAAGAGTGAAAAACTGAATTGCAAATGGTTTTTCACCCTCCTCAAAGTATCAACAAATAGAATATATACATCATTTCCTTTTTCTTTTCTTTTATTTATGAGGTGTTGTTGCTGACCTTTGGCATGCTGAAATTCAACCTCATGCTCTAAAATGAGCATAACCGTGACAAATCTATATTTATCTCTATACTATCAAGATATCTGATTGGGAATGGTCTGATCCTTGTAATTTTCCTACTACTTTAAAAATTGATCCCACTGATGGGATCCTCATGTATATTTTCCTCGTAAAGAGGAGTTCTTGAAGGTTAGGTCACGCGTGCTTATGCCTCTACAAGAAACTCAAGTACCCTTCAGAGTACGCCCCTTGACACTACTTGATTTTCTTCATGAATAAGCACTCTGATGATCTCATCATCCCAAGAAAATTCATACCATTATTTAACCATTCTGCAATCATCAAACATGATTACATTGGCTTGAGATGGCATGTAGGTAAGGGCTTGTTCATTTTTGTATATTTAGATAGAGAGGGTTTGAAATAAGGTGGGAGGATGGGTATGCAAGAAGCAATGGAATGTAAGTGCGTTGAAGGAATGGAAGTGTGCATATGAAGGTGATGGAAGAGAAATAAAGGTGAGATGGAGGGGAAAAGGGAGAAGGGATGGAACTCTCAACGGGGTAGCATGTAGAAATATGGGAAAATGTACAACGAGATTTGATGGGGTATATTAACATGGAGGAATGGGAGGGTTGTAGGATGGTAGAGCAGAGTTACCCCATTGTCGTGGTTACCACACACTAGATTTTCAAGCTACCATTAACTCCACCCACTTTGTGATCTGGGGAAACATCTCAGTGAGAAAATGCAGCTTCTCAAGGGTGTTAAACTAGCCTAGTAAAAGGCCAACCCATGGACAAGGGACCTTATAGCCAACTCTAGCTACCTTCAATGAACTTGTCATCCTGAGTTACATCATGTCCATCTCCATCTTTTGCACCTCCTTCTCAAAATAAGCTTTAGCCATAGATTTTTCACCATCATCTTCATAAACATGTTCTTCATAAACATCATGGTTAGGAAAATAACCATACATATCAGTTGGAGGTGGGTTATATGCATTTTCAGGATAATGGGGATGTTAAAATTGATTTGGAGGAGGATTGTTAAACTATGGTGATGGATAAAAATAGTTATGCTATTTTGAATGAGAATTCCAATATGGGAAAGTATTCATGATTGTACAACTTCAAAAGAGTAAGGTTACACGATGGAAGAAAGAAAATGAACGAAAAGAGGGGACACTAGTCATCGAATGAGATAATGGGTGCATTTGAATCAATGGAGTCACCAGATGTATTGAATTATTCCTCCAAAGGCATGATCTCAACAATAATACACCTAACTTGTTGAGATGAAGATGTATAGCTCTTCAAGCTAGTCCCGAGTAGGCATGCCAAAAAAATTTGGTCGCTCAAACATGCACTTGTGTCTTAGATCCGGAAGAACTAAGTTGTTTAAGAAAACAATGGAACCATCTCCAAGTTATGGGACCTTACGCACTTGAGAAGGATCTTTGGAGAAGGCCATTTCCTCTACCTATCTCTAACACTACTACTACTCCTAATGCTAAAAGTAAATCCTAGACTAAACATGTAAAGGGATCAGGGGATAGAAGGATGTACGAAAGGGAAATCCTAAGCTAAGAAAGGTGATATCGCCAGAAAAGGTTCGATCTCTCTCCACAAGCGGCGAAGGAAACACAATGTGCATGGGAGAAGAGGGTGGAAGGTGCATGCCATAGATCCACATATATGCATGGCCTTCCAGCATGTGCATCACATGAACATGGGGACTGTGAGCTTAGGAGACACACAACATACCGTAAAACACAAACAGAGAGGCGAGATGTAATGAAATTTTGAAAGGAAAGTCAAGTTTTCCGAAAAACATGATTTTATTATCAAGGGATGCGTATTCATTTACATTCATGGCAAGAGGAAAGAATACATTTCAAAGATGATGTCAAGGTCTAAAATGTGTGGGAATTCGCCACCATTTTGGCATGGTGTCATTACAACAAAGAGGGATCCTTTTACAAAGCATAAGTGTACTATTATAGAAGAAGAATGAGAGAAGAGAAGGAGAAAAAGAGGTAAAATCATATTCAAATATTCAACCACCAATAAAAAATGTTAAATTCCTGCAAAACCACCAAGTAAGGTTGTGAGATGTGGTTCCTCATGTTTGTTTGGCATGTAGAGGAAGGAAGAATGGAAGATTATAATAAATCTGGTGGTTGGGGTCGATTAGATGTGTGCATTGATGAATAGAATGAAATTTCCCTATTTTCCACCTACTAAATGCCACCTAAATCGGATTTTGAAAATTCCAACATGTAGTTGATGTCACCATCTTTCAAATGAGACTGGGCACACTAGAATCTAAGCACCGCAATAGAATTTAAGGTTGTCAAAGTCTACAGTCACTCGACATGCAATGACACGTGGCGCACACTAAAAAAATATGCCAACTATTGATTTGTTTTGGTTTTTCTGATATGTTTCATGCATTGGTTGGTTTTCTAGATTCAGTGCCCTATTGGCATTCTTTGATAGGTTGTATGTAGCACAATCAAGTATGACATAATGACGTGGCACGTTGACTAGTGCACAACATACAAGGCATGAAAATGAAAGGTGCAGAGGTGTATTTGTGAAAAATAGGCACGGGAATGCAGTGTGTATGTGGCAGAATGAAGGAATACTTGTAGAAGGCAAGTATAGAAGAAGGGCGTGGGCATCCAACTATGGAAGGGCCTACGAAGACCGGAAGAAAATTGGTGTGTAGGAGTTTAGTGTATGCAAGCGTGCAAGAGTAATGCTAGGGCCTTAGCCATTTTAGAAGAAAATTATGCAAAGGTGCACACAAGGGGTGTGTGAAATTTTAGAATGAAAGTGGCTACATAGTAGGAAGGCACAAAGGGTATATGGAAGGAGATAGAGGATGAAGGGGAAATGGAGCATAAGGAAGAAGGAAGTAGGGCACACGGGGGCACACGGAAGAACCGCAGTCACATGAGATGTGTCAAAGAAACAAACTTAATTGTGTGTAACTCTTGTAATGTGAAACATCAGAGTAAGAATAAAATATAAGTTATCCAAATAACTAGGGGAGTTATTTAGGACAACAATTCTGATACATGTAATTGTTTTATAACAAGCTCACACGTTTTAGATTCTTTTCCATCTTTTAATTTATATGCCACCAATTTATATTTTATGAAACCAACAAATTCTTTTTCTATTGAAATTGTACTCTCCTCATGGATACAACTTTTCAGATTAGGCAAGCCACCACATACATTACACGTTCTATCCAAACATGCTTTGTTATAAAACAATTGTCTTGTTGGTTTTTCACAAAATATTGTTTAATAAATTTCCTTAAATATTTTGGTGAGACATTTAATCTACACTCCTGCAACATGATGTCAAAGTATGCAAAACACGACATATTTGTCAAAAAGCATCATAATGCATTGAAAATTCAACATCATGCCTACAACAACAAGTGGTACGTGAGTGATTGATTTTCACATAAAAGGGTTTGCTCATTTCAAATATTCTTTGGCTAATGTTAATTTGTGGATTTTCATTCTTAAATTTAGAGAACAATTGTGTTTTATTCATATCTAAGAAATTTTTTTCACATGATTCACGATTATGATAACTTATTCTTCTTTTTATTTTATCTCTTCTATTCAAGTGACACCCTTGTGTTCTCATTCCAAAATTTTACAATTAATTATTTTATAATATCAGATGTATTCTTGTCTTTCCATGGGATTATTATCTAGAATGTGCCCCCTGCTGATTTTGTGGCTAACTCCCTTTCATCTTTCCTTCTCTTGTGCCTTAATCACAAAATTTTGCTTTTCAGGCACTCAAAACCTTCTGGAAATGACACCATTGGATAGAGCTCTTTCTCAGCTTTCCAGAAAGGTAAAGTTTTCCTCCTAACTCCATGTATTTTTGAAGTTATGGCTCAGCGGAGTTTTTGTGGGAAATTTTCCCCTAGAAGGCCCGCAGCCAATCAGGACGTGCCACGTGTCCAAAGACTTGGCCCTGTTTTGCCCACCGACCCGATTTGGCCCTGTTTTGCCCTAAAACTTCAAATCGCCATATCTTTCGATCCAAAGCTCGGTTTTTCACGTTCTTTATATCAATGGAAAGCTGGTGAAATTATCTACAAGATTCTAGGGTCAATTTTGAATTTTGGTTCAGTTTGGAGAAATAAAATCAAGAAACGTCTCTAGCATGTGGTAATGGCTAGAAATGACATTTCAATAACCAGTTTTAATGCAAAATGGATCGCATTCTTCTTCAAAGATGGCCAAAAATGTCAGGGCATGGGTCTGTAAGGATGCCCATGCTATTTTAATGCATCTTTATTCAATGGGGAATGGCTCCCACATTTTTTACATGTTTTCTCTCTCCTGGGCTCGACCCATGCATTGTAAAAGCCAGATTTGGCTCATTTTTGGGGTTGAACATTTTTTGGATAGCAAGCTTCTTCTTTCACCTTCAACAAGTGATTTTTGAAAGTATCGGACCTTTTTCATGATTGTAACAGGTTTCGGCTCTTTGATGTTGCAAATGCAAGGATTTTGACAAAGAAAATGACAAAGTGTAGACTCGTGATCAATTTTCAGTCCTTTGTTTGTATTGTCTTGCTTCATTTCAGACCTCTAATTGCATCTTATCAGCCTGTGTATGATGTTTCATGTTGCATTTCATGAAATTGTGTCAATTTTCATGAACAAGAAGTGTTCACCACTCCTTTGGTGTATCACCTATTAGTATAGTTTCAATTTTTCACTTTCTATCTCTGTCTCCTTGAAATTTAGAGTAGGATTAGGATTCAAACCTCTGCAATTGTGAAAATAACAGATCTAATCAAAGGAGTTTGAGGAACCAGCCTCTAATCTAGAGATTCCTCTCTCATTTTACAAGTCCCACACTTGGAGAGAGGTTTCAATGTTGTGCAATCACACTGGATGCCTGAAACATCAACTTAGAAACCTGATTTGCATCCAGGGGTGCTGCTGATTTGCAACAACAGTTTTGGCATGCCCGGTGGGACCTTAGAGGTCTTCCACTTTATCTTTGACAGGTTGGTGTGTTCCTGTTAAAGATTCAGCCTTTTGGAGGCACTTTCAAAAGCACATCCGCGACTCCATCCGGTAAAAACTCATTCTCTAAGTTGCAGACCTATTTTCCATTCATTTCCATCCATTCTTCTTTCCATCATTTTCATTCTTTTCCATTCCATGAAGTTGTGCAATCATGACTTCATTTCCATCATGGAATTCACATTTACAACAGCAGTATATCACACCTCCAACATGTTTTACAAATCCTCCAAATCAGCATTTTGATCAAATTCAAAATCAGCATATCTACCCATATGAGCAGCAGTGCCAAAGTCAGTTTGGTTGTGAAGCACATCAAGAACAAGGGTACGCATGCAATGAAGACAATCAAATGGAAGATGCAGATTTTGTGGAAAAAATCCAAAAGATGGAGGCAAAGATGGTGCAATCAAGAGCAGCAGCTCAAATGAAGGCTTTCAAAATTAGTTGCAGGACTCCTTGTCCATGGGGAGGCCCTTTTCCAAGACACTTCAGCCCTCAGGAGAAGCTGGACTTTATGATGAAGATGCTGCCCCAACTTGCACAATGGACAGCAGAAATAGAGGCCTATACACTTGGTGTTGAACAACCTTGTCAATGGGTAAGTTCTACACCATCATCTAGTTTTTCTCTTCCCATTACTCAAGCAACATCATCTCATTTGGAATTTCAAATTCTAAATCCAAATTCATGTTGCCCCAGGAGTTGAATCCATTTCCCCATTCCCTAGTCTTCCACCCCATCTCAATTCTTCTGTCCTTTTCCCTTCCAAACAACCATTCCCTCCAAAGAAACAAGAGTTCCTACCTCCTCCACCACCACAAAAATTTCAAAATCAATTGAGTTACAATCCACTTCTCCTCTTGCATTCCAAAATCCATGTTGGGAGGATAAAAATCAGAATGCCAATCAAGGAAAACAGCACCAAAAAGAGAAGCCAAACAAAGATGAAGAAATTCAAATTCTGAAGAGTTGGGCTCTTAAATTTGGGATGAAAAAGATCCCCTTGATGGTTAAGCCTTCTGAAGAGGTTGGAGTTGGAGAACAAGTAGTGGTAGGACTGATTTTGTGACAACGAAAGAAGAGCAAAAAGAAGAAGCACCAGCACTTAGTTTTATCGTAAAGTAGTGTCCATGTTGGCACTCTATTTGAAGGGAATGCCGATTCAATTCAAGTTGCACAATCAGCCATGGAGGAAGAAAGCTCAGAAGAAGATTTTGCAGTCCCAACTTGTCCTCTAGAGCAACAGATTGAAGAGTTTGACTTGACAAACTTCATGCTAGAAGAAGAGTTCTATTAAGAGCAAGATTGCCTTCAAGTAGTAGAGGAGGGAGAAGCTGCTCCAAATGCAAAAGAAGAGGAGAACATTCTAGCTGTGAAGAAGAAAAGTGCAGATCCAAGGGCTTTGACCACAAAGCAGCAAGAGAACCTTCGGTTCTTATTTCTACTTCATCCCTCTTGTGTTCTAGTGTTGAAGAAGATTTTGATCTCTCAAACTAAATGTTGGAGGATGAAAGAAACCATGATGATCAAGTTACAGATCAAGAGGACACTATGGAGGAAGTTGAGCATTTGCATTAGGACAACAATGAGGTAGTGTATTTGTTAGATTTGGAGGACTGCTTTTGATGAAGAAGAAGCTGTTGAGTTTCCACCATTCTCTCTTTCATCTTCCACATCCCAAATACCTGAGCCTACTGTCATGAAGGAGAGCATTCATTTGCAATAGCCTGCATCTTATAGCAGCTCTTTGGAACTAAGATTGGAAGATTTTAATCTTTCAAGTTCTTCATTGGAAGAAGAGAAATGGTAGAAAGGTTCTACCATTGCTTCCACATCATCCATTCATGAAGGTCTATAAGAAGACTACACTTTTGGAGTTGAAAATCGAGCTATGGGCATATCAAACGGATCATACCTTGCCCAATAAGGTATTTGACTTCATTAGAGTCAAAGGAGAAGTCACAACCACCATGATTGCTTCTAAGCATGAGGATGAGCTACAAGGAACAAAGGATCAGTCATACCTCTCCAATCCAAATGCGAACAACTAAAAGAGGTATGGAATTTTCCTTCACCGATACCTTGATGATTTGGGTGGAAGACCAGCTTCTTGTTGATTTTCCATTCATCCAATCAGCCATGTTCAATGCCAAATTAGTTGCATGGTTGCCAATTTTGAAGAAAGGAAGCTATTTTGCACAACCAGTTGTAGGGTTTGTTTAGCTCACCTTTGTTTCCATTAGGGTAGAGTAGGTAGGTTTGCTTTCAGTAAAAGAAGTGCTTGTGCACACTCTGCATGTTCCATTTTGGAGCATGTATGACCTTTATTTTTGTACATAGTTTTTGTGGTGCTGGTTTTTCTTGCGCGCACCCATTTCAAAGGGTTTCAAGTGGCTCGAGATAGGAGGTTTTCAAAGTTCATATCAGTTTGCAGGCTACAACTCATGACTCCATGCCCAATGGATGCTTTAGGCAACTGGTAACTTCATCCAGCAGGCAGATGACCCCTATGAGTAGCCAAAATTGTTATCCAGAATGTGCCCCCTATTGCTAATTTTGTGGCTAACTCCCTTTCATCTTTCCTTCTCTTGTGCCTCAGTCACAAAATTTTGCTTTTTAGGCACTCAAAACCTTCTGGAAATGACACCATTGGATAGAGCTCTTTCTCAGCTTTCCAGAAAGGTAAAGTTTTCCTCCTAACTCCATGCATTTTTGAAGTTATGGCTTAGAAGGCCAATCAGGACATGCCATGTGTCCAAAGACTTGGCCCTGTTTTGCCCACCGACCCGATTTGGCCCTGTTTTGCCCTAAAACTTCAAATCGCCATATCTTTCGATCCAGAGCTTGGTTTTTCACGTTCTTTATATCAATGGAAAGCTGGTGAAATTATCTACAAGATTCCAGGGTCAATTTTGAATTTTGGTTCAGTTTGGAGAGAGAAAATCAAGAAACGTCTCTGGCACGTGGTAATGGCCAGAAATGATGTTTCAACAACCAGCTTTAATGCAAAATGGGTCGCATTCTTCTTCAGCATGGCCAAAAATGTCATGGCATGGGTCTGTGATCAATTTTCAGTCCTTTGTATTGCCTTGCTTCATTTCAAACCTCTAATTACATCTTATCACTGTTTTATGATGTTTCATGTTACATTTCATGAAATTGTGTCAATTTGCATGAACAAGAAGTGTTCACCACTCCTTTGGTGTATCACCTATTAGTTTAGTTTCAATTTTTACACTTTCTATCTCTCGTCTCCTTGAAATTTAGAGTAGGATTAGGATTCAAACCTCTGCAATTATGCAAATAATGATCCGATCGGAGGAGTTTGAGGAACCAGCCTCTCTAATCTAGAGATTCCTCTCTCATTTTACAAGTCCCACACTTGGAGAGGTTTCAATGTTGTGCAATCACACTGGATGCCCAAACATCAACTTAGAAACATGATTTACATCCGGGGTGCTACTAATTTACAACAACAGGATTTTGCTAGAGAAATCCCAATAATATGTGTTATTAAATGACTTAAGACTTTTGCATCTCTTTATTTCTTTCATTAGTGTTTTTTTGTTTAGCTTTAAAGAACTCGCTTGTTTTTCTAATCAAGTGTTTATTAATTTTTTTATTACTTACTATACAATTAGTAAGTGCACATCGTGTAGCATTACTATCTTTGGTGAGTTTTATTCCACCTATACTTTGGTATGCTTTATGTATGTTTTTAGCAATTGACGCATTTTGATCAAAGAACATTAGATGTTCTTAAGCCCGTGGTCGTCATTATAGGTCTCATCTTAATTAATTTCTTCAATGTAACAAATAATTTACATCTTTGTGTGTCATTTAAATTCTCGAGTAATTATCCCTAATTCCTCTAGCTTTTCTTCTTGAATTTCTTCTAAACATTTTGTTAGGCATTGGTTTATAATGTTTTCTTTAATTTCAATTAAGTGAATTGGTTTTATTCACAAAATGGAAGGAGGTTTTCTTAGAGGTGAAGATTCGTTAACAAGGTTACTTTCTTCATTTAGTATTTCCATACAAATTTCAAGGGTTAACATTTGGATTCTCGTGTACAAGTTCAACAATTGGATTCATATCAATTTATTCATCCATACCAACATTATCATTCAATTCAATAGCATTATTCATTGAAAAATCATTATTTTCTACATTTTATGATGTGTTTCATCCTCATTTTATATAACATTAGCTACATTTGATATAGCAGATGTACCTTTCCCTGTCTAAAGTTTTCACATTCTCTTGAATTTATTTATATGCATCTCTTCCAATTGCTTCAATGTCTTGTTCTTAACTTTCCTCTTGTCATTAGATAAAATTTTATCACCCATGATTACAAAAATTCAACTAGTGGGGTAGGGGACAAAATGAACTACTAAAAAATCATGTAAGAATGTATAGAAAGTTACTGCAGACCAGACAGAATGGAGGTAGAAATCCCGTGAAAGAGATGAAAGGGACGTTGGGGAACACAATATATAAACAAAGCATAATGCGTATGCACTATAACACCTACACATTATAATGCATACATGTTATTGTTTTTCCTTTTTCAACCCATGCCTCAAGGCTTCGGATCTGGTTTAGATCCCCAAGCCTGAGGCATGAACTCCTGAAAACATAACAAACTGTGTTTTTTGTAGAAAATGCATAAATCAAACTTCCACCATGATAAATCAACATCAAACAATCGATTTGTTTAAAAATAATAATACCATGATGTAAAAGAGATTTTCTTCTTTGTATAAATATAATTTTCCAATTTTTCTAACAAATATAAGGTTTTTATATTATTTATTTACTAACTATGCCTTTTATAGTTATTTTTAAAGATTAAACATGTCTATCTTTTGTTGTGTATATTTTTTCAACTCATTGAAATTGAATAAAAACATTTAAGCACAAACTATGACTAATTCTAAACATATTAAAAAAATCGATATTTTTTAGGTAGTTAGAGGGGGCACAAAGAGTCTGTTATTTTTCAAAAGTTAAAATTTTTGTACTAGAAAGATCATTAAAAAATACTACCAACAAAATCTAAAAAAATTCTAGCACAAACTAGAATCTCGTAGCTATCTTTCTACCAAAGGGTTTTTCAAAAATACTAAATGGTGCTAAACAAATGGTGGGGGATACAAAAGTCAATCTATTATGTTTTTAACAAAAAAATCACCTATTGATATTTTATCTATTTTACCCACTTAATCTCATCTGTTTAAATAAAATTTAGTAGCTTAGAAACTAGACTCAAAATGCTACAATTCATGTTTGTTTAACATCTTCCAATTTTGAGTGTAACTATATAAAAAAACTTGTACAAGTGAAAGTTTTTATTTTTCATAAAAATGTGTCCACTCAAAACCCCTTTTGTCCTCCCCAACTTGGTGTGCTTACCCCTTTATATATACATACATACATAATTGACTACTTGATCATTTTATCCTTGTAGGTCCGGTCGTATGAGCAATAAGTAGTCAAATGGGGAAACAACAACAACAACAATACAACGAACAAAACTTGATCACAACACATGCTTTACTAACCATCTAGGTACATATCACACTACAACAGCTACACACACATTCCACCCTAGGTTCGCTTTCATCACTTTTCCTTTGCACATTTTTCATCTTTAGTTTCCATGCTCATTCATCTTTTAGTCGGTGCATGCTTTGTCTATTCCTTCGGCATGCCTTTTTCAACACTCTACATTGCCATCATGTACACATCTCTATCTACTTTATGTTATCAAGCTTTCTTCTCACCAACATAAAGTAGGGGAAAATGTAGTCACAAAATCATGCACTTTCGACATTATTTATCCCAGTTTCATACTACTATTTAGAATATTCTTGAGTGAAGAACGTGCTAATTAACCCTTGCCTTTTGGCCATCCTGTTTTATTTTATTTCATCATGCCATACCTTTTTCATCCATATACCCAATCTCTTTCAATCATCTTCCATCATTTAAGCCTCCAAAGGGGCACCCAGATTAGCATCATGTGCTGTGGGTGCCTTGGTCCTACTAGGAGCACCTCCATCCCTTTTGAACTTTCTTGCCACATTTTGGGATATTTCTATCCATTTTACATCTTTATATTTTTATGGTTATCCATTTCATGGTTAATTACGATCAAGATAACCCTATAAATATACAATTATGAGACTATAATGAGGGACCTAGCATCACTTACTAATATCACTCTATCTCAAGTTACATCCATATATTACATTAGATATCACTTACATCCACATACGTACATCATCAAGGCATAAGGCGAGGACATATGCATCATACTTCATAATGGAGGGATTCTATTATATTCCATACACACATTCTATTACATTTTCTACATTTATCTATTTCTCGCTACTTCACAAAGTGTGATCGGTTCAAGAGTACCTAGGGCACATTATGTACACACTCACCTGAACTACATTTTTGTCCAAAATTTAGTGCAATGCTTAGTTAGTAAGCCCGTTGTTGTGGTAATTGAGGAAAGTTTGACCCATTTATTTATATATTTCCTTTTATTAGATTTTTGATATTTCTTTTGGTTTTTTGCAGGTCTTCTCATCATCTTGGATTATTGGCGACATCTAGCATGGGACAAATAATTTGATACAATAAAAAAATGGTTCTAGATTATCTCTCAGCCCCATAAAAATTAGTTTTAGATCTTTTTGCAAACCAGGCGCCCAGACACGGATGAGAGTTCCCGAAGTTACCCCAATCCCTCTCTAGCACTCCAATCCAACTAGATCCTCCAGATCCATCCTTTTTGGGACTTTTACATAGTCATTCATGCTTCTTATTTTTCCATTCATCACTACGACATTGTCCTATGACCATCTATTATTTAACTAAGTTCTTTCCTCTTCTTTATTTCACATTAGGGTTAGCATTTCTTTTTGGATAGTTGTTTTGATCATATATATTGTTTCTACATACTACATTTATTTTCTCGTATATACAATCTGTTTATAGCTTAGATTAACTAGCCCCATACTACATAATTAGTTCAATTTTAGTTCATCAAAACACTAGAAAACAAACCTTGCATAGAATGTCTCCTAAGATAATAATATCAAAAATAATATAAAACCTCAATAAATCCTAAAAATAAAACATTACCATTGACAACCTATAAATTAAAAAATAATATTGATTTAAGGCATCTTATCCTTTCTTATCCTCATATCCTCATCTACTATCATCGAGTCCTAAAAAGACAAAGAATAACAACAATAAAATTAGAAATTTCAACCAATATCACACTCTTTCAAAGGGGTCTCTTCATTGTCTCTACTAGGGAATTAGATGTTTGAATGATACTAGAGAAATTTTTTGACTAGAATTAAATGTATATTCGTCGTGGTTTTATATGCATAGATGAAAATAGAGAAATACACAACATAAAAATTACCTTCTGTTCCATCAATCACCAAATATCTATTTCACTTTGACCTACACATTGTCCTATGTTCTCAATCATTATGTTATAGGTCTTCACTAAATAAGAAACAATTACCCTTCATGCACACATACTAGATCTTAATGAGACACATGACTTGTTTGTCACCAAATGGTGTTTAGACGTTTATAAAGCTCCTATTTTGGATCACATAAGGTCTCATTATTCATGTCTTCAAGGATCATAACATTATCATATCTAATATTATTTCAAACCATGCCAATCTCATCCACCTACATATATTATACTCTATATCACTATAACTATGTCATTTACACACTTTTATTACATATTTATTGGACTAAAAATATGTGAACATCCACTACCTCATTAAACATTTTATATAATCAACAATTCTCATGTCATTTACCTTGCAATCATTCTCCATCACCACTACTAGGCTATCACAACATTTCTCCGACGTTATCTAAATTTCATCCAATCTTTTCAATATCATGCATCATCATTTTAGTTACATGTGGCATAGAAAACAATGTCCTCGATTCCACTCATCTTGTTTTTACAACATTCACTTTTCTATCATTTATCAACTACCAATTTTTGTCATATATTATGATGGGACATCATGTGCATCCAAAAACCATCACTCGAGGGGGACTACAAAAATTTATTGCCATTAATAGTATGAGATTAAATTATCACTATATTAGTCTATTAATTTAATAGTCTTTGTCTTGTGAAATCAAATCGATTAATCCATTCACACATTATGGATAAAGTGGCCCATCAATCACATTTCCAAGTAATTTTTTATCCAATCTACCACTAATCTCATGTTTGTGGAAACCATCATAATTAAGGGTAAGATGACCCCCACCTCATCTTCAATTTTTATGTTACATTATTTGTGCTACAACGTAACATAGAAAGAGGAAAAAGGTATACACTAGAAACCACATATTGTACACAAAGTCTCCTAAATTAAAAATACATATAACATTATAACATAATAATAATCCCTAAAAATAAAATAATCCCACAAATGAAAGTAAAATATATAAAACTCAAAAATGTGATAGAGGACACCTCATCACTAATTTTTTAACTCTAACTGAAATATATTCAATTTTATCCATACCACTTACCCATTTACATGACCAAATTACTATGGACCCTTATTATCTCAATTTTATACGTTTTTTCACTCATATATGTCACAACCTTCCATTAACTCAAAAATTAAAAACGTCACTCACTTCCATCATTCTAAACCATTGACTCTTTTGGCACTTGAGCCTATTGTTATCATCAATCACAAAGCACCCCGTGCATATACTTGAACTCACAAAGCAGATTGGATAACATGGGTACTATCTCCAAGTTGTGGGACTTGCTACTTGAGATAGACCTCCAGAGAAAGCTGGTTCTTGCTCCTAAACTACCTGCCACAATCTACTCTAATGCAGGATAAGCTAACTGTTCTAATCTAAATTTCCAAGGGACCAGGGAGAGAGAATACATAAAATGAAAGCCTACACTAAAGCGGTGATACACCAGAAAAGGAGGGTGTGAGAGTAATCTCCAAATGTGTGAAATACAGAGGCAAAGTGCACACTAGAAGAGGTGATGACAGTTCTCCATAATCTAGCAAAATGCATTCACAACAATATTCCAAGCACACACAATGATAATGAATTCCTACAAGAACATAATAATAGACACAATATTCTTGTAGAAAGATAAAAGGGGCAAGAAGAATGCAAGAAAACACAGCAGGGGAAGATACATCCACAAACTTGTATTTTATTGCTTCCTGGTATGCACAGTTCAGTCTATTACAAGATAAGGGCCTGGATCACCATGCAAGGAGTCCACTACAAGGGCCTGCAACAAACTGGCTTCACAAAGTAATTTTGGCAAAGCTTTGCTACCCAAAAACTCTCTTCTTTACAATGAGCCCAACACTCCAATTTATAGAAAAAAGAGAAGGAAAAGAGAAGGGAAAATGGAAATCCTGAAATCTGTCCTTCAACCACCTGTAAGAGGCATTAAATTGAGTGAAATGATTATACATTACTTTCAAAAGGCTCCCCATACTATCCCATGTGCTGCAGCAGAGAAAGAAGGATGACCATGCCTCTTAAATGCACTCCCAGCTACCAAATAAAACACTGTTATGAACCTGGCCACGTTTTCTTAAAAAACTCAATCAATTTCTGATCAAATCCAGAATTTCTTGATTGTTGTGCATCAGGCTTGGAACCACGATTCCAACGGTACCAATTTTGTGTGATTTCGTTGAGAAATGCAAAATTTATGGCCTTCTGAGTGCGGGCAGCTATTTTGGGTCTGGCAGGCGTTTTCTGTCATTTGACGGGAATGAGCATTGACTGACTGGAGCCGAATATGTTTCTTTTATTTAAATATATCTACCCTCATTAAAAATAAAAAATCGTGCTCATTCCAGAAAGTCCAATTTTATGAAAATCGGAGCTCGGAGTCAAAAGTTATGGCCGTTTGAAGTTTCCGGACCAAACGTTGACTTTTCTCCTCTGTCTTCGGCCATTTCGCTTTTCGCGTCCCATGCGTCCCTTTGTCCCAAATGTCCCAGTGCTGCATGGGACAAATTCTTCCGAACCGCCCGAAATGGGCTTCCATGTCCCTTTTCTGCCGGTGACACGTGGCGTGATCTGATTGGCCTTCGGCTCCTTCGGCTATCCGCGTCCCACGCGTCCCTTTGTCCCATTTGGCCCAGTGCTGAAGTTCCCTGTTTCAGCCGAACCGGCTGGTTCGCGTACTCGCGGCCCAGATGTCCCATTTGCTTTCGGACCGTTCGGGACAAATTTTCCCGGTTCGGCCGGTTCGCGTACTTTTGTCCCATGCGTCCCAAACTTTAAGTTCTCATTTCGGCCGATCCGGCCGGTTCGCGTACTTCACGTACTTTCGGCCCAACTATTCCGGGCTGCCTTGACTCATTTCGCCTGGTTCGGCCGGTTCGCGTCCAGATGTCCCAACTGTCCCGACTATTGCAAGGACTAGGACTTAGCTATTTTTTATGATTTTTTCTGCCCGAGCTTGTTTTTTTGCAATTTTTACATTTTCTCGAACTTGCTCTCTTCTTCTTGGATAGGGGAGTTAGAAAAATATGAGGGGACCCTAGAAATATGACTTTTCACCTGGAATCAATATAATTGCTTGGGACAAAAGAATTTGATGCATGTTATCAAAATTACCTTGAGGGGTGAATTTTGGATAACACCTATATCTTATTTTTTTCCTCTTTTGTTCACATATTTTGGTATTATAGGTTTTGGTGAGGTGAAAATGGATCATAAAGGATCATTTTAGCACACAACATTGATATTTTGGTAGAGTTTCAATATAGGTTCAAGTCACACTTATGACCCGATTTCAAACTTACATTTTTGGGTGAATTGTAATGACAACTAGTTTATGATAGATTCAAGTATATAGTTTATTACTATACATTATTTGTTCATTTTTAAGAATTAAAAATATTTAATTTCCTTAAAAGGGTTAGAGATATTGATGAGGTAGGTCCCTTAACCACCAAAAATAATGTTTTTGTGTAAAATATGGAGATAGGTGTTGGTCGCACCCATGACATGCCCCATTTGAATGATTACCGACATAGAGGGAAAAGTTACTGAGTTGGGTATGAGGTAAGTGAAATGGAGTTGAGAGGAAGTGGTAGAGGTGAATAGGATATGGTGTAGAGGGAAGAGGGAAAGAAGAGTTTCTCCTATGACTTGATGAGGGGTTTAGTAGGAATATTGGGTGGAAAGGAAGAAAGTGCATGATTTGGGTGGGAGAGACAAAGAGAGATAAATGAATATGAATGGGGAAGGACACATTCCTAGCTATGTCTAGGTGGGAGGTTACATTGGAAGTTATGAGGGAGATGAGGTAAGGATATTTATGCATAGATTATGGAAGAAGGAAGAGGCATGTGTCATTCCCGCAAGTGGGTGGGGAAGCATGGGTTAGGAGGTAATTAATATTGGGGAGTTAGGTGATTAATCAAAGGGGAGGTGAGGGAAGGTGGTGAGGAAGGGATGGAGGTGTTAGGATTTCCCTCATTATGTGTGCAATTGGAAGGTAGAAGAGGTGGAGCTATAAAATAAAGAAAGGTGAAAATTGAGTGTATAGTGGAAGAAAAGAGAGGAAGGTACTAGAGGAGAAAGTATTGGAGGGTGAGGGGGAGAAGTTATGATGTCGACTAACCTAGTTATAGATGGGATTGGGAAATTAGTAGGAAAAATTGAGATGTGTGGGTGGTAAATTATTTGGAAGTGGTTATTGTGAGGAAGATCAGTTTGACTAGTCATACCCATGAGTGAGAGGTGACACGAAGGTGATTCAGGTTGGTAGGAAGAAATGACATGGAGAAGAGTGAGTAGTGGGTGTGAGGAATTTCCACAATCATTCTGGTGACTAGAAGGTGGAGAAGAAAGGGTGATATGAACCACGTGAGGTAAGGAAGCAACAAAGAGTAGGATTTCATTAGTCAAGCCTATGAATGTGGGCTATTAGCTTGTGTGGGAAGTGATGGAGTGGGTCAAGTGAGATGTGGTGGATCTAGTGCTAGTAACATGAATAATGTAGTAGAGGGAGAATTTGGTGTATGGTTTGGAAAGATTCTAGGGTCTATAGTTAAGGTGAAAAGTGTGGTGGAGTGTTTAGTAGGTGAAATATAACCATAAAAGAGTGGATATTCATGCCTATCTTAGTTACATATACATATATATATATATATATATATATATATATATATAAATGGATTCCACATATAGTAGAGGTGCCCATTATGACATGTCAAGGCTAGAGAGAGCACATGGAGGTGAGACATGACACATCCACATGGGAGATTGATGTGATGGTAGAGGTATGTTTAGTTAGAGAGGATTCATTTTTTCAAAAATTAGATTTTTTTTTAGATTTTTGATAATTTTAGAGGCTATCATAACCACCAACAATCATGATGTAATTAGGGTGTGCGGGGATGCAACCACTAAATGTAAAAATTTAAAGGGGGTTTTATGGGTATGGGAGTGATGAAAGTATGATTTTTGTGAATCTAGGGGCTTCCTTTGGTGACATATGGCACCAAATTTTAGTATTTATGTACCAATTGTCTTAGATGATGACTCAACCAAAGATGGAGTTGATTCAAGAGGTGGGAAAGTTTTTATATCACATAAAATGAGTAGGTGTAGATGGAGATGTGATTATTGACGAAACGTTTGGAGAGGTGGAATAGTGACATGTATACTTTTCATCTTATGATTAGTGAGATGAAGATAATATTGGAGGATTTTTGCATTCTAATCGAGGGTGAGAAGTTGGTCTTGGTGGTAAATGAAACCATGTGGGATAGGATATTGTAGTGACTATACGTGCTAGTGGTGGATCGGATAGGATAATGTAGTGACTATACATACTAGTGGGTGATTAAGATATTGTGAAATATATGAGTAAGGATTAGTCACTCAGGTGATTCCCTATATGTTTAATGTTAAATACACTTTTCCATATTCATCAGCTTATACATTTTTGTGGGGGCTTGGTGAGGTTTTGGTTGAGATCATAGAGTGGGGTACAATCTATGCATTGGAAAAAACATTGGTAACACAATAATTTTTAGATATTTAATAGTATACCATTTGGTTCTCTGTTGGTTTTAGGATAGGGGTATTGTTGTAGGTGTGGGTATGAGATCATATAACAGGAAACATAAGATACAGGTTTCCATATTTTATCCATGAGTAGTTATTTCCTATGGCACTGTTTTTTTTTAATATAAATTAGATCGATATCAATTCAAAGACAATCCCTATGAGTGCATGATGGATCACAATGATAACATTTTATCTTGTTTAAATCCAACAAATATCATATAAAGCATATAAAGAGAGGAAAATTAGTTTGTAGGTGTGTAGGATGAGATGAGGGTGGAGGATAGATAAAGGTTTAGTCAAACCAGTCATGAAAATGATTGAAAGATAGGTCCAAGGTGGGGAAGAGGGAATAAAATTATCACAGTTGTAAGAATTTATAGGAGGGTAGAGTGGGTGGGAGGTGTGAGAACTAGAGGTGAGGGATGAATAAATTTATAAGAAAGAGGGTAGAGAAGAGAATTGGTGTGGGCATGACCAATTGGCATGGAGCGATGGGAAGTCGAAGATCTAGAGGTGTAGATAAGAGGTATAAGAAAACAAGATATATGCTAAGTTTGGTAAATGAATGAAAAATTTGGGTGAGAAAGGAATTGGAAATAAATTCATGGTGGAAAATGGAATGAGATAATGTGTTGAGTTACAAATGGTCTTAGGAAGATTATGAGTATAGAACATGAGGAAAATAAATTGAATATATGCTATTCTCATATATAATGATTGTGTGTTACATATTCTCTTACCTTATGCCCTTTGCGTGATCTTGGTAATTAGAAATAGATTGAATATTTTCACTTTTCTATTTTGCATAGAGTGATACATTCCTTATAGTGGTGTTCACTATTTATGGTTTCTCAAGGTCATGCTTATAAGTGAAGCCATTGTGAGTGATTAACTAAATTTTTCACCTATCACAACCATGAAAAAATATATATGGCATAAAATTGGTAGATATTAGGGAGTCATAAGGACATGAATACAGATCCATTTTGGCATTTCCCAATTTTATTGCTTATTAGGCATAAACCCTAAAGGGGTGGGACACTGCGATTTTTTATGAGGGATTGCATTTGAATGATATTTTATTGATAAGATGATTCTATTTCATGTACCTTTTAGAATATATCAAAAGGTGCATATTTTTCAGAGTGATAAGATCCAATTTCATCTCTATCATAGCATATAACATTTGAATTTAAACAAAAAAATGGACCACCTTCCCAAAACACACTTTTCATCTAGATTCAATCACTTTTAGGTTACATCCACAAGTACCCCTATCATCAAACACAATTTCACTGAGTTTATGAACTATCTACACATTCTGAGAGTTTTCATATTTTACATAGAATTAGGCACATGCAAGAATGCTATGTGATTTTCCATCAACCACATTTTTGTAGTCTTTCATTTCCTAAATCCTATATCCATCCCATTTCCCAAATTATTTCATTTTTAAAATTTTCCATGTATTAATTGAAGGCACAATTTCCCTATGATTTTACATCCCAAACATTTCCATATTTTCTATTTATTTCTTCTTTCAAACTTTTCCCATCCATATTTTTCATAGTCTCATCGCATGTGTGATGTGTGCCAAATATATTTGACACCATTTTCTAGTTGTTATTATACCTTATGCACTCATATTCAATTTTCATGTTTTATAGTCCTTTCACTCTCATGTCCCCTCTCGTGCACACTCGATCCCCTCCACACATGGTTCGGTCCTTCTAATATTTGTTACCATCCACGTGCGCTCTATCTTTTATGCTTTGTTGCCCCATTTATGTGCATTCTAACCATTTCTCTCTCCAATCTATATGCCCTTATTCCTAGGTCATATATCAAGATATGTATAGACAACATATGGCTAACATTATCTTCTAGTATTTCATAGCATATTTATTTATTCTTTCATATGTTTAATAGTTCTTATTTTTCACTTTATATAACATAATAGGGTATATATAGGAGTTAGTAAGTGGTAGATGATCACCATATTATGAACTTGAGTCTTATTGTTTGGTTTAGAGGTTCCCCCTCAAAGTTTCTAAGTCATCATAATTACATATTATGATCTTTTATCTATTTTTTTAGGTGTTATATTTATACTATTAAAATCTATATAAGTAAACTAGCATAAATATAACACCTAAAAACAGTAAAAATATTCAAGATATATATGATCATAAATTCTTGTCAAATTACATCTTTGTCCTATGGATTTCCTATGTTTGTCCTTTTCTTTGGGGAAAATATTCTTATTACGAGTCATTTAAATGTTTCTTGATACTCAGAAGACTAACCATTTGTTTGATGGACATACATATATCCCAATATGTCATAAAACACTAATTCCTTAGAAGTATGTGGAACACTAAGTTAGTGTCCTATGGCTTTCAAACTTAGTATCAATTGAAACTTGAATTTCCTTCATGCATAGTTTCTCAAGGCATGTCCTTTGTACATCACAATTTTTCCGAGAAGAACCCATGTTTTGTTTGCTACCATGGAGCACTACCTTTTCTCCAATGCATCAAAATACTATTTCCTTTTTCTACCGATTATATATATATAATCTATAAAACACTATCCTTGAAATCGATCCTTCACATATTTTTTCCTTAGCATATTTTTTTCCTAAGAAACAATCTCGTTATCATTCATTTTGTGTTTTAGCAGAACCCATGAATAACTAAGTTTCACCAAAGTCTTCCCAAGTCTAGTTGACACTCATTTCTTTGTTCCATAGACATGGAGAGTCTTAGAACACTAACCTCCTTTATTCTCATGGAATTATAATTTCCATTGTTCCGTGAAATTTTAAACATTATTTACCTAATTCCACAAAATGAGTTTTTAGTTGTCCGAATAGCTTGGAGGGGTTATTTTGGACAGCATTTTGGTGTCTCAACAAGGTTATCTACCTTAGATAGAAGATAAGTGTCCTAGAAGTATCCATTGGGGAAGGATTTAGGTGTGAAAAAATTGAAGAAATTATCTTAAAATTTTGAATATATTA
Source organism: Taxus wallichiana var. yunnanensis (assembly GCA_018340775.1). Taxonomy (NCBI): domain Eukaryota; kingdom Viridiplantae; phylum Streptophyta; class Pinopsida; order Cupressales; family Taxaceae; genus Taxus; species Taxus wallichiana. The sequence continues at coordinate 222,913,107 of CM031240.1, read as the reverse complement.
TGCCTAGAGCTACATGGAATTAGAATTGATTCAAAACTACTTATTCATGATCTTGAAGATGATTTCTGGTATTTTTTGATGAAATTTGAAAATAGTCCCAAAATCAAATTTATCGCCAAGGAGGAATATGGAGAAATCTTATATGCATAAGATCTTCAGTGTTCAATGAAATACGTTGAATTTTTCCCCAAGATACACTAATTCCATCATGAAACTCGGCTTTAAAGTGAAAATTCAGCAACAACAAGGGGCCAAAAAACCTATATAAAAACATGAAAATCATACATGTTCCAAGTGGAAAAATGTAGAGTGTGTACAAGAACTTGTTTACAAGGATGATCACCACAAGAATTGAGGAAAATTAACTCAACGAGTGATCGAAAAAAAAAAAAGAAGAGAACCTCCAATAGAACGAGGAAATGAAATAAGACAACTATGTAGAAAATGTTAAACCAACTGAAAAGGAGGGTTTGACATAAATACCATTAACTAAAATTGGGAGTTCCTCTCTATCAAGTTTGGAAAATTCAAAATAGTTGGTAGTTATAATGTATGGTCCACTCTTAAGTGCATCAAAATTAGCGTACCCCCTAGTTTAGATCTATCTACATCACATTTAAGGAACAAGTATCCTACTTTGAAATCCCATGCTTTGTATTTCTATTCAAACCACTATTTGGTTGAGATTTAATGCTCTTCTCGCCTGATCATAGTGGATTATCTTAATTCTTCAAGTTCAAATAATTTTTCCACTCTCATCGTTCTTTGATATTCTCCCTCAAATTATAACTATTCATCTAGATCTAATGAAGGAAACTCTAGGGATAAAGGAATCATGGCCTCTCTACCATAGATAAGTTTGAAAGGATAATTATCAATTAATTTCTTTGATGTGATTCTATCAACCTGGAGAGCATTTCTCAACTTTGTGTGACATTCCCTTTGGTTTATCCTCGTTGAACTTTTCATGATTTTGATTAGGTTTATGTTAGTATATTATGCTAAACCATTACCTTGAGGGTAGTAATTATAAGAGGTCTTCAACTATATTCTAATTCTAAGAGCCCAATAAAAAATTCTAGCTCATAGAAAATATTTTGCATTATCTCGAAATGATGGCTCGAGTAACCCTAAACATTTTCACAACATCCTTAATAAAATAAAGTATGAATGAATTAGTATCCTCCTTGAGTGGTATGGCCTTTGTCCACATGATAAAATAATTAGTATCCACAAAGATTCACTTATGTACAACACTTGATGGAGGATTAATCATGCCTATAAATTCAAGCCCCCATTGGGAAAATGGTTCATCCACCTAAGTAGGATGAATTGGGATGGATGTCATCCTCTTTTTAGAAGTGAATAAATCACAATATTTTCAAGCTCTAACCCATTAATGCACATCCGTGAAAACTTTGGGCCAAAAGTATCCCGCCTTCATGATTTTCATTGTTGTGGCCTTGGCTGAGAAATGTCCACCATATAAGCTATTATAGAATTATGCTAGGAATTTTTGACCTTCTCACCCTTAATGCACCTTAACAACACTCCATCGAGGTTTCTTTTGAAAATAAACCCACCAATCAATGTATAGAAAATTAATTACAATCTCATATGCATTATTTTTACTTTGTTTAAAATAGGAGGGTAGCCACCAGTTACAAAAAATGTTTCCATGTCGTTGATCCATCTACTATAGTTAAGTTATATTTTTCCTTGTGTAATTTTATCATTTAACAAATTTGGAACATCCAATGGATCTTCACCTCAAAGAGCCTCTAATTTATACGGATGTTGTATGACTTGTTTGTATTCTTCCTTCATGAATAAGGAGGACTCTTAATCATCTTGAGGATCCAATGCAAGTTTCTCACAGAGTTCTCTTCCTCTTACTAATTTATTAGCCTTAATGGTGAAATTATACTCCATGATTTTACTCACCCATCCAACTCTCTTTTCACTATTTTTTTCTCCCATGATGAAGTCTCTCACACTAGGATGTGAGACTAAAATTGTAATGAGACTAGTGGAGAGCAATCTCTTAAATTTATTGAGATATATCATGATGGTAAACACCGATTCTCTATATGATAATATTTTATCTCATAATCCTTCAATGCAACCTTCATATTTTTTGTGTCGAACCACATTAATATTGTTATCAATTTCATATATATAAAGTATGAAATCCTTTGAATAATATGGGTTAATAAGATTTATTTCCTAAGCAATATCACACTTGATCTTGGTGAAGCTTTCATTTCCTTGCATGGTTCATTTGAATTTCACATCCTTCCCGAGAATTAGAGTGATAGGACTGACTAGTCATGAAAAATTATTAATGAATTTCTTAATAAATTTTATCTTTCCCAAGAAATACAACAGGGCCTTCTTGCGATTTGGAAAAGAGGGAGAAAGAGGATGGTAGATATTCTTTTAGGTTCAGTTGTAATTCCATCCTTTGAAACAATATGATCCATAATCTTACCTTTTGAAATTGAAAAAATACACTTCTTGGGGTTAAGAGACACCCCAAATTCCCTACATATCTCAAAGAAGTTATGAAGATGAATAATATGATGTTGAATCTGATTTGATAAAATGGTGATATCATCTAAGTAGATGAGGATGAAATCATTTATGCATCCTTTAAAATTAATATCCATTTCTCTTTTAAATGTGTCACCTACATTTGATAGACCAAAGGTTGGTTTTCATATGCATACATTCCCCACTTGGTTATGAATGCGCTCTTATATTGATCCTCCTCTATAAATTTGATATGAGTGAAACTTGAATATCCATCAAGCTTATAAAATATTTCAGCTCTTACTATCAATCTCAAAAATTTGTTCCACAAAGGGTAACAAATAATCATCTTTTAGGGAGGCCCTGTTCAAATTCCTAAAATCCACACAGAGCCCGATTTCTCAATTTTTCCTCGTAAAAGGAACCAAATTAGCCACCCAAGGTGAATATTTGATGGGTAATATGAATTTTCCTCAATGATTTTTGATAGATGTTTTCTCATTATGGGCTCACCTTTTCAATTGACAAGCCTTTTCTCATATTCGGTTGGATTAGAACTAGGATCAAGATCTATGGTATGCTTTGAGAAAGGTTGGGATTAAAATACTTAAGATCTTAATAATTACATGAGAAGACATCATTATATTTATAGCATAAGTAGATAAAGGCTTAGTTTTCAGTTTGATATCATACCTTTCCAAGGAATAACTCCTCATGTTGTGTAATGGCAATTGATTGATAATCCTCATATTTATTGTTATCTATTTACTTCTCCTTTGAATTCATCATCAGAAGTGAAAGTGTGTTAAAGAGTGACCAACCCTTTTGGAGGTTTATTTTTCCTTAGCTAAAGTGTTTGATCACCATAACCATCATGCAAATAAGATTGTAACTTTGAGGAGAACTCATCTTCATTTTGGATAAATAAAAAAATCATCGGGATCAAATATTTGCTAGCTAACCTCATTGTCTTGAATATATGGTCTTACAATCATCTTAACATGTTGTGTATTTCCTCTGATGAGATCTTCATCTCGTGAAAATTTTGATTTAATAGCTGTCATATAGTCTACTTAATTGGTCAACTTCTGGGAACCACCTAAATATTGACAACGTCAAACTCTCTTAGAGATCCTAGAAACTACGTCTATAATATTTAAAAAGCTTATTCTTGGTGGCACATTTCCCTCTAAATTTATGGATGACCAATTAAGAGTCTCCAAAAATATGTAAAGCCTTGATTTGTCTTTTTTCCATAATGAGTAGACCATGAACCAATGTCTAATATTATGTCACATTGTTTGAACACTCAAACTATAACCTATGGGTAAATAAGAACTTCTCATCCATTAGAGAAACTAGAAATATACCTGCCCCAACTCACTTTTTTCTTTTAAAACTATTACAAATTATTTTCCATAATTTATAAGCATCCATTTCTTCCTTTTGTGACATGGGAATAGTGAAATCCTCTTGATGAATGTGGTAGATTCCTAGCGTAATTTCCTCAGTTCTATCAAAAGGGTAAAATTCATAATGTTCTTTGGATCATTCATATAATAAAATATTGGGAACTAAACTAGGATGAGTGGGTTGCTCTATTAAAACTATCTCATATTCTTCATCTTCATGTATCATGCAATCAGATTGGAGAGGAGAGGGGTCATAAAAATCAATATGATAAGAAGATATTGGCTAAAATTTGATGGTAAATCTAGTACCATATCTAGTTCTTAGGAGCATGTGAGAATAATTTGAAAAAAATATCCACCCGTGTTTCCCATTAAATATCTTGATAATTTAATAGTAAATAAAGAATGCAAGTCAAAAATAGCATATCTTGACTAATGGTTATAATTATAAAAGCATGAAAGGTTGCCTCAATATCTTTATTAGTACTGAAATGTTGACAATTGAGCCACCGAGTTGTAGGAAACCCTTAGAAACTATATTGTACTTAAGGTCTAGTGTAGACACAATATCGCACACATACTACTATTCTATTATACCCTCAACTATGTTGTTTTAAGTATGGATCTCGAGTAAGAAAAGTATTCTTTGGCGACACACTTCTTATTCCATACACTTTCTTTGCTTGTTTCTATTAATTTTTATCTCTCACATCTATCACTTCTACACATGATTTTCGGTCAAAGTCACAGTGGATCCCTATCTCACAATATTCTCACATTTGTCATTAGTTATCGCAGACGCCAGCGCATGAAGCTCCTATCCAACCTGATTGCTCCTATCCTCTTTTATTTTTTTCACATTTTTGACATTTTTTTGGCCTTTTTGGGTTTCTTACTCCTATTCCGAGGTCCTATTTGTCATGTCACATCACTAGTGTCGAAATTCAAGCAAGAGATCCCTATATAAACACAACATACATACCATTATAATGGATAGAAATTTTATCAAGTGATGTCTATCTACATATTATCAAAGGGACTACATTTTTGGCTTATTACTCTGTATACACTACATATAAAGATGAATTTTCTTAATTCTATCCCACACATTTAAATTCTATCTAGCTACAAATCTCTATCTTGGCATCACCGATGCAAGGTAAACCAAGGATCAATATTGCACACACAATAAAATAGAAATACATGGAGTATGAGATGTATTGCATTAATTAGTCATAAGTTAACTCTATTGGGTGACTTTCAAGGATAGTATTACTCCCAATTTTTCATATTTATTTTTAGTATTTGATGTAGCTTGGGGTTTTACAGATATTATTTGTGTTGTACATTTACAAGTTTGGCCATTAAAGTGTGAAATATAGGAGATCAATAATGAAGGTTAGTGAAACCATTTCAACACCGAAGAAATCAGGTTCCAATCTTTTCTACAAACTTTACTTGCCCAAAAATTTCTCTAGCACCCTGCACACCTCGCCCCTGCCTGCCGTCCCATGTCCCGACTCTGTATATAGGTTCCAAAATTTACATGGAGAATTCCAAACATTTTCCCCAGCCATTTCATCAATTCTTCTAGTTCGGGTGTACTTTGAGACATGTAAAAATCGTAGATAACTACCTTATCTCCTTAATTTTTCTTACATAGTTACATCTATAGAAGTGATTATCATTTGTATCTTACTATATATCATTGTAGCTATTTATGAAATTATATATTTATAAAATAACATATTTTTATTGAATCACACGGGATAACAACAATATTCTTAGGCATTACAAAGTTATTAACACCTAAGTTAATTATATAATTATGAACCAAGTGTTTTCCTACAATTAAATACATGTAAAAGGGTGGGGTTTTCTTAGTATTTCTTACTTGTTCCTCATTTGGTTGGCATAGGTTAACGATGGAATGCATTTTTAGTGCAACGGGTTTAGATTGGGGATGTTTCTTTAGAGATGTTTGTATACGATCCGTTTGAAATGGAATGGACAGGGCATCCCACATCATCACATTCAAGTTTTTCCTTTTCGTTTTCTTACCAATATTAAAGGGGGAACCCACAACTTTATGCATTAGAGGTTATCCATTTTCCTTCCTTGCATGCTCTATTTACAGATGCTCTTTGGTTGATAGAATTTTCATGTTCTACGAAGCTATAGTGTTTTGAAAATTTTGTTCATTCTAGGGATGTTGAGTGAACTCGGGATAATTAGATGAAGGTAAGTTTCTGCTTAAGTTTTATGGTTTATTTTCTTTAGGTTGTAGACTAGGAGACAAAAGGGGAAGCAATATCCATATCAACTTTCCTTTATTTTAACCTTATGTGATCAACCACATGGATTTATGACCTTATTAAGTTGATAAAGGGCTTGGTTAACCATAAATGAATCTAGAGAAACAAGAAAACATAAGGTTAGGCTCAATGGTGGCCTCTTATATCTCTTATGTATTTATTTCTAATGGAACCATGACTTGGTCCTATTGAGATAATAGAGTTCACACCATAAGAGCCTTCTCACATAATGAATTCGTTTGATCTTCACATACATATAGATTGTGGGGTTGATCATAAGGATAACACCACTCAAAAATATGAACCATATTATTCTCGAACTAGGATAATAGCTCTTTTAAATGTAAATTGAATTAAATATTACTATAGAGTAACTACTACAAATAACGATGTATAAATTCTAATATATAATAAGGTGCAAGTGAAAAACATGTCGAATATGAAACCCTAAGAAAGAGAGAGAGAGAGGAGGGGTTAGTTGATTTCGAGTAAACATGAAGTGATCTGGGTATGTAAATAGCTCAAAACCTAAGGAAAGTGTCATCAAATCTCATTGGAGGTTTTAAGAGTCAATATGATGTAGGAAAGGGGTGTCCATAGAAGGGTAAGAGTGCCTAGGTGTTGGTGACTAGATATGGGTGTTGGTGACCAGTTGAATGCTCAAATTATTATATCCTTTATGTCAGGATATTTTCTCTCTTGATCCCTATTTGTTGCTTAAGATTCATTTCTTGATTGATGATGATACCTATAACATAAAATAAATTAGTTCACAAGTAAATACCCATAAACAAAATCAAACCCAAAAAGGAAAATGTAGAATGGGGAGTTAGATTGATCCTGACAATCACCTCGAAGAGTTAACTTACAACTTAGCACTACACTATATTTCATACTCCATATAGTTCTTGTGTGTGTGTGTGTAAAATTGATTCCCTAGGATTCCCTTGTGCAAGTTGCACAATGATAGCGTGATAGGTATAGAATGTGTGGGATGGAATAGAATAGAAATTCCCCTCCTATGTTGTGTATGTAGAAGTGATGCAACCCTTTTCCCTTGAATGAGTGCTAGATGGATGCATTTGATGCTCTTTGTTCCTTGAATACAAGATTATGTGTTAATATGTAATGATTAGTCCTTGGTCCTTTATTATGAAAACATAACTATGTATTTATATGATTCCCTTGTTTGAATTTCGTAATTGACAACTTTAAGGCCAACCCAAAGTAGTAAAAAGTGATTAAGAAGTGAAAGGGGTCAAAAAGTATAAGAAATATGTAAAGTGGGACATGAGCACCTAGGAGGATAGGAGCACCTGGCTCTAGTATCCTGACTAGGTGCTAGTGTCTGAGGCCATAGAAAGATAAAACAATCAACTCATAGAAAGAATGTAAGATGTATAAAGCCAATATAAGTGTTGAAGACAAAAAAAAGGCTAAAGAGAGTTGTCTATTACTAGTTTTCTTTCTTAGGAATCATGTAAATGCTAGCATTCTTTTAGGACCTAGAAATGTACTTGAATTGCATAGATTTTGTGTCCACATATTTCCTTCACTTTATGATTTTGAGTGAATAATTGATAGCGTAAAGTAGTCATAATATGTGTACTTATGATCCTATAGAGACCAAAATGAATAGCGCATCGAGAGGAATTTTAAGTGAAGTGTGAAGTGATTGCAAAGTGAATAATGGGGACTAGAAAATAGGAATTATACCCTAGGGGTGAAGCATATTTGTAGCTTGTACCTATTGTTCTACTTGTAGGCTTCTTCTTATCACATATTAAGGGTAGACCTATAAAAGAAGAGCCAAAAAGTAGTCAAAGTATCATATATGATAAATTAAAGTAACATGTTTGTAAGTGAGTAATAGTGGGAAAGTATGTAAAAGGAAAGTGTGCACCTGATGCATAAGAGTATAAGAGATTGAAATTTTTTCTTGATGTTACTGAATTTGTTGTCGATGGTAAGATTTTTGGGCAATCTCACACCAAGAGTGATTTTTTTGGGTGATATCATACCAAGAGAATTTTTTTCTAGTGATTTAATGCTTAGAATGATTTTTTTGGGAAATCTAATGCCAAGAGAAGAGTGTTGGGGAGAGAGGTATAACTATACTATCCTTTATTGACTCCTTCCTAAATGAGCACCACTATAGATGGTATGTACCAATTAGTTTTGTATTGTGACAGATTGTAGGAGAAAAACTACATTATGTAATTAGAGACAAGTTCCTTATACTAGAGAAATGTGTTATAGACTACTCAAGACTATGCTAAACTAATAAAAATTATGGTTTCTTACTGCACAACATTAGCACCCAAGGGGGACAAGAGTGCCTAGATTCTAGTCTCAAGTGTCTAGATCTAGGCATTAGTGTCTGTAATGTTTCGAAGTCCAAGTATGATTCTTGACAATTCCATGATTATATGCCTATATTGTTTATGTATTGTGGTTATTTTAACTATATCTTTGAGTTTTTGTAGGGGTGATTTGTTCACCTAATGTATGCCCCACTAATTTGGGGTATATGTGACATCTATAGGAGAATGTAGTCCAAACAAGGGGACCAATAACTAATCTGAAGTCGATACCTACACGAGGTATGGTATGTACACGGTAGAAACAAAGGATGGTGAAAACAAGATATGGTAGTACAAGTTTTAGTATTAAAATTAGCTAGCATGCAACATAATACAATGTAACAATAAAGTGTGCAAACAATATGGACCACAACAAGTGGGTTTCATACATGGCACATCACTCATAATGTCACAACACAATCATGGCCAAAGCATACAAAAGCATTAAATGATCACACAAAGCATAGAGAAAATAACACAAACCATAAGATACAATAGAAAGGAAAATTCATTAGACAACTATAGTTGTATATAGTCGAGCGAGGAAAATTCTACACATGAAGCACATGTTAGCATGTTATAAAGATAAATAGTTTGTAAAAGAGAGTATATATTAGAAAAAACTAAAGTGACTATAATGAGTAGTACTAAAGAATGTGACAATAGAAAATGTAATGTGTAAGATTACTCAAGGTAGATGTCATCAGGAGCCTCAAAGTGGCACCGGCAAGGGATTCATTGTTGAGCATCATGCATCGTGTAAGGAGATGTAAGAAATATACATTCACTTTCATAGACCAAGTGAATGCATATGTGATATGATAAAGATATTGAAATATATAGTATCTAAGTAGTTGTGTTGATTTCCTTTGTAAATAGCTCATCTTTTATATTCTAGTCAAGCCATTATAGTCATGTCCTTGTATTTTCTAGTTGCACTGTTGACCATTATCATCACAACTTGAACTTATGAAAAAGTTACTAATTAATATAGTTATAACTAGTAATATTTATTTTTGGAATTTTGTGTGCATTTATTCTTATTATCCCAATAAGTTGTTTAAATGATGATATGTGTGATGCCACTCTTTATTGTAATAAATTTTCCATAGGCAACAAAGAAACCATCCGCAATAACTTGTCCATAGCCAAAGAACCTATTTATAGTAACTCGTTCGCAGCTAATGGAGATCATCTACAACAAAGAGCCCACATTATGAAAATATTTTAGAAGGAACGAAGAATGGAACTCAAGTTTGTACATGCCACTGAAGAAGAAGTTATAATCGAACATGTCAAACTAGGAGATAACTCAACATTTAATCTAGTCATTCATTGCAAACTATTGAAGAATTGATTATTTGAGTTAACACATGATTTAAGGAATTGGTTGATTACTTGAGTTATGTGTTTTTTTATCTAAACAACCTGTTATAATTTCCTAGCATGTGTTGAATCTCTCATTGTTCGATAAAGGTCTTCCACTTTTTTATTAAATATCTTTCACTTAATTTGTTAAAACTCTTAGTTGAACTATCCTTCTTCTAACTCCTTACTATAAGGTGAGAAGTATAAAAAGGTTTAATGTTAGTTAGAACTTTCAGAGAGATATATATATATAGTATATATAAATTCATTATCTAAGAAATGCACTGAGAGGATATTGATTTGTTCCTTGATGTCATATTGATGTGACTTCAATAAACATATGAGTTCTATTTATTAGTCTCTAGTTGTAGAATTTAGGAGGGATTAACACCTAATTTAGGGCCCACTTGTGTTCTGCTAAAGTCCTCCATGTTTGTCTTGTTTCATTTCATATATGCTTACTAAGGAACTATTTAATTTTTATATCTATATTCTGAATTTATAGCTTTGTCTTAGTACTAGTATTTAGAAACCATTTATTTCAGATTATCGCTTTATTTACCTTTCAATCATTGTTGTGAAAATTATTTTTTCCAACCTCCTAGATCTACTGTAATTGTGTATACAACACTCGAAATGTTTCAAGTTTACATCCCCTTATTTGATAATTAAACTAATTTGATTCAATGAACAACATATTAATTTTTGTACGTTGTTTTGTCTCACCATTTTTGGTGCCATTTCTAGGCATATTGCCAAGTTATAGGAAGTTATGTGAGGCTTTTGTATTTTAAAATTTCTTAGAAACATGTTATATTTTAGAAACTCCACCTTCAAACCCCCACTAACTAATTATTGATTCAATTGAGCTAGTTGATGTATGCATTGTACAAGAGATGCCCATGGTAGATTCCTAACCAATCCTCAAATAGCAGAAATTGCTTCTGATTTTAAAGAAGAAAAATATTCCTATGTTCAAGGTTTGTTATTAGAAAATCCCCCTCCAAGTGCATATTTTGAGGTTGTTTCTGATCAGCCAATCATGGCAGAAGAAGTGAATCAAAATGTTGAAGAAGGGGAAACTACATTTGAGTTTCCAATCTCTAATAACAATCAGCCTACTGTAATGAAGAACATTTCTCCCTCAGCCCTTCCTAACTTTCATGGATCTATAATTGAATACCCAAACACTTTCTTGTTTGAGTTTGATGTTTTATGTAGAAGTTATGCTTTCATAACTGATGCATATAAGTTTATTTTGTTCCCTTCTACACTCAAAGATTCAACCTTGAGATGGTTTATGGGTCTAGGAAGAGATATTGTTACTACCTGGTAGTAGATGAAGGAAACATTTTTGACCAAGTACCAAGACTAATACAATCCAAGTAGTAGAGGAGGAGATGAACTCTTCAGGATGACACAAATGGAAGATGAGCCACTAGAATATTTCTTAGAAAGATTCTAATTTTGAGTTTAAAGTAAAGACACACATGGTTAGCTCTGAGTCTCTCAAGTTTCTTTTTCCTAAAGGGAATTGGTAAGAGGATATAGATGATTCATGCCTACTAGGATTTGGAGACATCTCAAAAGCTACCTTTGACGAGATTTTTGATTCCTACAAGAAATATTATAGAGCAACCATGAAGATAATAAGAAGTGCTAGATAAAAGGGTGGATCAACTACCAAAGGAATTGGGGACATATCTAAATAAGAGATTGTAAACATGTTCAAGAACATGAAACATGAAATATTTAATGACATGGCCACCCAAATTGATGCTCTACATGCAAATAAGAAGAGATAAGATGTAAAGGCATCACTTACAAAGTTCTTCCACTCTTGCAGAAGGAGAAATTTTGATTGCAGATGTAGAGGATTGACCAACATTGCATAATAAAAGGAGGTTTCACTAGAATTCAAGATGCTAGAAATGGAGGGTGGATAATTCTTCTATGTTGTTCAAATAAATTATTGTTTGTGAATACAAGGAGGTATGTAACATGATCCAATGTTATCTTTTCAAAATTGGGCTAGTAATTCATTTATGTAACCCCTACCTTAGGATAATAATCAACATGGTTGGGCTCCATACCCTAACGAATATCAACAACCATGAAAACCTCAGTTCCAAGGCCAAAAATTGTAAAAAACCCCTTCTTCATGGAATAATCCTTGGAGAGGAGGTCATAAATGTATAAATCAACCTCCTAATTACCAAAAATATTACCATCAACCTCCTTACCCACAACAACAAGTTTTGATGCAAAACCCCCAATCTAGCTCTAAACCAAAGGCTATGCAATTGCAAGCTCAACCATCACCTAACATAAATAACAAAGTTTCTTAGAAAACTTACACCACTAGATCAACCTAATACTCTACATATTCAGTTGATGTCAATTATATCAATCTTTTCTCAAGAAGAGAACTTCTACCACCAAGTAAACCCGCAATCATGGAGATTACAAATGAACCACAATTGCTGCATACTAATCTACGTAAAATCTAGAAATCACTGCAAGTTGATCCAAAATAACATGAATAAATTTTTAGCAAGGGTAATACATAGGTTAATGAACCCCCATTTGTACATAGATTGCATGAAAGAAAGATAGACCCTAAATCAGATTCAGATTCTGATTTTGTCAATCAGCTAAGGGATATTTACGTGAAGATTTAACATATTTAATCCATTAAGGATATGCCCTTCTATAACAAGTAGGTTAATGATATATGCATTAATAATTCAGGAAGAAAATGGAAATATCCATCCATTGTGCATGTTATTAGACAATTAGCAGATATCATTCTTGGAAATTCAATTTTACCTAATTATATAGATCCAAGTAGTCCCTTGGTTAACATTACTATCAGTAGAACTACAATCAATAATACTATGATTGAATTAACATCATGACCAAGAAAATCATGGATGACCTGAAGTTGGAAGGACTAAGGCCAACAACTACAGTGTTACAACTAGTGGATAGATTAAGATTGAGACCAAGGAGTCTTTGAGGAAATTATTGTGGTGGTAGAATCTTGGGAATACCCTGCTGAATTCATTTTCCTTCAACCAAAATAAAGCTTAGGAGGTTATCCTATTATACTGGGAAGACCATGGTTGGCCACTGTTGATGCATTCATAGGTTGTAGATCTGGAAATATAATTATCTCAAATGAAAATGGTACCAAGAAGCTTATGCTCTATCCTCCTACCCAACCATTAAATGATGAAGATCAAACAATTTGGGTTGAAGAACCAAAAGATGATCGGAGATCTATACAATAGTGCATGATGCTAGATAATTCTTGTATAATTGAAGAATAGGAAGAATATGTTATCCTCTCTAAATTTTTACAGAACAACTATGGAATAAATGAAGAAGTAGACGATAAATTAAGGTGCTTAAGTTGTCCCTTGAACCAATTTCTACCGCAACAAAGTTCCATGGATATTCCAGGTAAGAATTTTATTCTTCATCAAATTCTTTCCTATGATTGTATACCAAATTCTGTTAGCAGCAACATATGTTCATTGATGGACCTCTCTAAGAAAGTAGAAATAACACCAGGAGGCCACTCAATGTAAGAAAGATGTTGAATAGACAACAAGAGCAACTGTTGATTTCTCTTCTTCAAAAACATAAAACAACATTTTCCTGGGATTATGATGATATGCATGAGATACATTCTAGGCTTTGCACTCACAAAATATATATAAAAGAGTATTGTAAACTAATCATACAACCTCAGAAGAGGATGAACCCAATAGTAATAAAAATTATAAAAGGATAACTACAATAGTTGTTGGATGTTGGATTTATATACCATATATCATAAATTTAGTTGGTATCACCGCTTTTCATTGTGCCAAAGAAAAATGGGAAATGGAGGATTTGAGTAGATTACATGGATATGAATGCATCAATAAAGAAAAATCACTTCCCATTATGCTTTATTGATCAAGTTCTTTATACTTTAGTTGGTAATAAATAAATGTCTTTTCCCGATGGATATAGTGGCTATAATTAATTCCAGTTACACGAGCACCAAGATAAAACTACCTTCACATGTCCATGGGGAACATTTTCTTACTCAGTTCTTCCATTACCTATTACATCAAAAGGGAAGTCTTGAGTATCTTTTCAGATTTAACAAATGACTACATGAAAGTCTATATGGATGACTTCACAGTACATGGCAGCACTTTTGAAGAAGCTATGCAAAATTTGGACAAGGTTTTGAAAATATGCAAAGAAAACAATTTATCCTTAAGTAATGAGAAGTGTTACGTGATGATGTCTAAAGGTATAGTTTAGGGACACTACCTATCCTCTGAAGGAATTCAAGTTGATATAGAAAAGGTATTTATTATGATCAACCTACCAATAATAAATAAAAAGAAGGATGACAGGAGATTTCTTGGCCATGTTGGATATTATAGAAGGTTCATACAAGATTTTAGGAAAGTTGCGGTGCCACTTTTGTCATTATTAGGGAATAATGCTGATTTTTTTGACTGAACATTGTGAAGGTGATTTTCAAAATTTTAAATAGATGTTAACTACTCCTCATGTGTTGCAAGGACTTGATTGGAACCTACCTTTCCACATCCACAAAGTGATGCAACAGACATGCTATTGGATATGTCTTAGGAAGAAATATAGATTTCTTAATTACGCAATATACTATGTTAGTAAGAACTTGCAACATGTAGAGATAAATTAGACATGAATATAGAAATATTTATTTTAAGTTGTATATGTTATCAACAAATTCAGACACTACATCATAGGATATCTAGTGTTTATTCACACTGATCATGCTGCAATCAAATATATGATAAACAAACCTATAGTAATAATTTTAATCATAAGATGGCTATTCCTCTTGCAAGAGTTTGATATCACAATAGTCAACAAGCCCGACAAGGGTAATGTGGTATAAGATTTCCTTTCAAGGATGGAGTAAAATAGTGAAGAGAAAGTATTTGATGATTCCTTTCCATTTGAGAACTTATTTTCTATATCTACAAAAACATCGTGGTATGTAGACATAACCAACTACCTAGTCTTAGGTAAAACACCTCCACATTACTTCTATTATGAGGAAAAATATATAGTTGAAAATATTTTATCCTTTTCTTGGATAACTTCATTTATATTTCATAAAGGATAAGATCAAATAATGAGAAGGTGTATAGATGGTGAGTATATATTTGATGTCCTCAAACACTACAACAAAGTGAATCTTGTGGAGGGAATTTTGTTGTAAAAATAACAGTGTAGAATGTGTTGACTACTAGTTATTATTGACCAGCACTACATAAGGATGTAACAATATACACCAAAAGGTGTGATAAATGTCGAGTAATGGGTAAGCCAACAATATCTTATGAAATTATAGTACAACCTTAATTGGTCTTACATCCTTTTCACAAGTTGGGTTTAGATTTTATTAGTCCAATAGACCCTTCATCTTAGCGAAAGAATACATCTTGGTATGCACATATTATCTAACCAAATGGATAGAGGTGAATGAATTGCCAAATTAGAAAAGTGAGAAAGTAGCCAAGTTCATATATGATCACATATTCACTAGGTATGTAGTTCCAAGGGAAATTATCATACACATTCTACTGCGATGTAATTTTTGATCTTGTTAAGGAGTGCGAAATTAGGTATAGGAAGTATACATTGTACCACCCCTAGTATAATGGCCAAGTAGAGGTAATAAAAAAAGAGATAGATACAATATTAACAAAGACCATTGTACCATTTGAACTCTTATATGGTAAGAAGAGTGTTTTGTTAATTGATTTTGAGTGTAAAACATTAAGGACTACACTTGCGCTATGCATATATTTATCAGAATCTTAAAGACAAAGGATTATCCAACTCAATAAGTTAGATTAGTTGATAAGATAAGAAGTACATAACATAGAAATGGTGTAGAATCAAAGATTCAAATAACATGACCATACATTTGGACATTTACAAGAAGGTGACTGGACACTCTTGTTTGATTCAAAATATAAGGATCATATAGGAAATCTCAAGACAAGGTGGCTAGGCCCCTATGAAATTGAGAAGATCTTCCCTAATGGAGCTGTAAAGATCACTACCATAGATCATGTAAGGTTTAAGTTGTTGGTGAATGGCAAAAATATGAGATTATACAGAATCTAGTTGACAAAGGTTCATTCATGGAACTATTTAGAGTATTTCGAAAGGAATTGACCTTAGGGGTTGAGCCTGTTGGCTCACCTTCTGATATTTCATATGATTGAGAAGATTTTAGTGGCCTTAGTGCATTCATCTTTCTAGATATTCCAATGTCAAATAATTTTTTTATCTCCTTTAGGTTGATTAGAAGAAATTTGCTAACACATTTATTTCATAGAGTTTTTGTTTTGTAGGGTTTTATGTCAGGTGATTGCAAGAGTGCATTATCTCCATCACAAGGAGAAAGTGCAATGACTGAAAGTTCCACTTACAAAAACATTAAACAAACCCTTTTTTGTCTTTTGTGTTTGGAAGAACTCATGATTGCATGAAATAAGATCAAGGATGCATGTATGTGTGGGAGATGGACAAGAAAAATTTGACACCCCAACAAATTATAATTCCCTCTCCATTTTTTATCCTGGTTTTAGTAAGGAGAAACCAACATCAAGACAAAACATGTATGCAACATCACCGTAAGATTACAGAAGCCAAGACAAAAGTTCAAATAAACATGCACAATCATCATTTCAAATGAACATCGAGATAAGTGCACTCAACTATCAATTTAGTAAATTATAATTAGAATAATTAGAATTAATTAGCAGTTATGTCGATTCATCATGCATGTGTTGCATTTAAAGACCACCACCATTTAATCTATGATGTGTCCCTCCATATAAACCAATTTTTTCAACCACTTCACTTAACATGTTTTACATGGTGACATAAATTAATTATTTCTCTCCCATAACCATGTTTTGTGTCCTCTCGGTCCCAATGTTAAAAAATATGAAAAAAATCAACACAACTCATTTGGGTAACATTCCTTCATAGAAAAGTTATATTATTTCATATTGAAACTACAACAAATTATATATGCACCATGGGAGGTGATTTGATAAGGCATGAACCCACCGAGCATTCACAACTTTTAATCCTTCCTTGAAGTGTGCACTATTTTTAGGATAATTGTTGGTTAGACTACATCAATAGGTTTCAGAGTTTTAATGAAGCAATGGTGGAATAATTTTCCAACACATTCAGTAATGGGGAGGTAAAGGTGAAGGGCTTAGTAGTCAGACTCAGTGATGACATTTTGGCGAAGTAATCAAGGTTACCAATCGAAGGAGAACCATTCCCATAAAAGGCCAACCTAGAAGCAGCCAAGAGAGAGTTCACAAATGATGATGATGAATTCATCATCGACAGTGCAAGGTACATATAGAACATCCCTTAAACCCTTATGGGCTGAGGTTGCAATTTTTTAATTAAGTACTTTACTTGTGAAGGAAGGTATTCTAGATTGAATACAATTCATTTCAAGTTATTGAATCATCTAAAGAACAACGCAAGTAAATGTACCTAATTTCTTGCATGAAATGTTGAAGAGAATGAGTAGAGAAGTACAAAGGGGTAGGGATGCATTGTCACACCATTTCCTTATAACCCTAGTAGTGAAACATACCTTGTTGAGGGATTATTCTCAGATACATTGGGAATATTTTGCAAGGGAAAATGGTATAGATAATTTGTTATGACGTAAGATAAATAAAAGTATTAGTACTGAGATCTCTTCATCACATGTAACTTAGTCTACAACATCCACCTCCCAACCTCAAGAACCCATAATTTTTGAAAATCTAACTCCTACTAAAGAACACCATGTACCTATCTCTCCTGAGATAATTTTCATAGCTGAAACCCTCTTGGAGTTCTCCACTCCTAAAACCTCCACTTCTAAGGGTAAAAAAAGTCTTCTCATTCTACTCCTACACCACCTAGGTGATCCCATAGGCTTAAAACAAAAATGCCAAAAACCTCCAAACCAAAACAGTCATAACCCATCTCACTTGACAATGATTTAGAAGCTACAGAGGGAAACTTTGAGCCTCAACAAATTAAAACAGAAAAAGAGATAATGATGCCACATTTCATGAGAAAGAATTCTCTGAGTATCCCATGGAGGAATAAGAAGATCCAAATAAAAATGAGGAGATAGTTCATGTAGTGGAAGGTCATGAGGATACGAGAGGAAGATAACGCTAGAGGAGAAAGTGAACAAAACAAATTTTTGTAGTTCTTGAGCAAGTAATTAAGAAACATGAACAAGAAATTAAAAATATATAGATGCATGTGGTAGTTAAACAAGTCATAGAGCCACAAGAACAAATTCCTATAGATGTTGAGAAAGTAATTTAACAAGTGGTTGAGAAAGCACTACATGCTAATGTACCATAAGAAAATGTAACACAAG
Organism: Taxus wallichiana var. yunnanensis; assembly: GCA_018340775.1. NCBI lineage: Eukaryota > Viridiplantae > Streptophyta > Pinopsida > Cupressales > Taxaceae > Taxus > Taxus wallichiana. The sequence goes on along the minus strand of CM031240.1, from coordinate 222,894,632 downwards.
TTAAGCCCCAAATTATTATAAAAGAAATTATAAGGGAACATGTAAAATCACCTTTTCAAGAGATGGCCACATAGACTATTCTAATAGATATTGACTATTTGATTATTCAATTGGATACATATGTTAATAAGCTTAAAGGAAAATGGGAGAAAGAGAAATAATCCCTTATCTCTAAGCATAAATAAGAACTAGAGGAACCAGATGGAGAGATTAAGAGGATGAAGTAGAAACATGAAGAAATAATCAAATGTTTATGTTATCTTCTTGAAAGAAAATATGTTGCAACACAAACTTACCTACATTAATTCTAACATACCATATGATATCATCTCAGCTAGGAGATTCTTCACTTTATATCAGAATAGCACTCATGAACTCCAACTCTTATTATGTGAGATTTATTTGCACAATTATGCCCTTAAATATGACAGGGATTGGATTCCAATTCTATACATTAGAGATTTTCAAGTTAAGTCCTTATGCTCTTATTTTACAAATGAGTTGGATAGAGAAAGGAAAATGGAAGAGTATAGACATTTGGAAAAGGTCCAACCATTGTTTTTCAGGGATGAAGCCAAAAATCAGATGAATTTACAGAGAAATATGATAAGTATATCAATAAGAACATGATAAGGAGGAGAGTGTTGCAAATGAGGAACACAGCCATGCAGAAGTTAGATCAACGATAAGATAAAATGGGATTCATCTAGTATAAACATGTAAAATGAGATAGAATGATATGTTTCTGAGCTATAGAGGAAAGAGATGCACTCTTACCAAAACATAATGCCAAATTTGAAAAGAGTGAACAAATACATTGATATTGCTAATGAATGTGCAGAGAACTAATTTCCTATAGGCTACCACCCACCAATATTTCATTTTCTGATACCACCATGGACATAAGACATACCACTCACTTTGAGAGCATATAAATAAAATTTTGGAGAAATTTCATCATAAACGGTGGCTACTTCTTGTTAGAGGAAGAAGGTAAATATACCCCAATTGATTTAAGGTGTGAATGCTATTTTTCAGCAGCAAAAATATGAATTCCTTGAATGATGAAATTCAAGATATTAAGCCTGGGGGTGTGATGAGTTGTGTTGATTGCCTTTATAAACAACTCATCTTCTATATTCTATTCAAGCCATTATAGTCATGGCCTTGTGTTTTCCATTTGCACCGTATAACATTATCATCACAACTTGAACTTATGACATAATTACTGATTAATATAGTTATAACTAGTTATCTTTATTTTGTGGTATTTTGTGTGCATTTATTATTATTATTCCAATAATTTATTTGAATGATGATATGTTTGATGTCATTATTATTTGTAAGAAAATTTTCGTATGCAACAACTCGTATGCAATAGACGAACCATCAACAACTCATCCATAGCCAAAGAACTGTTCGCATCACCCATCCGTAGCTAAAGGATATAATCTACAACAAAGAGCCCATGTTATGAAGCTCTTTTGGAAGGCATGAAGAACCAAACTTATGTTTTTATGTGCCACTAAAGAAGAAATTACAATAAGAACATGGAGAACTAAGATATAACTCAACCTTTGATCTAGTCATTTATTACAAACTATTAAAGAAATCAATGTTTGAGTTAACACGTGATTTAAGGAATTAGTAAATTACTTGAGTTATGTGTTTGTTATCTGAACACCTATTATGAGTTTTGTAGCATGTGTTGAATCTCTCAACTGTTTTGATAAGGATCTTCCACTTGTTCTATCATATATCTTTCAATTAATTTATTGAAACTCTTAGATGAAATTTACTTCTAACATCTTGTTGTAAGATGAGATGTAAAAAAGTAAGGGTTATCTTGTTGGTTCATATATACATATATATATATATATATATATATATATATATATATATATTATATATGTATTAATTATCCAAGAAATTCATAGAGGAGATTTATTTTTTCCTTGATGTAATATTCATGAAAATTCAATAAAGATCCAAGTTCTGTTTATTAGTCTCTAGTTGTAGAATTTAGGAGGGATTAGCACCCAAGTTAGGGCCCACTTGCGGTATGCTAAACATCTTGTTTCATTGCATATATTCTTACCTCATAACTATTTATATTATGTATATGCGTTCTAAATTTATAGCTTTGTCTTAGTACTAGCATTTAGAAACCATTCATTTCGATTATTAATTTTTTTACCTTTTAAGTATTGTTGTGACAATTATTTATTTCCAACCTCCTAGATCTACTGTAACTATGTATACATCACTAGAAATGTTTCAAGTTTAAATCCCCTAGTTTGATAATTAAATGATTGTGATTCAATGAGCAACATATTAATTATTGTAATTTTATTTACACCACCAATATTTGTCTAACATAGTAAGCAAAGTGCAATATGTAAATAGTATAAGATAGCAAGAATGAATGAAACCAAGATATGAAAATGTAGTATGAGTGTGATGGTATGGTATGCAAGATGTGAAGATGGAACGAAAAGCATTTCCACCTAGTGTATGTGTATAAAAGGAGGTTCATTTATAAATTACCCCTCATCAATCAATAATGAACCATAGAACAAGAGTATGCCATCGAAAAATGGATTTTTACATGCGTGTAGATGTTATAAAATATATGTAATGAATTATAAAGTGTGAAGTGTGTAATGTGACGTTCATTGATGTAGTGTGCCCTTAAAATTCAAGTGTGAACCTTAGAATTAGATTGCATCCGAGGGTAATGAAATTGCAATATGTGAACTAGTGAAGTGAGTATGCTTAGAAGATGTATGAAGAGTCGATCATAAAGTGTAGTAGTAGACACGAGAGAGACAACTAAAAGTTCTAGAAGGAGGGACGAAAAAATACCATTCTCCCCAACTGTGTGTATGATAGAGATCTATGGTGAAGTTTGAAATGTGTAGTAAGAAAACATATGTTTGTCACAATGGTAGGTAGGAGCAAGAGTATGATCAACATGATATTGTGGGCTTAAGAGAGGAAATGTAAGTAGGTGATGATCACATCTTGTTTCGGGTGAATTTGTTTTTTTTTTTGGATGGTGGTTGCTTATTTAGAATTGGTAAAATTGTAGAAGACTTGATAGGAGGAGGTGATATAGGAGGGATTTTTCAAGGAGGCTGCTTAGTTGGAATGGGTTAGATAGGTGGCTCTAGAATGAAAAAAGAAGGAACATTAGCGATTATGGAATGATGCTCATTAGAAATATAGGAGAAAATTTTTCAGCACAATAGCAATGGAAAGTTTTAAGGTTCCATATGAATAAAGCCTTAGAAAAAAATTTTGAATCTGGGAAAATTATCTTTCACACAAATGGAAAATATTAGGACATCATGACATCACTCATAAATGCTACCATAAAATGGATTTTTATATATTACCAATCCGTAGCATATTTTAATGCTACATCTTGATGATATCATTGTTATCGCCAAATCACTACACCCCTGAATGACATGAAGGTGAACATTATGTTCAGTGTATTTGGGTAACATGGGATAACCTTTAAAGCTACGGGACTTAAGCTCAAGGTGAACTTCTAGAGAAGGCCGACTTCCTCTTCCTAAACTATGTGTTGTACTACTCCTAGTGCAATAAAATGGTTATCTATACCTATGCTAACATTTTCATGGGTTTTAGGGAAAGATATTTGCAAAGAATAAAACTATACTAGGGATGGTGATGCACCAAATAAAGGGTGTGGATAAACTGAGAAAGGGATGGTTTGAAGAGGATGTTATGCACCATAGGACAACTCACCTATTGCAACCTGGAAAGGGTAAGTAACTACCATAGACTAAGAAGTAAGTGTACCCTTTGCCAACCTTGGTTTTCAAAAACAATCTTCTGATCTTTCGATGAAGAAGAATGAAACTGAGAAGGGTGAACAGACACCACAACTCAAGTGCATGCAAGAACTCCTTCACTAGATAAGCAAAAAACTTCAACAACCTACAATTTAAACTTTGAATTTGCACAAGACACCTATCTCGTATGAGAAAGGCATAGAAATATAAAATGATAGAAGGACTAAGATTAGTCACAAAACACACACTTTATTACTTCAATAAGATTCAATATGGCTCATTACATTTGGAAAAGGAAAAGTTTTTCATTGCAATATTTAAATAAGGCTTAAAAGTTCCCTCAACATACAATAACAACTTGTAGAAGGACTCTTTGAAAGATATGTCAAATGTCTAACCAATACATATCAATCTATATTCTATCCCCCTTGGAATGAACATCCAACTTACATTTATAGAAGAAGTTGTGAGAGAAGAGATGAGAAGTAATAAATTCCTTCCCAAATTGAAGGCACATGATGGTTCATTTACTACAAAGTTTGTTAAACCACTTGAGAAGCTTCCATCATGTCTCATTAATGACTCATTGACTTAATTTTCTCAATTAATTAATGGAATATTTAAATAAAATATTCTAATAATAATAAATATTATCATTAAAATATTTTAATAAAAATATTAATGTAATTACTATTTTTAAAATAATTATAATAATTTAATGACAACTTCATGTGGGATGCCCTTAGGATTGGTTTGCATTAAGAGAGAAAGGAAAACTTAGTGGTTTGCTCCACGAGTTACCTTCCACTCCTCCCATGAACCCACTCCGAGCTCCCCCAACGTCATAACATGAATATTGAGTTACGTGAGCTCAACTCCATGCATGGAGAGTTCCTTCATGTTCGAGTGAGCGTTGGTGAGCTCACCTTGTTGGATGTGTCAAACCCCAAGTTATGTCAGCTCATCATTTCACAATGTGAGAAACTTAGTCATTCTTAGCTCACTCATCAAGCTCTTTGTTCTCAAAGATTTGTTGGCCAAGTGATTTGGCTTCGACTCACCATCCCGATTCATCTTCTAATAATCATGTTAACCGATTTCCTTTATGTATTCCACCAAGCATCGAATTCATCCTTTTGTTCAACACGGAGACAATTTTATGACTCATCAAGCCAACATCAACTTGGTCACGACCTAGATCAAGCCAACTCCACGCACCGTCCCATTCTATAATGAATTCACTTGGCTTGTCTCTAGATTACTTATCCATATGCACAAATCTATCTCCATTCGACTCGAACTTGTTGTTTGCTAAATCCTTCATATTTATTTCATCTTCATGTTTGTCATGCATCATATGAGCTTTTGTAGATGGTTTCCCTTACACCCATTGGCCAATCGTGCATAATTTCCTCATACAAAATCATAGATGAGCAACTCGACATCACTCTACCTACTTTGATCCAGCCATTCTAGGCTCATTTGACACCATGAATGCTCCACCAAATTGGGTATCATTCAATCTCAATGTTGACTAAAAACCGACTCAAATGCCATTCCAAAATGTCTCAAGCTCCATAATTCATTGAGTTATTTTACCTCACGTGAGCTCATCTTTTCACTTCCAAAAACTCCTAATTTTCGCGAGTTCAATGTTTCACCAAGATGAACACGGTTGACCAAGCCATTGTAATGGTTGGTACAATCTCTCCTTCATGAACATAATGATTTCGTGAACTCATTTCAATGGCCAAGTCAATTTCCATGAGCCATTTTTGTTGAACAAAATTTTTCCAACTCGTTCTTATCTAACACTTTCCGGCTTATACGAGATCTTATGTAACTTGTCTCATGTTTTCCATGAGATCCTCACCATCATCATGAAAGAGGGATTCACGAGAACCGATGTCGAAAAGTGATGCACCACAACAAAGTTGCACTCCGATGGTAACATCAAGCCAATGCAATACGCAAGATTCAAAACAATGGAAAGAAGATTGCAAGTAAGAAGAATGGGTCTGCTCATGCTCATAGATCGAAAAATAGGAAGTACAAATAGGGGTGTTGTGTAACCCCCATGCCTAAACATGGAAAGAACTCAATGACGCCACTAACGCATATGACGTTGACTGACGCATATGATGCCACTAGAAGAGGAGTTACAATTCCAAATAAGGAGTGTAATTCCTATGACGCATTGACGCAAATGACAATGTCAAATTCTATGACAATCGACACTTGTGATTTGGCTTCCTAAGACCTGTGACTCTTGCAAGGAAAGATGACTCACCTAGGTGATGTGGACGATGACTGGATAGTCACACACACCAACACCCCCCCTTCATCAAAGCCGAGGAAGAGGTCAAGGTAAGCCAAAAAAAAGAAGACTCCCCTAGACAACTAAGAAAGATGTGTCAATGGGCCCCGGCAACTAAAGGCCTGATAAGGTGCCCATGTACAAACAACATCTTTCTGGAAAGAAGAAGAGGAGAAGAAGGAGGACTATATAGCCCGAAGAAGATGGGCGGCTGCAGCAGACCTCACCCCAAGAAGAGACCGCAAGTGAAGAAACTTCACCTCAGTGAAGGGCTTGGTGAAAATGTCTGCAACCTGATCAGCTGTCTGAACATACTGTATGTCGATGATGAGATCCTCTGCCTCTGGACTGAAGAAGAGCCATCTGCACCATACTGTGTGTCTGCCCTTAGGAAGGACAGAAAAGATGTGTTGGAAATCTGCCCACTCCACAAAGGAAACAGAAGGCAGCAACACGAAGAACTCTGAGTCTGGTGCACTGAAGTGTGACATAGGTCTAGCGAGTGAGTGCCAAGGAACCAAAGGTAATGCCACATGCGTAGAACTGTCAGAGTGAGGAGGAACACCCGTAGAAAGGATGTCCAAGTGATGTGAAGGGAACAGAACATCCTCCACAATAGAAAAGGGATCCACAACTGAGGGTGGATCAATGAAGGTCTCCGAAAAAGTGGAAGTGGTAAGAGTCCCAGAAGGGGCACTCCCAACAACAGAGATGATGAACTCCTCTAAAACACCTGTAGATGGATGAGGGACCTGTAGAGCATCACAAGTGGAATCTGTGAAAAGATGACTAAGGTCAGGCAGATACTCGTCCCAATGAGGGGGCTCAACAAACAGAAGAGCGATGTCAAATAGGTATGAGTCATCCAATGAAGGTAGAGGAGTGAAATGGGCCTCACACACTGGAAGTGGAAAGGAGGCGGGTGTGATGACTATATGAGACTAAGAAGGGGACTGCTCAATATCTGATGAGATGTGGGAAGTGTCAACACTCTCTAGAATAGTGAGAGAAAGAGGAGAAGAGTCCTCTATAGTACTCTTGACATCAAAACTGGATGCACAATCCTTGTCATCAGAAGTATAACCAAGCAAGCTCAGTCAATGAAATTGATATCACACAAAGAAATGGAGGAGACAATCTGAATCAGCGGAGCATCAATTGCGGCGGTATGTGAAGGGTCTCTATAGAGGGACTGAAGAATGCTCCAGACATAGTGGGGTGGATCTAAGTCTGCCACGTGAACCCATTGAGATGGAACCAAGGAATGCGAAGGAAGGAGAGAGAAAGGAAACAACCACCCTGAAACAAAATTACATCCCCGACTTTGGCACTTTATAATTCAATGCGTTGATTACAACTGAGATGCGATCGTGTTCCGAGAACCGCCAGTTTTCACTCACCTTACAATTAGCGTAATAACGCGCAATGGTGGAGACAACAATCAAGGTTCGTAGGGCACAACAGAGATCAACACCGCAAGAAAGCACGAAAGAGAAAGCAAGAGGGGGAAGAAAGAGATTTGTGAGAAACAAAGTGTCTCATGTCACACAAAAGAATCCCTTTGTTGTAAGACCGTGGCGGACGCGCTCACAAGTCCACAAAAATGAATACAAAGCTCAAGAAAAAATGAGCTGAATTAAGCAATAAAAAGACACCCCCAAGAATGCGGAACTTTATAAAATTAGTGCATTTACAAAAATAATTATCCCATCATCTAGAGTGCAAAAAAACATGCAACTTTGACTAAAGAAGTGCTCAAAACCGAGCAACGAGTTAAAAGTTATAAAGAAAAACCAATTCCCATATCGATGAGGAAAAATCCAATAAGCTTGCAAACGGATTAAAAAAGTGCCCTAAACACATGCAAATGGTGTCGTATGTATTCTCGTTGGAAATGGCACGAGAATTTGAGATAGGGTTTGTTTGTATTGCGAGGGGGGATTAGCCACCTGCCAATCCCGACCTCACCCTTCGTCTTTGGCACTTGACGGAAGGTTAATAAAACAAGCCAAAAACTTACAATACCAATAAAATGTAATGTTTTTACCTTATACCTTTTAAAATATTGAAACAACACGTTTTTTAGAAAAGTGATAAGATAAAACGAATGCAACCACGTTTTTTTAAGAAAAGTGAATAAAAAACGTATTTTTAGAGAGATATTACCTGGCAGCGGACTGAGAAAGCCACGTGGGGATGAAAGGCAGGTAAAAATAGATAATGTAGTGATTTGTCCACTTTGTAAGTAAATGCCAGGACAATGCAAAAAAAGCCACCAAGGAAAAAATGCCTTCCTAGGTCAAAAAATGCCTCAATAGTCAAAAACGCCGAACAATGCGTGAAAAACACAGAAAGGAGAAAAAATGCCTTAGGACAGTTAAAAACACCTGGAACAGTTGAAAATGCAGCCAGGTGATAGAAAAATGCCTGGAATAGGTTTAAACGCCTGGAACAAAGGAGAAAATGCAGCCAGGGGAGAAAAATGCCTGAGGACAGGCAAAAAAATGCCTGGAAGGGAGAAAACAGTCAGAAAGGCCCAAAAACGTCTGGAACAGTTGAAAATGCTCATAACAGAGGAAAAACATGAGTAGCTTTGCAAAAACGTGAGAGACAAGGCAAAAACGTGAGAGGTTTTGCAAAAAACGTGAGAGGTTTGCAAAAATGTTTAGACCAGTGGAGAGGTAATTTCGAGACAGCAAGGAACCACAGTGATGAGGAAAAAGATCGAAATTGTCCGAGTATACACCAAAGAAGAAAAATAACGATCCCAACCAGTAATCACAGGTCCACGCCAAAAAATGAGCTCTTCTTTTACCCTGCAGCTGAATCTGAACACAACCAGCAAGAAATAACCCAGAAACAACAGCCACAAAGATCTAGAAATATCCAAATATGAACTCAGCTGATAAGCAAACCAACCAAATACCTTAACTTGCAACTGCTGAAACCTCAATACGAGGTGAGCAATAATTCCAAAATGATAATCGAAAAAAATTTACACGAGGAAATGAGAAGAAACCAAGTAATAAACAATTGAGAAACAAAGAGTGCACGCTTTACTCAAACTAGCTCGATACCATGAAAGAGGGATTCACGAGAACCGATGTCGAAAAGCGATGCACCACAACGTATTTGCACTCCGATGGTAACATCAAGCCAATGCAATACACAAGATTCGAAACAATGGAAAGAATATTGCAAGTAAGAAGAATGGGTCTCGCTCATGCTCATAGATCGAAAAATAGGAAGTACAAATAGGGGTCTTTGTGAAACCCCATGCCTAAACATGGAAAGAACTCAATGACGCCACTGATGCATATGACGTTGACTGACGCATATGATGCCACTAGAAGAGGAGTTACAATTCCAAATAAGGAGTGTAACTCCTATGACGCATTGACGCAAAATGACAATGTCGATTCTATGACGAATCGACACTTGTCATTTGGCTTCCTAAGACCTATGACTCTCGCAAGGCGAGATGACTCACCTAGGTGATGTGGACGATGACTGGACAGTCACACACACCAACACCCCCCCTTCATCAAAGCCAAGGAAGAGGTCAAGGTAAGCTAGAACAAAAAAGAAGACTCCCTAGACAACTAAGAAAGATGTGTCAATGGGCCCCGACAACTAAAGGCCTGATAAGGTGCCCATGTACAAACAACATCTTTCTGGAAAGAAGAAGAGGAGAAGAAGGAGGACTATATAGCTCAAGAAGATGGGTGGTTGTAGTAGACCTCACCCCAAGAAGAGACCGCAAGTGAAGAAACTTCACCTCAGTGAAGGGCTTGGTGAAAATGTCCGCAACCCGATCAATTATCTCGAACATACTGTATGTCGATGATGAGTTCCTCTGCCTGGATCAAGAAGAGCCATCTGCACACGTCTTGTGTGTCTTCCTTAGGAAGGACAGAAAAGATGTGTTGCAAATCTGCCCACTCCACAAAGGAAACAGAAGGTAGCAACGAAGAACTCGAAGAACTCGAGTCCTGTGCACCAAGTGTGACATAGGTCTAGCGATTGAGTGCCAAGGAACCGAAGGTAATTCCATATGCATGTAACAGTCGCCAGAGTGAGGAGGAACACCCACGAAAGGATGTCCAAGTCATGTGAAGGGAACTAAACATCCTCCACAACAGAAAAGGGATCCACAGCTGAGGGTGGATCAATGAAGGTCTCCAAAAAGTGGAAGTGCTAAGCGTCCCAGAAGGGGCACTCCCAACAACAGAGATAATGAACTCCTCTAAAACACCTGTAGATGGATGAGGGACCTGTAGAGCATCACAAGTGGAATCTGTGAAAAGATGACTAAGGTCAGGTAGATACTCGTCCCAATGAGGGGGCTCAACAAACAGAAGAGCGATGTCAGATAGGTATGAGTCATCCAATGAAGGTAGAGGAGTGAAATGGGCCTCACACACTAGAAGTGGAAAGGAGGCGGGTGTGATGACTGTATGAGACTGAGAAGGGGACTGCTCGATATCTGATGAGATGTGGGAAGTGTCAACACTCTCTAGAATAGTGAGAGAAAGAGGAGAAGAGTCCTCTGTAGTACTCTCGACATCAGAACTGGATGCACAATCCTCGTCATCAGAAGTAGAACCAAGCAAGCCTGTGTCAGTGAAACTGTCATCACACAAAGAAATGGAGGAGAAAATCAATCAACAAAGTAGCATCAATTGGCGGTATGTGAAGGGTCTCTATAGAGGGACCGAAGAATGCTCTAGACATGGTGGGGTGGATCTCGAGTCGCCGCTACGTGAACCCATTGAGATGGAACCAAGGAATGCGAAGGAAGTAGAGAGAAAGGAAACAACCACCCCGTAACAAAGTTACACCCCCGAGTTTGGCACTTTATAATTCAAAGTGTGTTGATTACAACCGAGATGCGATCGTGTTCCAAGAACCGCTTTTCACTCACCTTACAATTAGCGTAATAACGCGCAATGATGGTGAGAACAACAATCAAGGTTCGTAGGGCACAATGCATCAACACCGCAAGAAAGCACGACGAAAGAGAGAAGCAAGAGGGGGAAGAAAGAGATTTGTGAGAAACAACGTTTCACGTTGCCTGACAAAAGAATCCCTTTGTTGTAAGACTGTGGAGGACGCGCTCACAAGTCCACAAAAAAAGGAATACAAAGCTCAAGAAAAATGAGCTGAATTAAGCAATACAAAGACACCCCCAAGAATGCAGCACTTTATAAAATTAGTGCGTTTACAAAACTAATGATCCCATCATCTAGAGTGCAAAAAAACATGCAACTTTGACTAAAGAAGTGCTCAAAACCGAGCAACGAGTCAAAAGTTATAGCAAAAACCAATTCCCGCAATTGATGAGGAAAAAGCCAATAAGCCTGCAAACGGATTAAAAAAGTGCCCTAAACGCATGCAAAGGGTGTCGTATGTATGCTCGTTGGAAATGAAATAGAATTTGAGATAGGGTTTGTTTGTATTGCGAGGGGGGATTAGCCACCTGCCAATCCCGGACCTCACCCTTCGTCTTCGGCACTCGACGGAAGGTTAATAAAACAAGCCAAAAAACTTACAATGCCAATAAAATGTAATGTTTTTACCTTATACCTTTTAAAAATAATGAAACAACACGTTTTTTTAGAAGAGTGATAAGATAAAAAGAATGCAACCACGTTTTTAAGAAAAGTGAATAAAAAACATATTTTTAGAGAGATATTACCTGGCAGCTGGATGAGAAAGCCACGTGGGGATGAAAGGCAGGTAAAAATAGATAATGTAGTGACTGTCCACTGTAAGTAAATGCCAGAACAGTCCAAAAAAGCCAATCAAGGAAAAACACCTTACCAGGTCCCAAAAAAACGCCTCAACGACCAAAACGCCGAAAAGCATGCAAAAACAAAAGAAAGGAGAAAACACGCCTTAGGGCAGCTTAAAAAAACACTGGCAGGTTGAAAATGCAACCAGTGATAGAAAAACACCTGGAACAGGTTTAAACGCCTGGAACAAAGGAGAAAACATAGCCAGGGGAGAAAAACACCTGAGGACAGGCAAAAAAACGCCTGGAAGGGAGAAAACAGTCAGAAAGGCCCAAAAAACGTCTGGAACAGTTGAAAATGCTCAGAACAGAGGAAAAACGTGAGTAGCTTTGCAAAAAACGTGAGAGACAAGGCAAAAACGTGAGAGGTTTTGCAAAAACGTGAGAGGTTTGCAAACAACGTCTAGACCAGCAGAGGTAATTTCGAGGCACGCTAGGAACCACAAAGTGATGAGGAAAAGATCGGAATAGTCTGAGTATACACTAGTGAAGAAAAAACAACGATCCCAACCAGTAATCATAGGTCCATGCCAAAAATGAGCTCTTCTTTTACCCTACAGCTGAATCTGAACACAACCAGCAAGAAATAACCCAGAAACAACAACCACAAAGATCTAGAAATATCCAAATATGAACTCAGCTGATAAGCAAACCAACCAAATACCTTAACTTGCAACTGCTGAAACCTCAATACGAGGTGAGCAATAATTCCAAAATGATAATCGAAAAAAACTTGCACACGAGGAAATGAGAAGAAACCAGAAGTAATAAACAACTAAGAAATGAAGAGTGCACGCCATCAAACCAGTGTCGATACCATGAAAGAGGGATTCACGAGAAACGATGTCGGCGCGATGCACCACAACGAAGTTGCACTCTGATGGTAACGCTCAAGCCAACGCAATATGCAAGATTCAAACAATGGAAAGAATATTGCAAGTAAGAAGAATGGCTCGGTCATGCTCATAGATCGAAAAATAGGAAGTACAAATAGGGGTGCTATGTAACCCGCATGCCTAAACATGAAAAGAACTCAATGACGCCACCGACGCATATGATGTTGATTGACGCACATGATGCCTCTAGAAGAGGAGTTACAATTCCAAATAAGGAGTGTAACTCCTATGACGCATGACGAAATGACAATGTCGATTCTATGAAAGAATCGACACTTGTCATTTGGCTTCCTAAGACCTATGACTCTCGCAAGGCGAGATGACTCACCTAGGTGATGTGGACGATGACTGGACAGTCACACACACCAACACACCCCCTTAATCGAAGCCGAGGAAGAGGTCAAGGTAAGCCAGAACAAAAAAAGAAGACTCCCCTAGACAACTAAGAAAGATGTGTCAATGGGCCCCAAAGAACTAAAGGCTTGATAAGGTGCCCATCTACAAACAACATCTTTACGGAAAGAAGAAGAGGAGAAGAAGGAGGACTATATAGCCCGAAGAAGATGGGCGGCTGCATTAGACCTCACCCCAAGAAGAGACCGCAAGTGAAGAAACTTCACCTCAGTGAAGGGCTTGGTGAAAATGTCTGCAACCTGATCAACTGTCTGAACATACTGTATGTCGATGATGAGATCCTATGCCTTTGGGTGAAGAAGAGCCATCTCACACCATACTGTGTGTCTTCCCTTAGGAAGGACAGAAAAGATGTGTTGGAAATCCGCCCACTCCACAAAGGAAATAAAAGGCAAAGAACATGAGGAACTCGAGTCTTGTGCACTGAAGTGTGACATAGGTCTAGCGATTGAGTGCCAAGGAACCAAAGGTAATGCCATATAAGTAGAACTGTCAGAGTGAGGAGGAACACCCATAGAAAGGATGTCCAAGTGATGTGAAGGGAAAAGAACATCCTCCACAACAGAAAAGGGATCCACAACTGAGGGTGGATCAATGAAGGTCTCCGAAAAAGTGGAAGTGGTAAGAGTCCCAGAAGGGGCACTCCCAATAACAGAGATGATGAACTCCTCTAAAACACCTATAGATTGATGAGGGACGTGTAGAGCATCACAAGTGGAATCTGTGAAAAGATGACTAAGGTCAGGTAGATACTTGTCCCAATGAGGGGGCTCAACAAACAGAAGAGCGATGTCAGATAGGTATGAGTCATCCAATGAAGGTAGAGGAGTGAAATGGGCCTCACACACTAGAAGTGGAAAGGAGGCGGGTGTGATGATCAGTATGAGACTGAGAAGGGGACTTCTCGATATCTGATGAGATGTGGGAAGTGTCAACACTCTCTAGAATAGTGAGAGAAAGAGGAGAAGAGTCCTCTGTAGTACTCTCGACATCAGAACTGGATGCACAATCCTCGTCATCAGAAGTAGAACCAAGCAAGCCTGTGTCAGTGAAACTGTCATCACACAAAGAAATGGAGGAGACAACTGAATCAACAGTAGCAACAATTGCGGCAGTATGTGAAGGGTCTCCATAGAGGGACTGAAGAATGCTCTAGACATGGTGGGGTGGATCTGAGTCTGCCACGTGAACCCATTGAGATGGAACCAAGGAATGCAGAAGGAAGTAGAGAGAAAGGAAACAACCACCCCAGAACAAAATTACACCCCCCCGAGTTTGGCACTTTATAATTCAGTGTGTTGATTACAACCAGATGTGACTGTGTTCCGAGAACCAGTTTGTCACTCACCTTACAATTAGCGTAATAATGCGCAATGGTGGAGACAACAATCAAGGTTCGTAGGGCACAACAGATCAACACTGCAAGCAAGCACAGAAAGAGAGAAGCAAGAGGGGGAAGAAAGAGCTTTGTGAGAAACAACGTCTCACGTCACACAAAAGAATCCCTTTGTTGTAAGACTGTGGCGGACGCGCTCACAAGTCCACAAAAAAGAATACAAAGCTCAAGAAAAAATGAGCTGAATTAAGCAATACAAAGACACCCCCCAGAATGCGGCACTTTATAAAATTAGTGCATTTACAAAAATAATGATCCCATCATCTAGAGTGCAAAAAAACATGCAACTTTGACTAAAGAAGTGCTCAAAACCGAGCAACGAGTCAAAAGTTATAGCAAAAACCAATTCCCGCAACTGATGAGGAAAAAGCCAATAAGCCTGCAAACGGATTAAAAAAGTGCCCTAAACGCATGCAAAGGGTGTTGTATGTATGCTCGTTGGAAATGGCACAAAATTTGAGATAGGGTTTGTTTGTATTGTGAGGGGGGATTAGCCACCTGCCAATCCCGGACCTCACCCTTCGTCTTCGGCACTCGACGGAAGGTTAATAAAACAAGCCAAAAAACTTACAATGCCAATAAAATGTAATGTTTTTACCTTATACCTTTTAAAAATAATGAAACAACACGTTTTTTTAGAAGAGTGATAAGATAAAAAGAATGCAACCACGTTTTTTAAGAAAAGTGAATAAAAACATATTTTTAGAGAGATATTACCTGGCAGCGGACTGAGAAAGCCATGTGGGGATGAAAGGCAGGTAAAAATAGATAATGTAGTGACTGTCCACTGTAAGTAAATGCCAGAACAGTCCAAAAAATGCCAGCTGAAGGAAAAAACGCCTTACCAGTCCAAAAAAATGCCTCAACAGTCCAAAAACGCCAGAACAGCGTGCAAAAACATAGGAAAGGAGAAAAACGCCTTAGGACAGTTAAAAAAATGCCTGGAATAGTTGAAAATGCAGCCAGGTGATAGAAAAATGCCTGGAACAGGTTTAAACGCCTGGAACAAAGGAGAAAACGCAGCCAGGGGAGAAAAACACCTGAGGATAGGCAAAAAACGCCTGGAAGGGAGAAAACAGTCAGAAAGGCCCAAAAAAACGTCTGGAACAGTTGAAAATGCTCAGAACAAAGGAAAATGTGAGTAGCTTTGCAAAAATGTGAGAGACAAGGCAAAAACGTGAGAGGTTTTGCAAAAAACGTGAGAGGTTTGCAAAAAACGTCTAGACCAGGCGAGAGGTAATTTGAGACAGTAGGAATCACAAATGAGGAAAAAGATCGGAATAGTCTGAGTATACACCGGTGAAGAAAAAACAACGATCCCAACCAGTAATCACAGGTCCACGCCAAAAATGAGCTCTTCTTTTACCCTGCAGCTGAATCTGAACACAACCAACAAGAAATAACCCAGAAACAACAGCCACAAAGATCTAGAAATATCCAAAAAATGCCTCAATAAATCAAAATGCCGAACAGCGTGAAAAAACACAGGAAAGGAGAAAAAACGCCTTAGGACATTTAAAAAAACACTTGGAATAGTTGAAAATGCAGCCAGGTGATAGAAAAATGCCTGGAATGGATTTAAACGCCTAGAATAAAGGAGAAAATGCAGCTAGGGGAGAAAAATGCCTAAGGATAGGCAAAAAAATGCCTGGAAGGGAGAAAACTATAAGAAAGGCCCAAAAAAACGTCTGGAATAGTTGAAAATGCTCAGAACAGAGGAAAAACATGAGTAGCTTTGCAAAAAACGTGAGAGACAAGGCAAAAATGTGAGAGGTTTCACAAAAACGTGAGAGGTTTGCAAAAAATGTTTAGACCAGCAGAGATAATTTTGAGATAGCAAGGAACCACGGTGATGAGGAAAAGATCGAATTCTCTCGAGTATACACCGGTGAAGAAAAAACAACGATGCCAACTAGTAATCACAGGTCCACGCCAAAAATGAGCTCTTCTTTTACCCTGCAGCTGAATCTGAACACAACCAACAAGAAATAACCCAGAAACAACAGCCACAAAGATCTAGAAATATCCAAATATGAACTCAGCTGATAAGCAAACCAACCAAATACCTTAACTTGCAACTACTGAAACCTCAATACGAGGTGAGCAATAAAGCCAAAATGATAATCGAAAAAAACTTGCACACGAGGAAATGAGAAGAAACTAGAAGTAATAAACAACTGAGAAACGAAGAGTGCACGTTTACCGAAACCAGCTCTGATACCATGAAAGAGGGATTCACGAGAACCGATGTCGAAAAGCGATGCACCACAACGAAGTTGCACTCCAATGGTAACGTCAAGCCAACGCAATACGCAAGATTCAAACAATGGAAAGAAGATTGCAAGTAAGAAGAATGGGTCTGCTCATGCTCATAGATTGAAAAATAGGAAGTACAAATAGGGGTGCTATGTAACCCCCATGCCTAAACATGGAAAGAACTCAATGACGCCACTGACGCATATGACGTTGACTGATGCATATGATGCCACTAGAAGAGGAGTTACAATTCCAAATAAGGAATGTAACTCCTATGACGCATTGACGCAAATGACAATGTTAGATTCTATGATAGAATCTGACACTTGTCATTTGACTTCCTAAGACCTATGACTCTCGCAAGGCGAGATGACTCACCTAGGTGATGTGGATGATGACTGGACAGTCACACACACACCAACACATCTTTCATCACCGACCTCCCATTACTTCCGCCAACTCAGGAAAATCCCGTTTGATGATGGCCTATGAGTTTTAGCACCATCTCATGAATGCGAGCTCACCCAAAACATCATCTAGCCTAACTTGGTCATGTCAAGGTCAAGTCACATGTTCCTCTATGGAGTTCCATTCTTCAAATCGGCGTTGAGCTTGATCCCAAGTTCCATACCAATTCACCTACGACCTACGAGTGATCCTATACCATTTTTTTAGCCATGAGCTTGGCTTACTGGATCATGTTTGTGCTTGGAACTCCATCAAACTCCAACCGAGGTTCGAACTTCCTATTGTAATGACATCTATTTCCTAAATGTAACTTGGCCTATCCGTCGTATACCAAGTTTAACTCTCCCTATCAAGATGGTATTTCTGGTAGGATTTTTCCCTACAAGATATCTATTCTTTCTTTCCATTTTATCGATGCCAAAATGTCTCCATATTCAACTCACCTCATTTAAGTGTGTTACGAGCCCATGTTTTTCCTCGATGACCACCAAATCACTACACCCCTTGAATGGCATGTAGGTGAATAGGACGTTTTGTGTGATTGGGTAACATGGGATATCCTCTCAAGTTGTGGGACTTCGGTTTGAGGTGAACCTATGAAGAAGGCCAACATTCTCTTCCTAAACCAATGTTTCTACTACTCCTAGAGAAATAAAATGGTTATCTAGACTTATGCTAACATTTTCATGGATTTTAGGAAAGATACTCATAAATAATAAAAATATACTAGGGATGGTGATGCACCAAATAAATGGTTTGGATAAACTAAGAAAGGGCTAGCTTGAAGAGGATGTTATGCACCACAATACATCTCACCTATTGTAACTGGAAAGGGTAAGTAACTACCACAGACTAAGAGGCAAGTATACCCTTTGTCATCCTTGGTTTCTATAAAAATTATTCTGATCTTCCGGTGAAGAAGAATGAAACTAATAAGCTTGAAAGGACACCACAACTCAAGTGCATGCAAGAACCCCACCACTTGATAGTCAAAAACTTCAAGAACCTACCATGTAAACTCTGAACTTGCATACTACACTTGTATGTATGAGAAAGGCACAAAGAAATATTAAATGATAGAAGGACTAAGATTAGTCACAAAGCACACACTTTATTACTTTAATAACATGCACAATGCTTCATTCCATTTGGAAAAGGAAAGGATTGCGATTACAATATTTAAAGAAGCTTTGAAAGTTACCTCAACATACAAGAACAAATTATAGAAGAAGGATGACTCTTTGAAAGATATGTAAATGTCTAACCAATATGTAGAAATCTCTATTCTATCGCCCCTTGAATTGAACATCCAACTTACATTTAAAGAAGAATATGTGAGGGAAGAGAGAATTAATAAATTCCTTCCTAAATTGAAGGTACATGATGGTTCATTTACTACAAAGTTGGTTGAACCACTTGAGAAGCTTCCATCATGTGTCATTAATGGCCCGTTGACTTAATCTTCTCAATTAATTAAAGGAATATTTAAATAAAATATTTTAATAATAATAATAAATATTATCATTAAAATATTTAAATAAAAATATTAATTTAATTACTATTTTTAAAATAATAATAATAATTTAATGACAACTTCAAGTGGGACCCCCTTAGGATTGGTTTGCATTGAGAGAGAAAGGCCAACTCGGTGGTTGGCTCCATGAGCTACCTTCAACTCATCCCATGAACCCGCTCCGAGCTCCACCAATGTCGCAACATGAATATTGAGTTCTGCGAGCTCAACTCCATGCATGGAGAGTTCCTTCATGTTCGAGTGAGTGTTGGTGAGCTCACCTTGTTGGATGTTTTAAACCTCCAAGTTATGTGAGCTCATCATTTCACAATGTGAGTAACTCAGTCAGTCTTAGCTCACTTGTCGAGCTCTTTGTTCTCAAATATTTGTTGGCCAAGTGGTTTGGCTTCGACTCGACCATCCCAATTCATCTTCGAATAATCATGTTAACCTATCTCCTTTATGTATTCCACCGAGCGCCAAATTCATCCTTTTTTCAACACGGAGACAATTTTATGACTCGTCAAGCCAACATCAAGTTGGTCACCACCCAAATCAAGTCAACTCCACGCACCATCCCATTCTATAATGAATTGGTTCAACTTGTCTCTGGATGACTTATCCATATGCACAAATCTATCTCCATTCGACTAGACCTTTTCGTTTGCTAAATCCTTCATATTTATCTCATCTTCATGTTTTTCATGCATCATATGAGCTTTTGTAGGTGGTTTCCCTTACTCCCATTGGCCAATTGTGCACAATTTCCTCATACAAAATTGTAGATGAGAAAGTCGACATCACCTTACCTACTTTGGTCAAACCATTCTAGGCTCATTTGACACCATGAATGCTCCACCAAATCGGCCATCATTCAATCTCAATGTTGACTCAAAGCTGACTTGGCCATTCCAAAATGTCTCAAGCTCCATAATTCATTGAGTTATTTTACCTTGGGTGAGCTCATCTTTTCACTTCCAAAACTCCCACGTTTCGTGAGTTCAATGTTTCACCGAAATGAATAGGGTTGACCAAGCCATTGTAATGGTTGGTACGATCTCTCCTTCATGAACATGATGATTTCTGTGAACTCATTTCAATGGCCAAGTCAATTTCCACGAGCCAATTTTGTTGAACAAAATTTTTCCAACTCGTTCTTATTCGACACTTCTCAAGCTTATACAAATCTTATGCAACTTGTCTCATGTTTTCCATGATATCCTCACCATCATCTTTCATCACCGACCTCTCATTACTTCGGCCAACTTAGGAAAATCCCATTTGATGAGGGCCTATGAGTTGTAGCACCATCTCATGAATGCCGAGCTCGCCTAAAACATCATGTAGCCTAACTTGGTCATGCTAAGATCAAGTCACATGTTCCTCTTTGGAGTTCCATTCTTCAAATCGGTGTTGAGCTCGATCCCGAGTTCCTTACCAATTCACCTACGACCTACGAATGATCCTATACCGGTGTTTTGAGCCATGATCTTGGCTTACCGGATCATGTTTGTGCTTGGAACTTCATCGAACTCCAACCAAGGTTTGAAATTCTTATTGTAATGACGTCTATTTCCTAAATGCAACTTGGCCTATCCTTCATATACCAAGTTTAACTCTCCCTATCAAGATGGTCTTTCCAAAGGTAGGATTTTTCGCTACAAGATATCTATTCTTTCTTTCCATTTTATCGATGCCAAAATGTCTCCATATTCAACTCACCTCATTTAAGTGTGTTACGTGCCCATGTTTTTCCTCGATGACCACCAAATCACTACACCCCTTGAATGGCATGTGGGCGAATAGGACATTTTGTGTGATTGGGTAACATGGGGTATCCTCTCAAGTTGTGGGACTTCAGTTTGAGGTGAACCTATGAAGAAGGCCAACATCCTCTTCCTAAACTAATGTTTCTACTACTCCTAGAGAAATAAAATGGTTATCTAGACCTATGCTAACATTTTCATGGGTTTTAGGAAAGATATTCATAAAGAATAAAAATATACTAGGGATGGTGATGCACCAAAAATGGTTTGGATAAACTAAGAAAGGGCTAGCTTGAAGAGGAAGTTATGCACCACAATACATCTCACCTATTGCAACCCGGAAAGGTTAAGTATCTACCATCGACTAAGAAGCAAGTATACCCTTTGTCATCCTTGGTTTCTATAAAAATCTTCTGATCTTTTGGTGAAGAAGAATGAAACCGTATTAGGTTGAATGGACACCACAACTCAAGTGCATGCAAGAACCCCACCACTTGATAATCACAAAACTTCAAGAACCTAGAATGTAAACTCTGAACTTTCATACTACACTTGTATGTATGAGAAAGGCACAAAGAAATATAAAATGATAGAAGGACTAATATTAGTCACAAAGTGCATGCTTTATTACTTTAATAACATGCACAATGATTCATTACATTTGGAAAAGGAAAAGGTTGTGATTACAATATTTAAAGAATCTTTGAAAGTTACCTCAACATACCGAACAAATTATAAAAGGGATGACTCTTTGAGAGATATGTCAAATGTCTAACCAATATGTAGAAATCTCTATTCTATCACCCCTTGGATTGAACATCCAAATTACATTTAAATAAGAATATGTGAGGGAAGAGAGAAGTAATAAATTCCTTCCTAAATTAAAAGTATATGATGGTTCATTTACTACAAAGTTGGTTAAACCACTTGAGAAGCTTCCATCATGTGTCATTAATGGCCTGTTGACTTAATCTTCTCAATTAATTAAAGGAATATTTAAATAAAATATTTTAATAATAATAATAAATATTATTATTAAAATATTTAAATAAAAATATTAATTTAATTAGTATTTTAAACATAATAATAATAATTCAATGACAACTTCAGGTGGGACCCCTTAGGATTGGTTTGCATTGAGAGAGAAAGGCCAACTTAGTGGTTAGCTCCACGAGCTACCTTAAACTCATGCCATCAACCTGCTCTAAGCTCCCCAATGTCGAAACATCAATGTTGAGTTCAGCAAGCTTAACTCCATGCATAGAGATTTCCTTCATGTTCGGGTGAGCCTTGGTGAACTCACCTTGTCGGATGTGTCAAACCCCAGATTTTCATGAGCTCATCATTTCACAATGTGAGTAACTCAGTTATTCTTAGCTCACTCTTATAGATGTTTGTTGGTAAAAAATTTTTGGCCAAGTTATTCAACTTTGCTCGAGACCATCCCAAGTTATCTTCCAAGAATCATGTAAATTGAGCTCCTTTGTGTATTCTGCCAAGCTCCAGTTCATCCATTTGTTTAACACAGAGCCATTTCTATGACTCGTCAAGAAAACATCGAGTTAGTATCTACCCGGATCGATCAAAATCCACACACCATCCCATTCTATAATGACTTGGATTGGATTGTCTCTGGAAAAATTATCCATATAAACAAAGTTATCTCCATTTTGACTCAACCTTGTATCTTGCCAAATCCTTCAAATTGAGCACGTCTTCATATTTTTCATGCATCATACGGGCTTCGCAGGTGTTTCCACTGAAACCGAGTTCCCAACAGTTTACAAGCTAGAATTGCATAGTGTATTAGCCAATCATACCCAAGTTCCTCATACAAACTCACATACGAGCAACTCGGCCTCATTCTAATTTCTTTGGTCTAACCATTCTGGGCTTGTTTGATGCCATGAATTCTCCACCAATTTGGATATCATTTAACATCATTGTTCACTCAAAACTGACTTGGTTGTGTGAAAATGTCTCGAGCTCCATCGGTCATTGAGTTATTTTACCTCGGGTGAACTCACCTTTTCAGTTCCAAAAACTCCCAAGTTTCACGAGCTCAATGTTTCACCGAGCTGAACTCAATTGTCCGAGCCATTGCAATGGTTGGTACGATCTCTCCTTCATGAACATTCTTATTTCTATGAGCTCATTTCAATGGCTGAGTCAATTTCCATGAGCCAATCTTGTTGACCAACTTGTTTCCAACTTGTGTTTGTCCAACATGTCTCGGGTTATACAGAGCTTACAAAACTTGTCACGTGTTTTCTATGAGATCCTCAAAGATCGGCTTTCATCACTAACCTCCCATTCACCCAGAGCCCATCATGTATTGACCAAACTCACTCGGTCTCAACTCGGTCTATTGAGCTCCATGTCGACTCAAGTTTATGACACTCTCCTCCTACGATCCATTGCCATCTAATCACTATCCAAACACTATTTTCACTCGGCCATTCGGTGGATCGACTCAAATTCACCTCTAAATGAATCATCTTGCATTGACATCACTATTGTAAATTGGATCTCATGCTCAGCTTTCCTATTCACAAAGTTCAATCTCTATGATTCACCAAGAATTATCTCTCCATGAAGTCTTCTGCTTGATAGATGAGTTCTTGTCTACTATTCATTCAAATGTATCATATCCTTGTGTTCTCAACTTATAATGACATAGTTGATGATTCAATAGTGGACCTGCTCAACATGTCTTGCTAGAATGGTCTCCCATGATCTCGATTCATCTACGGAGTATTTTGAGGTCACCACTTAACTCAAGTTGAGTGGTTCTCCACTTGTCATGTTTCGGTATCTTGTGGGAAATAGGGATTGAGTTATCTTAGCTTAAACTGCTTGAATCTTCACATCCATCACAAATTCCCCATATTTCCATGTCATTTCTTAGCATGGGGTTTATGCATTCTTTCCACCCACTTGAGTGGTAATGGGCTAAAAATTCCCCAAAATTTCCTTGGACATGTCGATACCAAATTGGCCGAGCAAACTTCACGAGTCTCCTGAAATTGAGCCTCCATCTCCATCGATCTAGCATTCATCCATGCCTATCAAGCTAGCACACATTGAACCTCTTCGCCACTTACGATGTTCTCCTCTTTACGTCCAAGCCATGCTTACCTTCTGGTGTAAAAATCCTCTATGGATCACAATGTTAAAAACCTTTACTTGGCTTCAACTTGGAATTTTCCCACAAGGACATCTACTTTCGGCCAACTCTGACGAATCCTATTTGTCGAGCGCCTATGAGTTGCACCACCATCTCACGAATGTTGAGCTAAACCCAAATTTTTTTGAGCCCAACGCGATCATTCCAAGGTTGAGTCACATGTTTCTCTTTGTAGTTTTATTCTTCAAATTGGTTTTGATATCGATCCATAATTCCTTACCAATTCACCTACGTTCATAGAGCCCCGAATGAGATCTATGCCTCTTCTCCATTTTATCGATGCTGAAATGTATCCATATTCAACTCAGCTTGCTTGAGTGAAATATGACCCCATGATTATCCTTGACGAGTGTCCGTGACCATGATATTTCCTTGTACCACTGAATTATCTTGTGCAATCCCTATGAGCTCAATTGTAAGCTCTTGTAAATGGGCTTCTCTACGACATTACTTCCAACTTGGTTGATCTCAAACATGGGTTATTATTCCTTGAGACCAGACCTTTGAACTCGCTGATATCCTATTCATAAATGCACTGGTTCCACTCCAAGAAACATCCTATTTACTTCTTCATTCTTGACACCGAGCTCCTCCCCGAACTCTTTGCCAATGCATTGGCTCATTCGATTTACAAACCATTGTTAAGCTCAATTGAGTTTTTTCCTGTATGCTAACGTGAACTCCCTTTCCCATAGTGAGCTCAACCCATATGAAATTTTCCCTGTCGATATACTTGGTCATTTCCAAGCAAATCTCACATGCATCTCTTCATTCCATGGTTCTTTGAGTCGATCTTCTCTACCCTATCATGATGAAGATGTTTGACGATTCATCCTTAGTGATAACACAACCTGCACCATTTTCTTGAACACAAACAAAGATCCCTTTGGTGACTTATCACCCAAATGTGCAGTTAATATTTCAAGCATAGTCACAACTTAAAAATCAAGCCCTTTCTTATCATGCTAAAAATGGCTAGACCAAGCTATCGTACACCCGAAACCTCTTCTAATCACATTGGCTCACCGAGTCGCTCGGTGAGTCAGTCTTGTAGTTCAATGCCATCTAGGCCCCTTACAACTGATCTTAATCCAAATTCTTATTATCCTAGGCTATCCTTAAAACCAAAGATTCATGGAACATAATAAGACCTCCTAGAGTTAATTTATTGATTTGACCATTTTTTTATCCCGTTGGATAGAAGTAGGCCCATCGGGGCTGATTTCCATACTCTGAGAATATTTTGAACCTCTAAGACCTATAATGTCTCAGAGCTTCTTTGTGAAGTTCCTTTTTCAGTCCAGAGTCCACTAGGCTCCCATTGTCCAATTTTTCTAGAGTGTGCAAAATTTGATAACAATCATATAGTATGCTTTCATTCGATAGCATAAAAGATACTCTTGGATGAAAACATATAGTTATGTTTTCAGATGGTAACATAAAAATGTTGTCGGATGGTAGCATTTTTATGCTACCAACCTATAATATAGTATATGTTGTCATAAACATTTCACATCTTGATTGACTATATTCGAAAATTTTTACAAATTTCTATTTCATGGGAATGATGAATTGACCCCTACATTTAACTTGTACCCATAAAATTTTGGCAAACTAGTCCCAACTTGTACCCTTAAATTTCACTAATTTTAAATTTCAAAAATTAGAATATTCATGAATTAACGAATATTCACCACTAAAATTTTCCCTACCAACGGGATTTAGCAATAGGAAATTAGTTTGTAACATAATGTTGTGTAGCAAATGAAATAAAACTTTGATGCTCAAGGTGCTTAATTATTCATCGTAAATCATAAAAATCATTATAATTATGCCAATTTATTCTATGATAATTGTAAAATGGGAGATCTATGTAATTTAATTATGGCGTCCTATTATCGGTTAATGCAAGAAACATATATGTGCATAAAAGAAACATATATATGCATAAAAGAAACATATTGAGAATTAATGTCCTATATGTTCCGGTGTTTTTTATGTAATTAAAATAAAAGAAACATATTCAGCTCAAGTCGGTTAATGCTCATTCTGTCAAATGACAAAAATGCATGCCAGACCCAAAATAGCTGCCCTTTCGAGAAGGCCATAACTTTTGCATTTCTCAACAAAATCACACGAAATTGGTACCATTGGAATTGTGGCTCCAAGCCTGATGCATAGAAGTCAAGAAATTCTAGATTTGATGAGAAATCAATGGGTATTTTTCATAAAACATGGCCGGGTTCATGACAGTGTTTTATTTGGTAGTTGGGAGTGCAATTAAGAGGCATGGTCATCATTATTTCTCTGCTGCAGCACCTGGGACAATATGGGGAGCCTTTTGCAAGTAACATACAATCATTTCACTCCATTTAGTACCTCTTACAAGTGGTTGAAGGATAGATTTCAGGATTTCCATTTTCCCCTTCTCTCTCTCTTCTCATTTTCCTATAAATTGGAGTGTTGGGCTCATTGTAAAGGAGGTAGTTTTTGTAGCAAAGCTCTGCAAAATTGCTTTGTGAAGCCAATGTGTTGTAGGCCCTTGTTTTGGACTCCTTACATGGTGATCCAGGCCCTTATCTTGTAATAGATTGAACTGTGCATATCATGAAGCAATAAAATATAAGTTTGTGGATGCATCTTCCCTTGTTGTGTTTTCTTGCATTCTTCTTGCCCCTTCAACCTTGATTACAAGTTTATTGTGTCTATATTTATACTCTTGCAAGGATCCATTATTATTGTGCATGTATGAAACATTGTTGTGAATGCATTTTCAGATTGTGGAGAATTGTTATCACCCCTTCTAGTATGCACTTTACTCCTAGTTTTCACACATTGGAAGACTACTCTCACACCCTCCTTTTCTGGTGTATCACCGCTTTAGTGTAGGATTTCATTTTATGCATTCTCTCTCCATGGTCCCTTGACAATTAGATTAGAATAGATAGTTTACCTGCATTAGAGTAGATTGTGGCAGGTAGTTTAGGAGCAAGAACCAACTTTCTTTGGAGGTCTATCTCAAGTAGCAAGTCCCAAAACTTGGAGATAGTACCCATGTTATCCAATCACACCGCGAGTTCAAGTATATGAACTTGTATAAACATAACGGTGCTGTGATTCGGTGATAACAATTACTTGCAAGTTTATCAACCGGTGAGTGAGGATCTCTAGAAGAATATGACATTTCTTAGCATTTAGATCTAACTTGAGATGTTTGGGAGCGGTAAGACTTGGGCTTCACTTATGTGAGCACATGTAATAGAAATATAATTAGAAGGAAGTGGAGAAGAGTAACTAGCATGGGCTTTATAATTATCCTTGAGATGTTGGAATTTAGCTATGAGGGATGTAATCCTGGATTCTATAGCTTTGAATTATATCTTGAAATAACTAATGTAAATCTTGAATTGACTTGAAAATTGGTGATTGGTTATGACATTAAGACTAAGAGAGTCATCAAATAGATTATTGAAGATGACACATACTTGTGTAGGCGGTATATTTATAGGGAGATACATAGTGTCTCTAGGGAGTTTTGGAGAACATATTTACAAGGTGGGGAATTTTGAAGAAATTGAGATAAGGAAACCCTAGGAATTATAGGTTCCATGAAATAAAATGTAATGTGTAAAATAAGGATTTGAATGACCGATCACGAGTGTGGTTCACTAAATGATTTAAATATATATTGAATTAAATCTTGTTACGAGTAACTACATGTAAATAGCGATGTATAAATGGTAATATACAGTAAAACCCAAGTAAAAAGGCATGTGAAATATGAAACCATAAGAAAGAGAGAGAGAGATACAATGACTTATCTCATTTCGATTGAATAGGAAGTGATCTAGGTAGGTAAATAGTTGAAACAAACTTAGCAGAGTGTCATCAAATATCATTAGAGGTTTTAAGACTCAAGATAGTGTAGGAAAAGAGCACCCACGGGAGGTTAGGAGCACCTCAGCGGTGGTGAATGGATATGGGAAATGGTAACTAGGCGAATTCTTAGATTATGATATCTTCTAGTCGAGAGAGGTCCATTGTTGATCCTTATATGTCACTTGATATTCTCTACTTGATCATCGAATAAACCTATTTTTGGAAGCACAATGGATTAGGGGGTTGAATTAGTCCTTATAAACTTAATTCAATTTTATATTGCTTTCTTAAACCATAAACCAATTAACCATCCATTAATGTGTGAACAACATCATATAACATGCATTAAATTAACAATGAACAAGAGAGACAACACCGTAACACAATATATGAGTGGAAAACCCTAAAGGGGAATAAAACCAATGAAAAATTCTGATTATATTACTCAAATCAGACATTTTTAGTGAAGCACCAACTTCACAATTAGTGTCAACCCCTAGTTTAGTAGATCACCAACCTTACAAGAGCACCAACCCCTAGTTTATTGAGGCACCAACTCCGCAAGAAGGATACAACCCCTTACGATGATCAAGAACCCACTAAACCAAATTTTGAAGAAGATATTTTATTTCTTATTACTGCCATAATTGATTAGGATCATTGGTTCACTCACAACATTCAAACCCTTTCACACCTAGATCATTCTTTCTCTTTCCTTATTCACTTTGTCTTGGCCTAAAACACTTGCAAACACTCTTTCAATTAGTTTTCAACCTATCACATGCTCTCTCAGATCTTAAAAACATTCCTTCAATCATGTTACAAGCACACCCATAGGGTGCACTTGTACCCTCTCAAGCAACTAGTTCAAAATTGAACCCAAAGCATCACTTTAATACAATTCTATTCATTCAAACACAAGGAAGGTTGGTTATTCATGAATAATTCAACCCAAAAAACTTTTAAAAAATCCAATACATTCATTGCAATGTTCAAGTTTGACCCATATAGGTCGGTCATGCGAAAACCTCCAAACATGCACAAAACCAACTCAAAATCCCATCACTAGGATGAGATAAAAGCCCAAATAAAAAAACGCAATTAATCAAGCCCCAAAATCATCACACATGTGTAATATATAATAAAAAAATCATCCATGATAATTAATTATCTTGGACCAATCAAATAATTCATAACACAAGCCAAAAGGCTCATATCCTTCACCAAACAACTATTTCCAACACCCCAAATTTACATTTGGGCCTCAAGACCACCCAAGATCAACTCAAATATGGAGTGTAATCATTATATGGAATCCACAAGACCTTTAGGAGACATATATTCATGTTATATCTCATAAAAATCCATATGTTCAAACCACAACAACTTTCCTCTTCATCAAATCAAGATGCCCAGAAAGTAATTTCATAAATCCAACTGGTCTTCACCCTTTCTACAACTTCCAAGACCTACAAAGGAATTACATAGGAAAAAATTTCATCCCTATTCACTCTCCAACTGATAAAACATCATATATTCCATCTCATTCCTCATTCACTTCATTCAATCAAAAAGGAAAATTTGTCCCGAGAAACAACAAAATTTCTTCTTTACAAATTCACCCGAATGACCCATAAAATAAAATCACCAAGAAATAAACCATATACCAATAGAAATTTATGTGAATCCTATTTCCATAACATATTATAAATCCTTCCAAATCCAATTAGAAGTCCTTCAACCAGGACCATCTCTGAAAATTTCCTAAAGCTACCCCAAACGCCGCCTTTGACTAGTCTTCATAAATAGGTGTTATCCCATTTTTGTGATTTCACTAAAATGAAGATAACTATAGAATTTTTTTGAAAAATCTCCTAAAATTCCCTCTTAGAGAGATAGTTAGGTTTTGGGTTTCTAGAGCATCGTAACATGCGTGTTTAAAAACATGTCATGTGTCATATGTCTTCAAACCCGAAACCCGACTCAACTCCTTTGTATCGAGTTTTCGAGTCTTCACAACATTGGAACATGCCTTAGCAAAAACATGCTTCATGTCGCATGACTTCCAACTCCCAAAACCTGATTCGATCCTTTGTATCAGGTTTTCAGAACTATCGAGCATCTAAACATATCATGCTTCATGTCACATTCTTCCCAAAACCCGAAACCCGAATTGGTATTAAATCCTTTCTGTAGGGTTTCCGAACACCCAAAGCATGATGACATGGCATTAATGTCACATTGTTGAGTAGTTGCCACACGTGTCAACTGATGTGTAATAAATGTGGAGATTTTTATAAATACTCATATTTAAATGTCATTTTTACCAGTTGTACTTTTTACCTCGTGGATTTTCGTGCATGCTCTCCCAACCTCGAAACCTGATTTGATCTCGTGATTGATTGTGTGGTTTTTTTATATTATTTTTCAAACTGGTTGAAGGTATTTCCTCTGTTCTTTGTTTGTGAGGTCTTTTGGATGTGTTGTTGTGATGATATTTCTAACATTCTCCTTTCTTTCTGCTAGGGTTAGGGTTTTTGGTTGTTTTATTCTTTGGGTTTTTGTTCCAATTGAGTTTGTGGTTTAGGATTCACCCTTTGTGTGTTTTCCTTTTCTTTATTCCTTGGAATATTCCTTCTTAATGTTATAAGAAAAAGAGGAGAATATAACGAAATCCAACTATTGAAATTGAGGAGAATTTGAATGTCCTAACATCACAAAAACCCAACCATTTATTTTTGGGTTTTGTAGGGTGCTATACAATTTCAAATTTCAACAATTTTTCATGTATTTTAGTGCATCGAGAATCCTCTAGTTTCTGACAAGAGTTTCCATAGTTGATCGGGTCTTGTGGTGTGCCAGGCATTCAAAATTCTTTTGACATCTCCTAGTGTTGCGGGTTTGGCAAGTCCTCTAACACCTCCTAGTGTTGCGGGTTTTGTAGGGTGCTCTACAAGCTCTGACTTCTGCAGTATTTTAGGTTTTCCTTAGTTCCAGACATTCAACATCTCCCGACATCTCTTATTTCTGGAAGTGTTTCAGGTTTTTCCGACTGCTTAAAATATCATATCTTCCAACACGTTTAGATGATTGTTGGGACTTCCGAAGTGTCTGACACCTACTAATCTCTGATACTCTCTATAGTGCTCTATGCCTATGGGATTGCTAAGTAGGCCTTCAAACCAGAAGCATCCAAACCGGAGGTGATCGAAGATAATCCTACTTCAAAATTCTTCATGTCGATCCTGACCATCACAGGATAAATCGAGATAAGTCTAGGAAGATGAAGTATAAATTCAAGAAGGTGGAATCCCCTTCCTAAAATGATTATAACTATGATATCCGGGATACAAAGCTCGGCAATATAGACATGGAGGATTTTTGGAGTAGAATAAAGAGTTCATCCTACACCCTTGGATGAAATCTATAGCTAGTAGTGGCCTCCCTCTTGTAGCAGGATTCCCTATGTTTGCTCAATTCCCCGAGTTCGTCTTGGCATGCACTTCTAAATATGACTCAACTTCTCGTTCATTAAGAAATCAATCCGGAGAAGTCGAGTCTAGTTATATGTAGGATACTTCATTGATCTTCTCAAATTGCAAAAATTGAATAATCTATGGACTTGAATCTTCAATCAGCTCAGAAGGCTTGGGACAATGACCAAGAATATTGTATTAAGCATGTGAATAAGAAGTTCCTGATCAAGGCCAAGCCGGTTGTCTCTAGGTTTCCAAGAGTTGTTCCTAGAAGTGATTTCATCCAAGAGATCAATGACATCATTACTTTGTTGAGCCGGGTTTTTGGATTGCCTGAGTCAAATATTTTCCAAGGATGGATGTACCAATTCATGGTCATCATTAAGAAGAATCAGCAAGGAATTGATTGGGGTAGTCTTATCAGTGATGAGGTAGACTCCCAAATGAAAACAATCTTGACTACGGGAAAGTTCTATATGTCCTCATATGTCATCTATGCAGCAGCCGGTATGAGAAATTATCCAGGCTTGGATACAAAGGGGAACAAGGTAGCTGAACATGTCTACTGGCATTTTCCTCAACTAATAATAAAGGGGTCTGAGGAACAATTCAAGAGATTGAATGATGATTTCTTCTACGAGAACATATACAGGATGAACCCTGAACTAAGGAAAACAAGATTCTCTTATGAGGCATGGGCTGAAGTTTCAAAATGGGGTTGTGTCTTCTTATAATTTAAGAAGTGTACATATCTTTGAGTGGTCATGTACCTAGGTTGCCCTTTCCGACTATGTAGGTAACTAGGAGACAAGTTGATTCTAATGGAGTTGTGCAGAAATAGTTGGATTTCCACAAGTTCCAACAAAGTAAACACAAGGCCACCGTATCCTTTCCAATTTCTATTGGAAGATACACCTGCTCAATAGTGGTAAAGGCCAAGAATGTAGTGCATGAGCTTCAAGAGAAGCTAAAGAAGCACATGAAGCATAGAGACGGGTTCAACTTCCGGGTGTCCTTAAAACATATGGAACCCTGTACCTACATGTGCCAAGCATAGAGGACATCTGGATTGATCTTCGTGAT
Source organism: Taxus wallichiana var. yunnanensis (assembly GCA_018340775.1). Lineage (NCBI taxonomy): Eukaryota > Viridiplantae > Streptophyta > Pinopsida > Cupressales > Taxaceae > Taxus > Taxus wallichiana. The sequence continues at coordinate 222,862,363 of CM031240.1, read as the reverse complement.
GAAGTTGCCATTAGAAGAAAGGATCATAGCAAGTTGAAACTTGAAGAAATTTAGATGCTTGAGCTCATTGACATCCCAGAGGGCACTAATTATAATGAAAGCATTCTAGACCTTTCATACAATGGACTGAACGAAGATCGATACATATTCCTAGCTATTGATTGGTCCATTGGAAAAAGGCCGCTATTGTGGATAGATCAGCTCTGATTCTCACATGCACCAAGGCATGGCTCACTTCTTGGGGAATGAGTTACAAGGAGAAAAGTTTCTAAAATTTGGTTGCTTTTGAAACGGGGCCCACTAAAAAGGAAAAGGACAAAAGGTCTTCCAAAAGACCTATAAAGGTCAAATTTTTCAAGAAGGGAGGAGAACAAGTGGCTATTTCCTCTGCTACTCAAACTGAAATGGTGAATATACCAGATTCGCCAACCCCACCTGAAATAGGAGAAATTTCTTTGGAGGTAGAGGGTAGCCAACCTTTGATTTCACCATTTGTTGATTGCTCATCTGAAGTGAGTTTGTCTCTTGCTTCCCAAGCCTTAGCTTCAGTATCTACGCCCCCTCCTTCACCACTTCCACTTCCTCCTTCACAGCCACTTCCACCTCCTCTTTCTCCATCCACATCAACAGTCATGGCCAACATCTTCTCTGGTCTCTCACCTCTCTCTTCTGGAACAAAAGTGACTATAGATATGCCTCCTCCTTCTACACATCTTTTCACCGAACCCATCACCACACTTGTGACTGTCCCTGCTCCACCAGTAAGTCTTCCCCCACCTACAAGTGTGACCCCAACTTCTATAATAGTGGTAACTCCCTCTGGCACTCCTCAATGGTTGAATGATCAAACGTCAAGAAAGAGGAAGGTGGTAGTTCCCCTACCAGCCTTTGATTTCAGTTCACTTAAAGTTCCCTCTGCTAAATCTGCCAAGAAACCCAAAACAGTTTCTAGGGTTTCAGTGGATGCTTAGGGAAATAATTTGTAGAAATCGCAACTCCCACAGATAACAAGAGTAGAGAGGATGTAACAACCTCTGACTATTAGATAACCAGAGTTGATCTAGGGAAAGTGATGGCAGAGGGAGCCCGACAAGATACACAAGATGCTATGAACATGTTATGTCAAGAGTTAAAGGAAAAAAATGAAATCAGGGGATAATCTTAAAGGGAAAGTGGAGCAGATGAGTTAAGTATTGCTCAAACTTTCAAAGCCCTTTGAAATAACATCGTCATCCTCCACTCCTATGCCTATACAGCTTGATTTCTCATCGGTGTACATGATTGAAAATATCAATGAAAAGGGAGAATGGTTGATGAATGTGTGCAATGATTTATCCTCCAAGGAAAGGAATTCATTGAGGGTTCATCTGAGTTTCATAAGACTTTAAGGAATACTCAAAAGGAGGGAGAAAAAATGGATGAAGATTTTTCAAGGAGATTAGAAACCTCGAGCTAACCTTGGAAGCTCTTAATGCATTGAAACAGTCCCATCCCGTATCCTAGTTGAAGAAGGGGTTATCCCTCACGTGGATAGGCATTTCTAGCTAACCAAGGCTATAAGATTCAGAGTGAAATTCTCAACGAGGCCTGTAGTAAATTAAGGGAATCTAGAGATCAATTGGTGGATGTTGTCAGTGATATTGAAGAAGAACTCTCCAGGATTTTTCCCAAGGTATTGGGTGTAGGCTTGAGTATTTTATCTGCTGATGAGTTCCACCAAAGATATTGAAAATTCTATCCAAAGAGGAATAAACTAACGTCTTTAGTCTTGAAATTATTGATAAACTTGTAAAGATTGAGCATGTCCTAGCTTCACTAAAGAAACTTAGTAAGAGACTGAATAAACTTCCAGGTGAAGCAACTGGTATTCATGAGACCTGTGAAGTTTTGAAAGACCATTCCATTGCACCTAAAGAAGCTCAAATATAAGATGTGATCAAGAAATTTCAAGAGTTCCAAAATAAGCAAGCGCTGCTGGAGGAAGACAAAGATGGTGGAACAGAGCAACCTTAATGCTACATGTCTTTTCATTTAGGAATTTACATGTATTTTTCATTTTCATTTCACCATGAAGGAAGCAAATTTTGACTTGGTCTCCTACGTGAGAGTCAAGCAAAATAGGACTTTGATAAAATGACTATTTCATAGGGTTTTATCCTATTTTCTCTCTGCTCTTTCTATTATAAATATAGAGCACATATGTATTCAAAGGAGAGATTTTTTTGATTAAGAAATCTATTGTGAAAAGAAGAGAAACTTTGTGTTTTCTTTTATCCATTTGAAGAATAGAATCAAATGATATTTTTGTATACTTTGTGTTGTGAGATTCATTTCCCTTAAGAAATTGTTATTATGTTCAATGGTCTTAAGCTGTTCTTCATTAGCGTTCTTGGTTATTTAATTGTTTCCAAGCATTACATATATTTATCTAAAACTCGTGTGAATACTTCGTGATCTGTGTTTTCTCAAAGAAACATACGTTCTTCTCCTTCCTTTCAAAATTATGTTTCTTCTATATCTTTCCAATCCACTCTATTCTGTAAACAGTAATGTCTTCACCTCATGTTGATATGAGCTTCGGGATTGTATCCCAACCCCCAATGGTTAGAGTAGTGTGTATATTGTAAATATTCTTTCCGTTGTGTTTTAGATTAGTAATAAATAGGAAGCCTCACCTGTCTTTGAGGAGGGATTTTATCTCATGTACTGTGGTTGAACCTCATATTTTGTCTTGACAAAATATCCAACCAACAGTTTTTGGTGACTCCGCTGGGGAATACGGACTGATAAGACTGAGCTTATCCTATTGGTGTCTGGTGACTCCGTATTTTCCTTATTTTCAGAAGATCCTTTTTCTGGTTCAAGCTGGCTAGAAAGATCTTCACTCGGTCGAGCTGAGCTAGGGGTGAAACCGATCCATTCTTTGATTTGCTTCAGCAACATAATTTTAGTCTTTCCCCTCACAGCGTTATATCAAGCCGAGCCAGAAGTTCTTCACCTGTTTGAAGAACTCAGATTTCTCAAGAGCAAGAAGTATCAGTGACTTGTCATGTGTTATTCTTGTCCAACACTCAGATCCCTGTATGCACTCCATTCACAAGAATGGTAGCACAACCTATGCCCTGGGTATAGCTATTGGTCCTCTTTCCTTAACTCCGCCATTGCACGAGTTACCACATGGATTATGTAAGAATGATCCCAAGTTCAATGGCGATGGGAATAAACATCCAGATGAACACATTACTTCCTTCTTTGTTCCATGTTGTGTAATTGGAGTGGCTCACAAAGATGTTTCTATTTGGATCTTCCTTGAAACATTGCATGGTGCAGCAGCTGAGTGGTTTTACCACCTTCCAAACACATGCATTACAAACTGGGCTACCATGAGGACCAGATTCGAAGCACGGTTCAAACTGGCTGAGGATTCTCATGCTTTGTTAGCACAACTTACCCACATGAAGAAAGAATCCCATGAACCCATGTGGGACTTTGTGGCCAAGTTCAACAAGCTAATCTAGAAAATTCCAGAACTAGCTGTTCCTACTCTAGAAAATCAGAAATGCTTCTTCATCAACGCTCAGCCCCCGGATGTGAGCTTCCTATTGAGAAGATCAGCCATCCCTGATTTGGCTACCGCTCAGTCTACGGCCATTGAAATAGAAGATGATCTCATTCTGGCAGGAAGGATCGGAGAGATTCATCTAAGCCTAAAAATCAAGGTTCTTCTCAAGGTAATACTGACCCTATGATTCAAAAGATGGCTAATGATTTGATTGCTTTGAAAAATAAAATGTCTCAACAGTGAGCAATGTTCCGTATCGGGATATCCCTAGACGAAATTTCAATAATACTAATGGTGCGCCCACAAGAGATAGACCACGGTTGACTGCTGCTCAACCAAGGCTAGCCATTGAAGCTCCTCCTATTAACGCAGATAGTAGAGATAGTGGAAGAAGATGAAGAACCAGAAGAGAAAGAGTATCACGAAGCTCTCGAAGCTTTGGGATATGCTTTGATGAGTCTTATGACGATTCATTTGATGGCTCCAACGATTGGGTATTTGGAATACAAGGAAGATGGATGTGAACCTGATGGTCAGTAATTTGTGGTATTCACTCGATCCCAATCTTAGAATCCAAGAAAATTGGTTGAAAGCTCTAGGGAGAAGAGCAAGGAAGACCCCACAGTCATAGCTAAGAGAGGTTCTCCTATCTCAGCACAAACTGAAAAAGAAATGACCAAAAAGGCAACAACTTCCTCTCATTCTCCTTCTCCCAAGGCTAGTACCTCAGCTCAAGCCCATGTGACTAGACCTGAACCTACCATTACTCCCTCATACACTTCTTTTGACATCATTGACCATGTAAAAAGAACCAACATCCAAATGTTAGAAGCAGAATACCTTCAATCAAATCCTGAGTAGTTTGAAAAACTAGAAAAATTCATTAGAAGCAAGGTTGTTGTTCCTTGATCTTCAAAAGGCCTTTTCAAAAACCCTACTCAGCCTTCACCTCAAAAAAATATGACCTCTGCTTCTTCTTCTTCAGGAAAGATTGAACTGTTTTATTTATCCTTACTCATAAACGGGTTCAAACTTAGCAATTGCATCATGACTTAGAAGCCTTTGATAATGTTATGCCCGTAAAAGTAGCCCATGCCCTTAGGCTTACTTTGAGTAAATCATATGGATGGTGTTACTCCATGGAAACCAAGCAAGTTCCCTTGATTGGTCAAATCAAAGATGCATAGTTTGCATTCGTCACCTTCCCGGAGAAGAGAGTGAAAATGACCATTTTGGTTGTTGATATTCCTGCAGCTTATGGTATCCTCTTGGGTAGAGGTTTTTGTAAAGGTGTTGGAGGTGAGATTAATATGGATTGGACCTAGGCCAAGATTCTAGTCAATGGGGTTTCTCGTGTTCTCCATCCTGAACCTCAGGAAAAGTATTTGGTCACTAAATTAGATGATCCCAAGGCTCAAATCTGTTTGAAGATGCTGGTTTGGGAAATTACTTCATGACATCGAGGTACCAATCTGCTGATGTCAAGCAAGAGGATGCTAATGTGATTTGGACTCTTGATTTTGATGGTAGTTGTTTAACTACTTGGATCAGTGTGCTGGCATAGTTCTTATATCTCTAGATTTCGAGATCTTTCCCTCGAGTTTTCAAGTTGTAATTTGATAATAGTAATAATATAGCTGAATATGAAGCTTTGTTATTAGGATTAGAAATTTGAAAGGAATAATATAGCTCAAGGAGATGCGGAGTTGATTGTTAATTAGGTGAAAGGAATCTATCAAGTAAAAATGATCGCTGAGACATTACACAAACAAATTTTTGGGACACTATAGAATGCTTTGTTGCTTTTTCTATCAAGGCGCTTTTGAGAAATTATAATGACAAGGCTGATTCTTTAGCCGTGTCTGCGTCTCTCCTCCTCCCTCATCCATAATTCAAAAAAGACACATATACCATTGATATTGTGTATCATCCTAGTGTCCTAGTTAATAAAGCTCATTGGAAAGTATTCAATGATGATCAACAGGTGTTGTATTTTCTAGAGAAAGCTAGCCATTTTAGTGAACTATACTTTGAAGGATCAGAATCAACATTCCATGAATCTATTTTGAATCCATTTACAGAAGTCGATGGTGAGTTCATACAGCTAAAAGGAAAGAATATTACCAAAGGACTTGTTTCTCTGGAGGGTTTGTTTGATAAACATGACCACTTCATTAAAAAAAAAAGACAAACAAAAGGATTCTCTTCCTCGTAAGTAGGTCAAGTCAATCTAGGTTCATCTGATCAACCTCGGATGTTGAATATCGAGAAATGTTGTTCCCTGAAGGAGAAAGCAAAATTCACTTCACTCCTATAAAGATACATGGATGTCTTAGCCTAGTCCTATACAAATTCAAAATCCTTCTAGCCCAAAGATGTAAAACACAGTATTCCTTTGAATCCTGATGTAAAACCCTATAGGCAGAAATAGAGACATTACAATCCAAAAATCTCAGGAACCATTCTTGCTGAAATCCATAAAATGTTAGATGTAAGGATTATCTTTCTGATTCACCATTCCACCTGGGTCGCTAATATCATTCCTGTCAGGAAGAAGAATGGAAAAATCTAGATTTGTGTTGATTTCAGGAACTTAAATCAGTCTTCATTAAAAGATAACTACCCCTTGCCAATCATGGATCAGGTGTTGCAGACTGTCACTGGATCCGAGATGCTATCCATGCTCGATAGATTTTTAGGATATAATCAAGTTGAGGTGGCTGCTGAGGATCAACATAAAACGGCCTTCACAACCCCATGGGGAACCTTTGCTTACAGGAGAATGCCTTTCGGTTTGATTAACGTCGGAGCCACATTTCGAGGGTCATCAACTTAGCATTCGTGAGATCTAATGGGTAAAGTCATAGTTGTATATTTGGATGACTTAATGGTCTTCTCTAAGAAATGGAGTGATCATTATGATCATCTAGAGTAGGTACTCTTAAGGTGTAGGCGTCATGGGATTTCATTGAATCCCAAGAAGTCTATGTTCGGGGTAACGGAGGGAAAATTGTTGGGTCACATCGTGACTAGAGAAGGAACTAAAATTGACCCAGAGCAAGTAAAGGCTATCCAAGGCCTTACCTTACCCACAAGAAAAACTAGAGTCCATTCCTTTTCAGAAAATTAAATTTCCTAAGGAGGTTCATACCTGATTTTGCAGACAAAACCAAGGATATCCTTGGGATGATGAAAGGTAAAACTCCATTTTGATGGAGTACTGAAGGGAAGCTTACATTTGATGAAGTCAAAAGGGAAATTTCTCATGCTCCTATTCTGGTATGTCCAGATTTCAAGAAAGATTTCATTATGTACAGCTATGCTTCAGCACATACAGTATCAGCCATCCTGATGCAGGAGAATGAAGAAGGCATTGAAGCTCCCATCACTTTCATGAGCTGTCCATTAAAGGAACATGAATTGAAGATGTCATAGATTGAAAAACATGCTTATGCGGTGGTGCGAGTGGTAAAACATTTTAGATACTATGTGTTGAGTTCTCATACACTCGTTCTTGTTCCTGACACTGCAGTTAAATCCATCTTGACTCAGCAAGAACTAGGTAGTCAACGGGGTAACTGGATAGCCAAAGTTCAAGAATATGACTTAGATATCAAACCTACCAAGTTGGTGTGAGGAAGGGGCTTGTGCCAATTGATTGTAGAAAATAATGCTGAGGTAGAATGCGAAGGAAGTGAGGATATCTCCCCAGGATTGCCTATGGTGCTTTTTGTAAGCACAACAGATGAATGGTACAAAAATATTGCTTCTTTTTTACTTGTGGTGAGTGCCCCCCGCATTTAAGCCAAAAAGAGAAGAGGACAATTAAGTTAAGATCCACGAGATACATTCTGTGGGATGGAGGAATATATAAGAAAGGCATTGACGACGTTTTCCTGTGCTGTGTCGATAAATCTCAGCAAGTAAGGCTGCTGGAATCCTTCCACAATCTAGCATGTGGAGGACATTTCTCTTCCTCCATGATAACTTATAAGATCCTGCAGGCTAGGTACTATTGGCCTACTCTCTTTCGAGACTCAGCAGAATGGGTGTCCAAGTGTGAAGCTTATCAACATTTCGTCGGTCGTCCTAAGCTGGCGGCCCTTCCCCTGAAGCCTGTGGTGATTGAAGAGCCTTTTCACCAGTGGGGAATTGATTTCATTGGAACATTGAATCCTACCTCTAGTGCTGAGACACAATTACGTGCTTACTACTATAGACTATTTCACCAAGTGGGTAGAAGTTGCGCCAATCAAGCAGGTAACCTCGGAAGCTGTGTGTAAATTCCTAAAGGAAAACATAATTGTCAGATTCGGTGTGCCTCACAAGATTGTGGCTGATAATGCCTCCAATTTCTCATCACATGAGCAAAATTTTTTTGTTATGGGTTCAAAATCACACTTTCTCATTTATCTGACTACTACCCCCAAGGTAATGGTCAAGCGGAATCTAGTAACAAGAACTTAGTTACCATAATTAGAAATTCGGTGGATGAGAACTAGAGGACATGGCACAAAGCATTGTATGATGCATTATGGGTAGATCAGATTACTCTTAAGTGAGCTATTGGAATGTCTCCATCCGTGTTGTATGGGATTGATGTTGAGATCCCTATCTCGGTAGAGTTGCCAGCCTTACATTTGGCCAAAGTAGTAAAAGATGAGACCTTTCAAAATTCTATTGAGAAAAGGGTAATGTACTTAGCCAGACTAGAAGAGGAATGAAGCAAGGTGGTTGATTGCATTGCAGATCATCAGAGCAAAGTAAAGAAGATATTTGATAAAAAATCAAAGCAATGTCACTTTCAAATTGGAGATCTGGTGCTTCTTTGGGATAAGAGAAGGGAACAGAAAGGCATGCATGGAAAGTTTGACTCTTTGTGGAAAGGACCTTTCAACATTCATCAACTGAAAGGTCAAAATAGCTTCTGCCTATCATATTTCGATGGAGATTTTCTCCCTTTACCTTTCAGTGGTCAACATCTGAAGTTGTTCCATCAGTAATGCAAGATGTTCTCTTGCATTGTATATATTTTGCTTTCTGTCATGTGTTTGCTTTTCATTTCTTTCTTTCTTTGTTGTTTTTAGGTTTCTTCTTTTCAGACTCCATAGCCCAATGGATAAAGCTAGAGATTCTGAGTTCCCTTCCTTTGATGTCACAAATAAATTCCCCAACTGGAGCCAGCTGTTATCCCATTTTTGTGATTTCACTAAAATGAAGATAACCATAGAATTTTTTTGAAAAATCTCCTAAAATGCCCTTTTAGAGAGATTGTCACTTTTCAAAGCGAAGCATCGTAACATGCGTGGTCAAAAACATGTCAGGTGTTTATATGTCTTTCAAAACCCAAAACTTGACTCAACTCCTTTGTATCAGGTTTTCGGGTCTTCACAACATCGGAACATGCCTTAGCCAAAACATGCTTCATGTCGCATGACTTCCGACTCCCGAAACTTGATTCGCTCCTTTGTATCAGGTTTTCATAACCATCAAGCATCTCAACATATCATGCTTCATGTCACATGCTTCCCGAAACCTAAAACCCAAATTGGTATGAAACACTTTGTGTTGGGTTTCCAGACACCCAAAGCATGATGACATGGCATTAATGCCGATTTTTCGGTAGTAGTTGGCACACACATCAACTAATGTGTAATAAATGTGGAAATTTTTATAAATACTCGGATTTACATGTCATTTTTACCAGTTGTACTTTTTACCTCGTGGATTTTCATGCATGCTCTCCGACCTTGAAACCTAATTTGATCTCGTGCTCGATTGCGTGGCTAATTTTTTATTATTTTTCGAACTGGTTGAAGGTATTTCCTCTATTCTTTGTTTGTGAGGTCTGTTGGATGTGTTTTTGTGATGATATTTCTAACATTCTCCTTTCTTTCCCGCTAGGTTAGGGTTTTGGTGGTTTTATTCTTTGGGTTTTTGTTCTAATTGAGTTTGTGGTTTAGGATTCACCATTTGTTTGTTTTCCTTTTCTTTATTCCTTGGAATATTCCTTCTTAATGTTATAAGAAAAAGAGGAGAATATAACAAAATCCCACTCTTGAAATGGAGGATAATTTAAATTTCCTAACATAAAAAAACCGACCCTCTATTTTTAGCTTTTGTAGGGTGCTATACAATTTCAATGTCCCGTAGTTTGTCGGTATTTCAAAGTGTGTCGGACATTCTCCAGTTTACGAAAAAGTTTCCACAGCTTGACCGGGTCTTACGGCGTGTCGAGCATTCAAAAGTCTTCTCGACATCTCCTAGAGTTACGGGTTTGGCAAGTCCTCCGACACCTCCCAGTGTTGCGGGTTTTGCAGGGTGCTCTACAAGCTCGACTTTCGCAGATTTCGGGTTTTCCTCGGTGCAGACATTCACCATCTCCCAAGAAATCTCTTATTTTCGGCAGTGAGTGTTAGGTTTTTCCGACTACTCGACATCTCATATCTTCCGACACATTCAACTGATTGTCGGGACTTCCCAAGTGTCTGACACCTACTAATCTCTAATACTCTCTATAGTGCTTCAGGCCTGTGGAATTGCTAAGTAGACCTTCAAACCAAAAGTTTCCAAACAAGAGGTGATCAATACAATCCTACTTCAAAATTCCTCATGTCGATCCTGGACCATCACAAGATAAATCGAATAAGTCCAAGAAGATGAAGTACAATTTCAGGAAGGTGGAGTCACCTTCCTACATTTATTGTAATTATGATATCCATGATACAGACCTCGACAATATAGATATGGAGGATTTTTAGAGTAGAATCTAGAGTTCATCCCAAACCCTTGGATAAAATCTATAGCTAGCAAAGGGCCTCCCTCTTGTAACAGGATTCCTTATGTCTGCTCAATTCCCTAAGTTTGTCTTGGCATGCGCTTCTAGCTATGACTCTGCTTCTCGTTCAGTAATAAATCCAATGGGAGAAGTCATAGTCCAATTATATGGAGGATACTTCGATGATCTACTCAGATTGCCAAACTTCAAACAATATGTTGACTTGAATCTTCAATCAGCTTAGAAGGCCTGGGACATTGACCAAGAAGACTGTATTAGGCATGTGAATAAGAAGTTCCTGATCAAGGCCAAGCCTGTTGTCTCTAGGTTTCCAAGAGTTGTTCCTCAAAGTGATTTCATCCAAGAGATCAATGACATCATTACTTTTTTGAGCTGAGTTTTTGGATTTCCTGAGTCAAACATTTTCCAAGCACGAATGTACCAATTCATGGTCATCATTAAGAAGAATCAACAAGGAATTGATTGGGGTAGTCTTATCAGTGATGAGGTAGACTCCCAAATGAAAATAGTCTTGACTATGGGAAATTTCTATATGTCCTCATATTTCATCTATGTAACAGCTGGTATGAGAAATTATCTAGGCTTGGATACAAATGCAAATAAGGCAACCAAACATGTCTATTGGAATTTTCCTCAACTAACAATAAAGGGGTCAAGGACCAATTCAGGAGATTGAATGATGCTTTCTTCTATGAGAACATTTGTAGGATGAACCACGAACTAAGGAAAACAAGATTCTCTGATGAGGCATGGGATGAAGTTTCAAAATGGGGCTGTGTCTTCTTACAATTTAAGAAGTTCACATATCATCTAGTGATTATGTACCTAGGCGACCCTTTCCAACAGCCCGTATCCAGGAGACATGTTGATTCTAATGGAGTTGTGCAGGCAATGGATGGATTTCCACAAGTTCCAACAAAGTAAACACAAGACCGTTGTATCCTTTCAAGTTTCTATTGGAAAATTCACCGATCAACAAAGGGTAAAGGCCAAGAATGTAGTGCATGAGCTTCAAGAGAAGCTAAAGAAGCATATGAAGCATAGAGACAGTTCAACTTACGGGGTGTCCTTACAAAATATGTAACCTTGTACCTACATGTGCCAATCATAGAGGACATCCGGATTGATCTTTATGATGAAGTCGCAATTAGAAGAAAGGATCATAGCAGGAGGATGACACTTGAAGAAATTCGGGCGCTTGAGCTCATTGACATCCTAGAGGGCACTAATGATAATGAAATTGTTCGGATCCTTCATATGATCGATTGAATGAAGATCGATACGTATTCCCAACTATCGATTGGTCTATCGGCGAAAAACACTCTATTGCATATAGATCAGCTCTGATTCTCACACGTACCAAGGCATGGCTCGCTTCTTGGGGAATGAGTTACAAGGAGAAAAGTTTCTCAAAGTTGGTTGCTTTGGAAGCGGGGCCCTCCAAAAAGGAAAGGACAAAAGCTCTTCCAAAAGACCTATAAAGGTCAAATTTTTCAAGAAGGGAGGAGAACAAGTGGCTACTTCCTCTGCTACTCAAACTGAAATGGTGAATATACCAGATTCACCAACCCCACCTGAAATAGGAGAAATTTCTTTGGAGGTAGAGGGTAGCCAACCTTTGATTTTGCCATTTGCTGATTGCTCATCTGAAGTGAGTTTGTCTCTTGCTTGCCTGTGCCTTAGTTTCGATCAAATTCGTGCCCCTCCTTCATAGCCACTTCCAATTCCTCTTACATAGCCACTTCCACCTCTTCTTTTCTCCATCCACATCAACAAATCATGGCCAGTATCTTCTCTAGTCTCTCACCTCTCTCTACTAGAATAAAAGTGACCGTAGATATGCCTCCTCCTTCGCACATCTTTTTACTTGAACCCATTACCACACTTGTGGCTATCCCTGCTCCACCATTAAGTATTTCCCCACCTAAGAGTGTGACCTCAACTTCTACAATAGTGGTACCTCCCTCCTGGAAATCCTTTATGGTTGAATGATCAAACATCGAGAAAGAGGAAGGTGGTAGTTCCCGTATCACCTTTGATTTCAGTTCACTTAAAGTTCCCTCAGTTAAATCTGCCAAGAAACCCAAAATAGGTTCTAGGTTTTCAATGGATGCTTCGGGGAATAAATTTGTAGAAATCACAACTCCCATAATTGACAAGACCAAAGAGGATGTAACAGCCTCTGACTATCAGATAACCAGAGTCGATCTCAGGAAAGTGACAGCAGAGGGAGCCCAACAAGATGCACAGGATGCTATGAACGTGCTATGTCAAAAGTTAAAGGAAACAAAAGAAAGCAGGGATGAGATTAAAGGGAAAGTGGAGCAGATGACTAAAGTGTTGCTCAAACTTTCAAAGCCCTCCGAATCAACACCGTCATCCTCCACTCCTATGCCTATATAGTTTGATTTATCACCAGTGCCCATGATTGAAAAGATCAATGAAAAGGGGAGAATAGTTGATGAATGGGTGCAGAGGTTTCTCCTCCAAGGAAAGGAAGTCATTGAGGCTTCATCTGAGTTTCATAAGACCTTAAGGAATACTCAAAAGGAGGGAGAAAAAATGGATGAAGATTTTTCGGAGGAGATTGGAAACCTCGAGCTAACCTTGGAAGCTCTTAATGCACTAAACAGGTTCCATCCCGTATCCTAGTCGAAGAAGGGGTTATCCCTCACGTGGATAGGCATTTCCAGCTAACCAAGCCTATAAGATTCAGAGTGAAGATTCTCAACGAGGCCTCATAGAAAATTAAGGGAATCTAGAGATCAATTGGTGGATGCTGTCAGTGATATTGAAGAAGAAATCTCTAGGATTTTTCTCAAGGTATTGGATGCAGGCTCGAGTATTTTATCTACTGATGAGTTCCACCAACAATTTGAAGAGTCTATCCAAAGTAGGAATCAACTGCCGTCTTCAGTCTGGAAATTATTGATAAACTTGTAAAGACTCAGCACGTCCTAGAGTCACTAAGGAAAATTAGTAAGAGACTGAAGAAACTTCCAGGTGAAGAAAATGATATTCATGAGACCTGTGAGGTTTTGAGTGACCATTCTAGTGCACTCAAGAAGCTGAAATGCAAGATGTGATCAAGAAATTTCAAGAGTTCCAAAATAAACAAGCTCTACTGGAGGAAGACAAAGATGGTGGAATGGAGCAAGCTTAATGCTACATGTCTTTTTCATTCAGGAATTGACATGTCTTTTTCATTTTTCGTTTCGCCATGAAGGAAGCAAATTTTGACTTGGTCTCCTGTGTGAGATTCAAGCAAAATAGGACTTTGATAAAATGACTATTTCATTGGGTTTTATCCTATTTTCTCTCTACTCTTTTTATTATAAATATAGAGCACATATGTATTCAAAGGGAGAGATTTTTTATTAAGAAAGCTATTGTGAAAAGAAGAGAAACTTTGTGTTTTCTTTTATCCATTTGAAGAATAGAAACGAATGATATTTTTGTAGACTTTGTGTTGTGAGATTCATTTCCCTTAAGTACTTGTTCTTATGTTCAATGGTCTTAAGTTGTTCTTCATTAGCGTTCTTGGTTATTTAATTTTTCAAGCATTACATATATTTATCTAAAACTCATGTGAATACTTCGTGATCTTTGTTTTCTTGAAGAAACATATGTTCTTATCCTTCCTTTCAAAATTATGTTTCTTCTATATGTTTTCAATCCACTCTATTCTGTAAACAGTAATGTCTTCACCTCATGTTGATATGAGCTTCGGGATTGTATCCCAACCCCCAACGGTTAGAGTAGTGTGTACATTGTAAATATTCTTTCTGCATTGTGTGTTAGATTAGTAATAAACAGTGACCTCTTGAACCTCATATTTTATCTTGACAAAATATCGAACCAATAGTTTTTGGTGACTCCATTGGGAAATACGGACTGATAAGAGCGAGAATAATCTATTGGTGTCTGGTGACTCCATATTTTCCTTATTTTTGAGAAGATACTTTCTTTGGTTCAAGCCGGATAGAAATATCTTCACTTAGTTGAGCTGAGCTAGGGTGAAACCGATCCATTCTTTGATTTGTTTTAGCATAATTTCAGTCTTTCCCCATAGCATTATATCAAGTCAAGCCGTAAGTTCTTCACTTGCTCAAAGAACTCAGATTTCTCAAGAGCAAGAAGTATTGGTGAATTGTCATGTGTTATTCTTTTCCAACACTTGGATCCCTGTACACACTCCATTCAAAAGAATGACAACACAAACTATGCCCTGGGCACAACTATTGGTCCTCTTTCCTTAACTCCACCATTGCACGAGTTACCACATGGATCGTGTAAGAACATTCCCAAGTTCAATGGTGATATGAAGCAACATCTAGATGAACAAATTACTTCCTTCATTGTAGCATGTTGTGTCCTTAGAGTGGCTCATGAAGATGTTTCGTCGGATCTTCATTGAAACATTACACAAAGGCAAGAAATGAGTGGTTTAATCACCTTCCAAATGCATGCATTACAAACTGGGCTACGACGAGGACCAAATTCGAAGCACTGTTCAAACCGGCTGAGGATTCTCATGATTTGTTAGCACAGCTCACCCACATGAAGAAAGAATCCCATGAACCCATGCGAGACTTCATGGCCAAGTTCAACAAGCTGATCGAAAAATTCCAGAACTAGTTGTTCCTACTCCAGAAAATCAACAATGCTTCTTCATCAACACTCAACCCCGTATGTGAGCTTCCTATTGAGAAGATTAGCCATCCCTGATTTGGCTACCGCTCAGTCTACGGCCATTGAAATAGAATATGATCTCATTCTCGGGTGAGAAAATCAAGGTTCTCCTCAAGGTAATATTTATTCTATGATTCAAAATATGGCTAATGATTTGATTGCTTTGAAAAATAAAATGTCTCAATAGGTGAGCAATGTTCCATATCGGGATATCCCTAGATAAATTTCAATAATACTAATGGTGCACCCACAAGAGATAGACCATAGTTGACTGCTGCTCAACCAAGGCTGGCCATCAAAGCTCCTACTATTAACATAGCAAAGAGAGATAGTGGAAGAAGATCAAGAACCATAAGAGAAAGAGTATCACAAAGCTCTCGAAGCTTCGGGATATTCTGATGAGTCTTATGACGATTCGGCTAGCGATTCCAGCAATTGGTATTTGGAATATGAGGAAGATGGATGTGAACTTGATGGTGAGTCATTTGCAGTCTTCACTCAATCCCAATCTCATAATCCAAGAAAACTAGTTGAAAGCTCCAGGGAGAAGAGCAAGGAATCCCCCATAGTCATAGCTAAGAGAGGTTTTCCTATCTCAGCACAAACTGAAAAGAAATGACCAAAAAGGTAACAACTTCCCCTCATTCTCCTTCTCCTAAGGCTAGTACCTCAGCTCAAGCCCATGTGACCAGACCTGAACCTACCATTACTCCCTCATACACTACTTTTGACATCATTGACCATGCAAAAAGAACCAAGATCCAAATGTCAGAAGTAGAATACCTTCAATCAAATCCTGAGTAGTTTGAAAAACTAGCCAAATTCATTAGAAGCAAGGCTACTGTTCCTTCATCTTCAAAAGGCCTTTTGTCAAGCCCTACTTAGCCTTCACCTCAAAACAATATGACCTCTGCTTCTTCTTCTTTAGGAAATATTGAACCATTTTATTTGTCCTTGCTCATAAATGGGTTCAAACTTAGCAATTACATCATTGACTCAGGAGCCTCCGATAATGTTATGCCCACAAAATTATCCCATGCCCTTGGGCTTACTTTGACTAAATCATATGGATGGTGTTACTCCATGGAAACCAAGCAAGTTCCCTTGATTGGTCAAATCAAATATGCACAGTTTGCATTCGTCACCTTCTCGGAGAAGAGAGTGAAAATGACCATTCTAGTTGCTGATATTCCTACAACGTACGGTATCCTCTTGGGTAGAGGTTTTTGTAAAGACGTTGGAGGTGAGATTAATATGGATTGGACCAAGGCCAAGATTCCAGTCAATGGGGTTTCTTGCGTTCTCCATCCTGAACCTCAGGAAAAGTATTTGGTCACTAAATTAGATGATCCCAAGGCTCAAATCCTGTTTGAAGATGCTGGTTTGGGAAATTACTTCATGACATCAGAGGTACCAATCTGTTGATGTCAAGCAAGAGGATGCCAATGTGATTTGGACTCTTGATTTTGATGGTAGCTGTTCAACTACTGGATCAGGCAACGCATAGTTCTTATATCTCTAGATTCTCGAGATCTTTCCCTTTGCTTTCAAGTTGCAATTTGATAACACTAATAATACAACTAAATATGAAGCTTTGTTATTAGGATTAGAAATGGCAAGAAAAAAGGGGATTCGAACCTCAAAGCTCAAGGAGATGCAGAGCTGATTGTTAATCAGGTGAAAGGAATCTATCAGGTAAAAAATGATCACCTGAGACATTACAGGAACAAAGTTTGGGACAATATAGAATGCTTTGATGCTTTCTCTATCAAGGCAGTTTTGAGAGATTATAATGACAAGGATGATTCTTTAGCCATGTCTACGTCTCTCCTCCTCCCTCATCCATAGTTCAAACAAGACACATACACCATTGAGATTGTGTATCGTCCCAGTGTCCCGGATAATGCAGCTCATTGGCAAGTATTCAACGATGATCAACAGGTGTTTTATTTTCTAGAGAAAGCTGACCATTTTAGTGAACTATACTTTGAAGGCTCAGAATCAACATTTGTGAATCTGTTTCAAATCCATATCAAGAAGTTGATGGTGAGTTCATACAGCTAAAAGGCAACAAGATTCCCAAAGGACTAGTTTCTCTAGAGGGTTTGTTTGATAAACATGACCGCTTCATTCAAAACAAAAGACAAATAGAAGGATCCTCTTCCTCGGAAGTAGATCAAGTCAATCTAGGTTCGTCTGATCAACCTCAGATGGTGAATATCAGAAATGTTGTTCCCCTAAGGAGAAAGAAAAATTCACTTCACTCCTAAAAAGATACATGGATGTCTTAGCCTGGTCCTATACAGATATAAAATTGTTCGAGTCCAAAGATGTATAGCACAAGATTCCTTTAAAGCCTAATGTTAAACCCTACAGAAGAAATAGAGACATTATAATCTAAAATCTTAGGAACCATTCTTACCAAAATCTAGAAACTATTAGATGCAAGGATTATCTTTCCGATTCACCATTCCACCTAGGTCACTAATGTCCTTCCTGTCAGGAAGAAGAATGGAAAAATATAGATTTGTGTTGATTTTAGGAACTTAAATCAGCTTCATTACAAGAAAACTACCCTTGCCAATCATGGATCGGTGTTGCAGATCACACTGATCCGAGGTGCTATCCATGCTCGACGGATTTTCAAGATATAATCAAGTTGAGGTGGCTGTTGAGGATCAACATAAAAAGGCCTTCACAACCCCATGGGGAACCTTTGCTTACAGGAGAATTCCTTTCAGTTTGATTAATACCGGAGCCACATTTTAGAGAGCTATGGACTTAGCATTCAAAGATTTGATGGGTAAATTCATAGTTGTATATTTGGACGACTTAATGGTCTTGTCTAAGAAATGGAGTGATCATTATGATCATCTGTAGCAGGTACTCTTAAGGTGCAGGCATCATGGGATTTCATTGAATCCCAAGAAGTCTATGTTTGGGGTAATGGAGGGAAAATTACTGGGTCACATCGTGACTAGAGAAGGAACTAAAATTGACCCAGAGCGAGTAAAGGCTATCCAAGGCCTTACCTTACCCACAAGTAAAATTGGAGTCCATTCCTTTTTGGAAAAGTCAATTTCCTAAGGAGGTTCGTACCTGATTTTGCCAAAAACTAAGGATATCCTTGGGATAATGAAAGGTAAAACTCCATTTCGATGGAGTACTAAAGGGAAGCTTGCATTTGATGAAGTCAAAAGGGAAATTGCTCATGCTTCCATTTTGGTATGTCCAGATTTCAAGAAAGATTTCGTTATGTACAACTATGCTTCAGCACATACAGTATCAGCCATCCTGATTCAGGAGAATGAAGAAGGCATTGAAGCTCCCATCACTTTCATGAGATATCCATTAAAGGAACATGAATTAAAGATTTCATATATTTTAAAAAAAAAATTATGTGGTGGTGCGAGTAGTAAAACATTTCAGATACTATGTGTTGAGTTCTCATACTGTTTTTCTCCTTCCTAACACTACAATTAAATTAATCTTGACTCAAAGCAAGAACTCGGGTAGTCAATAAGGTAAATCGGATAGCCAAAGTTCAAGAATATTACTTGGATATCAGACCTACCAAGTTTGTGCGAGGAAGGGGCTTGTGCCAATTGATTGTAGAAAATAATACTGAGGCAGAATGCGAAGGAAGTGAGGATATCTCCCCAGGATTGCCTATGGTGCTTTTTGTAAGCACAACAGATGAATGGTACACATATATTGCTTTCTTTTTGACTTATGGTGAGTGCCCCCCACATTTAAGCCAAAAAGAGAAGAGGACAGTTAAGTTAAGATCTGCGAGATACATTCTATGGGATGGAGGAATATATAAGAAAGGCATTGATGGTATTTTCCTGCATTGTGTCGATAAATCTCAGCAAGTAAGGCTGCTAGAATCCTTCCACAATCTAGCATGTGGAGGACATTTCTCTTCCTCTGTAACAGCTTATAAGATCCTATGGGCCAGGTACTATTGGCCTACTCTCTTTTGAGACTCGGTAGAATTGGTGTCCAAGTGTGAAGCTTATCAACAATTCGTCACGTCCGAAGTTGGTGGCCATTCCCGAAGCCTATGGTGATTGAAGAGCCTTTTCGCCAGTGGGGAATTGATTTAATTGGAACATTGAATCTTGCCTCTAGTGCCGATACACATTACGTGCTTAATGCTACGAGACTATTTCACCAAGTGGGTAGAAGCTGCGCCAATCAAGCAGGCAACCTCGGAAGCTATGTGCAAATTCCTAAAGGAAAACATAATTGTCAGATTCGGTGTGCCTCACAAGATTGTGGCTGATAACGCCTCCAATTTCTCGTCACATGAGCTAAATTTTTTTTTATGGGTTCGAATCACGCTTGCTCATTCATCTAACTACTACCCCCAAGGAAATGGTCAAGCGGAATCCAGTAACAAGAACCTGGTTACCATAATTAGAAAGTTGGTGGATGAGAACCAAAGGACATGGCACAAAGCATTGTATGATGCGTTATGGGAAGATCAGATTACTCCTAAGCAAGCTATCAGAATGTCTCCATTCTAGGTGCTATACATGATTAATGTTGAGATCCCTATCTCTAGAGTTACCAACCTTACAGCTTGGCCAAAGCAAGAGAAAGATGAGACCTTTCATAAATTCTATTGAAAAAGGGTAATGTACTTAGCCGATGGAAGATGAATGAAGAAAGGTGGCTGATCGCATTTCATATCATTAGAGAAAAGTAAAGAAGATCTTTGATAAAAATCAAAGCAACGTCACTTTCAAATTGGAGATTTGGTGCTTCTTTGGGATAAGAGAAGGGAACAAAAAGGCATGCATGGAAAGTTTGACTCTTTGTGGAAAGGACCTTTCAAGATTCATTAGCTGAATGGTGAAAATAGCTTCTACCTATCATATTCCGATGGAGAGTTGCTCCCTTTACCTTTTAGTGGTCAACATCTGAAGTTATTCCATCAGTAATGCAAGATGCTCTCTTGCATTGTATATATTTTGCTTTCTGTCATGTGTTTGCTTTTCGTTTCTTTCTTTGTTTGTTGTTTTCGAGTTTCTTCTTTCTAGACTCCGTAGCCCAATGGATAAAGCCAGAGATTCTGAGTTCTCTTCCTTTGATGTCACAAAGAAAGTCCCCAACTGGAGCCAGCTGTTATCCCATTTTTGTGATTTCACTAAAATGAAGATAATGATAGAAATTTTTTTAAAAATCTCCTAAAATGCGCTTTTAGAGAGATAGTCAGGTTTTCGGGTTTCTGGAGCATCGTAACATGTGTGGTCAAAAACATGTCATGTGTCATATGTCTTTTGAAACCTAAAACCCAATTCAACTCCTTTGTATTGGGTTTTCGGGTCTTCACAACATCGGAACATGCCTTAGCCAAAACATGCTTCATGTCACATGATTTCCAACTCCTGAAACCCGATTCACTCCTTTGTATCACATTTTGGAACCATCGAGCATCTCAACATATCATGCTTCATGTCACATGCTTCCCGAAACCTGAAACCTGAATTGGTATTAAATCCTTTGTGTTGGGTTTTCGGACACCCAAAGCATGATGACATGGCATTAATGTTGAGTTTTCGTAGTTGGCACACACTTCAACTGATGTGTAATAAATGTGGAATTTTTATAAATACTTGGATTTACATGTCATTTTTATCGATTAAAATTTTTACCCGTGCATGCTCTCCCGACCTCAAAATCTCATTTGATCTCGTGCTTGATTGCGTGGCTCATTTTTTATTATTTTTCAAACTGGTTGAAGGTATTTCCTCTATTCTTTGTTTGTGAGGTCTTTTGGATGTGTTGTTGTGATGATATTTCTAACATTCTCCTTTCTTTCCTACTAGGGTTAGGGTTTTTGGTTGTTTTATTCTTTGGGTTTTTGTTCCAATTGAGTTTGTGGTTTAGGATTCACCCTTTGTGTGTTTTCCTTTTCTTTATTCCTTGGAATATGCCTTCTTAATGTTATAAGAAAAAGAGGAGAATATAACAAAATCCCACTGTTGAAATGGAGGAGAATTTGAATGTCCTAACATCACAAAAACTCCGACCCTCTATTTTTGGGTTTTATAGGGTGCTATACAATTTCAAAGTTCCACAGTTTGTCAAGTATTTCAGTGTGTCAGACATCCTCTAGTTTCCGACAAGAGTTTCCACAGTTGATTGGGTCTTGTGGCGTATCATGCATTCAAAATTCTTTCAACATATCCTAGTGTTGCGGGTTTGGCAAGTCCTCGACACCTCCCAGGTGTTGCGGGTTTTGTAGGGTGATCTACAAGCTCGACTTCCACAGTATTTTAGGTTTTCCTCGGGCCGACATTCAAGCATCTCCCGACATCTTTGATTTTCGGCAAGTGTCTCAAAGCTTTTCCGACTACTCGACATCTCATATCTTCTGACATGTTCAGCTGATTGTTGGGACTTCCCAAGTGTCCGACACCTACTAATCTCTGATACTCTCTGTAGTGCTTCGGGCCTGTGGGATTGCTAAGTAGGCCTTCAAACCTGAAGTGTCCAAACCAGAGGTGATCAGTACAATCCTTCTTCAAAATTCCTCATGTCGATCCTGGACCATCACAGGATAAATTAGATAAGTCTGGGAAGATGAAGTACAAATTCAGGAAGGTGGAGTCCCCTTCCTACATTGATTGTAACTATGATATCCAGGATACAAATCTCGAAATATAGATATGGAGGATTTTTGGAGTAGAATCAAGAGTTCATCTGAGGCCTCTTGGATGAAATCTATAGCTGGCAGTGGCCTCCCTCTTGCAGTAGGATTCCCTATGTCTACTCAATGCCCTGAGTTTGTCTTGACATCCACTTCTAACTATGACTCACTTTCTTGTTCAGTAAGAAATCAAGTGGGAGAAGTCATAGTCCAGTTATATGGAGGATACTTTGAAAATCTTCTTAGATTGCAAAAATTTGAAGAATATGTGGACTTGAATCTTCAATCAGCTCATAAGGTCTGAGAAAATGACCAAGAAGACTATATTAAGCATGTGAATAAGAATTTCCCGATCAATGCCAAGCCGGATGTCTCTACGTTTCCAAGAGTTATTCCTAGAAGTGATTTCATCCAAGAGATCAACGACATCATTACTTTGTTGAGCCGTGGTTTTGGATTGCACGAGTCAAAAATTTCCAAGGATGGATATACCAATTCATGGTCATCATTACGAAGAATCAGCAAGGAATTGATTGGGGTAGTCCTATCGCTGATGAGGTAGACTCCCAAATACAAAATTTGTTGACTACGTGCAAGTTCTATATGTCCTCATATGTCATCTATGCAGCAGACTGGTATGAGAAATTATCCAGGCTTGGATACGAAGGGGAACAAGGCAGCCGAACATGTCTACCAAAGCATTTTCCTCAACTAACAATAAAGGGGTCCGAGGACCAATTCAGGAGATTGAATGATGCTTTCTTCTATGAGAACATCTCAGGATGAACCCCGAACTAAGGAAAACAAGAGTCTCTAATGAGGCATGGGCTGAAGTTTCAAAATGGGGTTGTGTCTTCTTACAATTTAAGAAGTTCACATATCTTCGAGTGGTCATGTAGCCAGGTGACCCTTTCTGACCACCTAGGTACCTAGGAGACAAGTTGATTCTAATGGATTTGTGCAGTGCAATTGTTGGATTTCCAAAAGTTATAACAAAGTAATTACAACGCCAAGATATCCTTTCCAATTTCTATTGGAAGATACACCTACTCAACAAAGGGTAAAGGCCAAAAATGTAGTGCATGAGCTTCAAGAGAAGTTAAAGAAGAACATGAAGCAGAGAGACAGATTTGACTTCTAGGGTGTCCTTAAAACATATGGAACCTTGTACCTATGTGTGCCAAGCATAGAGGACATCTGGATTGATCTTCGTGATGAAGTCACCATCAGAAGAAAGGATCATAGTAGGTTAACACTTGAAGAAATTCAGACACTTGAGCTCGCTGACATCCCAGAGGGCACTATTGACAATGAAAGCATTCTAGATCCTTCATACGATGGACTGAATGAAGATCAATACGTCTTCCCTACTATTGATTGGTCCATCGGTGAAAAGGCCTCTATTACGGATATATCAGCTCTGATTCTCACTCACACCAAGGCATGGCTCACTTCTTGGGGAATGAGTTACAAGGAGAAAATTTTCTCAAAGTTGGTTGCTTTGGAAGCGGGGCCCTCCAAAAAGGAAAAGGACAAAATATCTTCCAAAATACCTATAAAGTTCAAATTTTTCAAGATGGGAGGAGAACAAGTGGCTACTTCCTCTGCGCTACTCAAACTAAAACGGTGAATATACTGATTCGCCAACCCAACCTGAAATAGGATAAATTTCTTTGGAGGTAGAGGGTAGCCAACCTTTGATTTCACCATTTTTGATTGCTCATCTAAAGTCAGGTTTGTCTCTTGCTTCCCAGTGCCTTAGCTTCAGATTCTGTAGGGATGAGCTTAAAGGGAAAGTGGAGCAGATGATCAAGTGTTGCTCAAACTTTCAAAGCCCTCTGAATCAACACCATCATCCTCCACTCCTATGCCTATATTGTTTGATTTCTCATCGCCCATGATTGAAAATATCAATGAAAAGGGTAGAATGGTTGATGAATGGGTGCAAAGGTTGCTCCTCCAAGGAAAGGGAGTCATTGAGGCTTCATCCGAGTTTTATAAGACCTTAAGAAATACTCAAAAGGAGGGAGAAAAAATGGATGAAGATTTTTCGAGGAGATTGGAAACATCAAGCCAATGTTGGAAGCTCTTAATGCAATGAACCATGTCCCATCCTATATCTTGGTTGAAGAAGGGGTTATCCCTCACATGGATATGCATTTCTAGCTAACCAAGGCTATAAGATTCAGAGTGAAGATTCTCAACGAGGCCTCAGAAATTAAGGGAATCTAGAGATCAATTGGTGGAGGTCATCGCATATTGAAGAAGAACTCTCCAAGATCTTTCCCAAGGTATTGGGTGCAGGCTCGAGTCTTTTATCTGCTGATGAGTTCCACCAGCAATTTCAAAAGTCTATCCAGCAGGAATCAACTGCCGTCTTCAGTTTGGAAATTATTGATAAACTTGTAAAGACTGAGCACATCCTAGAGTCACTAAGGAAACTTAGTAAGAGATTGAAGAAACTTCCAGGTGAAGCAAATGATATTCACGAGACCTGTGAAGTTTTGAATGACCATTCCAGTGCACCCGAAGAAGCTGAAATGCAAGATGTGATCAAGAAATTTCAAGAGTTCCAAAATAAAGAAGCAATGTTGGAGGAAGACAAAGATGGCGGAACGGAGCAAGCTTAATGCTACATGTCTTTTTCATTCAGGAATTGACATGTCTTTTTCATTTTCGTTTCACCATAAAGGAAGCAAATTTTGACTTGGTCTCCTGCATGAGAGTCAAGCAAAATAGGACTTTGATAAAATGACTATTTCATAGGGTTTTATCCTATTTTCTCTCTGCTCTTTTTATTATAAATATAGAGCACATATGTATTCAAAGGAGAGATTTTTTTATTAACAATGCTATTGTGAAAAGAAGATAAACTTTGCATTTCCTTTTATCCATTTGAAGAATAGAAATGAATGATATTTTTGCAGACTTTATGTTGTGAGATTCATTTCCCTTAAGCACTTGTTCTTATGTTCAATGGTCTTAAGTTGTTCTTCATTAGCATTCTTGGTTATTTAATTGTTTCCAAGCATTACATATATTTATCTAAAACTCGTGTGAATACTTCGTGATCTATGTTTGCTCGAAGAAACATACGTTCTTCTCCTTCCTTTCAAAATTTTGTTTCTTCTATATATTTCTAATCCACTTTATTCTCAGAACAAGAATGTATTCACCTCATGTTGATATGAGCTTCAGGATTGTATCCCAACCCCCAATGGTTAGAGTAGTGTGTATATTGTAAATATTATTTCCACTGTGTTTTAGATTAATAATAAACAGGCAGCCTCACCTATCTTTAAGGAGGGATTTTATATCATGTACTATGGTTGAACCTCATATTTTGTCTTGAAAAATATACAACCAACAATAGGGAACATTTTACCATTTTTCACTTCAACCATGATCTTAAATCATCATGGAAATAAATAAATACCATGATAAATATAATTTCCATTTATTTTGTGAATCCTTTGGACAACCTTGTCCTAAACTCGAACTTCTTTAGAAACTGACTTGTTTAAGTGGGGTCCACTCTTTACCACATTCTTTACGATACCTTTCTGAAACCTCGGAGGAGTTTTATACATTATAAAATCATTATAATATCACTAAAAATACATTATGGACATTTATGAAGAAAATATATTCTACCACTTTCAAGCAAGGGTTATGAACTCACAAAAATATGTTTACCTTCTTAACATTCATTCATAGAAATGTGACGATGAAATGTCCTCATTTTTTTGTGAAATATTATAGAATTGATGTAGAAACATACCTAAAATAGAAAATATCCATTCAAATCATGAAATTCATGGTGATTATTAGAAGATGTAAATTGAGTTAGAAAACACTCTCTCTTGGACCATATTTCACCAAAAACAACACAACTTGCAAAATATAATTTATAATGACTCTAAATTTTTCTCACATCTCAAAGACACCCCTATACACCATATATAATCATCATCATAGCTTAAATATTTCTCTATATTCTTATCTCATCTCGTTTTCATGAATATCCCATGGGAATTTATATGGTTTAGGCTAGGGTCGACTGAAATATCACTATAAGTCATTAGGAAAACTCTCAAAAAGTTCCTAACAATATTTATACACCATGAAACACTTACCTACATACATCCATGAGTTCACATAGCTCCAAAACTCAACCTCATACCTCCATGCACCTATAATTAGTCTTCAACCCGTACGTACACTCTAAAACTCATGGGATTTCCTAAACACTCCCCAAACTTCTCTCCATGTTGCTACCAAGCTCTTGAAGCAACCAAAGAAATAACACTAACATGCACCATCACCTAGGATAGTTAGGTCACCTAATTAGGCTAACTAGACCAAATCAATCTCATTTAATCACCTCATGACATCGCTTAAATTTTGAATCTCCATGTCACCATAATACTAATAATCCTCTAACCCTAATCCATCATCCTCTTTTTCATTAATAGGTTTTTATATCAATGACAACACCTAGAACACAACATGCTAATAATCTACCCCATTTTAATTGATGGAAAAAATCCTTAACTTCTACCCATTTTTACATTAATGTCAAAGCATACCTGTAATTGCATTATCATCACATTTCTCACCTTCATAAGGTCACCTCTTTGTTGGAAAAATACAAAAATTCTTCATACTATCTCACAAGCTAGTCATTTCTTCCAAAATTTGAGTTTGTCTTCTTTCAAAGCATTAAAACATCGTACTCCCCTATGAAAGAGCATATAAAAACCCAATTCATTCCAAAAATGATGATATACAACTGAAAATGACTTTCTTACCTCTATCTTAAGTGAAATTATCACACGACCTCTTTATTTTTGCTTAATAATATGATTTCATCACCTTATATCGTGTTTTGACTTTTTAATGAATTAGAAGCACTATAACAGACCTAGAATTTCTTACATACCTCATCCTTGTGCCAAAATCAGGATTTTAGGGATTAGAACATCAAATTAATCTTTTAATATTTTGATAAAGAATAGTTTTTACTAGTTTCTTACATACCATGTCCTTACACCATTTGTAGGGAAGAGTTCCCTAAAATCATCTTTCAGTTCAAAGTAGACCAATTTTGACATGCTCTAAGATCTCAATCTCATAATGATATGACTACTCACAAACCCTTCTAGACTCATGTCACTCTTCTCTAGAGGAAACCACAAAAAATAAGTTCCTTACCTTGATTTCTTTCCTTAAAGGAGGATCAAACACTTCAATACTATCCAAAAGATTCATCTCGGTCTTTAATCCTCCTTACCTTGTTGTCAAATTGATTTGAGTAAAAATCCTTAGTTACCTTTTGCAATGTAAAATAAATAATGATTTCATAGATCTTATAGTATTGGTAGAAATATTGAGTATCCATTTACCTCTATTTGATAATCATAACTCCCTATGACCCAAAAGACTCTTATAGACCCCGTGACACTCTATTTTTTCTTCTCCAATATGACACTTCACTTATGCAAACAACTATCCATGTAAGACAGAATATTATCTATGAAAGTTACTTTTTCCTTACCATTCAAGTATTTAAAACACCTTGTACTCTTAATTATATGAAAAAATAGTCATCCCGTCTTGATGAACTAATCAAACCTATAGCATCAAAAATCTTCATCCATATACCTATTGTAACTCTGTCACATTACTTAGACCCAATCATAGATTGATATAATAAAGCAACATGGGTCACATGGATTCAACTTCATGAGGTAGATAGCACTTTAAATTCCCTTAATCAGATTTCATGAAGAAAGACCCAATAACCTTTCTTACTAAGTTTGTACAACTACTATTTGAAGCTTCTACTACATTGTACCTACTTCACATGAAGAAACTCAGCCACATACCTAAATTTAATACACTGATTTATTAAGTTTAGGTACACTCCATTCAACCTTATTTTATACCTAATGATTTTTAATCAAGACTTCCATTGTCTCCCCATGTCTCATTGGCCTCTTACATGCATGTAGCATAATGCATTATATTGTTGGAAAGGAGAATTTAATTCATTCAAGTGCATGGATTCAATATTATAAGGATTGCAACTGGTATTTTTTCATTTATAATGAATTACTCCTATAATCCAACTTCAACTCATTTCATCTCACTAAAATCATCCTATCCAACATGCCCTAACTAAAATTCTTCATTCATTCCCTTGAAACATTGTTATAGCTTCATGAATGAACCCATAAATCTAATATTACCTCATTAATGATCTTACATAATCTCAACATACCTATATTATATCTTCACAATCCATTCTAAGCCAAAGAAGAGTTTCAAACTATATTTACAACTCTTTTACCCGGAGGTGACATTTTTCCTATCCCGGAAGCATCATTCCTCAATCATGACACTCTTTAATCCTCCATGGTTTTATCAATATTAAACCATATTCTTAAACATTCTATAAGATGTGAATCATACTGATGATATCACAAGAATTACTCAAACCATTGTAAGTCAAAATACTTAGTATATATACCTTGAATTCTTCATATCCGATCACCGTGACAATCATGATTACCCTCTATTGTCTTCATTAGAGTTTTTATCCTTCTTTTAAAATAATAATTCTCACTAATTTATGTTGAATGTCAACTTAATCATAATTCATTCAATGAATGAAATTATTTTTGAGGATCACATTGTGTGTAGATAACCCCTTATCCAATTTTCTCTTCTCTATTTTTCTCACACATAGTCTACTAGCCCTATCTCCATGCATTCCTGGGCATAATTTTCTCTCATCAAACCTTCATCACATAACTCAACCACTTTTGACTATCCATTTTCTAGTTCCTCATGACTACAATGTATTAGAATTAGTTTCAAACTCTAGAGACCACTTCTTTTAAAATTTTGACCTCTTAATTAGGCTTGTGCACTCTGTGCAATACTCGAGAATTGAAAATTTCATGAACTATGAAGAACCAATGATGTCTTGATATATAAATCCATAAAAATAATTTGGAGGAAGATGTCACTATTATACATTCAAAATTTGAAGGATTTAATCAACCTCTAAGTCCTTCTTTTCATAGGTACTCTTTAAACCCTAGAAAGGATTCCTTAGAGTCTAGTATATATAACTTATCTAACACTTGATATTTGACACAACTATTCATTATTTTTATAAATATTTAGACACTCATCACACTTTCTTATTGAGGTACACACACTTGACATGCTTTGGCACACATAAACACACTTGTCAAAATCCCGCATACCGACACATAACTTTGATAAGAACTCGCAATAAAATTAGCAGCCATCAACTTAGCCATCTTGCTTGACACATTGATGACTTGTTGGTTAGAGAAATTAGCTTAGTGTCATATATGAAAAAGGATTATATGTAGGAGTATATGTATGTGGAAGGAAAGGATAGTGCATAAGAGGCACATGCGGAGGTAACATGGATTAGCACTGAGGAAGTGCACACAAATGCAACAGAAAACCCTTAACTAATTTTCCAATCCATTGATAAAAATAGGGAAAGTAGTGTAGGAATGGAAACTAAGAAAAGGTTACAATCCCGATGAATTTTGGGAAATAAAAGGGCATAATGAGGAAAAGCACATGTAAAAAAGGAAATGAACCATACACAAGTTAAAACTAATAAAAGGATTAAAAAAGTTCTATATTTAGGATAATATATTATTAGCATAGGATGTAAAACATGCAATCTATTTTTGTAAGCACACCGTTATTAGGAGAGTGTATGGGTGTTGAAGGAAATTCCCACCCCTATATATATATGTAATATATGTATTTTTGAGGATGATCAGGAATGTACAAGAAGAGTTATGTTGTTGTGACATAGATCTATAGTTGCTATTTACACGCATAGACATGTGTAACATCAGATTACCTATTATATGTATTATCTTATGTGATGTAATGAATCCTAGTTTGAAATGGATACTTGTGGTTGGATAATGATACTAGATACGTCCTCGAACATGGTGTATTAGTGTTGCATTTGATCTTAGTTCTTGTTTAAATTAATTAAGTATTTTTATTATTATATGTGTTGATGAGTTGCCATGGTTATGATGATTCTCTCAGTGCATGAATGAATATCTGGATTATGAACATGGAAATTATGCATGTTAACCTTATGATATGAATAACAAAGGAGGGACTTGGTGGTTACACATGCCTCATGTGATTGTTCAAATATTTCTGAATGAGGTTCCAAAATGCATAACAATTCAAGAGGCAAACAAAATACTATATTTTGATTCTATTGTTAGGACCTCTTTTTAAAATATCTACAGGAGGTTACATGCAGATGGTGTATTGACTGCGTTTTGAGAGTATTGAGATTTTTGGAGAAGATGAGCAAGAGGTGTTATCATAGAGATATAGTATTAGACCTGGATTTATTGCATAAAATTGGATGGAGGATAATATGTATGATTGTTTGTATGAGACGTTCTTTATCTTCGTCCGAGTAGAGTTGTACTAGTGGTTGGTGTTGGCATGCTACTGCATAAGTGTTGTCATTGATGCAAAACCTTATTAATGACAAAGTGGATGATGGAGTAGGGAAAGATGATTCTCGAGTGATGAACACATATGTTTCAAGTTGTTTCATGGGTGCGTATGATGTTTCACTAAGGATTTCTTATTCTAGCTAGCCTATTTAGATGGCCTAATTAGCCTAGGTGATAGTGTATGGAGGTTGGAGCTTCTTGGTGAATTAATAATCATGATGACATGATGGATAACATGTTTTAGGAGTTCTTTTTCACTCACATGAGATTTTGGATGCGATACAGGATGGTGACTATGTTTCGATTCTTATTTGAAGAAATTATGGATGTTAGGAGGCATGAGGTTGAGCTATGGAGATATATGATCTCATGGATTCATGTATGTAGTTTTATCACAATGTATCAAGTATGTTTAGACCATTTTTGGTGCTTTTATGATGTGTTCTGAGGTTATTTTAGTTGACCCTAGCCTTTATAAAGAAAAACCCTAAGGGATAAATTTGCAAGTATCCATGGTTAGAAATATTGAGATATATTTGTAACATGGTGATGCTTGTAAATATTATTAGGGTGTGTCATAATGTTGTGGGAAAAATTTCATGTTTCTATGATGAGTATTTTTGCATGATACATTAGTTTTTATGAAACAGGGTATTTGGTAGTGTGTTTTCTAGCTCGATTTGGACCTTCTGATGCTCACCATGAATTATGAAATTGCATGGTACCTTGTGGCATTCATATATTTTTATATCTTTATTTTTATAAATTTTCACAAAAATAATGACATAGATTGATCATCTAGTGTTTATGAACAATCATTAAGAAGGTAAATTGGTTTTAAACTCTAGTAAAGAGTAGTCTATAGAAAACTGTATATACTGAGCTTGTTTTAATATCTAGAGAAAAGGTGATGATTTTAATAAGTAGATAACTCCTCCAAATTTTCATAAATGTATGGTAGAGGTCATGGTGATGAGTGGACCCCACTCAAACATGTTATTTTTTTAAGATATTTAGTTTGGGACAAGGTTGTCCAAAGGAGTAGAGAAATTAATGACCATTGTTTGATTTATGTGAGTTTTCTTGATGTTAAAATAGTTTTCAAGTCACTAGGATGTATAAAATTTGAAAAGTGTTCCCTATTTAGGTTAACTGGTCAAAGGGCGCTTTTGGCAAAAGTTAAAAGAAGTCTTCAAGAAATGGACATTACAGGAGGCCCGGTGGAGTTAGGAGGTGATTAAAGTTGTTTTGGAAAGAGGATTTAGAGATATTTATAGTTATATAATTTTATATTCATGATGAAAATTTTTCCTATGGTTTCTAGGTAAGGTTATAGAAAATAATAGTTTTGGATTTCTAGGACAAACTGATTTTTCAAAAAGTTTGAGTTGGTTGGAGCATGAGATGGATTGGGTGATGCTTTATATCACCTGTAATGTGAAGAGGGATGAATTTTTATCCAATGAATCCATTATGAGGTCTTGAAACTTTAAATAAGGGTGTAAACCAATTGTATTTGTAAAAATTTTTTGGGTAGCTTGATTTGGTGAAGGAAAAGTTGATGTAGTTTGAACTAGTGGATGTTTCATGAGCTCTAACTTGTTTAGAAGTGTTATAAATGCTATTTAATTTCCACCCGGGGTAAAATTCCACATATAAACTGTTCTTGGGTGAAATTGAGGCAAAAAAGTGAAGACAGGTGCTTAAAACAAGTGTTTTGTGAAGGTAATCAGGCACTAGGCCCATTAAACAAAATAATATGATTGGTTCATGATAATTGAGACCATGTATGATGTTTAAATGTTATTTTAAAAAAATTTGGTGATTTTTAATACATGAATAAATATATTTTTGGATTAGGAG
This sequence comes from Taxus wallichiana var. yunnanensis, assembly GCA_018340775.1. Taxonomy (NCBI): domain Eukaryota; kingdom Viridiplantae; phylum Streptophyta; class Pinopsida; order Cupressales; family Taxaceae; genus Taxus; species Taxus wallichiana. The sequence continues at coordinate 222,830,237 of CM031240.1, read as the reverse complement.
ATTTTTTCATTCTAATGCATGGGATTTGAGGATTTTTGGTGCATGGAAGAAGGGTTTTTCTAGGCCGACCCATATGGGTCACTTGTAGATATTATGAAAATTATATGGGATGTTTTAATGATGTATTGGTAGTGAAAAATGAGGGGAAAAGTATTGGTTTGAATTTTATTCATGGAGAGGATATTAAATTGATATTATGCACACATTGTTGCCAATATTTTTGAAACCCTTTTATCTTCTATTGAAGAACCATTTTCCAAAAAGAAAAAACCCTTGAGCATAGCTTCCAAAATCCCTAGAATTTCATTCTAGGTCAGTAGCTGGTTTTTTTTTCATGAGGAGGATTTTCGTGAAGCAAAGATGGTGATGTTTCTTTGATGGCAATTTGAAGAAGGATGGAAAATTTTGTGTTATGTGTTTGAATGTTATTTCCTTAGCATGTTGATGTCATTTTCAGGTTTCTAAAGTATTTTTAGATCTGATATTGAGTTGAAGTAATTTTCAAATAAGTATATGTTCATATAGATCTGATACAAGGTCGATTGTCTTGAAATCTCTTCCTTGTATCTTGTTGACTATTATTGAAGACCTCAATCCATTGTGATCTAATTTGAATATCAATAAAGTGTGATGACCTGATTTGAATAAATATACGTTGTTTTTGGGATATCTTATGATCCTTTATTTGAGTATGTTTCATGGTGAATTCTATTTTCTTGTGATTACACATTGATGTTTGTACTTCATGAGGTTGTGTGCTTTTGGTTTTGAAGTATAGTGTGAAAGGTTTTATTAGGGACTGATCCCCGCCCCATTTCATTCCTTGTCAATTTCAAAAATTGGTATCAGAGAATGCCCTTGGAAGTATCCTAACAAGCTAGGGGGATGTAATTGGTGACAATGATGTGGGACATGGAATGCATAAGGCATACTATTGATGATTGTGAAGACAAGTTGGACATATTGATTACATCCAAAGATGAATTACTCAATGTTTCAAAGACTCAACTTGAGAAGGCCCTAGAAAAGATGAAGATAAAGAAAGAACAGTGTCTCAAACATGAGGCTTAGAAATTGGATATGAAGAAAGAGCTATTTACTATTCCAAGTAAGGTATCATATTTCCATGAAAGTTTAGAATTTTTGAATAACATATTAGGAAAATATAAGGCATATGGTGATAGAAATAGTCTACATTTCATGGAGGATTCCTCCAAAACAAAGAAAAATGAAGAATAATCAAGTCAATGATCTAATGAAATAAGGCATCCAAGAAAGGGAGAGAGTTCAAAGCTTCCATCTCATGGAAGATCATCTATTATGAAACAAAATACATATAGGTATGGTGTTTTTCATGGTAATTTCTATAAGTGTGGTGTTTATGGACATAGAGCTAGCATGTGTATTCCTAAGGTTGAAAAGAAGGATGATTACAATGTAAAGTTTAGGAACACCATTGTGAAGGAAAGAAGGAAGAGGAATGTCGAGGCAAGATAGAGAAAAATATATGTCAGAGATATGGAATTGAATGCTATATTTGTCATGAAAAGGGACAACTTACAAAGTATTTAAAAAATGGGCCCCCAAACACAAAATGGTATGTAAGAAAGTTCATTGGATATTGCTATACTTGCAATGGTTATGTAAACATAAGTATTGAGTGCAAAATAATTCAAGTGTAATTTTTTAGGTGTCACAAGGTAGGGTGCATTGCAAGGTTTTATGAAGCAAGATAGTTGAAGAAAGAAACTCATGGATCCAAGCAACAAGTTCAAAAGTACAAGAAGAAGGAAGAGGCTAGTCAAAGTGCTCAAGAGGATTCTAAGAGTGTGACTGATCAAAAGTAGTATGTTGTGACAAGTGAGGGATCACAAAATAGTATATTAGTCATGGATCCAAAAGAAGTCTTGAGACCTTGTTAGGTCTCTCATATAGCCCCTATGTGATGATATATACCTCTACTAGGATTCTTAGAGGTGTCTTAGTTCCAATGAAAGCTTTGGATTGAGGAGGAGATGTCTTGTCTTGTATGTGTGTTTCTTCTCCATGATGTTGAGGTTTGTAAATTTAATTCACTTAACATGTTCATGTGGATCTAAGTGATTAATCATATTGTGTAATTCAAGTTTTAAGTCTTGTTGTCTTCATGAGTACATATCTATGGTCTTGAAGTCTGATTCTACATTATCATGGTGTATGGTAAATTTGAGATGAATTAGTGTCCAAGATTCATGATATTGTCTTGCAAAATGTTTTTTATGTCACTCCATTCATGAGAAAATTATATATTAAAGTTTTTGTAGTTGTTTGTCTTGATGGATAAATTTTTGGTCCTGGGTTATCTCAAGTTGATTGGTCTAAAAAAATGGATTTTCACGGGATGATCATAATTAGTAAATTCATGAATCATTTATGTATCATGGTATATGAAGTATGTAGAGCTTTGTAGTGATTTCAAATGGTGAGTTATGATGTGCGTTGTCTCTTTTAGTCTATAAGGTCATCCATTAGTCTGTCATGATCTCTTTGTGTTTTCTATGTCTAAGTGCTCTATGTACGAGGTTTTCATTATAACTTCAGGTTCCCTAATGAATTGAAAATATAATTTTAATGTTTGGTTCACCATCATGCATATTGATTTATTCAAACATTATGAAGAATGAGGGTCTCGTGTAGAGTTCTTGAAGACTAATAAGGAAAAATCAAGGAGATTATAGGTATGCAAATAATGCACAATCTTACAAATCAATCTCAAAAGCTACTAAGGATATTAGAAGATGTGGTTATTATTGATAAAAATTGCACAATAATACGAGAAATAAATTTTACGAATAATAATATATACAAATTAAGAATTGATTCGGGATATCAATTACAATGATAGAGGTTGCATTTTATAATGTTTGATCTCCTAAAAAGGTGGATTCAAACTTCATCTTCAATACCTCATATCACTCTCCATGAATCTCTCAAACCTATCTCCTAATATCTCTCAAACCAAAATAGCTATGGGAGTTCTTTATTCAACAACTTTACTCACACAAACTATTAACTATATTATTAATATGAGTTGTATTAACTCATTATTAATAATATTACAATTTATTAATAATGTTACACAATATATTTGTAACATAACTATTTTTTTGACCAAATTTGAGCTCTTGATCTCAATTTTTATGCATTTTGAGGTGTCATATCATTATATGGTTCCGAGTATGCATATTGTCCGATACTGATGAAGTAGTTATTGGTGAGATAGTAGTTTGTGGTCTCTAAAGCTAAAAATATATAAAAATTATCTATATAAGGAGTATTTCATGATTTAAAATGTTTCGACATCTCTATCAATGCCAAAATTTCATGGAAATCATGACAAGTACATTGAAATTTTTAGTAGTAATGGAAAAGAACTAATTGTCAAATGTACAAAAGTACATTCTGGGTTTGTCTCCTTTTTTGTATGCATATTAAAGGCTCTTTGAGGTTTTATTTTGGCCAAATGGGTATACATAATGGGTAAAATTTCATCATGAAGATGTGAATGTAAAACGTTAGATACTAAAAACCTATACACCAAAGCTAGTTGTTTGAGTTCACAATATGAAAGGATGTAAGTAGTTGGAAATGAGTAAAGATAATCTTATTAGATTCTTATATACATGAATATAATTCATATATATAAGTGCATCCTTGAATTTTCTATTAATAAGCTCTTATCTAGTAGGAAAATTATTGGATCTTGATGTGGCCAAGATCTCGTGAATATGAAAGTTCATTGTACTTAGTGCATGGTGAAAAACTTCTATAAGTATGAAATGTTTGTCCAACATATTCTTTGATCATCAAAATCAACTCGGGATGTTTGTTTCTTAAAGAATGTTAAGTTGAAAGATATGGGAATATGTATTATTGTACCTAGAAAGGAAGAGAGACTTTCATGAGTAGTTTCAAATTCCAGTTCTAAGTTTTAAAGGTAATGGATTAAAGAGTTGTCCAAGAAGATATTTGTTAATTTAAGGTCCCAACTGATTAGTATATACCTCTTGGTTTCATCAATGTCAAGAAACGTAAGACTCTTGTTATGAAAGAGTGATTTCTTATTTTTCAAGACTATAAAAGAATCTAAACCCTCAACTAGGGTTTTAAAGGAGAAAAATTGGCTTCTTTTGAAAATAAATCAAGGAAATTTAATAAATCATAAATAAAATAACAGTCCTATGATTGGGTAAATAGTTTATAGAATGAATCTCAGCTACAGAGGTATTTCTCGTTATCATTTCCTTATGTTTTTGGAGACCTTAAACATAGTTACATGTATACAATGAAAATTAAGATTAAAATGAAGTCATAAGATATTTTAGGAACCTTTGAACTCTATTAAGATGGTCTATTAGGAGGTATATGAGGTGAAATCTATTAGTATGTGTATATTAGTTATCGACTGCATGCACCTTTGTCACAATGAGTAAATAAAGGTATCCAAGTAATAATAAGGTATGAAGGTAGTTGTATTTGAAAGTTACAAGATGTATTTGGTATCCAATAAGATTGATCAAGATGGTTGATCATGGTGAATAATTTTACTATACTCATTACCTATACTTCGATCAAAAGATGGTTCAAGATCTCAGCTTGGTTTTCCACAGTTTCACAAAGGACAAGAAAATATTCTTCTACAGGTGTATATGCTACTTAGGTGTGTAATTTTTCTTCATGATAGGGGTAGCCTATGGTTCTCTCCTTGAAGGTCATCTCAGTGCATTCATGCACTAGAAGTGTATGCCTCTTGTCAAAGTTGAAGGCTAAGTTGATGTTTTGTTTGTCTCTAGTATACAAAGACTTGAAAAGATGTTGTCACATGTGGATAAGGTGTATATGTACGTACTAAAGTCAGAGGGAGCATGAATGTAAGTTTCTTGAAGATGGATTGATGTTTCCAAGGAAAAAAGGTATGATATGGGTGTTTTATTCTTTGGTTAGTTGAATTTGGTCCTTGAATGCTCTATCCGAGTCAAATATGACATGTCAAGATTAAAATGGAGCTTTAGGAAGAGCCAAAGTAATTATTTTTTTTCTTCCTGAGTTATCAATGTAAAATGAATGATTCTATGTTTCTCTACTAGTGATTTTTGCATTAAGCCTAGGGGAGTTGTGAATTGCAGGTTAAGGTGTGAATGATGTTCTTGAGCACATGTCAAGTTTTGATCTAAATTTATTGAAGTGTTACTTTAGGGATCTCAGTCCTTGTGTGAGGTAGTGAGAAAGAAATTGTATTGACAAGATATATATATGCCTAGAAAATATAGTGTAAGCTCAATAAAAGAAGTTATGGTGGATTTATCTTCTCGTATATGACATTGTTGGTATGTCCATGGTGTATTTGATTCAGATAGTGTTATGCTAGTTGGCTTCATGATGTGAAAAACATTTTATTTGTGAAAATGGATACTTTTGCATGCATATAAGGTGAAGTATGAATTTTTAGAACAATGCAAAGGTAATTATTTTTCTTTATTCATGAGTTTTTGCAATATTAGATGGTTTATGTACTTTTCCTAGGGGGAGTGTTTTCTTTACATGCTTACAAAGAAGGAAACATTAGCTTTTGAGTGAAATTCAAGGTTTTTAAGCTTACTTGAGAGAACCTTGGTTGATGTTTATAACCAAGAGGTGATCGTATGAGGTTTAGAAATGTGAATAACATGAAGGTAAAGTTATCATTTGTCATTAATGTAAAAGGGGGAGAATTTCAAGTGGTTTTCCATTAATGACAAAGGGGGAGATTATGGCATGATATTGCATAAGTGTTTTCATTGATGAAAAACTCATTAATGAAATATTGGATGATGGATTGTGGTTAGATGATTCTCCAAGTGATGAAGATACATGTTTAAATTTTTTTCATGGGTGCACATGATGTTTCACTAAGATTGTTTGTTCTGCAAGCCTATTCAGTGTGCCTAGCCATCCTAAGTGATAGTGCATGGACGTTAGAGATTATTTGTGACTTAAAAATCATGATGAAATGATGGATAGAATGTATTGGGAGTTTTGGTCACTCACATGAGCTTCAGGATGCGATGATACATGACTATGTTTCGATTCTCATTTGAAGCATGTATGGATGGCACTAGGAGGTATAAGGTTGAGGTATGGAGAAATACGAGCTCATGGATGCATGTATGTAGTTTTATATTTATGTATTAGGTATTTTTGGACCATTTTTAGTGTTTTCATGATGTGTTTTGAGGTTCCTTCAAATTGAACTCTAGCCTTTACAATGTAAAAACCCTAAGGGCTAGCTATGCAAGTCTTAGTGGATAAAACTATTGGAGATATTTATAATATGTTGATGATTGGAAATGTTATTATGGTTTATTTTTATGATATGGGAAAATTTTTAGGTTTCCATGATGATTATTTTTCATGATACATCAATTTTGGTGAAACAGGGTACTTGGTAGTGTGTTTTCTAGCTCGATTTGACCTTCTGATGCTCACCCTAAATTATGTGATTTTCATGGGACCTTATGGATTTCAAGGATGTTTATATATTGAGTTTAGAAGGTTTCAAAAAAATAATTAGGTAGTTTGATCGTCTATTTTTTATGAACAATCGTTAAGAAGGTAAGTTGGTTTTAAACCCTAGTAAAACACTATCAAGACTAGTCTACGTAAAACTATATATACTGATCCTATTTTGATTTATAGAGGAAAAATGATGATTATAATATGTAGATTACTCATTAATATTTCTAGAGAGGTATGGTAGAGGTCATGGTGACAAGTGTACCACAATTAAATAGGCAGTTTCGATGAAGTTTAGTTTGGGACAAGGTTATCCAAAGGAGTAGAAAAATAAATGACCATTGTGTGATTTATGTGATTTTTTATTGATTTCAAAATAGGTTTCAGGTCATGAGGATGCATAAAAATGGAAAAGTGTTCCCTATTTAGGTTGACTAGTCAAAGGGCAGTTTTGGGGTAGTTAGAAGTAGTCTTTAGTAAAATGGACATTGCAGGAGCTACATGTGGAGTTAGGAGGTAAATAAAGTTTTTTGGAAAGAAGATTCATAGATATTTCTAGTTGTATAAGGATTTATTCATGATGATGAGTTTTTATATGGTTTCTAGGTTAGTTTGTAGATAATAATATTTTTTGGTTTGTGACGAAAAAACTTATTTTTCTTAAAGTTTGAGTTGGTTGGAGCATTGGATGGATTGGGTGATGATTTATATCACCTAGAATGTGTAGAGGGGTTAATTTTTTATCCAATTAATCCATTTTTATTTCTTTAATCTTTCATAAATGGTGAAAACCAGTTGGATTTTGAAAACTTCTTTTTGGGTAGCTTGATTTGGTGAAGAAAAAAAGTTAATGTAATTTAAACCAGCAGATGTTTGATGAGATATAACTTGTTTTGGAAGTGTTATAAAGTTTATTTAATTTCCAACACTGGGTCACATGAAATATTTGAAGTGTTCTTGGGTGAAATTGAGATCAAAAGGTAAAGACAGGGTGTTGGAAACATTTGTTTTGTGAACGAAATCGATTACATCGGTCCCATTAAAAAAATGATTGGTTCATGATACTTGAGACCATGTATGATGTTTAAATATTATTTTAAACATGTTTGGTGATCTTTAGTTCATAACTAATAATAGTTTTGGTATTAGGAGATTTGTGTCATTCCAATGCATGGGATTTGAGGATTTTTTGTGCATGGAAGAAGGTTTTTGTCTATGCCGACCCATATGGGTCACTTGTAGCTGTTATGAAAATTATATGGCATGCTTTCATGATGTATTGGTAGTCTAAAAGGAGGGAAAATGTTTTGTTTTGAATTTTGATCATGGAGAGGATATAAAATTGATGTTATGCACAAATTGTTGCTAATATTTTTGAACCCCTTTTATCTTCTATTGAAGAAGCCTTTGCTACAAAGAAAAAACCATTTGACATAGCCCAAAATCCCTAGAATTTCATTCTTGGTCAAAATTTGGTTGTGTTTTCATGAGGAGAATTTGAGTGAAGAAAAGATGATGATGTTTTGTTGATGGCCAATTGAAGGAGGAAAATCTTGTGTTATGTGCTTGAATTCTATTTCCTTAGCATGTTGATGTCATTTGTAGGTTTTTGAAGTATTTTCAGATCTGATATTTAGTTGAAGGAATTTTAAAATAAGTATATCTTCATATGTATTCATGAGACAAGGTTGATTGTCTTGGTAGCTCTTCATTGTATCTTTTTGACTATTGTTGAAGACATCAATGCATTGTGATCTGATTTGAATATCAATAAAGTGTGATGATCTGATTTGAGTATCAATATAAGTGGTTTTGTGTATATCTTATGATCCTTGCTTTGAGTATGTTTCATGGTGAAGTCTATTTTCTTGTGATTACACATTGATACTTGTAGTTAATGAGGTTGTGTTCTTGTTGGTTTGGAAGTATAGTGTGAAATTTTTATCGGGGACATATTCAATGCCACCTCTTAGTCCTTGTCACTTCCAACAGTTGGAAGATTATGCATCAAGAAAAATTTACTACCCTAGGAAGAGGATTTGGATGAAAGAAGACTATTAGAATCTCTTTTATTTGACTAAGACATGGACTAGAGATGTGGATCGTTGGTGGGAAGGTGTAATATAGAACTATACTTTAGATTACACAATTTTACACTTGTTCTTATTTAGAGGAAGCATAGTCCAAGTTATTTCGAGAGCCCGAGAGGATGTTGTTTGCACATGATACCCTTAGCTATCAAGATCTTGATGATACAGCTTGCAATTTGAAACATTACCTATGGCTAGATAAATCCCCATCACATGTAGGGGTAGGATCAGGTGTGGAGAAGGATGACGACATCCCTAGAAGAAGACCGATAAAGAGAGGAAAGATGCATCAAGTATAATGAGGTACGATAGAGGGTATTTTACATAACACTACTTTGTGAAGAATGATTACTAGAAAAGGTATTGAGACCCTCGTGGAAGATGAGGAGCCACATTATCATGTCCTCCTAACATTGGTAAAGTGAAATAGATATAACCCGCAGTCTTATGATGAGAGTGCGTCAGAGGAAATAATGAGAACTATGGGCACACATTTGACTAAGCCTGACTACATAGCCCTTGGGCAAGGAATTCTAGATCCTGAGGTAGTTGTTGAAGGGAATTTCAGTGAAGGAAAGAAAACAAAATTTCCTTGTAGTGAAGTAGATACAAGTAGATATTATTTTGTATTAACTCGGAAAGGAAACATACTAGGGACGTGCATAGGGTAGCATAGAAGGCACTAATTTTAGGGAGTGTATTTGGAGGATTGTTCACATGTATTTCATTTAGACAGTAGTATTGGTGCATAGACCATTGGAATAAGTTCTATATGTGCTATGATAGCACATACCATTTATTTCCATTTTAGTACAACAAATGTCACACAAGGGAGTACATATAGAGAACTATAATCCATGACAGTGACATGAGAGGCTTAGGAGGGTCAAGACAACCACCGGATGGAGGGAATCCTAGTGGAGGGTCACATTTAACATCTCATCCTAACCTAGGATAAGATGCACACCCATAACAACTTCAGTAACCACCTCTACAACCTTTACAACAATAACATGTAAAATAGTAGACACCTCAAGTCTTCTTTGAGATGTCTCTTGATTTTCTAGAGCACATAGGTGTGGAAGATGTTGTTGAGTGTGTAAAAAAGTGTTAAATGATATGGATAGCCAAAAAAATCACAACCTGATATGGAAAGATGATTTAGTTCCCTACCACACTCCAAGGGTGCACACATAGTTGGTATAAAAGTATAGTCCACACTAGACTCCGTGGAATTTGATGCATTGCATGCCACATTTTTGGTGAGTTACAAATTATAGAATTTTAACAACAAATTATTATCATGCTCAAGGATATCAAGAAGGGTTTTTATAAAAGTGTATGAGAGTGTGACATTTAGTTTATTATTGTCTTATCTACATTATCTTATGATATTCATTAGAGCCAACATGCACAGTGTTTTTTTGGAGGATTTCAAACTCGTTTTAAAGGAATTTGTCACAAAATACATACAATGACCCACGCAAGGATTTGGAAGCATCCCTATGTAACAAAGTATTCATAAGTGCATATATGTGGGTGAGTCCCTTTCTGGAGGAAAATATAGTAGAAATGGCCAAGTAATTTGAGAAGATATCTACTAATTTGGCACATGATATAAGAAGTGGGATATGATGCACTAATTGTGAAGTCGAGGAGATACAAAAGATAACTACCCACATAAGATGGTGTGAATGTTATTATAGTCTTGTGATATTTTCCACAAGAATCATGATGTCTATAATTTCCCACTCTTTCAGCATGTAGCTATGAAGAATGTATCCATATAGTATAAAAAAATTTATACACACACCCATGATACAAATGATTTTCGGTTGATAAATAAAATTCATGTGGTATGCAAGAGTGGATTACGGTAAACCAAGGTAGTAAGAAGCTACCAGTGCACGAAGCTCAATGCATTGAAGGAGTAGTAGCGAAGGTGGTTTCTCGATGGATATAGGAGCCGAGGTCATGGTGGTAGAGTTATATTTATGTGTGGGACTTGTTACACTTGTGGATCCCTAGATCATGATCAACGTGAGTATCCCTAGAATCTGGTATGTGTGTATTATGGAAATCAATATAAGGTTTAGGACTTCGCTCATCTTTATGAGCATATGTGTAAGAATAAGAAAAAAGATAAAGGCATAGGGATGATCAAGGTATATCGCATGAAGAAAAACAAAGAGAAACTAAGAATATTTCTAATCCATAATTACACCCTTTACTAGTGACTACATGTACAGAAGCATCATATACGTGTGATCCTCTTATATTGAAACCACTCATTAGTAGAGAAGATGTTATTTATAAAAAGTATCTAGATGCTTCTCATAAAAAGGAGGTCTATCAAGAGACTATGGGGGTCATCAAAGAGCTACAATGAGATAATCAATTTTGTAAGGACAAGGTGCACGAGAGAAAACAAGAAATGATTATTGAGCTTCCTTAAAAAAAATTAGATGTTTAGAAAGAGGTGTGTAAGATGTTAAGACATGAGAATATCATTCCACTCCTAGGGAATGGTGTAAAGAAGGAACCAAATTTAGGAATTGTGCACGAGCGGAAAATCCTACATGAAAAATTTCCACCACAAAACCATGAGTATCACTAAGAAATCATGTTGGATGCAATAATTGATGGATGGTTGGTGAGAAATATGTTGATTGACACAGTGCTTGAGGTGAAAATTATAACTTTGGATGCATGGAACCATATGGGGAGACCACCATTACAACCATCTTGGAATGTGTTTTATATGGAAAACAAGACAAGGGCCATGCCTATTAGGGTATTAAATGATGGTTCAATTACTATTCAAGGAACCAAGTTTACTGGGGACTTTGAAGTATTGAACTAGTGAGGAAGACAACTTCCTAATGCTACATAGATGACAATGGTATTATGTAAATAATGTGGACTGCGTTTCAATAAAGGGTATATAAATTTTGAGAATAAGGATGAGCTCATAATTATACATCTAGATGAGGAAAAGTCTCTATTATACCTTGAGATTTTCAGGTGAAGAGGAACTAATTAGGATTTATGCATGCACTATACGAGACCCTAAGATTATGGAGACATCCAAGGAAGGTGTACTTTAGCGAGAAGATTCCTAGTTTTTAGGGACACCACTAGTATTGCATGTGAGAAATAATCCCATGGTGTGTATGAGATGGTTGGGTGCAAGATGAAGGGGAGAGTAACTAGGATGATTAGGCCGAGTATGATTAGGCACATGAGAAAAACTCAATTATCTAGGTATACTTTGGTGAAGAAAATCTAGAATCATTACTGTATGCGCTATGGATAACTAGTGGCTGAATAAAGGTTATTGAAAGATTATGATGGTTTTAATGTTGCATGGAACAATGACACGTTATTGGGAAACACATAGAGATAACCTATTGGGCTAGCGAGAAGTGAGAATCATCTTTTCGACAAGGTTTACTCGAAACAATGTGTTTAAGCTTATACATGATTATGATGGGAATAATCCTACTTTGGTACATGTTGATAATTGTGAGAGACAATGGACGTAAGGTAATTAAGCTTTACCACCATCTCTGTTGGTGCATAAGCTCTATTCCACCCTATGTGGATGAGCATGAGCATGGTATGTGCATGTCAAGCTCAAGCAAGATATTACAGGTTGGCGAGATATGACTAAAGTTATGACTCAAACTTTTGACTATTTTTCTAGTAAACCTTAAGTTCATGAATCCTTACATGTGATGAAGCACATCACATTAGGGGATAGTGCCAAAGAATAATATATCATGCTTCAGTTACTTGGGGAAGCTAATCATGAGGCATATGAAAATACATTGGAGATAGAAGAGAAGTAATTTAGCCACACCCGGAAAGAAAAAGAGAAAGGAAAGATGGTATAACTCACTGATGATGAAGAGGTAGAGAATATGGATATTATCCATTCGAAGGTATGTGAGAAGTAATGTATATTATAGATGAAAAATCATGAACGTACCATGCTCCCATAAGGACCACAAGGGTTAACTTTGGAATGGAGGAAGCACCTAAGGAATCCATCATTAGAGACTATTGATCGGAAAAAAATAAAGATCATTGAGCTATTATGTGACTTCAAGGATTTATTTCCAAGAGGTTACCATAAGTTTAAAGTAGTGCACCCATCATTGGGAGACATGAATATTAAGTTAAAATAAGGCATGCGTTTGGTTTAGAAGATGCCTTATAGAATGAACCCAAACCTACGGGTGAAGGTGAAGGAGGAAATTAATAATATGCTTAAGTTTAGAATCATTGAACCCGTTGAGGAATTTGAGTTGGTTAGTCCCATGGTGATTAGCATTAAGAAGGATAGGTGGATCAAGATATGTGTATATTATAGAGAACTTAATGCCTCATGTGTTACATATCCTTTTCCTACACCATTCATAGAAGAAATCCTTGAGGTATTTTCAGGGCATGGAATTTATTCATTTAGTGATGGGCTCTTAGGTTATCATTATCTAGGAATTATGCATAAGGATCAGGAAAAGACTACCTTTTCCAATGAATGGGGAATATTTACATATATTGCTTGTCATTTGGGTTGAATAATGAGCCAAAAATATTCTAATGCATATTTGTGTAGGATTTTAACGACTTTATCCATAAGTTCTTGCAGGTTTATCTAGATGATTGGAATATCTATGGGTTGGTTAAATATCATTATGATAATCTAAGGCTTATGTTTGAATTATCCAGGTAGTTATACATCTCTCTCAATATTAAGAAGTGTATCTTTGCTACAACTTTACGAAATTTACTTGGGAACATTATTTATAAGGATGGATTGTTGGTTAGTTCAGCTAAGATTGTAGTAATTTTTATATTAAAAAAGCCTACTAATTAGAGTGAGGTGCATGGATTCTTAAGGCATACAAGTTATTATAGGAAGTTTATCAAGGGATATGAAAATATTTCTACACACTTGGAGGAATTGTTCAAGACAAAAGAAATTTTTACTAAGGTGATGTGCAAATGAAGGCATTAGAAACATTGAAGGAGAAGCTTACCATTGCACCAATTTTGTGCTTCCCTTCATGGAATTTTTTTCCATGTACACATTGATGCCTCTTGAATGGCTATTGGTACAGTCTTAGTGCAATTAGATGAGGGTAATGTAGATTGTCCCATTTGCTTTGAAAGTATGAATTTTACACCCGTGGAGTAGAATTATACAACAAAGCGTGAGGCATTTTCTATGATCTATGCACTTCATAAATTCTAACAATACTTGTTGGCTACCCCATTCATATTTTATATAGATCATATGACATTATAATACTTTGTTAACAAGATTGTTTTACAAGGGCACATCTACAAGAGGATAATTTTGTTTCAATAATTTGAATTTAGTGTGGAAGTAAAGTCGGGTAAAATAAATCGGGACCGGACCTCTTATGAAGGACCAATTATGGAGAGGACACGCAGAGTATTGAGGACATTATGCTTGATGCATAATTTTTTAGGTTAAACTACATGCCAACTGATATGGAAGACATTACAATATAATTACACACTAGATTTATACCTAAAGGTATGAAAACATTAGAGATTAAGAAGATTACTATTCAAGTTTTTCATTATCAATTCATTAGAGGTGACTTATACAAAATGGGTAGAGATGAAGTCTTGTGTATGCGTGTTATAGATCATGAGCATGAAGCTATTATGGAGGAAGCTCATGGAGGAATTATAGGAGGATATTATGTAGGAGATGTAAGTGTGTGAAAGATACTTCTAGATGGATTATGGTGGGAGACATTGTACAAAGATACCAAGGCTTATGTCAAAGCATGTGATCATTGTCAGTGAATTGGAAAATCTAGAAGTAGAGATGAGATGTCGTTGCGACCTATAAAAACTACGGAACCTTTTGAGAAGTGCGTTGTTTACTTTATATGACCTATTGCACCACCTACATGCTGGACTAGGGTGGAATACATAATCACATGCACCAACTCTTTGACAAGGTGGGTAAAGGCTATTCCTACGAAGGATTACATGACAGCCATACCAAGTAATATTCTTTTGGAAAAATATAATCATCACATATGGATGCCCTTTGAGCTTGACAAGTGATAGAGGAATTCATTTTTCAAATGAGATAATTAGATTTTTGTTGGTAGATATTATGGTGAGGCACCATAAAAATACCCCTTATCACCCTCAAGCTAATGACATGGTTTAAGCTTTAAATAAAAAATTTGGAAAAAAATTATCAAAGATTTGTGATGTTGGAAGGAAGGACCGGTATGATAAAGCATCAATTGTACTTTGGGCATACAAAACATCCTAGAAATGGTTCAACAAGGCCACACATTTTCATTTGGTGTTTGGAAACAAGGAATTACTTCTGTGGAATTTTTATTACCATCTCTATGTATTTCCCATACAGGTGGTTTATCGATGAAAAGTCCATGGAAGAGCGTATTGAGAAATTGATATAGTTAGATGAGCGGTGTGTCATTGCGCATTGGAGCTAAGGGAATAAGAAGGAACAAAAAGGTTTGGAATGATAGACACATTAAGAGAAATTCTTTTACAAAGGAGAATATGGTCCTTATTTATGACTCCAAGTTTGGGTACCACCCACGGAAGTTGAAAGTCCATTGGCTCGCACCCTTTGTAGTGACCAAGTATACTTGAATCAGACTCATGTCAATTGTAGCTAGATGGAACCATATATCTCAGTTACTTTAATGGGAGTAGGCTGAACCCATGCTATAAATAAGATTGTTGGTTTTTGTAATAATGCAATATTACCTCTTAGATTATATTTCCCTTTATGTTTGTTTTTGTTTTGTTTTTTTTTTGGAAGAGATTTCACACACAAGAGCTGATTAGTATACATTGAGATGATGCGTAGAGGACCAAACATAATTTTAGTTTCGCATGGAAGTAGGTGTGGCTCTTGGAAAAAAATATTGGATTCTAGCAAAGGAAAAGATGATAGGTTAAAGGTGTGTGGAAGAAAATGAAAAGGGTATTACAAGTGCTTAAGGATTGATTAGGTGTTTGAAAGTAACTACTCAAATTAAAGATCATGCAAGTTAGAATTTGCGGAGTGTAATGCAAGGTAGGATGTAGTAGGATGAGTTACTTTGGATTTGAAATAGAGGAGGATGTGTTATTACATAGGGAAGTGCACATAAGGATGTACATGACCCAAAATTAGTGGTGAGCCGAGGAAGGTTATGACTACCGTGCGAAGAAGAAAGAAGAGTAAATCATAGAAAAATCTAAAAGAATATTTAAAGCTACAATAGGGTGGTAGGTGAGAAGAAATAAATGTGGATTTTTTTAATAAATCTATAAAATAGGTCATGGGTGAGTTCATTATCATATTGTGTGTTGAAGAGTCTGAGCCATTGAAGAGATACTTGATTGTGAACCATTGTGAAGATCTTATGTAAAGATAATTTGGGCTGAACCGTATAATATTTACCATGACCTGGTGTAGAGTTCCTTCGAAGAAGTATGAGTGTGAAAAGGAGGTGTGTGGATAGAAGGATACATGGTCTAGAGGTTAAATTATAGAGCCATGGTTTGGAGAAATAATTCACAAAAGTCCCCAACTTATAGCTAAGACACACAAGTTCGAAGGGTGAACTAGAGTATGAGAGGAAACAAGGAGTGAAGGGATTTGAGAAGTGAAATCTTGGTAAGGAAGTAAAATTTTGGGTAAGAATATATAGGTACCTAGGGTTTTAAATTAAATCTTGAAGTTGTAATTAGAAAAATCATACCAAGGAAGACATCCACAACATCACCCAAGGGAAAAGGGAAGGATAAGGGAAAGAATCCTATAACTTGAGGAATGGTTCTTAGAAATTTAATATATAGGATAGGTCATCATTGGGAAATCATGGGAATCACATTTGACTAAGTGCAAGGTTAGTGACTTAAACCATTTCTCAGAGGAAAATGAGTTTGAAATAAAGAATAAAGTGATAAGGTAAGCAAAGTGAAAGGACCCCAGATGGAAAATTGATCTATGAAGACCATATACAAAATAAAATGGAAAGTGCATAAGTCATTCATTTATATAAGCTTCCCTACTTTAAAAATCATGAGTGCCTATATCAGTTGCTATTATCACGTGTCTATGAAGGTTACTTTTATTTTTTAGGGAGAAGGATTTCCAAAGAATGCACAATTGATTTGGAAATTTATAGACATTCACACTTGGGAATGGAGATAGAATTAGATCTTGAGGATGATGTAGGATTAGTATCTACTATAGTTTCATTCAAATACTAGCGAGAAGGTCACGTGATGTATATTGTAAAAATCAATGCTCGTGTCATAAGAGTTACCATTCACTTGGTAAGATGGAATATGGGTGCATCGTAGAGGTAGACCCAAGTAAAAAGAGATAGCTTAATGCCACACAAATGATGGCGGTAAGATGTTTACAACATTTCCTCCTTAATTTTTGAAGGAATTATTGAATAAGCACACATAAGTGAGAAGATAACTTGGAGAGCCATCCTCCTAATTATTGTATTTTCATAGATTGGGGTTCCAGATGGTCTAAATGAAAGTTTGTGGAAGTACCACATGGAAGATAAGTCCCCCGCAAAGAGGT
Source organism: Taxus wallichiana var. yunnanensis (assembly GCA_018340775.1). Taxonomy (NCBI): domain Eukaryota; kingdom Viridiplantae; phylum Streptophyta; class Pinopsida; order Cupressales; family Taxaceae; genus Taxus; species Taxus wallichiana. The sequence goes on along the minus strand of CM031240.1, from coordinate 222,812,993 downwards.
TCATAGAATATACATGCGATGGAATTTCTAATGCCTATAAAATTAAGGTGTATAGATGGTATAAGTGGATGTACAAGGAATTTGAGCACGTGTGAAGAGTGTCAAGGGTGTTTCCTATAGTTCTAGATATTCAAGATAAGTTTGTAGTATATTAGCATTTCTCCTTGGGTAGGTTTTGTTGAAATCCAGGGAATAATAAACCTGGTGTAAAACTCCATTCAACTTCATGGAAATGTATTTCCAAGACATGGTGAATCAGGTTATCTAATGCGCAGAATTTGAGATTTTATATGAATAGGGTAGATGCAGACTACCACACATTGTGCAAGACGTATGTATATCTATGTAAGATGAAATATGTCAAAATAATTGATCCTAATAATATCAAAAATCACACCTCAATCTATGGTTGTGGGAAAGAAGGAAAAAACAAGGTTGTATATATACATGAGGCCCAGAATAATCAATGGAAAGTATGTGGATAAATAATATCTTCCACTCCCACCACCATCTCAAGGTAAGAATATGGTTGGCATAAAGAGGACGTGTGAGGTCACTCCTCCAAGGAAAGAGGAAGAAGAAGAAGAAAATAATAAATATGGAGAGGAGGAAGTGAGAAATAGGATAATATTGCACTTTGGATCAAAGCCATAGGATTAAATTGAAGAGGATATGTAAGGACAAGAAAACGGTGTAGGGACCCCGAAAATCGGTGAGGAAATCACCAAGGGTCACTCCACCTAAGCCAAGTATAGAGAAGAAGACCCCTCAAGTAAGGATAAGGTAGAATTTGGTGACTCCTAAGGACACCGATGAGGACAAGTATGAAGAAAAGGGTTTATGCAATTCAGAAAATCCAATCATCCATGATGTGGAGGAAGAAGAAGAAGATCCCAAGGATGATAACTTCCAACATGATGCTCATAGAGGATAATCTGAGGAAGAAGAGGGAGGTGAGGGAGATGGTGAGCCAAAGGGAGGTGAAGAATTTTCAGGAAGAGATGGAAGTGGTCTAGGTCCAAGCATAAAGAAATAGATAAACACAGGAAGATGAACTGGTGGGAGAAAGAAGGAGGATATATTGTGCATACTAGAGATAAGATACATTGATGATAAAACGAAGGTGTTACGCAAAATAATTCAAAGCATAATCACAACTCGAGAAAATATATGGATATGATATGATTGATCCTAAGGGTGTGACCATGTGCATAAATAATATTATTTCATGGAGCATTTAAAATCACATGGAGGATCCATAATTTGATATTTGCGATGAATCCTATGTAAGGGGAAGAATGAAGAAAATGCCAAATCCAACCCATGTGGTACTAAAGCTAACAAAGTTAAAAAATGAGAAGGCTAGTAATGTCTTAAATAAGATGGCGAAAAAGTGTCCTGGAATAATTTCGATAAAGGAGCCACCATCGTGGTATTGGTTGAATATAGTAATAATAAAGAACAAAAATTCTAGAAGCTTACAGAGGATAAAGATAAGGAAAATAAGGGAAAAAATATGCATTCATCAAGGCCAAACATATTGCAGATTCAATTACTATAATGCACTGGACCTAGGGGACAAGGAATTAGATGAATATCGAATAACACTACATTATTAGGAAGATCTAGTAGGAATGTTACTATAGGAGTAGAAGCATGTGCAAAGGCCTTCAGAAGAACAATTGGCTCCAACAGAGAAGAATAATAAGGCAATAGTTGCATGCGAGATAATAGAATATGAGGCATTAAACATTATAATGAAATATGAATTGAAGAAGGCAAGTTGGGCATTTAATAATTTCTAAGATCCTGAACCCATTCATAAGGCATATGCCATTAACAATTAGAAAAAAATTAAATAGGCACAAGTATCCAAGAGATATGAAATGATTGGGTGGGAGGAGATCATGGTTGAGATTGGAAAGAAGAGGGATGTGCTGAAAATGGTTTTTGATATGCGACTTAAGGAGCTTCAACCATTATTTGTGCAAAGGATGAATGCATTTGAAGGGGTAGTCTTAGGCCTTATTGGGATTATTAGAGAGCTGAAGGAGAAGGGTTAAAATATGGACATGACGTAGGTACCAGGAGATTACAAGATCAGTTCCGGTTGCATCTATTAAGTTGTTAATGAGAATGGTAAAAGATGGAAAGCATCCTTAATGTAGAGTTCCCTGAACTATTGCAGCTATCCCAAGAGTAAGAAAAAATTGCATCTAGATATTATCTCATTCATTGGGTGTATGCCCCTTATTATTTCACCTGCATATTCTTTATTCTATTCTTATGGGAAAATTCTTTGATTTTTTCATTTTTGGAGAGATAAGTTGAGAAACATATTTCCAACGACAAACAATATCCTTAGTGTGGGGTAATGTTGGTCAAATAAATTGATGAAGTGTTATATATGATAGAGGCTTATGTGCGAAGTACATGAATGTGAAGGAAAGGATAACATGCAAGAGTTGTACATTGAGGTAACATGGATCAATGTGTGAGGCTACACACATAGAAGCAATAGAAAAAGGACAAATTTTTTTGAGACATGAATAAAAATAGGGAAAGAAGGGTTAGAGTGACGACAAAGAAAAGGATAAAATCCTAGAGAATTAGTGGCAAAGAAAAGGATATAATGGGAAAAATAACATGCAGAAAAAAGGAAAGGAACCATGCACAAGTTAAAGCTAATATTATGATTAAAAAAGGTTTATATTTAGGATATTGTATTATTAGCATAGAATGTAAAACATGCAATCTATTTTCTAAGAGTCCATGTTATTAGGAGAGTGCATGGGTGGTGAAGGAAAGTACCAACCCATATATATATATATATATATATATATATATATATATATATATATATATATATATATATATATATATGTCTTTGTTGATGCTTGAATGGGATGTACGAGAAAAATTATGATGTTGTGACATAGATATAGGTTTAATATTTGCGTGCATGTAACTACAAAACATTGTATTGAATGTTATACATATCAACTTATGTGATGTAATTAATTTGGGTTTTTAATGGATAATTTTGGTTGGATAATGATAGTAGATACATCTGAAGATGATGTCTTAGTGTTGAACTTGATATTAGTTCTCATTTACATTCGTTAAATATTTTCCTTATTATATGTGTTGATGAGATGCCATGGTTATGTTGATTCCTGGTACATGAATTATTATATAGATTAAAAACATGGAAATTATGCATGATAACATTCTAACAGGCATAAAAGGAGTGACTCAGTGGTTGTGTGCAATTCAGGTGAGCATTTAAATCTATCTCGAATGAGATTCTAGTGCACATAACTATTAAGTAGGAAAATAAAAGACTACATGAATCGGAACAAACTTCTCATATTTAAACATGTTTGATTTGAATTATAAATGGAAACATAGATGTAGATCATAATAGTACCTTGAAATACCAAGACAAAAATTAAGAAATACTTCACTCACCAACACCTTATGACATGAAAAAAACTTATTATTTGACTATAACCACACTATTACATGATTTGAATCAACTAAGAAAGACTTAAAAGATAGATTAAGAGTATGAAAACATACCTTGGATACTTGGAGGATACATTCTTCAACTAAATCATCTACCACTTTCTCCAATGCTTCATATGATATTTTATGTCTGTAGCAGAAGCTATATAGAGACACAATATTTCATGGTGGATCTAGAAGAAATAATTGAAGAGGTCCCAAGCCCTCTTAGATACATGAAAGTCACCTTGTTCTCCTTATTTATGATCATACACTGATAATTACTTTTCTATCATTCACATCATCTCTTTGTGAACTATTGTTAACCCTTCTAGGATCCCATATCCTGCCTTGATTGTTAGCATGCAATATAGAACTATGAAAACCTCTTTCTTACTCCATATGAACATGAAAACTCTTGTTTTGTCTTGAGAAACCATAAAAAACTCTCTAGAAATATGACCAAATTAATTGCAACTGAAACACATAACTGATCTTTTTCCTTTGTAGCCCTCAACTTCACTAGGTGGCTCATACAAAAAAATCTAACATGACCTCTCTCATTGCAATTGAAGCATACCACACTCTTATCTCACTTACTCCTACTATCTATCCATGGATTAAAATATGTAGTCTACTTCATAGATTCCTTTTCCTTATGACTAAATCCATTACAAGTAAAACAATAACCATTAAATGTATCATTTGGATGCCTTACTAATTTTTCCTTCTCATTATCTTTGGTGAAGATCTCCTTATTTTCATTTTTGACAATTGGTTCTCTATCCTTCTTGTTTGGAACATTGTCTTCTTGAATCTTCTCCTTACCCTTGAGGTCATCACTAAACCCCAAACTTGCTATATCACATGCAAATCTCTTTTTCCAATAAGATCATCAAGATCCTTGCAATTTTCAAAAATTTATGAAAGGACATGTGGTTTTCTTACCAACATATAACATTTTTGTCCTTATAAATTGTATATATTCTTAAAACATGGTGCACATGCTCTCTTTATATTGCAAACTTGAGATAAGAAATTTTACTTTTCTTCTAGCATTCTTACTTGATTTGTTGAGCTTGATTGTTTTAGACCTATAATTTTCTTCTAGATCGTGAATCTTATATTCATACTCTTGGAATTGAGAACTCAACTTATTATTCTTATTTTCAGCCTGCCTTAACTTATTTTGGATACATTTTAGATCATCTTTATCATCCTCTTAATCTTGGACTCAAAATAAATACGAGTATCCTCATATGAAATCACCTAATAATGAAGAACCATCACTATAAGATCTCATGGCATCTTTAGTCATGAACAACACCTCATTTCCAACATCTTCATGATCATATTCAGACTTAGAATTTGAAACACCACTACTAGTAGCAAACAAACAATAATCTTCCTTTGTGTAATAACTTCTTTTCCCTTCTTTTTAAAGTTAATCCTCTTAAATTTCTTCTAACCTTTTATAAAATTATGATTATTATTTGTATGATCATCCTCATTCTCTTCATCACCTTCCTTTTCATTTTTACGAGGTCATATAGCTATAAAATGACCTACTTCATCACAATTGAAACACTTAAATGGAATTTTCCATCCGTACTTACCGATCTAACATTCAATTTCTAGGCACCATTGCGAGTTTTTGTCATAAATTTTAGGAGAACCATCATCATATTTTCCTTCTTACATTTGGTCTTTTGGTTTGGAATCAAAAATCCTCATTTCATAGGTAGCCAAAGACCCATCTAATTAATCCATCTTCAAGGTATTAAAATCCTTTGCTTCTTTTATGGAAAAAACTTTGGATTCAAACTTAGCAGATTAGATATCTCAAAAATTTTGAATACCAACTTCTTCATTCACATATTCATCTAACACTTTCATGGTGTTGAAAATCTTATACACCCTATGTAAGAATGCTACAATGGAATCATCATCACCCATCTTACGGATCTCAAACTAATTTCTAAAGGTTTAGATTTTTGGAATTATTACCTTAGATTATCCTTAATAAAATGCTTGAATCTTCTCCAACATATTTGTTTTCATGTAAATGTGCAACATGAAAATTCCCAATTTTCAAGCATGAAAACCATACCATACCCAAAAATTTTAACTCAAAGGTCATTATAAACCATCCTTTATATCACCCTAATCTCTGATTACATATTCCCTTAGGTGATTTAGGGATATCCATTCAGTTCAAAAGCTTTCAAAGAAAGATTCACCAAGACAATTTTTAGCGAGGCTTGGGAAAGGACATTTCTTGATCTTCTTGGAAGGTGCACACCCCAAGAGAAAAAGCGAAGGCATAAACTCATCGGGGAGGAATATTAGAGATTTTAATACATTTTAAAATAATTTTTGGAAGATTTTGGGAAGATTCACAAGGTTTGGTTATATTTTAGCAAGTGACTCATGGAAGCCTAAGTCGTGCATAAGGCCAAAAATGCTATTGAGCTTGAGGAAGTGATTCTAGGAGCTCGGAAGGAGTTAAGAGTCAAATAATATATAATTGGAAAGGTAATTTAGATATATACAATATGGTGGAATCATATTCTTAAAAAAACCTTGGTGTATTGTGTCCCCATCCAATTTTCCTCACACACAACCTTGGAGCTAGAAACAAAATTTTATTTTTAGGGAAAAATGAATGAATCAAGCTTTAAAAACCCCTTAAATGGATTAAAAAGTAAATTTTCATTCAATATCATCTAAAATTTCATGAAAAAACTCCTCTTGTAACTCAAGTTATGGTCTTGACAAGTCACTCTCTAAGGCACATGTTCAAATAATTATCCAATTTCTAGGTTGGAAATCCAACCAATGAGAGATTGGAATTTTTTTTTCAGCAATTACACCAAATATTTGGTGCAAAAGGTGTAATAAAATTCACCCCTAACCTATTTTCCCATATACCCTCCACATGACCGCAGTTCAAGTCCTTGCAAGATAAGTCCACCATGCTTCATTTCCCAACCCCACTCCGTGCAATCACGCTCTACCACTTGTCAAGCCAGGGTGAGGGAAATTTTTTACGTCTCATGTGCACCTAAAATTTGGTGCAAATTGTGGAAAAAACTCCCAGCCCTCTCATTTAGTCTCTTGGTCACCCATGTACCCCTGAAAATTGATTAAGGTGCTCTTTCTAAGCCCCCCACTCAACCCATCGAAAACTTGCACTCTACCATGTGGTGCAATGAGGATAGAGAATTTTTTTTTGCACCAAGTGCACCAAGAACTTGATGAAAATTGTGCACAAACATATGCATTTAATATAATAACAATACTCCACCATTAATGGAGGAAAGGTTTGCAGAACAAGAACATATGCATTTAATCTAATAACAAAGTAGTGAATCTTGTTCTAAGAATAAATGCTCCATGAAATAAGCATAAACATCACAGCGGTCAAATAGAAATAGATCCAAACAATTAATAACATGAAAACACACTAGGTTTAGTCCATAGACACAAATATACTAGATAAATCCCCATATATTGATTAAATTCATTTACAGTAGCCATATTACATCAAATAGGGCCATTTCAGACCATATACATCATGGAATGACATTCCAACCATACAAACTACCTAAACAGAGTTCCTAGCTATGCTTTCCCATTACATCCCTTGTTTAGACCCGAGAGCGTGTATCTATGCATAGTAACAAAATTCTTCTAGCACTTTGTTTTATCTCTCATTATCTCTTTATTTCAATCCCAAAACTTCCTTAAATAGAATTTGGATTCACCACCATAGATTTTCCCATGACCATATCGCATGCCAAGTGGAAGTGTGGTCCTTCATGATCAATCAAGAGCTTATGTCAGCTTGCAAAGGCTTCCACTAATTGTATTGATCCTCTTAGGAATATTACCTATGTGGAATATTCTTTTCTTGACCTCCAAGGCTCCAGGTTGACACCTTATCCATTCCTCATTCCTATTCGAGACCTCACATTTTTTTCATGAGATACCACCTTTAAAATACATCTAAGTCCCCAAATCTTCTTCTACTACCATGCGCCAATCTATTCTCTTACGCGCCTTTCCCGACCACCTTCCCACTTGCTTTTCTTTTACGTGTGTTCCCTTCATTGTAACATTCCCATTTTAATACTTTAGAAACAAGGGAGTTTTTGTAATAATGTTCTCTATTCTAAATACTCATAATTTACAAAACACATTCCAAGGAAATTAATCTCATAACGAGAAAACCATATACAATCTGTAAATGACTCGGTGGAACACTGATCTCTCATTTTATGACTCGGTATCATACTGATCTCTCATGTTAACTTAACGATTTGTGTACTAAGTATATTTGGTTCTCTTACCCTTTTCAGCGTATTAAGTGTTTTGTTTAAGAGGCCTATCTAAATATCTATTACCAATATTCATCTGAAATCCCACTTCTTAAACTAGGTGACATAGGACAACATAACTAGGAGCTTGTGATTCTTTGGCCAAAGGTTTACCAGATAATGTTCATGTTTATATTCCTAGAAGATATACTCGTCAAACATAATACATCCTTCACCCCACTTCATCTATTATCTAGAATGGTATTCACTGACTCCTGTCAATCCAATTGTTCAGGTTTAACCCTAACCAAGGTTAGAAACATAGTTTAGTGTAGAGGGCTACTCATAGTGACTAAGGGTACATAGACATACTCAATCAACCTAAGTCGATTGCATGTGTCTAGTTATCCTAAGTCATCATGAGTTTCCCCTGACACTAGATCATGCTTCTAACTTAACCTAGGGCATAACTATGATCAAGTTCAAGTTTATGTAGATCTAGATGATTAAACTCTAAAGGGTGTTGCAACATGTCAACTGCAACACAATATCCTCATGAAGACCCAAGTCTTCACGAAGGTATTGTAATGTAGTTGGCATGTGCCAACATCTAACCGAGTTCACCTCATCTGGATGTACATACCCAAGAATAAGTTAATGACTTAATAATTTTCCTTATTAAGGGTTAATTACAGCAGCCCTATTGAACAACTAGGTTCATTATCCATTAGGATTACAAGAAAAAACTGAAATTGGAATTTCTATGCAGATACATCTGCATCCAAACCTTTTCCTAAGATTTGCTTTTCATCCATTAACATTCTAATTTATGTTTGAAATTCACAAACTGGCTTCATTCATACTAATAGTCATGTTAATGAAAGGAACGATAACTAGATCGTATTAAGCCAAGAACACGAGATGGTAATCGAGACACCATGATCAATAAGATGAAAGAAATTCACCAAAATAGCTTTACATAAAACCTTTACAAAAAAATGAGTAGCAATATCATATATTATTATGAAACTCAATGCAATACATTGAGAATGGGCCTTGCTTAAATAGGCAAGGAATGACAATCTAAGAACCAGTCAATGTCGTAGATCAAGCCATGAATCAAGGAAATAACTAGTCAAGACCATAGATTTAGGAGAGAACTAGACATCAAGGATCTAGTCAATATAATAAATCAAGGAAAGAACCATACCTAACAACTAGATAATATCTTCTAATATCTAAATAAGATAAAAGAAATATCCACACGCATAAGTGGGTGAAGATAAATATAATAAATTAAAATAAAGTACCTAGGTGAACATGAGCTAAGGTAAATACCTACTCTAACACCCCCTCAAGTGAAGCTAGGGGCCAAAATAGAAGTGGCATGTCCACGGTATGAGTCCCACAACTAGGCACGATGAGGTACTTATGTACATTAACTAGGAAAAAGGACACCACAAAGTACCCAAAACCAAGAACAACAAAGTAAAGAGAATACAAGGCATCCCAAGAAGCTCGGCTCAAAAAAATTATACAATCTTTGAAGAAGTTTGGTGTGCACTACGGTCCAGATCCACTGCTCGATCACAAAACTCAAAAACAACTAACACTAGGCTCCACCAGAATAGCTCCATATAAGGAGACTGCCAATAAAGTGATGTTGAAAGTGCAAAAGAACACCAAACATAACTTCGATCAAGCTATTGCAAATAGGTGTTACACGATCCAAGAACAAAACCAAAGCAACAAGGTAAGGACAAAAATTGAGAGTGTCTTAATCCAAGAAAAGCCAAGGTAACAAGCCACAGACACAAAACCCGAAGAAGCAAGATTAACACCACACCCTCCCATACTTGCTAAATGGGTGGATTGACGCCTTCAAATCTATATGATTTGTTAAAACAACTACTCTAACAATGATAATATAACATTGGAATGCACGAATAGATCCCCCATAAGAGATACTTTCAACATGCCAAAAGTTTCAAAAATACGAAACAAAATCTCTCAACAAAGAAGAGATACACTATACCCTGCTAAAGAAAAATGCTCAAAACAAGAAGCATCACAATTCACAAGGTATAGAAAGTGGAGCAAGAGGCCGAATGGTGGAGGAGTCATGACTCTAGAGTCCTCTCAATGAATGCTTATGTCGCCACCACAAGTGATCGATATCCACCCCAAATCAATGTGGATGGATGAAGAAGATGTCTTCTTATGAATTGGTGTAAAATACACAATGGGTACATGCAAAAATGTGTGTTAGAACATCAGAATGAAGTGTTAGGTTGATCATATAACGCGTGTCCCACTAAAAGTTTAGATTTCTCAAGCTTGAGTGAAAACACATATAAAATGTGCATTTTAAGAGGCTATAAATACCAAGGTGCGGGGCATCCAGAATCATGTTTAAAAAATTATAGTATTTTTAATTATTTATCTAGTCATTTTAAAATATTTATGTCACAAAGTGACACACTTGTATGCAACCCTCATGTGTTGCTCATGATCCTCATAAAGAGTCGAGTGAACAAAAAAAGAGCTCTGTGTGTGATCCCAATGAAGTATCTTCTTGAAAACCAATGTCATCATGACAATTCCACTTAACATGTGGAATAGAGGAAACAATACCACAGTGAATGTATGTTAATGACTCGCTTAGTGAGACTGACACTAAAATTTTCCTCCATAATTTCTATTTCATTAATGTATGTATTAGGAATAGGATGTTGTTAAGTGTAATTAGTAGTAGCGTCCGAGATAGAAGATAACGGCGCCCGTCGATGATGCGTGCCGCCAATAATGTGGAGTACTTTATGAATAAGTCAAAGTACAATAGGAATGTTGTAAAAGTAAATATTTGTCGTAAGTGGTCCGGTAATGTTAAAATGTCAAAGTTTGGGTAATTAGAGAAGTAGGGTCTACATGATTAGGAATTAGAAATATTATATTGGTAATAAGGACAAGGAGTGAGGTCATAAATATTTTGTGTATTTTATTTGTAAAAAGTCTAAAAATGTGGAACCCATGTAAAATGATAAGGTTTATCTTATCTTAACGAGATAAGCTTACATGTACAGATAAGAGTTAAGGTATGGAATATGATTCGTCGAGTGGATTTCTTATCCTATCTTAGAGATAGGATGGATAAGCCTGAAGTTCTATAAATAGAGAGGCCACCCCCTCATTTAGCATAGAAAGAAGTAGTGAGAAATATTGTAGGAAGTGTGCGAAGGAAGCCATCGCTAAAGGTGTGTCAAGAAGCCATCAAGAGGTGTAATTGTAAATTTTCTCCCATAGTCTTGTTGAAGTACCTCATGGGTGAGATTGTAATAGCTTTCATGTTAATATTATAATTTATTTTGATATTTCAGATTTTTCGTCATCATTCTCGTCTTATCATAGTCAATGGTATTCTTGTGTTCGGTTGTTGTTTTGTTTCCAGATTACATCCACCAAACTAAAGGTTATGCATTAGTAAATAATCATAGCACGAGGAGTTCCCGGTGAAGAATTATCATAGTGCCGGATTGGTGATGACATTTTGGTTCCGTTGCCGGGACCATTCCTCGTTGGTGGATTTTCTGGAGAGATATTCCCACTTAGGCAAAAATTAATTGGAGGGTAACCTTGTTTTTACTGTGCATAGTAGTTACCATGGTAAAGTCATTTTTACCGTGAATAGTAGTTACCATGTTAAAGTCATTTTTGCCATGAATAGTAGTTACCCTGGTAAAGTCCTTTTTGCTGGGAATAGTAATTACCGCAGTAAAGTCACTTTTTACCGTGAATAGTATTTACCGCAGTAACTTCACTTTTTACCGTGAATAGTGTTTACCACAGTAAAGTCAGTTTTTACCGTAGTAAGTCAAGTTTTACCATAGTTTACCATGGTCATTTCTATTTTACTGTAGAAAGGTGTAAAGTCACTTTCTAGTATAGTGATTCCAATTATTTGTGCACATAAGTCTTGTTAATTGTACTTGTGGGTTGGTATTTCACGGTGGTTACTTTTGAAAATGGGAAAGATTCCTGTTTTTTCAGCTCAATCTAATGAAGATGCTTCTTCTTTCATTCAAGAGTTTAAACGATCTTGTATTTGTAATGGCCTCATAAGAAGGGAACAATGGACTGAATTTTTTCCTACCTTTTTGGATGGTTCAACACTTAGGTGGTTTGAAACACTAGGTGATAATGTGAAAAATTCATGGGATTTATTAACCGAAAGTTTTCTTGAAGAATTTGGTGAACAACAAAAATATGCAGATCTCATGATCGAGATCACAAAGCTATCCCAAGGAGAGAAGGAGAAGATAAGGGATTATCATGCTCGTGTTCTAGAGCTAAGGAGGAAGCTCGATGCCCAGATCCTAAGGAAGGACTAGCGGTTGGGTTGATGAATGGCGTGGATAATCTCCTCTGTAAGCACTTCATTCTTGGGATGAAGCCAGAGATCAGACAACGAGTGAAGTATGACCACCCAACTACCATTGAACAAGCAAAGGAGATTGCAAGAAGGCAAGAAGAAAGCATGGAAGAGGAGCCCAAAGAAATTGTTGCTAAAGTAGAGCCTACACCAAAGACCTTTGGTCCTGAATCCACAACCACTCCCGGTGAGCACAAATATTTCTCCTAATACATCTACTGAGTATGAAGATCTGCTCAAAAAGATGGGTCAGTTAACTATTAATCTTCTTCAAGGAAAGGAATTTAGTTCTCAGGGAGGAGATAGAGGTCCAAAAAGAAATATTTCTGAAGTTGTTTGTTATGGTTGTTATAAAAAGGGTCATTATAAGTATAATTGTCCAGATAGAGCTTCTACATCTGGTAAGGGAGATAATGATAAAGGAAAAGCACCTGTGAATTCTTTTGATGTAGTAGATAAGAGTAGAAATAATGAAGTAGATGTGTTTGTAACAAAAAGAAAGAAAGAAAAAGATAATCAAGATGGAAATGATCCTAAGAAGATGAAAGAAGAAACTAGTAAGAAACATAGGAGAAGAAAGTTGGGTGTGCAGGATTTTCTGGTTTCCACAGGCAAGGACCATACTCCATCTTGGAAGATCTGTCCAAAAGGCCTGCAAATATTACATATGGTCAACTCTTGGCTATGTCTTCTGAGAAGAGGCGGGAGTTGCGAGGTGGACTCAATGCTCGAAGAAGGAAGGAGGTTGAGGTCCCTGCTTTGAGGCAGAGGCGGATCCCTATGCTCCACAAGCCGAGGTATTATGTAATGGTATTTCAATTCATGATGTCTTAGTTGATGGAGGTGCTGCAGCTTAATGTAATGACCGAGTCCTGTAATGAATATGTTGGGTTTAAAATTGATCGCCCTTCAACACTTATGTTAAGGTCATTAAATAAGGGAAAACTAAACCGAAGGTGTAATTTCAAATGTGGCAATATCTCTTATGGGTGTTGTATGTGTGGTAGACTTTCAGGTGATGAAAAATGGTATTGTTGCATACCCAATGCTGCTGGGAAGACCATGGCTAAGGAGAGTTCATGCAAGAAACTACTGGAATGAAGGTTTCATGACACTTGGACGTGGTAGAGAGAGGGTGAAGATAAACATGATCCCTCGACATCATAAAGTAGAACCTGTGGATTCAAGTGATGAAACTGATGATTGGACATCCTCTGATTACTCTAGTACCAGTGAAGTGGACACTGAAGATGAAGAAAGTGAGGTGGATGTTTCAGTCATGGATATCCTTCCAGTCACACCAACTCATGACCCCATAAAATTATCTGAAGAAGAAGTTGATGATCGTCTCCAACAAATAAAGATTGGTGATGCTGTGATGGAGAGTGAGAAGGAATCCTACCTCCAGCTCTTTCAAAGGTACATACACCTATTCACTTTTGATTACAAGGAACTCCGTCAAGTAAGTTGGGTAGAACATTGTATTGAGCTGGTAGATGGTGCTAAGCCTATAAAGAAAATGCCATATAGAATGAATCCTAATTTTTCCAAGACTGTAAAAGAAGAAATAGATAAGTTGCTTGATGCAGGATTCATATTTGTTGTGGAGAATTCAGAATGGGTTTCTCCCATTGTGATCTCAATAAAAAGAATGGGAAGCTACGTATTTGTGTTGATTACAGGAAGCTCAATAAGGCAACAAAGAAGGATCATTACCCTCTTCCATTTTCAGATCAGATCTTGGACGAAGTAGCTGGCCAGGAGTGCTATAGTTTTGTTGATGGATATAGCGGCTACAACCAAGTTCGTATAGCAGAGAAAGATCAGCTTTGAAGACCACGTTCACCACTCCTTGGGGAACGTTTGCTTATAGAGTTATGCCTTTTGGGTTGTGTAATGCTCCAAAGAACATTCCAAATGTTTGATGAATAGGGTGTTCGAACCCTACATCGGGACCTTCATCGAGTATTTTTTGGATGATTTTTGCATCTATGGGAGCAAGTTGGACCACCTGCACTAGATGGAGACAACATTTCAAAGGTTAGATGAAGCACAAGCCTCACTAAACCCTACAAAGTGTGTCTTTGGATGTTCTAAAGGTGTTTTGTTAGGGCATGTTGTATCCAGAGATGGTATTGGTACTGATCCTGATAAAGTTTCAAAAATCAAAGATTTACCATTTCCTATGAATAGAAGTAAATTGAGATCATTTTTAGGCCATGTGGGTTACTATAGAAGGTTCATCAAGAATTTCTCAAAGATTGCACAGCCACTAACCCAGTTCTTGAAGAAGGATGTTGCTTATGAACCAGGAAACAAGGCGCATGAAGCTTTTGGACAACTGAAGGAAGCCCTGGTGTCTTCACCTGTTTTGAAGAATCCAGATTGGAGCAAGCCATTCATTGTGTACACTGATGCCTCAGATGCAGCACTAGGTAGTACTTTGAGCCAAAAGGATGAAAATGGGAATGAACATCCAATTTACTTTGGGAGCAGACAAATGAGCAGTGCTGAGGTAAACTATACTGTAACTGAAAAAGAGGCTCTGGCTATCATTTTTGTGTAAAAGAAGTTTAGAAATTACTTGCTAGGGCAGAAATTTATAGTTGTAACGGATCATCAGGCTCTGAAATATATTGTCAATAAGCCTAACCCATCAGGGAGGATAGCAAGATGGATAATTTTGCTACAAGAATTTGAATTTGATATTATAGATAGGCCAGGAAAGAAGCATGTCAATGCAGATGCACTCTCTCGAGCCTATGATGGTTTAGGATCATCTTGTGATGATGATGATTTTCCCGATGCAAAGATTGTTCTCCTTGACACAATCCCTAGTGAATACATAGATATTTGGAATTATCTGAATGAATTCAAGTTTCCTGATGGTGCCAATGCAAAGACTAAGAGAAAGATTACTCAAGCCAGTCGTCCATATTCTATTCTGCATGGAGCATTATTTCGAATAGGACCTGATGGACAGTACAAGAGGGCAGTTGGACGTGATCAAGGAAAGGAGCTGCTAGAAGAATTCCATAATGGTACATGTGGAGGGCACTTCTCTGGACAACTTACAGCAAGAAGGATCTTGGATGTAGGTTATCACTGGCCCACTTTTTTTAAAGATTGTTATAATTATTGTAAGACATGTGATATTTGTCAAACACATGGTAACCGTAAGACTTCATCAGCTCCATTATGTCCTATTCTTCCCCTTGGTCCCTTTGAAAAATGGGGAATAGACATTGTAGGTCCACTTCCAACTACATCACATCAAAATAAGTATATTGTAGTTTCCACAGATTATTTAACCAAGTGGGTTGAAGCTAGGCCATTGAAAACAACTTCCATGGATGAAGTGGCAAGGTTCATATATGAACGCATTGTCACCAGATTTGGTTGTCCATTAGAAATTGTAACAGATCAAGGAAACCACTTCATTAATGAGGTGGTAGAAGCCCTAGTCAATAAGTTTTCTATCAAGCATAGGAAGGCAACAACATACAAGCCAAGCACAAATGGACAGGTGGAACAAACAAATTTTGTGTTGTGTCAAATTCTAGCAAAAGATGCAGCCTTGCAGGTACATAAATGGGATAAAAGGATTCATGCAACATTGTGGGCATATAGGGCAACATCAAAGTCAGCAACAGGATACTCCCCATTTCAGTTGGCCTATGGCATTGATCCAGTTCTTCCTATTGAGTTTGATATTCCCACTGTGAGAGTTATGAAAAATGAAAGGATGGATGAAAGTGATTCAGTAAAAGAAAGGTTGGTACATCTTCATTTGCTAGAGGAAATGAGGGAAATAGCAAAGGATACAAGCCATAAGAAGAAAATGAAGTAAAAGGAATACTTTGATCAAAAGATCCGATGGTCTCCATTTCATGTGAATGACTTGGTCCTAGTATATGATTCCAGATACAAAAAAAGAAGACAGAGAAAATTTCTTCCAAATGGATGGGGCCCTACAAAATAAAGAGCAAATTGTGCATGAAAATGGTACGTATCGACTGGAGGAATTGGATGGCACTCCCATTACGAAATGGGTCAACCACGACAAGTTGAAGATTTTCCAAGCACTAGAATAGTCTACTCCGAGGACGGAGTAGAAGCTAGGAAGGGGGAAGATGTCGACACTAAAATTTTCCTCCATAATTTCTATTTCATTAATGTATGTATTAGGAATAGGATGTTGTTAAGTGTAATTAGTAGTAGCGTCCGATAGAAGATAACGGCGCTGCCAGTACGATGCCGCCAATAATGTGGAGTACGGTAACAGTCAAAGTACAATAGGAATGTTGTAAAAAGTAAATATTTGTCGTAAGTGGTCCGGTAATGTTAAAATGTCAAAGTTTGGGTAATTAGAGAAGTAGGGTCTACATGATTAGGAATTAGAAATATTATATTGGTAATAAGGACAAGGAGTGAGGTCATAAATATTTTGTGTATTTTATTTGTAAAAAGTCTAAAAATGTGGAACCCATGTAAAATGATAAGGTTTATCTTATCTTAACAGATAAGCTTACATGTACAGATAAGAGTTAAGGTATGGAATATGATTCGTCAGAGTGGATTTCTTATCCTATCTTAGAGATAGGATGGATAAGCCTGGAAGTTCTATAAATAGAGAGGCCACCCCCCTCATTTAGCATAGAAAGAAGTAGTGAGAAATATTGTAGGAAGTGTGCGAAGGAAGCCATCAGTTAAAGGTGTGTTGAAGAAGCCATCAAGAGGTGTAATTGTAAAGTTTCTCCCATAGTCTTGTTGAAGTACCTCATGGGTGAGATTGTAACAGTTTCATGTTAATATTATAATTTATTTTGATATTTCAGATTTGTCGTCATTCTGTCTTATCATAGTCAATGGTATTCTTGTGTTCGGTTGTTGTTTTGCTTCCAGATTACATCCACCAAACTAAAGGCTGTGCATTAGTAAATAATCATAGCACGAGGAGTTCCCGGTGAAGAATTATCATAGTGCCGGATTGGTGATGACAGACCCATAGAGCGGAGTATGCAAGAACTGAATGTAGTGGTATGCTTCTTAAAAAAGCCATGCGGTGAGCGAAAGTAAGATACACAACATGTGGTCTTTGTAATAGCAAGCTTCATCGTTGTATGAGCATCAAGAGTAGGGAAAAACTCAAAAGCAGAGACAAATCAATGTCGGTGGGTTCATGAGCAATAGCTACAAGTGGACTAGGAGCATAGATATGGTTGTCCACAATATGATGGTGATGTTGTAGGCTAGCAAGTTATTATTTTTGTAGGAAGTGTATTATTGTATCCTTATCATGGTGAGTGATTGTAGAAGAGAATTTTACTTCTTGAGCGATCTATTTTCTTCCAAAATTTTTACAATATCCTCTTGAAGTCCACATACTTGAGAAAAGCATATCATTCTTAGAATCCATGATAGGTACAAACTGCAACTCCCAAAAGTTTAGGATGTCGGGCTCAGTCAAAATTGTGTCCGCAATTGATTACAACACTCCTCCATATTTGGTACTTTATAATTAAAGTGCAAGTCTCAAAATAAATAACTCCAATGGAAAGAGCACGAAAAAACAAGCACTTTTGAAAAAAATGGCACTCAAAACTGAGTTACCGATCAAAAGTTACAAGCTTTTTAATATTTTTCTCTGCTATTTATTTTAGTTGCCACTAAAACAACATAGATTGTTGTTTCCTTCACCACACAAATAAAATTAAAGGGGATAAAGTTAATCACAAGCTTTAAACCCTCATATGACCATACCATATGACCAAGGGCTAAGGATACGATGTGTGCTTCTCTACAAAAAATAATAAACCACAAAAATGACCGCCTCCCGAGAATTGGCCATGTTTCTGATCAATCTTAGGGTTTTCACGCCTTCCGATTCAATCGAAGCCTCTTTTTTCATAAAAGTGGATGCAACAACAAAATATGACCAAATCCCAAATATATGAATACACAAATAATTTATTTGCAAAATA
Organism: Taxus wallichiana var. yunnanensis; assembly: GCA_018340775.1. Classification (NCBI taxonomy): domain Eukaryota; kingdom Viridiplantae; phylum Streptophyta; class Pinopsida; order Cupressales; family Taxaceae; genus Taxus; species Taxus wallichiana. The sequence goes on along the minus strand of CM031240.1, from coordinate 222,794,754 downwards.
AAACTTACAGATGGATGTCAACAGCAATCTCCAGCTCTGATACCATGAAAGGAAGGATAACTGGATCATACCAAGCCAAGAACATAGATTCTAATCAAACACCATGAGAAATAAGATGAAAGCAATTTAAGAAAATAACTTTACATAAAACCTTTGCAAACAAATGAGCAGCAATATCATATATTATTATGGAACTCAATGCAATACATTGAGAATGGGCCTTGCTTAAATAGGCAAGGAATAAAAATCTAAGAACCAGTCAAGGTCATAGATCAAGCCATGAATCAAGGAAATAACTAGTCATCAAAGAACTAGTCAAGACCATAGATCAAGGAAAGAACTATACCTAACAACTAGATAATATCTCCTAATATCTAAATAAGATAAAATAAATATCCACACACATAAGTGGGTGAGAATAAATACAATAAAGGTAAATAAATTACATAGGTGAACATGAGCTAAGGTAAATACCAACTCTAACATTAACTTAATTTACTTATCCAAGTCTTAGCTTTCTTATGTTCTGAATCAAATCTTGTTATAATAGAATTCATTGGGATGAATTCTAATCCTATATATTTTCTTTCCATTGGTCTTATTTTGATTAAGGAATTAATCAAGAGGAAGCACATCTTCCTCTATTCAAGATAACATTAGGATTTAATTCCAAAAGGTCTTAACACAGACTTTTTATCATTTTAGAAAATTTTCCTTCCCTTTACTTATTAAGAATTAAGGTTCATTTGTAACTCCATATTATTTTACAAGTTAGCATCATGAATTCATTTACCCACAAACATGGTTTTAATAAATCCATAGTGATTTAGTTGAATGTCCAATCACAAGTGCCAACTTTTAATAAGTTTCCTTTAAATAAGAGGGTAGTTTATCTAGCACCCTTAACCTCTAATTCATCTTAAATCAACCCGAGAGGGTTTATTACTTAAGTATGAAAACAATTAGAGATAAGCTTATCATTTCCATTCATAGAATATCTGCAAAGATCACAAATTAAGATCTAACAAATCCATAGGTCTTTCATTCTCCCATGAGATTCATACATTACAACTCCAAACACTTTAGACATTTTTAGTGTCAAACAACATCAAATGATCAATTAAAAATACGACCTTCCTTTCCAACAATTACATTTCAATAATGATTCATATTTCATCATAAAATATCCAATTTCATCTGTAAAAAAAAACATCTTAAAAGATTTTTTCTCCTTTCATCACTTACAAATTCCATCTACAAAATTTCTATCATGGGTTAGTTCATTGAACTAAGCATGATAAGCACTAAGCATTAAAACGATGTTCTTTTAACTAACTATTTCACAAAATGAACTCTACTTTTATGAAACAATTTAAGCATTCAAAAAGACATACCAAAAGGAAAATAATATTCACAATGAGAGAGAGAGAGATGATAAACCAAATCATAATTTACAATAGATCATGATGTAAACAAATTCAAATTTTTACTATTGTTTTGTATTAAAAGTATTTAAGCATTAATCCAGATGAGTAATTATTTCATAAAATTCCACTTTTTCTAGCAAATGTTATTTAATATAATGCACTTCTCAATTAATCCTATATATTAGGAGAAGATAACAATTCTTACTAACTCTAAGGAATAGGACAACATTTGGTATCACATTAATACTTCTATCTCAGAATTTATTTCTCTTAATTCCATCCTAAAATATGAGATGCCAAGTTCAATCAAACACTAGAATAAGTTAGGAATAATCAACAACATATTTAGGAAAGATATTTTTATTTTAAGAATATTATATCCTAAATTAAAGATTAGAAACAAATTAGAGTTTAGGTATAATTTGAAACAAGTTTAATTTGTAAAAGGATGGAATCAATTTAGCACACAATTGGAATTAATCACTCAATCTCAAACGAGATACATCATAACCAAGGATAAAGTCAAATAGATGAATGAAAGGATTTTAACAATCAAATATAGTTCCTACAACCATTCAATATGTTTTCACCCAATAAGAGACTTCTCTAAATTTTGTAACCAGTTATAATGATTCATTAATTCAATCTTTTAGTTCAGCTAACCTATCCTATCACCATTAGAAAGAGAGACCATCCCCTAATTGTTCCTTTGAATGATCAAGAGAGAACCATGAATGGAAAATGTATATAGATACAGTCATTCATATAAGTACCAAACCCAAAATCCCAAAACAGAGATCAAATTAGGATTCAGAAGAGAAATTCATAACCCACCCTCCATCTCAGACCCAAATTAGATAAGGAGAATGAATCAATGTAGTGATATTTAACGGGTAATCGATTTATTTTTCATTGATACCCAATTATTTAAAATCAGAAAGAGATGAACGAATATCGATTGGTTGTAACATTGACATTTTAAGACACTAAAAACAAGGGAATTTTTTTTTGCATGAATAATGTTCTTTGTTCTAAATACATAATTTAGAACACACATTCTTTAACAACCATTCTTATAACAGATAACCATATGCAACTGTAATGACTCGGTGAGCTACCGATCTATTCATTTCATGACTTGGTGAACTACTGATCTATTCATGTTTAACATTAAGTATTGAATACTTTTCCGTATACTACGTATACTTGGTTCCCTTTCCCTATTTTGGGTATTGAGTGATCTGTCTAAGGAACCTATCTGAATATTTGTTACCAATATTCATCTGCATCATGAACCTTAGACTAGGTGACATAGGACAACGCAACCAATAGCTTATGATAATTTGGCCAAAGATTTCTAACATAATATTCATATTACTATTCCTTGACGGCATACTTGTCAATCCAAAATACATCCTTCACCCCACTCCCCACTCTATTGTTATCTAGAATGTCCTTTACTGACTTCTGTCAGTCCACTTGCCCAAGGTTTAACCCTAGTTCGAGTTAACAACATATGTTATGATAGGAAGAGGCTCACGAAAACTTAGGGTAAGTTGGCATACTGGGTCAACCTAAGTCAACCCCATGTGCCAAGGTACCCTGAGTTTTAGAGGGCTACTCCTTATCTTAAACATGCTACTAACCAGACCTAGAGAGAAACTAAGTTCAAGTCCAATGTGTGTAGATCTAGATGATCAATGTAGAAGGGTGTTGCCACATGTCAACTACATCGCTGTATCCTTGAGAAGATCCTAATCTTCTCGAAGGTACAACCCTATAGTTGGCGTGTGCTAGCATCCTACAGAACAACCTCATCAAGATGTACATACCCCTAGGAGCTTATTATAATTTAATTAATTTGGATTATTAAAAACATATTTCAGCAACCTTGCCAAGCCCTAATCCAACACTCCTTAAGTTCTTTTCTATACCAGATTCAATTGATCGTTAAAGAACTTCCTTGACTTAAGATTTCCTTTAATGTTTGTTTAATGGGCTTAATAATCTGTTAACCAAAACAGACAACAACATTATAAGTTCCATTTAATGTGACTTAACCATTCAAGGAAGTGTAGCAACCACCTAGGTTGTAACTAAGTAGACTTTATTAAAATGAAGTCTAATGATTAGGAATCATATCTTCCTTTTCGTTTGCATTCTTATGTTAGAGGAAGGGTCTTCCTTTACATGGTTAAGTGCTAGGGTTTAGCACCCCTTTATATCATTTACAAATTCTTTAGTTTTTACTTGAATGTTCATTCCACATCATATTACTATGTTGAATTGTTTAGATATGATCATCAAATTCTGCAACTTAGCAAGCTACATCTTATTTAGGGAGAATATTCTAAATCCCATTATCAAACTTATCCAAGAATACCCAATTAAGCATATAAATAATATGGAGAATATCAACAAGATAGGATTCCATCTCTGTTATACAAGTACAAGATAATTTACACATCCAATGCAAGTAAATTCTCAACTTTCAATTCATCTTTAAAACTTATACATTTACAAAACTTATGCATTTTAGGCATACTACCTAACAACAACCTTCATTCTAAAAAGAATATAACTTTTCTTTTTCAATACAACTCAAGAATGAATCAAAATTCTCTACAAAGAATCAGACTTAAATCAGCCAATGCATCATATAAGTTTTTTCCTTCTTTTTCACTTACGAATTCCATCTACAAAAATTTCTAGCATAGGTCAGTTCAATGAACTGAGCATGATAAGCACTAAGCCTTAAAACGAAGTGCATTCCACTAATTGTTCCATTAAAAACAACCCTGCTTTAATGAAACAATTAGTATATCATACTATAAGCATAAGTAACAACAATCAGAGAAGGAATACATTAATAAATTTGAATTCGCTTCTAAGAGAGAGAGAAGAATATATAACATTTGTCCTTACAATTTAAAGTTCAATTGATCCTAACAATTACCTTTATCAAACAACAGATCTTATCATCTCATTGTTCCCAATTCTACAATAATAGAATACAACACTTATCTTTACTATAAGACAAAAGAAGTGTTTACAACATGGTTCTCAGTAGGGTGATTAACCTAACTTTTAAGCAAAGGAAGAAGAGAAACCATTTCAACTATGCCCAAAACACATAACATCCGCAAAGTAGAAATAGGTTCATGTCATGACTTAAACTGTTTCATTTAAAGGTCAACTACCTTAAAATTCAACATTTTAGATATTTATCATAATAGAATCACATATTAATCCAAGAGGAAAATAAAGGATCAATAGTCATAAACAAGTTTACATTTTCTGTTCAACAAACCAATCATCGATCTCTTTCTACTTTATTTCAGTCAAATGTTATGTACAAGAAGACTAAACAATGTAATAATCTTCTTTTCCTATAAGAATAATTAACAGGTGGTTCCAATCAAATGAACTTAACCCAACAACCTTAGAAAAGGAATCTTAACAGGATATGGTTCAATCCTTAATTCATCTCATTATACTTAACAACAATTCCCTTTTTCTAATACGAGACAAATAAGTTCATAAATTTATTCCCAAAGGAGAGTTCAAGATCAACTTTAGAATAAGAAGAAAACGTATTGAAACCTTCCCTAAAATCTTTACCATAAAAAGGCATGAGTTCCATTTTTAGCTCGAATCAGTATAACAGTGAAGTTTAAAACAACACTACATCCCTAAGAAATCACAATTTCCTTTATCCTTAAGACTCAAGCATTCATTTATTGGACCCAACAAGAAGTGTCAAACCCGAATAGGAAACTAACAACTCCAAAATTACCCATATGCTCAGTCAAGATAGAAACTAACTTGCAATAAATTTCAACTTCTTAATACAAGAGAAAACAGATTGGGGTTCCAAGAAGAACGATTAACCAACAATATATTCCAAACAAGATCTCGAAGAGGTTACCCAACAACCCATTTAAACCATGCTTCCAATTTTTCTCCTTGCACATGTAGTTGGTCTCAAAAAGAGTTCTGAGTTATTAAACCATTTAATCAAGTAATAAACCCAATTTCAAAGCCAAGACCCAATCGATCATATTTGTAATACAACCAGTTCAGGACTCGTAAAACAATTCCGAGCACAATGTTGAACATAAGCTCCCACAAAGGTTTGGAACCACTCAAGTGAATATACACAAGTTCAGGACAACAACATATTCTCTTTTTAGTTTACATCCTAAACAAAGAAAACCCAAAATAACACCAGAGTAGAACCGACACCTTGCTCAGGTTACAATTTCCAAACACATTAGTAACAATTAAATTGTACAGTGTCACATCACGGAATCTCATACATGAGTTCGAATATACACCAACATCTTAAAACAAGGTAGTATACAGATACCTATTAACAATTTAGAAAAGTAGAGAGCTTCCATTTCCTATTAACATCTCATCAAACCCTATTTTCCAATTCAAATGAAATATAAGTTTCTTACCGGGGTTCAGACCTATACCAACAAAGAAAATACGAGTGTCGTGTACTTAATGAACTTTCAATAATAATTCAAATGGTCACTAGAAAATAAACACAAGCTCTAAGCCATATATGGACTTCAACAACAGTCCAGGTCATCACAAGAATCAAAACACGATTCCTTAGTACAAGAACCTCTATCAACAGTTCAAAATGAACATGAAACCAAAACAAGATCCAACAGAAATACGAGCTTGAATACAAGTTACAGCAAAATATGAGCTCAATACAAGTTACAACAAAATACAAGCTCAATACAAGCTCAAGATCAACAAACATGAATTCCCACAGTAACAGGAAGCCAAAGTTCCCAAATAACTTAGCACAATAATCATTAGCAACGAAGGTCATCAAAACAAAACCCTTCAATTACCAGATACAAAAAAATGTCAAGCAGAGTTACAAAATACATTTTTGCATGCATGTATCATGTTTTTAAACAAACACAATGTAAGTTTCAAACAAAACCATATTTACCATGGATTCATGATCAAGAACACAAGATTTATTAAACCCAGCAAGAAAATAACCAGATAAAATATGCAATCCACAAATCTTAATAGAGCAGAGTTGTTTTAATGAAAACATTTAGAAGAAAGCAAGAGATTTTAATGGTTAGAGCCTATCATGCCTGATAGTGCTTCTGCCAAATCGAAGGAGATATCCATCCGAGCTCAAAACTTCTCTTCTTCCCCACGAAAGATCAAACAACCATATTATTTTTCTACATCATGTCTTATACATCCCACGAATCGAAAATATGTCTAAGACTTCAAAAATAGCCATTAAGTATAGTTCAATCTACTGATTTGAACAACTAGAGAGCATGCGAGAGAAACAATCATGAAACATGCAAAGTGAAACAACCCCAGACAAACTCGCTTGTATGCCTTCAAAGACGGTTCGTACACGAAAATCAAAAATAATAAATTTCATTAATTTTAATTTTCCCACCTATCCTTCCTTGCCACCGCCTTCCAAGTCCTGGTGAATGCCAAATCAAAATTAACATGAAATTCCATTTTAGTGACACTTCCACATAAGCCTCATCCAAGTCAACTAGCCAGCCTCTGCCAAATTGGTAGTACCCTATGCATTAAAAACCTTATCAATAACATAAATTCCATAGGAACCATTTCCCTTAATGCATGTGACCACCTAATTCCCCTTTCATACCCATTAGTTTAGGGTAGATCAAATTGCTTAGGTTAGATCTTAGGTAGTTTATAATACATACCTTAGGATATAACCCTAACAACAAATTTCCACCATAGGTCTTAACACATAGCCTTAGGTAGTTTCCACATAGGTTAGATTAATTCACAACATAATAGTTTTAGGCATTAGGTTAGATCATCATAAAACCTTATAGTATTAGGTTCTAGGTTAATTTTTAATAACCTAGTAACCCTTCCATATCCTTTAGCATAGAGTTTAGGTTAGGATTTCATTCAACCAACAAAGTAGAATAGGAAGCTTTAGGTTAGAATAAGAATTCTATTAAGTGACATAGCTTAGGTAGTGAATATTTTTACCTAGCTTAGGATTCCGTAGGATAGTCCTTTTTAGGATCTGAATCCTTCCTATGCCATGAACAAGCTATATTTTCATGTTCATCAGTAATGTCCTACCATGATCGATCTCCAAGGACCCAAGCACAACATAAAACTGAATGGAAATACGTTCACACAAAAATCAAAGAACTTGTAATAAAAAAGTTCAGTCAATATGTCTCTTAATTCATGGAATGTCAATTTACCATTCATTCAACAGAGCAGATTTAAAACATTCCTTGGATCACTGAAATTGATCCAAGGATGAGTCAGATTAATAGATAAGTTTACAACTCTTAAACCAGATTGAAACTCACCTACAAAAGTGAAAAATGGATTCAAGGAAGCCATTCCAATTCAGTCAAAGGATCTTAAGAATAGAAATGATTTGTCCATATCAAGCATGATCTCTGTGATCGAATCAATAGAACATATATTTATAAGGAAAATCACATGTTAATACTTGAAATGCAAAGGAGGAAAATAAGAAGCTGTCAAGGGTGTTACAACGGACAAGGAAAATATTCAAGTGAACCAAACAAAACAACAAATTCAATCAATTTTTCAAACCGTAAATTCAACAACAACAAGAGAAAACATTATGCTAATACCCAAGGACCATTTTCCTTTATTTAGAACAGTTGTCTAAGTTTTAGAGGTTACCTAAATACACAAAGGAACATGATAGATTTACACCTTCCTTACGAGATTTCAAATAGAGGTAACTTTGATTAAAGCATGAATTCCTTTCAAGAAACCAACATGATTTCATTTACCAGACCCTTAATAAAATGACTGAGTTCAAGAAAGTCCAATCAGATGTAAAATTCCAACCAAAGTAAAATAAATTCAAAATGATTTAACTTTCCCCAAAATTGCATGTATAGAGGAATTTGTATTTGAAAGTACAGACACTAGAACACTAAATCAAAACAAAGGAGTCATACGAATTCCCATTGCTTCCGCATTTTGATCATTCTTTCCAACCCAGAAAGATATGCTAAATCAAAGGTTAAAGAAGTGTAATCTCCTTAAATATGCAAACACGATTCAACAATAGACAAGAAAAAAAACCGTTAATCCTCAAAAGTATTATCATTGAGTGAAACAAGATTTCTCTAAATAAGTTCCTCCAATAATTCATTTAAGTAACCTACAGTTGAACGTTTTTTACCACAAGATCATACAATATCAATTGTACCTCAGATTTAAGTAAAAAGAGCAAGACATACTCAGCAAGTCAAATCATGAAGAACAAAAGCTTTCCTAGCACCGGATAATTTGCAATAGAATTCAATAAACAACTCCAAAAATCACACAAATAGGGTTAGACTAACAACCATGAAAAAAACTAGATTGTTCCCAAGGTGATTCATTCAAGTTCAACATCAGATGAGTTACTCACAAGTTTTAACACAACTTCAATAGGTGTACAAAAAGATACAACTTCATTTCAAGCTCAAAAAAATTTAAGCATGACTCAATAATTTTCCCAATAAAGGAATCAAAACCTAGAACAATCTTCCATCATAACAGTGGAGTAAAACAATAATCACAGTAAACAGTACAAGCATCAAAAGAAGAGATCATAACATCATACAAAAATGCATTTGTTCCCCAAGAGCAGAGTTCTTTTAATGAAGACACTTAATAAAAATAAAAAAACTTAATGGGTAGAGCATTTGGAGAAGATTTCAAATGATTTGCAAAAGATTTCCAAGAATAACTCTAACAGTTTCTTCTTCACCGTTCCAGAGAAGATCTCTAAGAAACTTTAGTACCTTATTCTTGCCACGAATGTCAATAGAACCCTCAATAATTTATGATGCCTTATTCTTATAGTTTTACAAAGTCCAAAAATAGCTCCAAGTAATGAAAAATAACCAATAAGTCAAGTAGAGTCGAACTGAAGATTTGATGAATAGAAAAAACATCATGTAGAGCTCGAGCTCAAATGAACTGAAAGACCAAAACAACCATGCAAAAACCCTCCATGCTTTTTCCTAGGTGGTTTCATCACTGAAAACAATTTCATTAAATTAAAAGGACAATAGTTCCCTCCTATTTCTCCACACCACCACCATATATATTTGGCTATGCCTCTATTTCAAAAATTTGCATGTTATCAATATGATGGAGATGCCAACTAAGCTTTCCCCTAATTTTCTTTACGCCTCTGCCAAAGTTGGTAGTCCTTCATATTAAAACTGAAATCAATTCCCATTTAATGCCTTGAAAACCGATGCCATGACCATACAACTTTCCATGTCATCCATAGGTACCCCTTAGGTTAGCAATGACTTAGGTTAGATCAACATTAGGTTAGAAAATCAACCTAGGTTCTTAGGTAAGTCTTTAGTTACCTTAGTTTGTTTTCAAACTTAATAAACATAGAACATACCAACTTAGGTTATATTTAACCCTTAGGCTAGGGTCTCAACCTTAGTGTTATATTATTAGGTCCAAGGTCCCTATCGTCGCTCAACACCTTAACAATAACAAGAAGACCCAGGCCTATCATCAAAATCTTGATGCTAGAAGGATCCTTGAAGAAGGGTCCTTCACAATTAGTAAACAAAACAAGGCCCAATCCATCTTTGTCCTTCCTTTCAGAATGCCAAGATAACAAGATGAAAGGTATGGATAATTGAAGAATACCTTGGATCAATAAAATTGATCCAAGGTGTTGTTGTTTAAAATGAATAAGTTATGGCAACTGAAATACAAGTTCATCATATTTAAAATTGAATTTAAGTTGGACAAAGAGATGAATGGCCTCATTTTCAAGCAAGCAAAATCACATTAGAGTGAACCTTTTCAACAAATGATTTATTATCTAATGCAAACATGATTTCCAAAAGTCATAAGAGTACACCTTCCTAAGAAAAATCACCTGTCAACATTTGCACTATCAAGAGTGGAAGTCATCACAGTAACAGTCATGCCAGAGATGTTACATACCTCCCTCCTAAAAAGAATCATCGTCCGATGATTTACTTAGTCAAATAAATTCAGTCAAGGATAAAATCAAATTATCATTCTTCCATTCACACGTTCATAACAAAACTAGATTTGAGAAATTCAAATTCCATAATCAGCATTAAATTAGTTGTCACATTACTAAAGAATTTAGCAATTGCCCAAAACTGGTAGGTTTATTGATATAACATGAATAAAATCTTCAAATTTTATCAGTCAACAAAATCAATTATGTTCAAACAAATATAGAAAAGTAGTTTTCATATCTTCGAGGTTTTCCCATGTTGCACTTTCTTTATTAAACTGGTCTCGTTGGACCTTATAATGAATTATTTCATGATTTCTTAAGTGCAACTGGCAAGTTTCTAGCATAAGCAAGGGTTTAACAATGATTAATTCTAGGTCTTGGACCTGTAAGGAATTCCAATTTAACACATGTGATAAATATGAAACGTATTACTTAAGTATATAAGTATGGAAAACAACATGCATTCATGATAAATCAAGAGGTAAAGCTAAATGATAAGATACAAGGTTGATTATTTCAACAATTTCAAAGGGTCCCACATAATGAGGTGTTAACATGGAAACCATGCCAAAAGTTATAGAACTCTTTTTCAATTTGACCCACAAAAATATCTTCTCGCCAAGTTTAAATTTCTTGTCAACCCTTTTTAAGTCTGCATAACTCTTTTTCCTATCTACTTGATTCCTTCAAACATTCATGAATCATTTTAACTTGTTGTACCATTTCCATAAGGATTTAAGGCCCAATTACCTCTCTTTCTTCTATGTTAACCTTGCTAATCGGAGTTTTACATTTCCTTCTATATAATGCTTTGAAAGGTGCTATTTTCAGAGAGGCATGGTATGTGTTTTTTTAAGAAAACTCAACTAATGGAAGGTAATATTACCATTTATACTACTTGATCCATACGCAATACATTCTTAACATATCCTCTAAAAATTGATTAACTCTTTTTGTATGCCCATCTGTTTCCGGATGGTACACTTTGAACTAAAAGTCAATTTAGTTCCTAAGGATGCATTGAGTGTTTACCAAAATCTAGATGTCATCCTTGGATCTCTATCTCGATATGATCTTTTCGGTACTCCATGCAATCTAAAAATTTCATGCACAAATCTTTTTGATAAAATAGTTGAATCATCCTTAATATTACTAACAATAAAATGTGTCACTTTTGTTAGTTTATCCACCACAAACAAAATAACATCATGTTTATTTCTTGACATAGGTAACTCTTGAAAAAATTGATACTAATTAATTTCAATTTATGCTACGGTATCTTTGTGAAGATACCATAAACCAGAAGATACATATGTTTGTCTTTAACACGCTGACATTCCAAGTAGTGTGTCATGAAATCAATAACGTATTTTTTCATCCCTTTCCAAAAATATTGTTATTTTATATCAACAAGCATTTTCATAATTTCAGGGTGTCCAAAAAAGGTGAATTATGAAATTCAATTAACAACTTTTTCTTAATTCATTCCCCGAAGGTATATATACTCGATTATCATATCTCAAAATTCCTTCGTTATCAAAGTGAAAACCTTTATATCTCAAATCATTTGGATCTACAACAAGTGTTGTTTTTACTTGCTGAAAGTAAGAATAAAATTCCATGATGTTTTTTACTTCATCTTTAAACTAAGTTCTCAACATTATAAGAGAAGAAATGTGCTTCCTATGAATTAGTGCATCTAGCCACTCTATTCTCCTTTCCTTTAATATAACTTATGTCAAAATTGTCTTGAGATAGAAATTATAAAAATCTTTGTTGTCTTACATTCAGATTTGGTGAGTGAAAATATACTTGATCCAAGATGATCGAGTATTTAGTTCAAAAGGTCTACCAAGAAGATAATTCCTCCATACCTAAAGTGCATGAAAAATGGCAACAAGCTCTAGGTCATGTGGAGCATAATTTAGTTCATGTAACTTGAGTTTTCTACTCTCATAAGCTATAACATGATCATTTTGCAACAAAATACCTCCGAGACCTTCCTAGAAGCATTTGTTACTATAGTAAAGTCTCCATTAGGATCAGGTACAACCAAAATAGGTGCAGATGTTAACTGATCTTTTAGAGTCTTAAATGCAGATTCACATTTTTCATTCCACACAAATTTCTTATCTTTCTTCTGCAACGAAGTTATTGGTGCAAAGGCCTTATACGATCTTTAACAAAATTCCTATAGTAACCAGCAAGACTGATAAAGCTTCTAACATCATGTACATTCTTAGGTGTAGGCAACTCAGTTATTTTAACAAATTTTTAGGCATCTACAGCTATTCCATCCTTGTTTATAACATGTCCCAAATAGTGGACTTTCATCACGTAAAAAGAACATTTGGACAAGTTACTAAACAACCTTGTCTTTCTTAATATTTTCAAAACTATTTTCAAATGTTCATAATGCTCTTCAATACTTTTAGAGTATATGAGAATATCATCCAAGAATACAAACACAAATTTTTCCAAGTGTTATTGAAAAATATTATTCATTAAATTCATAAAATTTGTTGGAGCATTAGTTAACCCAAATGGTAAAACTTTGAATTCATAATGTCCGCACCTTCATCTAAAAGTTGTTTTATGAATATATTCATCCTTTATTCTTAACTGATTATATCCGAGATCAAATATCTATTTTAGAATATACTTGATGCACCATTCATTTGATCAAATAGATCATTAATTTGAGGAAGGAGATATCTGCTTTTAATTGTTTCTTTGTTTAACATCCTATAATCAATACACAATCTAAGTGTTCCATCCTTTTTTTCACAAAAATTACTTGGTGTTCCCCAAGGTGAGACACTCAATCTTATCAAGGCCTTAGAAAAAAGTTCTTGCAACTGTGCCTTAAGCTCTACTAATTCAATGGTATTCATTCAATGTGGTGCCTTGGAGATAGGTTATGTTCCTAGTTTGGTTTCAATCATGAACTCAAACTCCCGTATTGGTGGAATAACAGGTAACTCTTTTTGAAACACATCACTAAAATTTTGTAACAGCGGATATCTTTCCAAGAATTCACTACTTTCATCAATTGTTTTCAGAAATTTTTACTACATACAAATTGCATCATTTTTTTGGCCTTTTTAAGTTACACAAATGACAATTTCCTAACTAAAATATCATGTTTGATCCCCAGAATGTTTGATGATTTCTACAGGTCATCAAGACAACTAATATTTTTTTTCAAAACAATCAACATTTTCCTTATGTTTAGGTATCAAGTTAACACTTATGATTACATCATAATACTCCAAAGGAGCAACATAAAGATATAATTTAGTGGAAAACCTAGGCAATTCAAGGACTTCTCCGAAAAAACACATATTATGCTGTATGGACAACATTATTTCCATAATGTATAGCCCATGATTTATCCATTTTTCTAGCTTTTCTTTTTAATTTTGAAGATAATTTAGTAGAAATAAAGCATTCAGTAGCTCTAGTATCAAAAAGTATAGTTACAGGTATACCAAATAACTTACTTGGCACTTCTATAGGTGTAACTTTATTTTCAGCCTATTTTTCAACTACTACAACATGTATCTTATGTTGTTGATTGTGGTCATCCTTCCTCAAAGGACACTAATTTGCGTAATGATCCTTGCCACAATTGTAACAGCCTCCTACATGTCCCTTCTTAGGCTCAAATTTATTTCCAGCCTTAAAGTTATCATTCTGACCCCCATAGGACTTCATCATTATTATTGTTCTTGAAAAAGTTGTTTCGCACATTAGCAACATGTTTATTTGTTGTTGTTTTCTTGTTATTATCTGTAACAAAAAAATTCATACCAAACTTTTTCCATGGTCCCTTTTTGGGTGCAAGGGACGAAGAAGAGTTTGGAACTTTCTTTCTAATTTATTCCTTATGGGAAGAGATCACTTTCAATTTCTACTCTTGCCTTATGGATTTTTTTACAACCCCTTCCATAGTGGTTGGGATGTGAACATTCAATTCACCACCTATAATGGGATTTAATCCCATGGTAAATTTTTGTATCCTGAACTTCTCGTCATTTTCATACTAAGGTATGTGCTTAGGAGTTTAGTAAACCTCTCCCAATGACTTGGTTACAGCTTAAATTTCCTTGACCTAAGTTCTGAAATTCAGTCATTTTCTTATCATAGTAAAGTTGTGGTATCCATCGTTGCCTAAAATAATTTTTAAATTAATCCCAAGTGATGTTTGTTTCATCAATGCTTAACTCAGCCTTATGGTTGTCCCACCAAGAAGATGCCTCATGGGAAAGTTGATAAGCTCCCCATATTTCTTTTGTTTCCTCATAGAAGTTTCTTATTCTAAAGTAGTTATCCATTTTGTTGAGCTAGTTTTTGGCTCCATCTCCTGTATAGTGCCATCAAACTTGGGTGGAATTATCCTTTTTATGTCATTAGTGAGTTCAACTACCATTCTTGACTTTTTATTCTCAGGTTGATTAGGTGTATTTACATTAGCATTGGCTTTATTATTGTTATTAACTCCCATATTTCCCACATTGGTGTTGTCCTCGGGAGGTGGTTGATTGTTATTACCAAAATATTCTTCCTCCTCATTGCCCATTACTTATTGTTCAAGTATAGATAAATGATCCCTTGTGTCCAAAAAGGTAGTAAGGATATCATCGATTTTATGGGAAATATCTACTTCTCCACTAGGTGGTGGGTTGTTTTCAATGTTTCCTCTCATTCTAAGCATTTTATGTTAACAATAAAATTTAAGTTTTTATCGATTATGGACACAATAGATCCAAGAGCTATAACCTTCAACTATGATACTAATATCTAACATTTCCATTTTAAGATTTTAGAAACAAGGGATTTTTTTTTAATAATGTTCTCTGTTCTAAATAATCATAATTTAGAACACACATTCCAAGATAATCAATCTCATAATAGAAAACCATATGCAGCTGTAAATGACTCAGTGGAATACCAATATCTAATTTTATGACTTGGTATCATACTGATCTCTCACGTTAACTTAACGATTTCTATACTAAGTATACTTGGTTCTCTTACCCTTTTTGGGGTATTAAGTGTTTTGTTTAAGAGGCCTATCTGAATATTTGTTACCAATATTCATCTAAAATCCTGCTTCTTAAACTAGGTGACATAGGACAACGCAACCAACAGCTTGCGATACTTTGGCCAAATATTTTCCACATCTGTTCATGTTTGAATTCCTAGATGGCATACTCATTGAATGGAATACTTCCTTCACCCCACTTCATCTATTATCTATAATGGTCTTCACTACCTCCTACTAGTCCACTTGTTCAAGGTTAAATCCTAACCAAGGTTAGCAACATAGTTTAGTGTAGAAGGATACTCGTGGTGACTAAGGGTATATAGACATACTCAATCAACCCATGCCAATTGCATGTGTCTAGTTATCCTAACTCGTCGTGAGTTTCCCCTAACACTAGATCATGCTTCAAACTTAACCTAGGGCATAACTATGATCAAGTCCTAGTTTATGTAGATCTATATGATTAAACTCTAAATGGTGTTGTAACATGTCAAATGTAGCACAGTGTCCTCATGAAGACCGAAGTCTTCACGAAGGTATTGTACTGTAGTTGGCACATGCCAACATCTAACCATTTTCACCTCATTTGGATGTACATACCCAAGAAATAAGTTAATGAATTAATAATTTTCCTTATTAAGGGTTAATTACAACAACCCTACTGAACAACTAGGTTCATTATCCATTAGGGTTATAAGAAAAACTAAAATTGGAATTGCTATGTAGATACATCTGCATCCAAACCTTTTCCTAAGATTTTTTTCATCCATTAACATTCTAATTTATGTTTCAGTTTCACAAACTGATTCAACATACTAACAATGATGTTAACTTAATTTACTTATCCAAGTCTTAGCTTGCTTAAGTTCTGAATCATATCTTTTTATAATAGACTTCATTGGGATGAAGTCTAATCCTATATATTTTCTTTCCATTGGTCTTATTCTAATTAAGGAATTAATCAAGAGGAAGCACATCTTCCTCTATCCAAGATAACATTAGGATTTAATTCCAAAAGGTCTTAACATAAACTGTTTATCATTGCAGAAAAGTTTCCTTCCCTTTACTTATTAAGAATTAAGGTTCATTTGTAACTCCATATTATTTTACAAGTTAGCATCATGATTTCATTTACCCACAAACATTGTTTTAATAAATCTAGAGTGATTTAGTTGAATTTACAATCACAAGTGCCAAATTTTTATAACTTACTTTTAAATAAGAGGGTAGTATTTCTACCACCCTTAACCTCTAATTCATCTTAAATCAACCTGAGAGGGTTTATTACTTAAATATGAAAACAATTAGAGATAATCTTATCATTTCCATTCACAGAATACTCACAAAGATCACACATCAAGATCAAACAAATCCACAATTCTTTCATTCTCCAAAGTGGGATTCATACATTATAAGTCAAAACACTTCAGACATTTTTAGTGTCAAACAACATCAATAAGATCAATAAAAATACAACTTTCCTTTCCAACAATTACATTTCAATAATGATTCATATTTCATCATAAAAGATCCAGTCTCTTTGGTAAACAAAAGTAACATCTTAAAATATATTTTCTCCTTTCATCACTTATGAAGTCCATCTGCAAAATTGCTAGCATGGGTCAATTCATTGAACTAAGCATGATAAGCACTAAGCATTAAAAATGATGTGATTTTAACGAACTATTTCATAAAAAGAACTCTACTTTTATGAAAATAGTTTAAGCATTCAAAAATACATACCAAAAATACAATAATAGTCACAATGTGTGTGAGAGAGAGAGAGATGATAAACCATATCATAATTTAGAATAGATCATGATGTAAACAACTTCAACTTTCTACTATTGTTTTATATTAAAATTATTTAAGCATTAATCTAGATAAGTAATTATTTCATCAAATTCCACTTTGCCTTGCAAATGTCATTTAATATAATTCACTTCTCAATTAATCCTATCTATCATGAGAAGATAACTATCCTTACTAACTCTAAGGAATAGGAAAACATTTGGTATCACATTAATACTTCTATCTCAACATTTATTTCTCTTAATTCCATCCTAAAATATGAGATGCCAAGTTCAATCAAACATTGGAATAAGTTAGGATGAATCAACAACATATTTAGTAAAGAGTTTCTTATTTAAGAATACTATATCCTAAATCCGGATTAGAAACCAATCTGAGTTTAGGTCCAGTTCTAAACAAGTTTAATTTGACAAAGGATGGAATCAATTTAGCACACAATTGGAATTAATCACTCAATATCAAATGAGATACATCATAACCAAGGATAAAGAAAAATAGATGAACGAAAGGATTTTAACAATCAAATATAGTTCCTACAACCATTCAATATGTTTTCACCCAATAAGAGACTTCTCAGAATTTTCCAACTAGTCATAACAATTCATTAATTCAATCCTTTGCTTCAGCTAACCTATCCTATCACCATTAGAAAGAGAGACCATCCCCCAATTGTTCCTTTGAATGATCAAGAGAGAACCACGAATGGATATTGTATACAAATATGGTCATTCATATAAGTACAAAACCCAATATCCCTAAATAGAGATCAAATGAGGATTCCAAAAGAGCAAGTCATAACCCACCCTCCATCTCAGACCCAAATTAGATAAGGAGAATGAATCAACGTAGTGAAATCCAAACAAGGTAATCGATTCCTTTTTCATTAATACCCAATTATTTAAAATCAGAAAGAGTTGAACCAAGTTTGATGGTCAAGGAAAAGAATCAAGCAAACCAAACACAACAACAAAGTCCATTGAGTTGTCAAACCTTAAAGTCGACAACAGCAAGAGAAAACAATACGCTAATACCCAAGGACCATTTTCCTTTATTTAGCACAATTGTCTGATTTTTTAGAGGTTACCCGAATACACAAAGGAAAAAATAGATTTACACCTCCCTTATAGGATTTCAAGTAGAGTAAACTTCAATTAAAGCATGAATTCCTTTCAAGAAACTAGCACGATTTCATTTACCAGACCCTCAATAAAATGACTGAGTTCAAGAAATTCCAAACATATGTAAACTTCCAACCCAAGTAAAATAAATTCAAAATGATTTAACTTTCCCCAAAATCGCAGGGACAAGAGGACTGTAATGGAAAATATAGAAGCTAGAACACTAAATCAAAACACAGGAGTCATATGAATTCACATTGCTTCCATATTTTGATCATTCTTTCACAACCCAGAAAGATATGCTAAAGCCAGGGTTAAAGAAGTGTAATCTCCTTAAAGATGCAAACACAATTCAACAATAGACAAGAAAAATAACCGTTAATCCTCAAAATTATTATCATTGAGTGAAATTTTTTTCTCTGAATAAGTTCCTCAAATAAGTCATTTTAGTAACCTACAATTCAACATTTTTTTACCACAAGAACATACAGTATCAATTGTACCTCAAATTTAAGCAAAAAGAGAAAGAAATGATCTATAAGTCAAATCATGAAGAACGAAACCTAGACCACCCTTTCCTCACACCAAATAATTTGCAACAAAATTCTGTAAAAAACTGAAGAAATCACACAAGTAGGGTTAGACTAACAACCTTGAAATAAAAAGGATTTCTCCCAAGGTGATTCATACAAGTTAAACATCAGACATGTTACTCACAAGTTTAACACAACTTCAAAAGGTGTAAAAAAAGATACAACTTCATTTCAAAATCAAACAAAAGTTAAGCGTGCCTCAATAATTTTCCCAATAAAAGGATCAAAACCTAGAAGGATCTTCCATCATAAAATTTTAGTAAAATAGTAATCATAGAAAAAATTACAAACATCAGTAGTAGAGATCACAACATCATACACAAATGAAGTTATTCCCCAAGAGAAGAGTTCTTTTAATGAAGAAACTTAAGAAAAATCAAAACATCTTAATGGGTAGAGCCTATCATGCCTGATAGTGTTTATCCTTGGTTTTCGAAAGATTTTGAAGAAGAACTCTAACAGTTTTCTTCTTCACCTGTTTCTCTACGAGAATATATAAGAGAAACTTCAACACATTCTTCTTGCCAAAAATGTCAATAGAACCCTCAATACTTTACCACGCCTTCTGTTATAGTTTTACAAAGTCAAAAAATAGCTCCAAGTAATTAAAAATAACCAGTCAAGTAGAGTCGAACTGAAGATTCGACGAACAAAAAAATCATGCAAAGATCAAGCTCAAAATGAACTGAAAGACCAAAAAAACCATGCAAAAACCTACCATGCATTTTCCTAGGTGGTTTCTTTGCCAAAAATGAAGTCATTAAATGCAAAGGACAACAATTCCCTCCTTTTTCTCCACGCCACCGCCATCTATGTTTGGCGATGCCTCTATTTTCAAAATTTGCATGTTATTAATCCGATGGAGATGCAAAGTAACCTTTCCCCTATTTTCTTTTTGCCTCACAAAGTTCGCAGTCCATATTAAAATTGAAATCAATTCCCATTTAAAGCCTTGAAAACAAATTCCACCAACTATACAACTTACCATGTCATCCATAGGTACCCCTTAGGTTAGTAATGACTTAGGTTAGATCAACATTAGGTTAGAAAATCAACCTAGGTTCTTAGGTAAGTATTTAGTTACCTTAGTTTGTTTTCAAACTTAATAAACATAGAACATACCAACTTAGGTTAGATTTAACCCTTAGGCTAGGGTCTCAACCTTATTGTTATATTATTAGGTCCAAGGTCCCTATACGCCACTCAACGCCTTAACCATAGCAAGAAGACCTATGCCTATCATCAAAATCTTGATGCTAAGAAGGGATCCAAGAAAAGGGTCCTTCACAATTGTAAACAAAACAAGGCCCAATCCATCTTTTTCCTTCCTTTTAGAACGCCAAGACAACAAGACAAAAGGTAAGAAGAACTGAAGCATACCTTGGATCAATGGAATTGATCCAAGGTGTTGTTGTTTAAACTAAATAAGTTATGGAAAATAAAATACAAGTTCATCATCTTTAAAAGTGAATTTAAGTTGTACAAAGAGATGAATGGCCTCATTTTCAAGCAAGAAGAAATCACAACAAAGTGAACCTTTTCAAAAAATGATTCATTATCCAATGCAAACATGATTTCCAAAAGTCATAAGAGTACACCTTCCTAAGAAAAATCACCTGTCAACGTTTGCACCGTCAAGAGTGGAAGTCATCACAGTAATAGTCATGCCAGAGATGTTACATACCTCCCTCCTAAAAAGAATCATCATCTTGATGATTTACTTATTCAAATAAATTCAATCAAGGATAAAATCAAATTATCATTCTTCCATTCACACGTTCATAACAGAACTAGATTTGAGAAATTTAAATTCCATAATCAACATTAAATTAGCTATCTCATTACTAAAGAATTTAGTATCTCCCAAAACTGGTAGGTTTATTGACATAACATGAATAAAATCTTCAAATTTTATCACTCATCAAAATCAATTCTATTCCAAAAATATGGAAAATCAGTTTTCATATCTTTGAGGTTTTCCCAGGTTACACTTTCTTCATTAAATTGGTCCCATTGGACCTTACATTGACTTATTTCATGATTTCTTAAGTGCAACTAGTGAGTTTTCAGCACATGCAAGGGTTTAACCATGATTATCCTAGGTCTTGGACCTATAAGGAATTCTAATTTAACACATGTGATAAATCTGAAACATATTTCTTAAGCATAGAAATATGGAAAACATCATGCATTCATGATGAGTCGGGAGGTAAAGATAAACGATAAGCTACATGGTTGATTATTTCAACAATTTCAAAGGGTCCCACATAATGAGGTAATTACTTGATAGCCTTGCCAAAAGTTATAGAACACTTTTATGTTTGACCCATAAAATGACGTTCTCACCAAGTTCAAATTTCTTGTCAACCCTTTTTAATTGTGCATAACTCTTTTTCCTAGTTGTTGCTTCCTTAAGACATTCAGACATTCACAAATCATTTTAACTTGTAGTTCCATTTCCATAAGGATTATAGGCCAAATTACCTCTCTATATTTTATGTTATCCCAACTAATTGGATTTCTACATTTCCTTTTGTATAGTTCTTTGAAATGTGCCATTTTCATATAGGCATGATATGTATTGCTATAAGCAAACTCAACTAATGGAAGGTTCTCTTCCCATTTATACTACCAATCCATGCAATACATTCGTAACATATCCTCTAAAACTTGATTAACTTTTTCTGTCTTCCCATCCATTTCTAGATGGTACGCACTAAAAAATTCAATTTAGTTCCTAAGGCTGCATTGAGTGTTTTCCAAAATCTAGATGTCATCCTTAGATCTCTATCCAATATGATCAATTCAGGTACTCCATGCAATCTAAAAATTTCATGCACAAATCATTTTTCTAAAATAGGTGAATCATCCTTAAGATTACCAGCAATAAAATGTGCCACTTTTGTTAGTTTATCCACCATAACCAAAATAACATCATGTTTATTTCTTGACATAGGAAACCCTTGAATAAAATCCATACTAATTACTTGCCATTTATACTGCAAAGATATCTTTGTGAGGATACAAGATAAACTAGCCGGATGTATATTTTCAACCTTAAAATGCTAACATTCTAAGCAATGTGTCACAAAATCAATCACATCCTTTTTCATCCCTTTCCAAAAATATTGTTGTTTTATATCAGCAAGCATTTTTGTAACACTGGGTGTCCAGAAAAAGGTGAATTATGAAATTCAGTTAACAATTTTTTTCTTAATTCATTCCCCGAAGGTATATATACTCGATTATCATATCTCAAAATTCCTTCATTATCAAAGTGAAAACCTTTATATCTCAAATCATTTGGATTTGCAACAAGTGTTGTTTTTACTTGCTGAAAATAAGAATTAGATTCCATGACGCTTTTACTTCATCTTTAAACTAAGTTCTCAATGTTATAAGAGAAGAAATGTGCTTCCTATGACTTAGTGCATCTTCCACTCTATTCTCCTTTCCTTTAATATAACTTATGTCAAAATCATACTAAGATATAAATTCTAACCATCTTTGTTGTCTTGCATTCAGATTTGGCTGAGTGAAAATATACTTCACCCAAGATGATCAGTCTTTAGTTCAAAAGGTATACCAAGAAGATAATTCCTCCATACCTGAAGTGCATGAATAATGGAAACAAGCTCTAGGTCATGTGGATCATAATTCAGTTCATGTAACTTGATTTTTCTACTCTCATAAGCTATAACATGATCATTTTGTAACAAAATACCTCCGAGACCTTCCCTAGAAGCATTTGTTACTATAGTAAAGTCTCCATTAGGATTAGGTACAACCAAAATAGGTGTAGATGTTAACTAATCTTTAAAGTCTTAAATGCATATTCACATTTTTCATTCCACACAAATTTCTTATCTTTCTTCTGCAATGAAGTTATTAGTGCAATGACCTTAGAAAAGTCTTTAAAAACTTCCTATAGTAACCAACAAAACCCATGAAGCTTCTAACTTCATGTACATTCTTAGGTGTAGGACACTCAGTTATTGCAACAATTTTTTAGGGATCTACAGCTATTCCATCCTTGCTTATAACATGTCCCAAATAGTGCACTTCCGTCTTGTAGAAAGAACATTTGGACAACTTACCATACAACCTTATCTTTCTTAAGATTTCTAGAACTATTTTCAAATGTTCATGATGCTCTTCAATGATTTTAGAGTATATGAGAATATCGTCCAAGAATACAAGAACAAATTTGTCCAAGTATTCTTGAAAAATATTATTCATTAAATTCATAAAATTTGTAGGAGCATTCATTAATCCAAATGGTAAAACTATGAATTCATAATGTTTGTACCTTGTTCTAAAAGTTGTTTTATGAATATCTTCATCCTTTATTCTTAACTGATGATATCCAGATCGAAGATCTATTTTAGAATATACTTGATGCACCACACATATGATCAAACAGATCATCAATTATAGGAAATGGATATCTATTTTTAATTGTTGCTTTGTTTAACATCCTATAATCAATGCACAATCTAAGTGTTCCATCCTTCTTTTTTGTAAAATTAACGGTGCTCCCAAGGTGAGACACTCGGTTTGATCAAACACTTAGATAGAATTTATTCTAATTATTCCTTAAGCTCTACTAATTCAATGGTAGTCATTGGATATGGTGCTTTGGAGATAGGTTCCATTCTCGGTTTGATTTCAATCGCAAAGTGAAACCCCATTTTGGGCGTAAGACCGGTCACTCTTCTAGAAACACATCACTTTGAAATTTCAGTATAAAGGGATATCTTTCCAAGAAATCACTACTTTTATCGCTTATTTCATAAATTGTTATTACATACAAATTGTAGCCTTAGTGTTTGGAATTTTAAAGTTGCATAGCTGACAATTTCCTAACTGAAATCTCACGTTTTATCCCTTGAATGTTTATTGTTTTCTACAAGTCATCTAGACAACTAATATGTTTTTCAAAACAATCAACCTTTTCCTTATGTTCAGCTAGCCATTTAACACCTATGATTACATCATAAGACCCCAAAGGAGCAACATAAAGATCAACTTCAGTGGAAAAACTAGGCAAGTCAAGGACTGATCCAAAAAGACACATACTAACTATGTGGACAACATTATTTCCATAATGTACACCCATGATTTATCCATTTTTCCAGCTTTATTTTTAATTTTGAAGCTAATTTAGTAGAAATAAAGCATTCAGTAGCTCCAGTATAAAAAATTATAGTTACAGGTATACCAAATAACTTACATGACACTTCTATAGGTGTAACTTGCTTTTCAGCTTGTTTGTTAGCTACTGCAACATGAATCTTATGTTGATTGTGGTCATCCTTCCTCAAAGGAAACTAATTTGCATAATGATCCTTTCCACAATTGTAATAGCCTCCTACAAGCCCTTTTTAGGCTCAAATTTATTTCCATCCTTAAAGTTATCATTCTAACCCCCATAGGACTTATGTCCATTATTATTGTTCTTGACAAAGTTGTTTCGCACATTAGCAACAGGTTTATTTGCTGTTATTTTCTTGTTATTATCTATAATAAAACCAAATCATACCAAACGTTTTCCATGGTCCCTTTTTTGGTGCAAGGGATGAAGAAGATTTTGGAAATTTCTTTCTAATTTCTTCCTTATGGGCAAAGATCACTTTCAATTTATGCTTCTACCTTGTGGATTTTTCTACAACCCCTTCCATAGTGGTTGGGCTATGAGCAACCACTTCACCACCTATAATGGGATTTAATCCCATGATAAATTTTGTATCTGAACTTCTCATTACGTTGGTCCCGCACTTTTTACCCTTGTACGTGGTTTTCTCGACACCATTCTTCTTTCATGATCATCTCTGCTATGTACGCATTTCTTAATCCACACACTTTTTGATTTTCTAACTTGGTCTGCCTATGTCAATCACTCCAAACACCTCTCCTTTGATACCTTCCACTCCACACTAAATATATGTGTGGTCCTCTACACATAAAAACTATTAGAAAGTAATAGGTAAATGTGCCCCAAAACAATCCAAACAAAAGAAAAATAACATCGATGAGAATGGGAAACACGAAATAAAAATGCATTAAGGGAAATCCTACGCTAAATGGGAATACTACCTTATTTACAAACATACTGAAGACTTATTTATAGTAGGGCTTCAGCCTACTCCCGTTAAATTAACCAGGAAACCTTGTTCCATCAAGTGCCTCTAATTGGAAAGCATTGGAATTAAGTATGCAAGTGATAATGTATGGCCCCAACCAATGCACTTTGAGTTTCCCAAGATGGCGCAAAAACTTAGAATCATATAGAAGGACCATCTGCCCAACCTCAAACTTTTTATTCTTGATGTTCCTATCATGTCATGCCTTCTTCCTAGATTTTTCCATTTTTGACTCCATCGAGCAATGGCTCGCCTTTCATCCAACTCCATAAGTTTATCAATGAACTTATGCAATGCTTGTTTATCAACCATTCCTTTTACACGTGTAATACATAGGGATGACAACATAAATTCAACCGGTAACACAACCTCTAATCCATACACTAATTGAAATGGTGTGGCCTTGTTTAGTCATTTATAAGTTTTCGATGTGACTATAACACGGCAGAGACTTTTTCAACCTAGTCCTTTCTTCCAAAATCACAAATCTTGGTCAACGTGTGAATTAAAATTTTGTTAAAGGCTTCAGCTATCCCATTACCTTCTAGGTGATAAGAGGTAGTTTTTTGATGGGCCACCATGAACTCATCCAACATGATTCTAACTATCTAATTTATAAAATGAGTACCCCTATCACTCGTTAAACTCAGTGGGCATCCATACCTATTGATTATATTCTCCCACAAGAATATAGTTGTTGTAGCCATGCAATCCTTATTAGGCACTACTTATTCCTACTGTGTGTAGATATTCTATGCATGTAATGATATAGCACAAACCCATCCTTCATGTGGCTGTGGAAATAGGTCCTATGAAGTCAATTTCCCATTTCCCAAATTACTCTACACCGCGATAGGTATTAATATCATTTCATCTCTTCTCCTTGGTTTACTAATGTGCTGGAAATGGTCACAAGATCTGTAATACTTGATATAATTCTTATAAATTATTTCCCACCAAAGACCAACTTATAGGATCTTGCGCACCATCGCATTCCCTGCATAGTGCCCTCCTACAATTCCACCATGAGCCTCTTCCATGATTGTAGCACTCTCATGCTCTAGCACGTACTTGAGTAAAACCTCCTCATGTCCTAGCTTGTATAAGTCTCCACCAATTAACATATAGGGTGTGACACATATGGCTAACTACTTCCTCTCTAATTCCTTCATCCCTTCGGCACCACACCCATTCGTAGGAACAAAGAAATATCTTCCAAGTCGGAGGATGTGCACTTGCAGCCTAAATAGTTGTGCATCCGGAATCGTATCCTCAATGCTCTGTGTTTCCTCTCCCAAATTTATCCTTAACAAATGATCACGTCCCAAATTACATTTCCTAGTTTCACTAAAACGTAAACTCAAACTAGTGAAATAATAGTATCAAATGACATATGTACCCTTGTAAAATGAGACTTCTTAACAAGTATTTTAATGTTATGTCGTCTTTGTAGAAAATAAATGGATTTTCTAGTAAATATTGCCTAAATTTGTGTAACATATAGATTATTGATAATTCCTCGCACTCTAAGGTGGTATAATTATGTTTTTCTAGGCTTAACATTCTACTAGCAAAACATAAAGGATGGTCAACAATTCCCTCTCTAGGTTTTGGTAAGACTACTGTTGGCAAGAAAATTTGTCTAGGAAAAATTGGTGGGTTTCTTCACAATGATTTGGGAATCTAAGTCCATCTACTTAACCGGTCTTGTTGTCATATATGCATGCACATGTAAAAATGTCGATTTATGTGGTGGCCTTTTGACCTAGGATCCAATAGGGGCACTCCACTAATCCTGTGGAAAAGATAGCAATTTCTTGCTAGAGAGGAATTTATCTATAAAGTGGGAAAGGGGAGTGAGAAATGAGATAGGAGAACTAATGTTGTAGGTAGAAAATCAGATTCCTACACACACTAGTTAGAAATTTCAACACATGCATTTATGAGAACAAACCACTCTACAAATAAACAAGACCAATTAGAATTTATGAGAAAAAAGTATCAATAAATCCCTCAGTCAAAATTTGATAGAAAATCCTTCTTCTTATATTGATTGCTTAAAAAAAAGTTATACATAGTGTGGAAATGGAGGAAAACTAGTGAGGGGTGAAATGGAAGGAAATGGCTATCTCCTTTGTTCTCTTAAAGTACGATACTCTCTTGAGTTTAGAAAATCAATCACCCAACCTTTGAAAGGGGCGGACCTTTAAAATTGATAGAATGAGAGATGAATCTTCATCTACCCCCAATGGATTTTCATATGTCCTTGTACACTTAAAATGTTTCAACTTCCTAGGAGAATATTAAGTCCCTTTTTCTAACATAAAGGTGACTTTTACATTAGAAGCATAATGTTTCTTTTTAATTTCATTAAAGGACATATAAAAAATCCACCCCGAATGAAGAATTAGAACATGGAGGAGAAATAAATTAGAGGGAGGAAAGATAGGTAAGAGAGAGAGAAGAAGAAGGGGGAACAAACATTGTTGTCAAATAATCTACCTCCGATGAAGTTCTGGATCCTTCTAGATGACTTGATGGAATGGACCAACACGATGATCTCTAAATCCCTAAACTCTTTGCACCTTGAGAAACACATTTTGATGGTGCAAGGAACCTTGGGTTTAAGTGTTCAAAAACAATTTTCGAATGACTTCACTGATGACCACGAACACTGACTCATAAAAATCCTTTCCAAAGAAATAGGAACTCAGAACCAATCCTACCAAGTTGAATGAATTGTTTCACTGATGACCACAACTTCCACCCTGCATATGATATATCTATGACCTAAATCATTAAATGAGTTTTGAAAAACAATTTCAATTTGCTCGAGATGGATCTCGAATGCCTTGTGATAAGTTCCTATTATGATCCCAAATGATGATGTTGACCTTAATGATCATCCCTCTATGTCCTATTGTGCCAAACCTGTCCTTTGACTATGACTAATTATTAATAGCAAGTGTCAAGATGGGAGACCTACTATTTTTGTAAGAGGTGATTTTTTTCCCTCTTCTTAACCATCTTGATAAGATGAACTCCCTCATTTCACTTGTGCACACACTTCCTTCGCCTCGGACCACTTCTTGGGGTGACTTACTATTTTTAGTAAGCACCCATATAGGGGGCTTATTATTTTTAGTAAGTGGTCATTTTCACTATTTTCTACTTCAGAAAATCATTCTAGCTTCCTAGTGATCTTCAATGCACACTTCCTTTGCCATAGCCACTTTTGATGGTGACTTCCCAAACATAGCAAGTATGTATAGGAAAACTTACTATTTTTAGAAAGTGGACTTCCACTACTCGGTTTGCGATGGAACATATTTTTTTGGACTCATCTCATTGTCATAGTCACATCCTCCATATTTCACTTGAATATTCCCTTTAGAATCCTTGAAAATAAAATTTTAAAAAAATCACCTGCAATGATGGCTTCCATGGTGCACGAGAGATGCCATGGTAGCCATTAATGGAGCTCAAATTAACTCGCATTGCAATAGGTTTTCATTTAGAGTTCATCTACAATTTTTAGCTTGTTTCCATTGCCGGATTGATGGGAAATCCAACAAATGTGAGCTAGGGCACGAAATGGGATTTTTTTAGAAAAAAGTTTTAAGGCACCATTCGACCTCTCGTTTGTTGCATCTTGATTGTCTTGAAAAATGAGGAAGTATTCAAAATATGATTCTCAATCTTACTTGTATTTTGAAAGATATGAAGATTTTACGATTCACAACAATGAGATTTTTAGGTGAAGATCTTTGTTCTTCTTCTCTCATCTTTCATTTCTTTGGCTTTTCCGATCAAGATCTCTTCTTAAACCTGTATGTCTTCATGGATTTGAGTGTTTAGTTGTTAAAATATATCTCGGATCGAGAGCATCAATGGTGGAATGGGTGTGAGATGGCAATGGTGGACAAGTTATAGAGCAATGGTAGGGTGAACTGTGAAGAAGAAGAAACAAGAAAAAATAACTAAGTGTCGATTTCAAAAATTAAAAAATTTCATTCCAAAGGGGGAACAATTTTATGTTCCATGATTTCCCCCATCAAAAAGGGATGTGAGGGACATAAATTTTCACAATGTGCCGGTGATGACATGTGGCGGTAGATCGACAATTGAAGATGCAAGCTCCATTAGCTCTCGGGGCCTAGAAAATTGCTCTTGAAGGGGTCACATGGGTGACCAAGAATCTCCTTAGGGGATGCTTGAATTTTATTTTCCTTGATGTCCCCAAAGATAAAGGGATGTGAGGGAAATCAATTTTCACAGTGTGCCTCAGCTTAACACTTGTCACGTATCCGACGGTTAAGGTTTTATCTCCTGGCACCTAAGGGCTGAACTGGTGATCTTGGAGGTCCAATGTGTGATTATGGATCTTTTAGGGGTTGGGTGCAATTTCTTTTCCTTAGGTCCCCTATCTTTAGGGAAAAAATGGACACAAAATTGTTCCGGACTCTTGGAGTTGACATGTGTCCACTTTAAAATACTAAGTAAGTATGAGGTCTTGAGAGTGAACTTGTGACGATGATAACTTGAGCTCCTGATGGAATTTTTTGGTGAAATTATATATGAAATTGATTGAAAATTTCCTTCAATATCCAATGGTTGGGGTCTCAGATATATATTCCTCCATTTACACCTTAATTTTTTTTTTGATCTGATCCCTTACATGTACATGAGAACAACTGATTGTAGACCTATTGCACCAAGGAGTTGTGAAAACTATGATTTAAAATTTTTTTATGGATCTTAATTTCCTTTTTGATGATGTTTTTAGCACTCATAACTCCATTGAGAACTCCCAAAACCACTCCCCAAAGTTCGGTTGCTTTTTCGGCCTTTTGCACTACCTAAGCTTGTAAAAACACTTATTGTAGACCATTTACATAAAGTTGTTGTAAAATTTTTATTTCACTATCTTTTAGAGATTTTAATTCCCTTTCCAAATATGTTTTTTATCTCCTAAATCTATGTAGAGCTTCCATAATCACTTCCCAAAGTTCGGTTTTTTTTGGCCCTTTACATTGTTTAGGCTCATGAAAAAAACGATTACAAACTTATTACACCAAGGTGTTGTAAAAATTATGATTTTACCATATTTTATGTATTTGACTTCCATTTCCGAAAATGTCTTGTTTGGTTCCTAACTCCATCCAAAGCTCCCAGAATCACTTCCCGAAGCTTGGTAGCTCTTTTTTGACTCGTGCTGTGACTAGGCACGAGAACCTTGGTTTTAATGAAACTTGCTCCAACTCCTCTAAACCTTTCCAATGTCTCCCAAAATCAATTTCATGATGTTAATAGACCTTAAATTCACCTTTTTGTTGGATTTGACTCCTGTGTTCTACTCCTAGGATGTGCATCGGTCTCGGGAAATCCAGTGGTAGCCTTTCTCCATTGCCTAAAAATAGCGGTTTTCAAGAAAAAATCTCCTAGGGGGTTGAATTGAATTTCTGATTAACCTAGGGGACTATGTTAGCATCATCCGGTAGGTCATTGGAACTAACTAGGTAGACCTAGGTACTAGAATGGTAAAACATGACAAATTTGGCACAAGGATATTGTGGTCATGCTAAAAAATTATCAATTTCCTTGTTGCACATTTGCATGACAATAGCTAGCTCTAACTTGGGGACTCATATGGACTGAGTGCAATGAAGACATGGAATGATAACTTCCATATTATCAACTTACAACATATTAACCATTGCCTTATTTATTGGGCCTGCAGAGTCATGTACAACTTACAAGAGAGAGATAGTGAAGAAGGAAACACACAACAAACACGGGAAGGTAAAGACACACACCATAGAAAGGAAATTATATACAAGAATGGAGGGAATATCTACAAAGGTGGGTAGAGAATATACACATACCTAGAAATGGTTTGAGAAAAATACATGCCATGAATCATAAAAATTGTTATTTGATCAAACCATGTTTTTGTGATCGAATTGCATGGCTTGAGAAGAATAATATTGATCATGATTCCATCCTCATACACATACTTGCACAAGAATTTTCCTTCATCCATTGAAATTTTGGTCACCTTCTTGAGACTTTTGCATTTTGAAGATTCCTCTTGATGTCCTTTGACTAAAAGACACCATTTCTCCATATTTTCACTAATGGAAATATCGACCTTAGCATGGAGACAGTCTTTGTCCTTTGATTTCAGATTGAAATCATATCCTTTATTAGCAAGGTACTCATAAGGATTGAGGACAAACTGATTTCCTTCCCATTTAAGAACTTCTTTGAACATCTCGCTCTGTTGCTCAAAGTGATTACTTCCCAAAATAGAGGTTATATCATTGAGAGGGAAGCCCTTATCAATCTCAAATGTTACAATATAGGAACCATTTTAAGGCACATTATATCCTTAAGAGGATGTGGGTGAAATATGATTTTGAATTATTTCATAAGAATCATGTATACCCTCACTTTTTGTCCTAGAGAAATTTCTTTCAATATCCAATTGTTTGAATCTCATCTTGATATTGGTCTCAAAATTGCAACCTTCAATTTCTTCATAGAGGCACTCTTTACCCTTGAGTGTATTTTTCTGCATGAACTCTTATTATGCACTTATAGAGCATTCCAAAGTGGTGTGACCAAGTTGATTTTGAGCATACCCCCAATGTTCTCATGACTTTTCACTTTGTTCTGAACAACTTCCCTCAAGGTGAGTCAACTCAAAATTTTCCCTACCATATTCCTCCATGGAAGAGGTGTTGTCTTCAAAACTAGAGATATCTAAAGGAGATTCATGAACTTTCCTTCTTTTGCACTCACAAAATTCTTCGACACAATGTGGAAGAAAAATACATGCTTTCATTTTTACTCTTTTCAACCAAAGCATCGGGAAGACATAAAATTCATCCATCCATTCCATCTCAGCATCAAACATTGGTGAATCAAAATGAGAAGAATAAATTGATTCATACATGTCTGTATTTCCATAGCCCGAGTTAGGAGTTCAAGACTAAGTTGAGGATCTTCAGTTTGTTCTACACCTTCAAGATGTCTTGTACATATGATTATTCCAAGTTCACCATAGGCTCATCTTAGTTTTAACTAAAAATTTCATGGTTGAGAAAATGATCCACATGTTCCCATGATTCATTTGAAACATCCTTGTTCACTCCTTCCATGCTTTCTGTTTCCCAATATTCACTTCCTTGCAAAACATGAACACACTTGATTCATGACACCTTCAAAAATAGAATAGGTCCATGCTTTTTGGGAATGGTACTCCTTCAAGCTCAAAATCCATATCATCCTCTTGATGGGACCATGTTGAAGCAAAAATGTGGGAAGAACTTTCAACATTATCCTGATCATCCATTATCAAATCCTCTTTCTCATATGGACAATGAAAGACTTCATACTCACCGTGATGATCATTCTACTCCTTGGGTGAGAAGAGATTATGTTCAAACTATTCATTCTCCTTAGCTTTGAAAGGAAGTGATATTCTTCCATCAGATCATCCATGATTTAATCGAGAAAAGAATATGGCTCTTTGAATGTCTCGATTTCTTTATTCATCATCCCTACATCACTCGAAATATCAAAATATGAGGCAAAATCCTCCATGACCATCTTGAGTTCATCATTTTCAGTTCATGATGTTCGGTGAATTTATTTCACTTATTTGCACGTGTCAATTTAATCATTAGTTGAAAAATAAAAATTTTTAAGGGATTTTTAATTCTTACTTCAAATTGGACATCTTCTTCATCATTGGTGGATTCTTTTGAAAGTATTGAATCATTCATTAGGCAACAATAATCCTCTATTGAATATATTATTCCCCTATGGGTTGTGCCTCAAGCTAGAGGGAATTGCTGAATTTTGGTTATATCTTCATGTCTTCTATCTCTTCCTCCATGATCCTACTTGGGGTTTCATCGGAAGGTTCAATGATAATATCCTCTTCAAGATCATCCAAGAATCTTTTGGGAATGAACACCTTATAGTATGGAAAATCTTCAGGATCTTCTTGAGTTTCTTCATTGTTGACAACATGAAGTGATTTGAGGTGTTCATACCTACTTTGTAGGGCCAAAGCATACCTCCAAATTTCATGATAGGCCTCAAGATCAAATTTCCTTCTATTATGATTTGAAGTCTTTCCACATATTCTCTTTTCATCATGTTCATTTCTCCATCACCATATGCAATGAATTCATTGAGAGAGTGGCAGAAAAAGGGAATTGTTCTCAACTTTATAGTGACTTGTGTGAGAGTGCAAAAATCTTCTTTAGTGGATCCTGCACCATCTTGTCTTTCATCATCTTCTTGAATATTGATTTGATATTCATCGAAGGCTTGAGGATAGGATTTTATTTAGCAACATTCAAGAACCTTTTGGGGATGAAAACCTTGTGGTGTGAATGATCTTCAGGATCTTTCTCTATAGGAAAAAGCTCCTCTTCTTATTTCTCATCATGATCCACTTCATGTTTCTCATACATCTCTCACAAGAATTTGGAATACAATCAAGCTTCGCACCTTATCTTATGTCTCCTTTGAATTCATCCCTCTTCCTCGAGTAGTAGGTTCATTCTTCTTTCCTTTGCAAACACTAGTCCGGAACCATGGTTGATCAATAATATTCTTTTCTCGGGTCATGATCTTCTTTCATTCTTCTTTGTCACTGTTATTCATTAGTACTTTTCTTCAATCCGGAGATTTCTTCATAGTGCATGGAATCAATGTGACAAGGATTCATTCCTTGATGGAGTCACCTTTAAAAGTGTATTATCTTCAAATCCAAATTTGTTTTTTTGGATTTTCAAACTGTTTACCCTATTCTATTCTGAGGTGCGAATACTACTAAATCTTCCCCATGTTGGGCACTAAAAACTATTGGTGAGAAACAATTTTGAGAAAAAAATTACAGGGAAAATTTTTTCCAACGCTATGGGAATCTAAGTCCCTCTACTTAACTGGTGTAACTTCTATATATGCATGCGCAAGTAAAAAGGTGGATTTTTTTGGTGGCCTTTCAACCCGGGATCCAACAGACACTCTATTAACCCTCGGAAAATCTAGAAATTTCTTACTAGAGAGGACATTGTCTATAAATTGGGAAAGGGGAGTGAGAAGAAATGATATAGGTAGAAAATCATATTCTTACATACACTAGTTAGAAATTTCAACACATGCATTTATAAGAAGAAACAACTCTGCAAATAACAACAATACCAATAAGAATTTATGAGCACAATTTATCAATAAATCCCTTAGTCAAAAATTCTATAAACTCCTTCTATTGATTTATTAAACAAATGTTGTACATAGAGTGGGAATGGAGGAAAACTAGTGAGGGGGTAAATGGAATAAAATTTCTATCTCCTTTGTTCTCTCAAAGTACAATACTCTCTCGAGTTTACAAAATCAATTACCCACCATTTGAAAGGAGAAGGCCTTTAAAATTTGTAGAATGAGAGATGACTCTTCATCTACCCCCAATGGATTTCCATATGTCCTCATGCAAAATAAAACTTTTCAACTTCCTAGGAGAAAATTAAGTCCCTTTTTATAACATAAAGGTGACTTTTACATTATAAACATAAAGTTGAATTTTAAATTCATTAAAGGACATATAAAAAGTGCACCCCCAAAAAAAGAATTAGAACATAGAGGAGAGATAAAGTAAGGGTAGGGAGGAGAGGGAGAGAGAAGAAGGAAGAAACACCTATGATGAATAATTTGCCTCCGATGAAGTCCACAACTCCTTCTAGATGACTTGATGGAATGCACCAATGTGACGATCTCTAAATCCCTAAACTCTTTGCACCTTGAGAAGATCCTTTGGATGGTTTAAGGACACCTTGGGTTTAAGTGTTCAAAAACACTTGTTGAATGAATTCACTGATGACCATGAACACTAACTCGTAAAGATAATTTCTAAAGAGATAGGAACTTTGAACCAATCCTGCCAAGTCAATGAATTGTTTCACCGATGACCTGCAACTTCTACCCTGCACATGATATACCTATGACCCAAACCATGTAGTGAGTGTCAAAAAACACTTTCAAGTTCCTTGAGATGGATCTCGAATGCCTTGTGAGAAATGCCTATGATGATCCCGAATGATGATGTTGACTTGAATGATCATCCCTTTATGTCCTATTGTGCCAAACTATCCTTTGAGTGTGAATTACTATTAATAGAAAGTTCCCAGATGGGAGACTTACTATTTTTGGTAAGAGGTGATTTTTTCCTCTTCTTAACCATCTTGATGTGATGAAATCCCTCATTCACTCTTGTGCACACTACCTTTACCTCAACCACTTCTTGGGGTGACTTACTATTTTTAGTAAGCACCCATATAGGGGGCTTAATATTTTTAGTAAGTGGTCATTTTCACGATTTTTACTCTAGAAAAACATTCTGGCTTCGTGGCGATTTTTAGTGCATGCTACCTTTGTCATAGCCGCTTTTGATGGTGACTTCCCAAACATAGCAATTATGTATAGGAAAACTTACTATTTTTAGAAAGTGGACTTCCACTACTTGATTTGTGATGGAACATATTTTTTTGAGACTCGACTCATTGTTGCAGTCATGTCTTTTGAATTTCACTTGAATTTTCCCATTAGAATGCTTGGAAATAAATTTTAAAATTTTCACCTAGGAGTGGCTTCACACACGAAGCTGCCATGGTGGCCATTAATGGAGCTCAAAATTTGTAGGTCTAGTTTTTATCTCTAATCATGATGAAATTAACTCCATTTCGATAGGTTTTTCATTTTGATTTCATCTATAATTTTTTAGCATGTTTCGATTGCGGATTGATGGAAATCCGATGAATGTGAGCTAGGGCATGAAATGGGATTTTTATTAGAAAAAATGTATCAGGAAACCATTAAACATCTCATTTGTTGCATATTGATCATCTTGAAAAATTAGGACGTCTAAAAAATACTTCATCTCAATCGGACTTGTATTTTGACATATATGAAGATTTTACAATTCACGACAATGAGTGTGTTTAGGCAAAGATCTTTGTTCTTCTTCACCATCTTTCATTTCTTTGGATTTTCCGATCAAGATCTCTTTTGAAACCTATATATATTCATGAATTTGAGTGTTTAGTTTCTATGGTAGATATGGTTCAGAGCATTAATGGTAGACTAGGTGTGAGAAAGCAATGGTGGACAAGTTATAAATCAATGATAGGGTGAATTGTGAAGAAGAAGAAGCGAAAAAAATGGCTAAGTGTCAAATTTAAAACATTTTAAAATTGCATTCCAAGAGGGGTGCAATTTTATGTCCCTAATGTCCCCTAGCATAAAGGGACATCAATTTTCATAGTGCGTTAGGTGATGACATGTGGCACCAGATCCGACGGTTGAGGATGCAAGCTCCACTAGCTCTCGGGGCTAGAAAACTACTCTTGAAGGGGTCACATGGGTGACCAGGAGTCTCCTTGGGGGTTGGGAACATTTTCTTGTCCCTGATGTCCCCCAAGACAAAGGGACATGAGGGACATCAATTTGCATATTGCACCTAAACTTAACACTTGTCACAGATTGGACGGTTGAGGGTTTGAGCTCTTGTAAGCATGTAGGAGCTAAACTGGCAATCTTGGAGGTCCTATGTGTGATCAAGGGTCTTCTAGGGGCTGGATGAAATTTTTTTCACTCATTTCCCTATCTTAAGGGATGAAAGGGACACAAAATTGTGCCAGGCTCCTAGAGCTGACACGTGTCCACTTCAAAATATGGCTAAGTATGAGGTCTTGAGAGAGAAACTTATGATGGCGATACATTGTCTTGTCAATGGAATTTTTAGTGAAATGGTATATGAAATTGATTAAAAATAGCCTTTCTAAATCCAATTTTTAGGGTCTCGATCTTGATTCCTCAATTTACGCCAATAAAAGTGGAATTTTATTTGTCCCTTACCTATGCATGAGAAAAATTGCCTTCAAACCTATTGCACCAAGGTGTTGTTAAAAATATAATTTCACCATCTTGTATGGATTTGAATTAACTTTCTGAAGATGTTTTTTTATCTCCTAACTCCATACAAATCTCCCAAAATCACTCCCTGAAGTTCAATTGAATTTTTGGCCCTATGCACCGCCTAAGCCTATAAAAACTAATATTAGACCTATTGCACAATTTTTTTGTAAAAATATTTATTTTACCATATTTTAAGGGATTGTAATTCCCTTTCCTATGATGTTTTTTTACCTCCTAACTCCATCCTAATATACTAGAATCACTCCTTGAAGTTCGAGTTTCATTTTTGGCCTTGTACACTACCTATACATGTAAAAAAACTTATTTCGACCTATTTGGCCAAGGTTTTGTAAAAGTTTTGATTTCACCATATTGTATGGATTTTAATTACCTTTTCAATGATGTCTCTTTTGGTTCCTAACTCCATCAATATCTCCCATAGTCACTTCCCGAATCTTGACAACTCTTTTGACCACGTGTGTTGATTACGCTTTGAGAACACTTTTTTTTTGATAAAGCTGCTCCAACTCCTCCAAACCTTTCCTGAATCTTCCAAAATCAATTTCATGATGTTACTAGACCTTCAATTCACCTCCATTTTGGATTTATCTCCTCTTTTATTCTCCAAGCATGATCATTGGTCTCGAGAAGGCTAGTGGTAGCCCTTCCCAATACTGCCCAAAAATAATAGTTTTCAAGAACACCTAAAATCACCTAGGGGATTGACTTGAATTTCCTAATTCACCTAGGGGACTATGTTAACATCAACTAGGAGGTCATTGGAACTGACTGGGTAGACCTGGGGTGCTTAGAATGGTAAAACATGAAAAAATTGGCACAGGTATTGTTGTCATGCTAGAAAATTGTCAATTTCCTTGTTGCACATTTGCATGACAACACTACCCCAATCACCATCTCGGATACATAAAAATTCACAAGAAAAGATTTATTCCAAGAGGAAAAGTGCAAAATGGGTGCGGTGGTAATATTTTATTTCAATGTTTTAAATGCTACATGTTGTGCCTTTCCCCAATAGAACTTACTTTTATGTTTGATCAATAGATCTTCTAAGGGCACAAAAATATGTGCATATCCCTTGATGAATTTCTATAGAACCTTGTATTCCCTAGGAACTCATGCACCATTATTTTACTTGGTAGGATCCTCTAATCTCACTATAAAAATGAATTTGGCAGGATCCACCAAAATTCATCTTTGCATATAATATGAACTAACAAGGTGTCAAATGGAGTTACAAACACACATTTCTTAATGTTTAAGGAGATGATCAACTACTTGCATCTCTCAAACATCAATCATAGATTGTCATAATGGTATTTTAATAATATGTAAACCATCTAGTTATCCGGTAGACTTGAAGAAACTTGTGAATAAAGTCCAAAAATTCCTGAATCACAATGAACGAAAACACAATAGGCATGTTCTTCAGTCCAAAGGGCATTACTGTATAAGAAAAAATTCCCCATTCGGTTGTGAAAATGGTTTTCTATTGGTCTTCCTTCACAATTATCACATGGTGATAACTTGAGGATCCATCTATAAAATAATAGATCTCCTACCAAGCTACTCCTTCTAGGATCTCCTTAGTGAATGGGGTAGGAAACGGTCAATTATGCATACTTTGCATTCAAATCCCTATAGTAAATGCAAATCCTTATCCTCCCATCCTTGTTAATATTGATGACCATTGAGGATACCCATTTTGATTCCTCAATAGCCTCAATGATGCCTAATGTGGTAATCTTGTCAATATTCTCCTTGACCTTGATGCACAAATTTGGATTCATTTAATCAGGTCTCTTATGAATTAGGCACGCACCATACTTTAACTTAATTATCATTTCTCCTAGCGAGGGGTGAACTCCTTTAAGTTCATGGTACTTGTGCAAAAAAAATCCTGAAAATCACATAGAAGCTCAATAATATTTGAGACCTCATGATTTGTTTAGTAGTCTCAATAAAATATTCCTTTAGTTCCACCTCCATACTAATGTTAACCTTCTTTGTCTTCAATAGATTTTGGTAAACACATGCTTTCTCAACAGCACTATCTAATACTTCATGCACACCTTCTGTATGGCTAACATAAAAAATTTCCACCTCTTCATCGTCTACCAAGTAGACCAACTTCCCTTTATCTTTCTCTAGGAAGGTGTGCTCAAACTGTATTTCCTTTTATTTTTCCTCCACAAAGCATGCCCCCAACTTTGGTTCACCTAATAGCTTTAGAATCCTATCCTCCATAATGAAACTATCTCCCAAGGTAAGGCACTTGACTACCTATAATGCCTCATTCATCGATGGCTTAGTACTCTGATATTCAAATGTTTGAACAAGATCATTCGTCAACTCCTACCAATTCCCCATCTGATGTTACAACTCGAATGAATATACCATACGCGTGCGTAACCTATAAGGAGAACTTATACACCCATAGGGAAGGGGGTAAAGCTTCGTGCCTCCCATCCAAGTCTTCTCACACTCCTGAACATGACATGAGGTGGATCCCTTCCCATCATAGTCATGAATTTTAGATGCTTCCTTGCTTCGAGAGAATGTGATTCTCACTTCACACCACTCGAGAAGATTATCTTGATATGTTACCCACCAACATTCTATTGTCCCACGTAAAGTATAAGTAAGCATATTCCTTCTCTCCATTCAAAATTTACAATGGGTCACAATTTCACACAATAGGTTTGGATTACCTAGTGTATTATGGAAAATTCCTTCCTTCGAAGTGCCTAACCGAGCATGTTTTGACAACTCGAGTCTCGGTATTGTTTAGATGTCTTCCAAAAACTCATATGTCCCATGTGCCTAGTTATCGCAAAGTAATATTGGTTGCAGATCACTTATGGACTATGCGTCATCACATTAAATGACATATCCCTTCAATGGATGAATGGATTTTGAGTCCTTGATGGTGCACACATATATCTTATTTAAGTCTTATTCATCGAATGGTTACAAATAGGGTGCGAGACCATCCATCGGTCAATGGAATGATCACACACTCTTCATTGTTTTAAAAAATTATGTAGCCCTTATTGAAATGCAAATAATTTTTTTTTTCATAACACCAAACACACCTAAGTAACACTAGGAAACTATCAGACTCTGGAAACTATAGGACCTATAAGTTTCTAGTAAACTTTTCCCCTTGAATATTAATGAATGCATCTTTCAAAACCCCTAGAGGAATGGCCTTTTTGTTGTTAGCCATGTACAACACATTTAAAGATGGCTGTAATGGGGTTCTTCCCATTTGATTCCATGCATCTAGAGTAAGGACATTTACCTCAATGCCCATGTCAATCAATATATTACTCAGGAGCCATCCACCAACAAGCGCATTCAAGGTAATTTCTTGATCATAGTCAAGATCGTGAGGAGGCGATTATCTTGCAAAACCTACCTCTCATGTTCTCCTCTAGCGATTGGTACTTTTCCTCTCATCCATTCTCCTAACAAAGGGATGATATTCTCTTAGTGCAACATCTTACATACTTCCCTGACCTTATCTATATCTACCTGAGGGACTTTAGTGTTTATCTTTTGCACCAAATTCTGTGACTACTCCTTGAGGAATTGGATCTCCCCTTGAAGGCTTTAGATCACCTCTATGGTCTCTTGATAAACCTCCTTCTAGTGGGTAGGATCAGGATATTTCCCATGTATCACTTCTTCTCTTGTAATAAGAGGCCTCTGCTTTGGTTCCTCTCAGGAGTGTTTAGCCTTAGCATGTGTAGTGACCAAACTAGGATCTATCTCGATGTTAAGCTCTACCCTCAACATTCATTGTGGGATGGTCCTCTTTAAACTCAAAATCCCCGCACCTTTTTCCTTCTTCTGATTCTTTCTCATGTGGTCATACAACTTCGGGAATTCTTCATACTTTTGCTTCTTCCCACACCATGATCACTTGTAAATAGTGAGGGAACTCGTGCTTGTACTTGTTAGTCGATCCACAATTGTAACTTGAGTCCCATGAGGAAATTCACTCCTTCCTTCGTGGTTTCCACGACCTCAAAAACCTCTTCCTTAACCTTTTCCTTAGAACTACTCCCAATGTTGGTCAGCGCACACTAAGATTAATGGTGTCATGCATTTATTCTATCAATCAATGGTCCTTCATATCATGAGTAGTGGATGTGGAAATATTACAATAGCAGGAAACATTATTGTAGATCACATGTTGCAACAATGGGCATCTACTTGATTCATGATCTCCATGACAGATTTCACAATCTACTAATATGGTGTGAACCGAACTTCATGAGAAACTTTCCTTTTTATGACCCTCTACTTCACAATCCGTACACCATAACCCATTGTGAGTCTCATGAGCCGAGTTTTTGGACAATTTCTCCAGCTGATTTTCCATGGAAATAATTTGGGCTTCTAGGAATGGACTAACTCCTCTATCAATGCTTCCCACTACCTCAGTGCACAAGGAAACCTCCAAGGCCTCACACGGATTTGTAAAAGTATTCTAGAAAAGCACCCTCCTGAATGGTGTGATTAGTCCTTCGACGAACCACTAAGCATGCTACGAAGGGTGAATTTCATAAGAAAACTTAGCTAGGAGAGTCTTTAAATGTGTGTTATACTCCCACAAACTCTCTTCCAGTCCTTACTAAATCTCCTTCAACACGCCGATACTCTTGTTTAAACTCGGGTATGTGTAACTATACCAAAAAAGGCATTACGTATCACAATATAATCCACCATTGTCTAGTGTGGCTAATATTTATAGTACTAGTGTGCATGTGCCTTTGCAACTTGGTTATAAATTGAATTGTTGTTTGCTTTGGGGCAGTGATTCCCATTGCATGCCATAGAAAATCACACTTTTGCACATGCTCCATGAAATCCTCAATGCCATTGTAATTAGGTAAGTGGAGTAATGACTCATAAAAATCCTGTTGATGGTGTTATGGACCTTTCCCAACAAATCTAGGACCTTGATTTCCCTCATGTGTTTCCTCCACCATCAGATACACTAGATCCACTAGTTTGTATTCCTCCAAATTCAATTGATCCTCCTCCCATAGTAGGAAAGGGGCCTAATGTAGTTGCACCTTGCGAACACACAATCGCACTAAACTACGCACTGAATGTCTGTGATACTGAACCACTCCCAGATATGGTGCTCAATCTCATACCCACACCTTACCAAAATTTTGTACTAGATAGTATACCTCTAAACATTAAAAATGTGTGTGCTACCATATATGTACTAGATGAAAACTTATATCTACTAGGTGTCGCTTGAATACTACCAATACTAACTAGATTATCAAAAATTTCTCAGAGGCTGGAAAACAAAGAACAAGGTTCTCGGTCACCATGTGGGTTAAGATGCACTCCCAAAACTCTCCTCCTTTATTCATACGATGTTTTCTCTCCGTAAGTAGAGAGGGTTTCTCTTTTGCACTTGCCAAGATGGGGTAGCTCAAACTTTAAAGGTTCCATGTCCTCCATGCGAATCTCAAATACTTCCCAAACATTTTCCTCCATAAATCCATCACTTCTATAGCTTAACATTTTCTTGCCAACTCCCTTTCATGAGCTTCATTGTAGTTGAGCTGCATCTCCTCTCTCTCCATTTCTACCACAAGGTCTACCATCCTTCACAACACTAGCTTCGACACCCTGTTCCTAGCGGAGTTTAACCAACCATAGGTAAGGCTTCTAAACTCATGGTAATAACTAGGATCTTCATATTTAATAGAATATCCCAAAAGAATTATCCTCTTGTATCCCATAAGAACTCACACTCAACATTCTCTAGGAAAGAATAATTAGAAATCACGTATTCTAGGGTATAGCTAGTCAACAGTACACTCCTCCACAATGATCAACAACACAAGTCCAGTTAGATCACCGTCATGCAAAGATCTCGATACTTTTCTTGGGTCCACATGTGAGGCCTATAGTACTAAATTTTCCTCGATGCATATGCTCATAGCCATTTATATAACTCTATTGGGAAATAACACAAGAATGTCTCATATATCTCGTGATACGAGTTCTCCTCCACCCATTTACATGCATCAAACTCAAATCCAGTGTTGAAACTTCTAGAAAACTCATCCTCTATTCTTTTAAGATAGGTATCGACATTGTCCAAGGTCAAACACTTTTTCGTCACACATAATTATCGTAACAACTTCAAAAGAGGTTCAGGAAATGAAATCAAAATGTAGTATCATTTACATCTATCCTCTAACCTTTATTTTAACTCCAAGCACATATTCCTATCACCCGGTATTGGGTGCTCACTCGAGGCACACGTGGGCACTTTGAATCCCTATTTTATGTGATATTTACAAGAGTGTTCTGCCATTAATGGAGGAAAGGTTTGCAAAACTAGAACA
Organism: Taxus wallichiana var. yunnanensis; assembly: GCA_018340775.1. Lineage (NCBI taxonomy): Eukaryota > Viridiplantae > Streptophyta > Pinopsida > Cupressales > Taxaceae > Taxus > Taxus wallichiana. The sequence continues at coordinate 222,751,155 of CM031240.1, read as the reverse complement.
TATGCATTTAATCTAATATAGAAGTAGTGAATCTCGGTCTAAGCATCAATGCTCCATGAAAAAAACATAAACATCACAACAACACAATGAAAGTACATCTAAACTATTAATAACATGAAAACATAATAAGGTTTAGTCCATAGACACAAATACACCGAAAACTCCCCATATATTGATTAAATCCATTTACAGTAGCCATATTACATCAAACAGGGTCATCTCGGACCATATACGTCATGAAATAACATTTTAACCCTAAAACTACCTAAATAGAGTTCCTAGCTACAATTTCTAATTACAACCCTTGTTCGGACTGAGTGCATTCATTTATGCCTAGTAACAGAATTCTTGCAGAACTTTGTTGCCTCTCGCATAATCTCTTTATTTCGGGCCCAAACACTCTCTTAAATAGAATTTGGATTCACCACCATATCTTTTCCCATGAGCAGATAACATGTCAACTAGAAGTGTGGTCCTCTATGATCGATCAAGAGCTTATGCCATCTTGCAAAGGCTTCCACTAATTGTAATGATCCTCCTAGGAATATTCCCTATGTGGAATATTCTTTTCTTGACTTCCAAGGCTCTAGGATGGCATCTTATCCATTCATCATGCCTACTTAGGCCCTCATGTGTTTTCCATGTAATATCACATTTGAAATTCGACCAAGTCCCCAAACCTTCTTCTACTTCTACATGTCAATCTCTTCTCTCATGAAACCATCCTACATCCTTGCCTTGCGCGTGCGTGTCCTTCAGCCTTGGGACTTAGTCAATTTAGGGCACAACAATTTCTGATGCTTTGCCACACCTGTTAAAAAATCTCCACCATATTTTCATCATCCTTTAGCATTGCTATAGTAAAGAAACAAAGGATTTTCAAGAAAAACTCAAGAGTATGAGCTGTCAAAAACCCCAGGGCATGAAAACAAGAAATTGCTCATATCTCCCAAACTATGCATCATATCCTCGTGAAATTCTGATAAGATGTTCCTCATATAAACTCCTTAAATCTCAAAAAGCTAAAACTTGAAACTAATTTTTAATGGCATTTATCTAAAATTTCTAGCATTAAGTTGATTCTTCTTCATTTGTCGTCAATCCGGAAGCGGTTTGACTTGAAAATCCGAATAGAGACTGAAGAGCAAAAACCCAAAAGGAATATGAAATTTTTTCATCAATCTTCCACTCATAAGTTTAACTTCTATAATTATAAAGTTTCATTGGTTCACAATTTTAATTTTTAGTAAGTTTCAAAAAGGAAAATTCCTCCGAACAATGAGAATAGTGAAAATTGTTCAAACTAAAAACTAGGTACAAGGGTCGAAAAAGCAAAAAAAGCAAAAAAAAATGTCAACTTTCCAAAAATGGAAAGTACTTAAAATTGACCCCAAGATATATTTTGAAAACACATAATGTGAAGGAAAAAAACTAGTCCAAGCAACAAGGTGAAAACGTGACCTTTGCTAATATAACAATTCCTGTGACTAACTTTACGAAAATAACAGCGAGTTTTCAGCTCGATTCTGAGAAACTTACTATCATCTCCATAGTAAATTTTATCCCTGATTCTTATCATCCTCATGGATTGTAAGATGATTCTAAGGATCAAAAAATCATTAAAACTTTCATTTAGGTCTTGGAAGTATCATCCTAAATTCTATTGTGTTCGAAGTAATGTAAGGCATCGAGAGGCACAATAGGTGGATCCATCTTCATCACTCGAGAGCCAATTGATTCAAAATCATTTTTTCAAAGAGATCTCAATGAGTTGAATTGGTTCATCAATCAAGTATCAAAGGGGATCATCGTGAATAGTGCCTATGTCCATCCCAAGCTCACATTGGGAATCCTTGAAATAGTGTTTCTCAACACTCATTTTGTGACTGAGGTGTCTATGCATCATGTACCAGGGAGGAATTATGATCATCATTGGTGAGATAAAGTGTTCAAATTACACTTCATCAAAGCTTCTTGATGAGTACAACAATGTGGCTATGTAGCAGAAGTCATCAGAGATCAGTTTTCATCCTCAAGCTTCTTCGGAGTGGACCTCAGTGAGAAATTCCTACGGTCATCGAGGTGATCATTCAATATTTTTTAAAACACTCAGTTTGAGGTGTTTGTGAATCATCTGGAATATGTTTCTCATGGTATAAAAATTTCATAGATCTATATTTCACCGCACTAGGACATTTCTTGGATCAGTCGGAAACGAGGCAAAGGCAACATAGCATCATCTACACTGTCATCCTTTTTCCCTCTATTTCTCCCTCTTATTTCTCTCTCCTTTCTAATTTTTCATTGAGTGTAATCATTATGTTTTGTCCTATTCACTTAAGTGACATATTTTGTAATTGTAAAAGTATTTTCTCAAAATTATAAGAGAAATACTTAATTTGTCTTTTCTAGAGGAAAACGAAAGGTCACAAGTGGAATAGGAATATGAAGAGTCATATGAGGGAGATGAGAGGTCAATCCATATTGCTATAAATTAGGATGGCTTCTCCATTCCAAAGGATCTTGAAAATTACATTCAAAAATTACATGCTTAAAAATCTGTACTTTGTAGTAATAGTGGATTGTAATATGTTGATGGACTTTGTGTCATCGATATACATGAAATAAAGCTATATTTCTTTTGCATGTTTTTTTCTTTTCCCTTTCTTTGTACAACTTGTGTAAATGTCAATCAAGGAATATAGTTTCTACTTTCCAAGATGTATGAATGTGTGTAGCTTTGTATGCATGGTTTCCTCTCATCGTTGGCGTAATAAACATGGTTGTTATAGGCATCTCATGGTTCTTCTATTTCCCTCTTTTATACACTTTGTAAGCATAGTGATGCAAGAGATTTGTATCCTCGGTAAGTGAATGTGAAAAATTTTAATTTTGATTCATCGATCTCACTAGCTTCATTGTGTTTCCTCTATATTGAATGATGAACTACTCTAGTTACTAGGTGTGAGACTCTGATTTCCTACTCACGACAGTAATCTCCCTTTCATAATTTCTCTCCTTTCCCCTCATCATTGTAATTTCCTCCCTTGTACCATGTACAAGAACTTTTCCACAAGTTTCATTAGAGTGTTCCTGTGTGATCCTCAACCAATTTTGGCCACCCACAACATTTAGATAGGATTAGGATTAGTCACATTCAATAATGAGAGTTGTACCATTCAATGCAGAGGGTGTAGCCCCGTGAACGTTGGTGGAGACACCTAATTTTTCCACTTGACAAATTTTCTCACCAACATATTTTGACAACTTCGATGGGGAGAGAATTTCCTAACTTCACCCCAAAAATATCTTTACCAAAAAAATAAATAAAAATACAAAAATGTATATATATATCAAGAAACGAAAAAACTTAGATTTCATAGAAGATCATTCTTAAAGGAGACTCCATCAAGGAATGAACCCCTATCATATTCATTTCCCACATCAAAATGAATAAATTTATAGATTGGAGGAAGTATGAAAATTTCAAAATTTTGAGTTTTATAAGTGTGTTTGTCCACTCAAAATTCCCCTCTTCTTACTTTCAATGTTAAAAGTTAAAAGTAGAAAATTGAGAAAATATACGTTGGGTCATTTTGTGTGTTTTTCGGGCTGTCGACATTTTGTCCCACGTGTCCCAAGTTCAAACGAGCGCTCTATTCCCCGATCGGCCGGTTTCCCCGAAGTTTTTCTTTTTCAGGCTCGTCGTGCTTTCAAGTCCCAAATGTCCCAAGTTCAATTTGGCAAGTTGTTCCATTTTCACCAATCGCCCGAACCGCATCCTTCGCGCTTTCACGTCCCAAATGTCCCAAGTTCAAATGGGCGCCAAAGTTTGTCTTTTTGGGCCCGTCAAGTTTTCACGTCCCAAATGTCCCAAGTTCAATTTGGAAAGTTGTTCCATTTTCGGCCGAATCACCCGAACCGCGTACTTCACGCTTTCACGTCCCAAATGTCCCAAGTTCACTCGGACTGTTGTCACATTTTCATCCGATCCGGCCGAGTCGCGTGTTTCACGAACTTTGTCCCGCATGTCCCAAAAGGCATTTGTGCGTCTTTTCCCCGCTTCGCCCGAATTGGCCGAGCCACGTGTTTCGCGCATTCACGTCTCACATGTCCCAAATGAACCAAGTGCCATTCGTGCTTATTTTTCCCGCTCTACCCGAATATCTTGCTTATTCAAATTGGTAAATGCGCATTCATTATCTTTCTCTCTCCTAATCGGCTATATAACGAGCAAACCCCTATGCATTTTTCACACTGCTTCCATGCTATCCTTTGCTCGAACCCTTGCAATCTAAAATCCTGCGCGTGTATCCCTTCCCTCTGTAATTCCTTCCCGAGTCTAGTTTGCGGCTCTGCCCTCCGAATTACTATCAATATGAAGATCAAAGTCTTGGAGGAGGCTTTGGGAGAGCTGAAGAATAACTGGCAGAAGGGTGAGGCTTTCAAGACACTGGTTGTATCTGCTTTCAAAGACATACACTGTCATCTTCAGGATGAAACTTCTGGTGTGCCTCTTTCCCTGTAAGAAATCAAAGCTCAATTCAGAGCTTTTGTCAAAGATAATCTATTCAAGGAAAGCTCCATTTCCAAAGAGAAAATGAAGGAGATCTGCTCTCTTCAATCTGCCATTGAAGAAGCAAATAAAGACTATCATACTCATGTCGAGTTTGATAAGGAAATGGAGAAGTGCCTCGGATTTTGGGCTCACCACACCAACACGCTCACCCCTCGTGGCGAGACATAGCCGAGGCATCAAGAGATTCAGAAAAGAAATTTTGAAGTCAAGGGTCCCTCCCATTCATAACCACCTGTCTTCTTCTCCTTATTCTTCTCTTCTTTTCTAATTCTTTTCTCGGATTCATCAGAATTAGTCGAGGTATCATGATTGGCAATCCTTAACTAATCTTTAGTTAAAAGAAGTAGTTACAAAGAGTAACTGATTTGTAAGCTATATAATGGCCTCTTCACGCCATTTTGAAAAGGAGGAAGAACTTGGCTTATTTTCTGAAAGTGTAAATAGATCATAAAGAAATCAATACATGTATGGGCTTTTCATTCTTTGTCTATCTGATCTCTTTTATCCCCAAGCTTTCATTTAATTTTGTGAAGATCATTTGTCTGTGTTATGTTAAGAAACTTTGTGTTCTAGTAGATGTTATTTACAGAACTTTGTGTCTTTAAATTCCATCTTATTTATATGATACAAATGATCTTGTTTCAATTCACTATAACTTCGCATACATAAAGAATTACTCTGTTATCTATAATTCTGATGTTGCCTTTCTACTCATTCTCGTACTCTCATTCCTCAGTCCTTTTTGTAATTGATGATCTTTATAGAAAACACTTTCGTAATATCCAAGTTCAACCAGAAAATCATGTTTTGTATATTTGTAAATAAGTTCATTTCTGAATAAGGGAACCTCTCCCATTAAAGAGGAGGGACTTCTTGTCCCCTGACTGTTGCTCTTCGTAAAGTCCTATTTGACGACCAACAGCTTTTGCGACTACTGGGAAAATCATATTCCAGCTCTATAATTTTTGATCATCCTTTGATCCGCGACTCCGCATTTTACTCGAGGGAGAAGGGCCCTTGGTATCAAGATTCTCGCCAGCTTTTGAGCAAAGCAGGTTTTCCTTTCCCTTCAACAAGAAATAGAAAGACTCGCTTGACAAGCACTCCACCTGCTCAAGATAGAATTCCTACGGTGGTATTCCTTCGAGCCACTAGTCCTAATCTTCGAGCTTTGATTCTTGCTGGTGTCAGCCTTCTCTCCAAGCCATTTTTCCAAGAATGGCGGTACCATTGCCCTGGGTCATCGTGTCGGGCCCCTTGCTCTTCCTCAGCCTTTGCATGAGTTACCCAGAGGTAACCGGAAGAACTTCCCTAAATTCAAAGGTGATGGCAAAGTGCATCCTGATGAACACATCGCAGCCTTCATAGTTGCATGTGGAGTTCTAGGAGTTGAACATGAAGACGTCTCCGTGAGACTGTTCGTTGAGACTTTACAAGATAATGCTGCTGATTGGTTCTATCACCTTCCGGCTGGTGCTATCACTAGCTGGGACACCATGAGAACTAGGTTTGAAAACCATTTCAAACCAGCAGAAGATGTGCATGCCTTGTTAGCCCAAATCTCTCAGATAAAGAAAGATTCACAAGAGCCCATGAGAGAATTTGTGGCCCGATTCAACAGGTTGATTAATAAAATTCCACCAAATACTCGACCTGTTGATCAAATCCAAAAATGTTTCTTCCTAAATGCCCAATCACCTGAAGTTAGTTATGCACTAAGAAGGGCTAATCTCGCAACATCGGTCAAGATCAAACTCTCACATTAGTGTCGAGGATGATTTAATCATGTCAGGGAAGTTGAGGAGAGACCCTTCCAAATCTAAGTCTGCTTCTTCCTCCTCTTCCACCCCTGGACCTAATACTGATCCATTGGTTCAAAAACTTGCGAATGATCTCATTGCCATAAAGAAACAATTGGCTCAGCATGCTCCCTATGCAGACGTTCCAAGGAGGAATTTTCAGCCCAGAAATCATTTGCCTGCTTCTCAAACAAGATTAGCGCTTGAAGGACCTCCTGTTAAAGTTCCTGTCAATGCAACCTGTGAAGTTGAGGAACCAGATGATGATGAGGATAATGAAGCTTGCGAGGAATTTGTGGAAGAAGTTGATGATGAAGCAGATGAACTTGAGGGATCTCGAGTTAATTTCTTCACCACTGAGGGCATTGATGATGGAGATGATTATGATGAAGTAGTAGCGACATGAATAGTGAATCATTCGCTGTCATGACTCGAGAGCAGAAAAATCAGAGGGAGAAAGTGACGCAGCCCCCCAAGAAATCTAAGGAGCAGCTGACAACTATCCCCGTAATTGCAAAAAGAGGATCTCCTATCCCCGCTTCATCTACACCAAAGGTGAGTCCTGTCAATCCTGCTATTAAAGTTACTTCTTTTTCCCCTAAAGTTGATAAACCTAGGATCTCAAGTGATGATGGCCCGTCCACTTCTGGGTCTTTTGATATTATTGATCACCTGAAAAAGACTAAGGTTCAAATCTCAGAGGCTGAGTATTATCAAACCCATCCCAAAGCTTTTGCTAAAATGATTCACTTTGTCAATTCCCATTCTAAGACCACCTCTAAAGGCCTTTTACCCACTCCTTCTTCTACACCACAGCCTAGTCTGGTAGCCACTGTCACCTCACCTAATGACAAAATTAAACCATTTTATGTAACACTTCTTATAGCTGGCCATAGGCTCAGTAATTGTGTCATAGACTCAGGAGCCTCAGACAATGTGATGCCTGCTAAAGTAGCTCATGCCTTAGGCTTGACCCTCACACGCACTTATGGATCTTGTTACTCTATGGAGAGTAAGGAAGTGCCCCTAGTCAGAAGAATTAAAGATGCACAAGTGGCTTTTGCTGCTTTTCCTGAGAAGAGAGTTTTGGCTACCATCTTAGTAGCAGATATTCCTCCTTCATACGGGATGTTGCTAAGTAGGAACTTCTGTAAAGATGTGGGTGGAGAAATTCAAATGGATTGGTCACATGCACTCGTACCTATTAATGGACAAATGAAGAAGTTGCTGCCTGAGAAGCAATCTGAGTATATTGTACAAAAACGGATGATCCTAAAGCACAAATACTCTATGAGGATATGGGGCATGGTAACTACATGATTATGTCCCCTGATGAAATCCAACTCCCCAAAGTGTCACCTAAAGATCCTAATGGTGTTTGGATTTTAGAGTTTGATGGAAGTTGTTCCTCAGCTGGTTCTGGAGCTGGTGTCCTACTGGTGTCACCTGAAGGAAGCCTTCATCCTTTTTCATTCAAGTTGCAGTTCGAAAATACTAATAATACAGCAGAGTATGAGGCTCTCATTCTTGGACTGCAAGTGGCCAAAGAACAAGGTGTAAAGAATCTTCTGGCTCGTGGTGATGCAGAATTGATCAAAGCAAGTTAGAAGCCTTTTCCGTAAAAATGGAAGGTCAAACATTACCGAATCAGTTTGGGATTCCATTGAATTTCTTGATGCTTTCTCCATCGAAGCAATACCTAGGAGAAGAACAAAGAGGCTGATTCACTAGCAGTCTCAGGGTCACTACTGATTCCTCATCCTGACTTCTCTCAAGACAAGTTCACCATTGAGATGGTCCATCGACCTAGTGTACCTGATAATACAAATAACTGGCAAGTTTTCAATGATGATCAACACTTGCTTTCTTTCTTAGAACTCAAGGGTAATTTTGAATAGCTATATTTTGAAGGAAGTGACAACCTGCCTCGTGAAAGTGTGCCCTTTGACAAAGCAGTCACCCAAGGAGAAGAAACGGATCAGGATGGATGCATCAATCTCAAAGGAAACAAGATTCCTAAAGGATTGGTGAGTTTAGAGGAACTATTTGATAAACATGACAGGTATGTGAAGTCTAGAGCTTCTACTGGACCTCAACAATCAGCTGAGTATGACAAAATTAATATTGGGAGTTCTACTGATCCTAAGCTCGTGAACATTGGAAAATGTTGCACAACAGATGAGAGGAGAAAAGCAATTGATCTTTTAAAGAGGTATAAGGATGTTCTTGCTTACTCTTATGAAGATTTAAAAGCTTTCAAACCAAAAGATATGCAGCATTTTATTCCTCTCAAACCTGGAATTAAGCCTTTTAAGCAAAAACAGAGGCAATACAACCCCAAAATAGCTGACACCATCTTTCAGAAATACATAAGTTGTTGAAGGCCAAAATCATTTTTCCCATTCACCATTCAACATGGATTGCTAATATTGTGCCTGTTAGGAAGAAAATGGTGAGATCCACATCTGTTGATTTCAGGAATCTGAATCAGGCTTCCTTGAAAGATAATTATCCTTTGCCTATGATGGATCAGGTCTTGCAAGCAGTAATAGGATCTGAAATGTTATCTATGCTTGATGGATTCTCGGGATATAATCAGGTAGAGGTTGATACTCACGATCAATCAACACAAAACAACTTTCACTACTCCTTGGGGTACCTTTGCTTACAAGAGAATGCCTTTTGGGCTCATTAATGCTGGTGCCACTTTTCAGAGAGCTATGGATCTGCCTTTGGAAGTTTGAAAGGGAAGTGTATTGTCATATACCTTGACGACTTGACAGTGTTTTCTAAAACAAGGGCGGATCATTTTGACCACCTGGAGACAGTTCTGCTAAGATGCAGAGAACATGGGATTTCTTTGAATCCTAAAAAATATGTCTTTTGTGTCACAGAGGGGAAATTATTAGGGCACATCGTCTCCAAAGATGGTATTAAGATTGATCCTGAGCGAGTTCAAGCTATCCAGCAAATTCCTCTCCCAACCAAAGAAAAAGGGCGTGCACTCTTTCTTTGGTAAGATCAATTTTTTAAGAAGGTTCATCCCTGATTTTGCAGAGTTAACTTTGAGTATTTCCCAAATGATGAAAGGCAAACAAACGTTTGGTTGGTCTTCTGAAGGAAAGGAATCTTTTGAAGGTATTAAAAGAGCTATTGCTAAAACTCCTGTTTTAGCCTGTCCTGATTTCAGCAAAGATTTTATTATCTATTGCTATGCCACAGATAATACCTTGGCTGTTGTTTTGACTCAAGAAGACTCTAATGAGCATGAACTCCCAATTGCGTTCATGAGCTATATTCTGAAAGATCATGAGTTAAAATACACCATGATGGAAAAACATGCTTTTGCAGTGGTCAAAGCTGTTAAGCAGTTTCGTTTTTACATCCTCAACTCTCACTCCATGGTGTTGGTTCCAGATACAACTGTTAAGTCAATTCTCACACAACAGGAATTTGGATCCAAGAGAGGGAACTGGGTTGCTAAGGTCCAAGAATATGATATTGACATCAAACCGACCAAGCTTGTCCGTGGAAAAGGTCTTTGTGAGCTCATTGCTGAAGGAGCTAAGCATGAATTACTGGAGAATAAAGTTGGCCTTCCTACCGTTCTGTTTCTTAGCTCAGTTGATGAATGGTATGCTGATATCGCTCATTTTCTCACCTATGGAGAATGCCCCTCTCATTTAACTGCCAAAGAAAAGAGGACTGTTAAACTAAGGTCAGTGCAATATGTGTTGTGGGAAAACGCCTTGTTCAAACGTGGGTTAGATGGAAGATTTTTGAAATGTGTGGACAAGGAACAATAGAAAAAGTTACTCTCAGCTTTTCATGATCAGGCATGTGGAGGGCACTATTCATCAACGGTCACTGCTCATAAGATACTTCGTGGAGGATATTACTGGCCTTCCTTGTTCAGAGATGCATCCAAGTGGGTTGATAAATGTGAGGCTTGTCAGACCTTCGTGGGAAGACCCAAATTGGCCTCTTTGCCTCTTAAGCCAGTTGTAATTGAAGAACCTTTTCAACAGTGGGGTTTGGACTTCATTGGAACACTTAATCCCGCTTCTAGTGCTGGTCATACTCATGTATTAACTACCACGGATTATTTCACCAAATGGGTAGAAGCTATTCCAGTTAAGAGTACTACTTCTGAAGTGGTGTGCAACTTCATCAAAGAGAACATCTTGGTAAGGTATGGTGTACCTAACAAGATCAGATGATAATGCTTCAATTTCTCTTCAACCGAGATAATGGATTTTTGCTATGGGTATGGCATCTCTTTGGCTCACTCCTCAGATTACTATCCTCAGGGAAATGGGCAAGGTAATCCACTAATAAAAATTTGGTGACTATTATAAGGAAATTAGTCAATGAGTCTCAACGAAACTGGCACAAGAAGCTCTATGATGCTCTTTGGGCAGACAGATTACACCAAAGAGAGCTATTGGAATGTCTCCTTTTCAAGTGGTATATGGAGTAGAAGCTCAATTGCCAATAATAGTGGAGCTGCCAGCCTTGCATCTAATGAAGGCTATCAAGATACTAGTTTCAAGTGATGCTTTGATAAGAGAATTATGTACCTTCACAAATTAATGAGGATAGATTGAGGTCATGATAGGATATCCGTTCACCAAAGAAGGTAAAGGTCCCGCTTGATAAGAAAGCCAGGTTCAGAGATTTCCAAGTTGGAGACACTGTGTTGTTATGGGATAAAAGGCATGAACCTCGTGGCAGCCATGGCAAGTTTGATTCCCTTTGGCTCGGACCTTTCAAGATCAGACACTTTGCTGGTAAGAATTCCTTTTATCTTGATTACATGGATGGTTCTCCTCTCCCACTTCCTTATAGTGGGCAGTACCTTAAGTTGTTCAAGTCATAGGTGATTAGGAGTCCTTTGTATATTCTGTACAACGTTTTTGTTTTTCTTTCCTTTTGTTTTGGTGTGTTGTCCTCTGTATTGGTTTGCTTTTTGACTCCGTGGCCCAATGGATAAGGTACTGGTCTGCTTCCCCGAGTTTGTCTAAGTTCTTACCTTGTCCCATTCCTTGAATTTATGCCAAGTCATCCCCAGAAGGAGCCAGCTGTTGTCCACTCAAAATTCCCCTGCTCTTAAGAAAGTGAAAATTTCAAAATTTTGAGTTTTAAGTGTCTTCTCTGATTGTACTCAATGTTAAAAGTCGAGAAATTGAGAAAATCTACGTTTTTTGGGTCATTTTGTGTGTTTTTCGGGCCTGTCGGACATTTTTGTCCCGCGTGTCCCAAGTTCAAACGGCGCTCTGTTCCCCGATCGGCTGGTTTCCCCGAAGTTTGTCTTTTTCGGCCCATCGCTTTCATGTCCCAAATGTCCCAAGTTCAATTTGGCAAGTTGTTCCATTTTCGGTACGAATCACCCAAACCATGTCTTCGCGCTTTCACGTCCCAAATGTCCCAAGTTCAAAAGGTTTGCCATTTTCAAGTTGGTTCCAAGTTTTCTTTTCGGGCGCGCTTTCACGTCCCAAATGTCCCAAGTTCAATTTGGCAAGTTGTTCCATTTTCGGCCGAATCGCCCGAACCGCATACTTCACGCTTTCACGTCCCAAATGTCCCAAGTTCGCCTCAGACCTGTTGTCACATTTTCGTCCGATCCGGCCGAGTCGCGTGTTTCGCGCACTTTTGTCCCGCATGTCCCAAAAGGCATTTGTGCGTCTTTTCCCACTTCGCCCGAATCGGCCGAGCCACGTGTTTCGCGCATTCACGTCTCACATGTCCCAAATGAACCAAGTGCCATTCGTGCTTATTTTTCCCGCTCTACCCGAATATCTTGCTTATTCAAATTGGTAGGTATGTATTAAATGCATTCATTATCTTTCTCTCTCCTAATCGGCTATATAACGAGCAAACCCCCTATGCATTTTTCACACTGCTTCCATGCTATCCTTTGCTCGAACCCTTGCAATCTAAAATCCTGCGCGTGTATCCCTTCCCTCTGTAATTCCTTCCCGAGTCTAGTTTGCGGCTCTACCCTCCGAATTACTATCAATATGAAGATCAAAGTCTTGGAGGAGGCTTTGGGAGAGCCAAGAATAACCGGCGTAAGGGTGAGGCTTTCAAGACACTGGTCAGATCTGCTTTCAAAGACATACACCGTCATCTTCGTGGATGAAACTTCTGTGTGCCTCTTTCCCGAAGAAATCAAAGCTCAATTCGTAGCTTTTGTCAAAGATAATCTATTCAAGGAAAGCTCCATTTCCAAAGAGAAAATGAAGGAGATCTCGCTCTCTCAATCTGCCATTAAGAAGCAAATAAAGACTATCATACTCATGTCGAGTTTGATAAGGAAATGGAGAAGTGCCTCGGATTTTGGGCTCAGTCTACAGCCAACACGTCATTCCCTCATGGCGGAGACATAGCCGAGGCATTGAAGAGATTCAGCAGCGAATTTTGAAGTCAGTGGGTCCCTCCCATTCATAACCACCTATCTTCTTCTCCTTATTCTTCTCTTCTTTTCTAATTCTTTTTCTCGGATTCATTGTAATTAGTTGAGGTATTGTGATTGGCAATCCTTAACTAATCTTTAGTTAAAAGAAGTAGTTACAAAGAGTAACTGATTTGTAAGCTATATAATGGCCTCTTCACGCCATTTTGAAAGGAGGAAGAACTTGGCTTATTTTCTGAAAGTGTAAATAGATCATAAAGAAATCAATACAGAAGGGCTTTTCATTCTTTGTCTATCTGATCTCTTTTATCCCCAAGCTTTCATTTAATTTTGTGAAGATCATTTGTCTGTGTTATGTTAAGAAACTTTGTGTTCTGGCAGATGTTATTTACAGAACTTTGTGTCTTTAAATTCCATCTTATTTATATGATACAAATGATCTTGTTTCAATTCACTATAACTTCGCATACATAAAGAATTACTCTGTTATCTATAATTCTGAGTGTTGCCTTTCTGCTCATTCTCGTACTCTCATTCCTCACTTTATTGAAAACACTTTTGTAATATCCATGATCTTTATAAAACACTTCCCATTAAAGTAATATCCAAGTTCAACCGTAAAATCATGTTTAGCCTTGTAGCTAGAACAAAAATCCTATTTTTTAGGAATAAAACATACCAATAAATCTCTAAAAACCCCACCATTAGATTCATAAGGAACATTTTAGTCAACATCAAATAAAATTTCATGAAAAGGCTCCTCGTCGAACTCAAGTTATGGTCCCAACAAGTCACTCTCCAAGGCACATGTTTAAACAGTTAGCCAATTTATGGGCTGGAAATCTATTCAATGGGAGAGTGGTGTAAATTTTTTCACTTAGTGCACCAAAACATTTGTGAAAAAGGTGCAATAAAAATCACCTCTAACCTATTTTGTCTCTTGCACCCTCCACATGATTGCAATTCAACTTCTTCTTGCAAGGTAAACCCCCGGCATCATTTATGAGCTCCCACTCCATGCAATCACGCTCTACCAATTGTGAATCTAGGTACACCAAAAAAATTATGCATCTGATGCAAAAAATTCCCCATCCCTCCCATTTAGTCTCTTGGTCACCCATGTTCCCCCGACAGATGCTTAAGGTGCTCTTTCTAAGCCCCCCACTCAACCTATCAAAAATATTGCTCCACCATGTTGCCCAATAAGGATAGGGCAATTTTTTTACAAGTGCACCATGAACTTGGTAAAAGTAGTGCACAAAAGTTTGACTCATTCTAAAACAAAAAATTCTAATTGTTGGGATGTCACTAGCTATTTTTCTCATGCACGCACATGTTTCCTACAACTGCTAGCATTTCCTTCAATCCTCCATTTCTAATGCTGCCACACCTTCTACAAAAATCCATAATATTTTCATCATTTTTCAACATTTCTAAAGAGGATTTTAAATCAAAACGCAAGATTATGAGCTGTTAGAAACTCCAAGGCATAAAAATGAGAAATTACTCATATCTCCCAAACCTGTAAATCAGATCCCCATGAAAATTTGAGAAAATGTTCCTCATATAAAATCCTTGAAGTTGCAAAAACTAAAACTTGAAATTTTTCCCTGATTTTTAATGGCATCCATCTGAATTTTTGTCCCTAAGTTGATTCTTCTTTATTTTCTATTAGTCCGAAAGTGATTTGACTTGAAAATCTGAATAGAGACTGAAGAGAAAAAACCCAAAAGGAATCTAAATTTCTTTCATCAATCCTACACTCCAAATTTTAGCTTATAAAAATAACAAGTGCCACTAGTTCGTACTTTCCATTTTTAGTAATTTTCTAGAAAAGGTAAACTCCTCCAGAAGAATAAGACAGGTGACATATTTTGTAATTGTAAAAGTATTTTCTCAAAATTATAAGAGAAATATTTATTTTTTCTTTTCTAGAGGCAAACAAAAGGTCACAAGTGGAATAGGAATAAAAAGAGTCATATGAGGGAGATGAGAGGTCAATCCATACTATTATAAATTGGGATGGCTTCTCCATTCCAAAGGATCTCACAACACCAATCCGACACTATGATAATTCTTCACTGGGAACTTCTCGTATATGATTATTAACTAATACATAGCTCTTATTTTGGTGGATGTAATCTGAAACAAAACAACAAACATAACACAAGAATACCATAGACTATGATAAGAAGGAATAATGATAAACATGAAATATCAAAGTAAATTATAATATCAACATGAAATTGTTACAATCTCACCCCCGAGGTTATTCAAGTGTTATTAACTTCACTTGCCTTCAAACAATAACTATAGGAGAAACTTCACAATTACACCTCTTAATGGCTTCTTTAACACACCTTCAAAATGATGGCTTCCTTTACACACTTACTCATACAATATTTCTCACTACTTCTCTCTATGCTAAATGAGGGGGGTGGCCTCTTTATTTATAGGAATTCAGGATTATCCACCTTATCTCTAAGATAGGATAGGAAATATCTTCCGGCCAATCATATTTCATGCCTAAACCCTTGCCTTTACATGTAGGCTTATCTTCTAAGATAAGATAAACCTTATCATCTCACATGGGTTCCACCTTTTAGACTTTTCCATAAATAAAATATACAAAATATTTATGACATCACTCTTTGTCCTTATTACAAATATAATATTTCTAATTCCTAATCATGTAGACCCTACTTCTCTACTTATCCCAACTTTGACATTTTAACATTACCGGACCACTTACGACAAATATTTACTTTTTACAACATTCCTATTGTACTTTGATTATTACCGTACTCTACATTATTGGTGGCACCATACTGATGGCACCGTTATCTTCTATTGGATGCCACTACTAATTATACTTAACAACATCCTATTCCTAATACATACATTAATAAAATAGAAATTACGGAGTAAAATTTTAATGTCAACAGATCTTGAAAATTACATTCAAAAACTACATGCTGAAAAATATGTACTTTGTAGCAATAGTGGATTGTAATATGTTATTGGACTTTGTGTCATCCATATACATGAAATAAATCTACACTTCTTTTGCATGTTTTCTTATTTTCCCTTGCTTTTTACAACTTGTGTAAATGTCAATCAAGGAATAGAGTTTTTTCTTTCCAATATGTATGAATGTATGCATGGTTTCCTATCATCATTGGCGTAATAAACATGGTTGTTACATATATATCATGGTTATTTTATTTCCCTCTTTACACACTTTGTAAGCATAGTGATGAAAGAGCTTTGTATCTTCGGTAAGTGAATTTGAAGACTTTGTGTTTTGATTCATCGATCCTGCTAGCTTCATTGTGTTTCCTCTATATTGAATGATGAACTACTCCAATTACTAGGTGTGAGACTCTGATTTCCTACTCACGGAAGTAATCTCCCTTTCATAATTTCTCTCCTTTCCCCTCATCACTGTAATTTCCTCCCTTGTACCCCGTATAAGCACTTTTCCACATGTTTTAGTAGAGTGTTCCTATGTGATCCTTGGCAAGTTTTGGCCACCCAAAATATTTAGATTGGATTAGGATTAGTCATGTTCAATAATGGGAGTTGTACCATTCAATGTAGAGGAATGTAGCCCCGTAAAAGTTGGTGGAGACACCTAATTTGTCAACCTAAATTTTTTTCTCACCAACAATAGCCTTGCATGATTTAAATTTCATAACCTTTTCCATCTCATACTCTCCTAGATCACACATGATAGTATTCATAGCCTTTGAATTGTCATTACATTCCTTCTTGTCTTCATCACTAGTTGATGGAGTAGCCGAGAGAGTATAAGCATCTTCTAGAGCTTACCAAATATCAAACCCTAGGGATATAATATGATTCCTCATCCTCAAAATCCAAAAATTATAATTCACACCATGAAAAAATGTTCCATATTGGTAGAGAAGTCACTATGCTTTGACTCACCATTAATGTGCTTACAAGGATGTCCTTTCAAGTTATCAAAATTATCCAAAAGGACTTTCTCTCTCGATACTAATTTTGGAAAGCCCAATTGAGTGAGAGGGGAGGGGGTGAATCACTCTTTACAAAATTAATTCAATTTCAAATTTCTTACTTAAACTATAAACCATTTAACCATCCATTAGTGTATGTGCACAACATCATATAACAAGCATTTAATTAACCATGAAAGTGAGAGACAACACCATAACACAATATGTGAGCAGAAACACTCAAGGGGAAGAAAACCTCTAAAACTTATCATTATATTAATCAAATAAAAATGTTTAATGAAGCACCAACTTCAAAAGGAGCACTAAACCCTAGTTTAATAGAGCACAAATTCTACAAGGAACACCAACTCTACAAGGAGGATAAAAACCCCTAATATGATCAAGAACCCACTCAACCACCTTTTGAAGAAGATATCTAATGTCTTGTTTCTCTAAAACCGATTGAGATCACCGATTCAGCCATAACCTTCAAATGCTTACACACCTATCTTCCTCTTTTTCTTTATTTCTTATTTTTTTCTTATCCTCAAACACTTGAACATATGATTTCAATAATTATTCAACCTGTTACACACTCTCTCATCCCTCAAAACGTTCCTTCAAACTTGTTACAAGCACACATATAGGTCACACTTTTCCCCTCTCAAGCAACTAGTTCAAAATTGAACTCAAAACATCACTTTTATACCCTTATATTAATTCCAATACAAGGGAGGTATGTACTTCACGAATAATTATACCAAAAAAATTAAAAATCCCAATAAATTCATTAAAACGTTCACATTTGACCCATATAGGTCGATCATGCCCAAAACCACTAAACATGCACAAAAACCACTCAAAACCCCATCACTAGGATGAGATAAATCCACAAATACAAAAATCATGGTTAATATAGCCCCAAAATTCATCACACATGTATAATATATCATAAAAATATCATCCATGGTCATTAATTATCTTTTACCAATCAAATAATTCATAACACAATCCAAAAGGCTCATATCCTTCACCAAACAATTGTTTTTAACACCTTGTCTTTACCTTTGGGCCTCAAGACCACCCAATATTAACTCAAATATGGAATGTAATAACTATATGGAATCCTTAAGACCTTTTTAACACATCTATTCATTTTATATCTTATGAAACATTCATATGTTCAAACCACAACAACTTTCCTCTACCTGCCCGTAAATATGATTCACAAATCCAACTTATCTACACCCTTTGTGCCACTTCTAAGAACTCAAAAAATTATTAAATATTAAATCCAATCCATCCTGATTCAATCTCAAACTTATATAAATCATCGTCTAATTCATCTCATGTCTCATTCAATTAATTCTTTGAGAAAAATAAAATATGTCCCGAGAAATAAAAATGTTCTTCTATACAAATTAACCTGAATGACCCATCAAATCATCTCAACAAGAAAAAAATATTCCACTATAAATATTTCTAAATTCTCTTTCCATAACATATTATAACTCCTTCGAACTCCAAGTGGAAGGCCTTCAACTAGGACCATATATGCAAACTTACATTAATTTCCCTTAAACTAGTCTTCATAAATAGGGCACATTTTTCCCTTTTTAACTTCATTAATAATCTTAATTCATCATATAAATCAAGAAAAATCCCATTCTAAAAACAATGTCCATTTATTTTTCAGCCCCTTTAAACAACCTTGTCCCAAGCTAAACTTATTTAGGAACAAGCCTATTTGAGTGGGGTCCACTCATTACCACATGCTCTACAATACCTTTATGGAAACACGGAGGAGTCTTATACATCATGAAATCATCATAATAGAACTATAAATCCACTCTAGGAACTTAGGAAGAAAAACTCACCTACCATTTTCAAGCTAGGCCTTTGAACACACAAAAAGTTATTTATCTTCTTAACATTCATTCATAAAAATGTGACTATGAAATGTCCTAATTATTTTTATGAAAAACAATATCCTAAATGTAAAAACATACTTAAAAACTAAAAGGTCACATGTAAAGAAAATAATTTAGGGTGAGCATCAAAAGGTGTAATTCAAGCTAGAAAACACTCTCTCTTGAACCTTGTTTCACCAGATACCACATAACTTGGAAAATATTATTTAGAATGACTCTAAATATCACCGACACCTCAATAAAAATTTATACACCATATTCAATCATGAAAATATCTCAAATAGTTATCTATCTTCTCATCCCATCTCATTTGCATGACTAGCCAATATAATTTTTCATGGTTTAAGCTAGGTAAATAGAAATATCATTATAACTCATCATGAAAACTCTCTACAAGAACCTAAAAACCTTAATACATCATGATAAACTTACCTACATTCACCCATGATTTCAAATTTCTCTACAACTCAACCTCATGCCTCCATGCACCTATACCTAGTCTAGATGAGCACCTAAATCTTAGTCTTCAACGTATACCGCACTCAAACTCATGTGAGTGCCTAAAACTCCCAAAACATACTCTCCATATTGCTACCAAGATCCTAAAGAACCAAGAAATTCACACCAACATGCACCATCATCTAGGCTAGCTAGGTCACCCGATTATGATTGCTAAACAAAGCCAATCTAACTAAATCACCTCATGCCATCATGTCACCATCATATTGAGCACCCCTTGAATCTACTCAATCATCCTCTTTTTCATTAATTAGATATTACATCAATGGAAACACCTAGAACACAACATGCCAACACCTATAACTGCAAGAAAAAATTTCACCTACACACACCCACAAACCACATCAAACCCAAAAAGGAAATTGAAGAATGGGGAGTCGAATGACCTTAAAGGTCACCTAAAGAGTGAAATTACAACTGATTTTTGGTTTCAAAAATTGAATAATTACCTAGGTGAAGGAAGGCTGATACACAGGGACACATGCACAAAAGAGGAGTTTCAAAGTGTGCGGGAGGGCTCATGGGGGTAGAAAAAGGTTGCATTGCAGGACTATGTATATAAATAGAATGAGTAAGGACTTAGTCTTTTCTAGGAGCAAGAAAAATATAGACTTAGATTGTTCACCACATAATGGATAAAAGGAGGATACTTTGGTGAGAAAGTAAAGGTTATTTTTGGATAAAGGACATGCATGGATTACCTATTAATAGGGTTAAAAAAATATTATTAGACAATCTATTTTAGAAATTGTTTTATAAAGCATGCATTTAAGTATGCATGGATATATTTGGGAACACTCATTATTAGGAAGTGTGTGGGTGGTGAAGAGAAATTCCCACCCTTACAAATATTTGACTTAGGATTAGTTATGCATCATGTTAATTGTGTTAGTTTTATGTTACTATGTTGTATCTGTGTGCATGACTCGTGTTCGTAAATTTTTATCATCTTCTTTTTATGTAGTTATTTTTTGATATTAATGGATACTTGTGGCTGTATTATGATCATTGGTGTATATGAGTTTGGAGTTGTTTTTATGCAATTTAGTTTAGTCACCGTTTAAGATGTTATGTTACTTTAGTACATGTGTTTCCGAGATGAGTTTATACAATGGTAAAGAATATTTGGTTAGCTACCTAGTTAAATACCATTATGATTCTGCATGTTAACACTCTAGTAGGCATAGAAAAGGAGGAACCTAAAAGTTGTGCACGCTTCGAGTGAGCATTGATTATTCGTGAATAAGGTTCTAGCGTGCATAGCTTAGGTGTGAAAATAAAAAGACAACATTTTGGTTCCATTTTCGAGACCTCTTTTCAAACTGTCTCACATGATGTTGCATACAGATGGTGTATCAATTAACTCTATAGTGCATTGAAATTTGGGTAAAAGACAAGAAAGACAAGTTTAAATAGAGGTATAACACTGGAACTTATTTCAATGAACATCGTTGGGTGGAAGATAATATTTATTATGAGTTATACGATAAATTATTTAGCTTCTTCCTAGTAGATTTGTATCAATGATTGGAATCATACGCATTAGACAAAGCTTGGAATCATATGCCAAGGGTTTGGACATAAGAAGATTATCCGGTGATTTTCGATGCAAGTGAAGACTAGACTAGATCAAGAAATCATTGGTGGGATGGTGTGTTACAAAATTTTACATTGAAGTACGTAATTATGATGTATTATTGTCAAGGAAACTCGGTTTAGATTCTTACAAGAGCCCAAAGGATCTTTTTGCGTTATATCCCTTTATCTATCAAGATATTGATGATAGAACTGAATTTGGATATATTACATATAGATAGCTAAACCCCCACCACACATAAGGGAAGGAATAGGTGTGGAGAAGGATGGTAGAGGCCCAAGCGAAGATAAGAAGAAAGAGGAAAGAAGGTGTAAGTTCAATGAAGCACGAGAGAGGGACATAGTAAGGGAAGTTATAGAATCCATGGAGTTGAGGAGAATGATGGCTCATAAAAGTTTTGAAGCTCTCATGGAAGACAAGGATACACAACATAATTTCCTCCTAACTCCGGGGTAAGCATAGTATAATGTCCCAATCAAATTTGGATGGGAGCACATCGAGCAAAGATTGAGAACTATAGACATGCATCCGACTATGCTCGATTACCTATCCCTTGTGCAAGGTGTTCTAAATCCAAAGGTAGTTGAAGTGAATATTAGTGAAGGTAATAAAATAGGTACACGCAGATATCATTTTATGTTGAATGGAGAGAGGAATAAAGTTGCTAGTGTGCATATGGAAACAGAGCATGCACTAGTGTTTGGGATTTCTTATGCAAGATTGTATTAGGTGCATTATCGAGAGAGGGTATTGATGCATAGACTATTGGAAGTAATTCAAGAGGAGTTACGATAGGGTAAACCTTAGGTGTCATGTTAAGTACAAACTAGGACACATGGGAGTTCATAGACTTGACCTCATCCCATATCGGGGAACAAGAGGATCGGAAGGATCGGATCAACCACCACATGGAGAAGGGGGTTCGATTCTAGATGTGGTGGACAGAGATCACAACAACCACCACATAAACCTCATTAAAAACTACAAAATCAGCCTCAATAAACACCACCTTAGCTTTTTTTTGAGATGTCACACCACTTATCATAGTATAGAAGGATTAAAGATGTGGTAGAGCATGTGCATAAGTGTGAATTTCTATGAAACACTAAGGGAATTATGACTTCATATAGGAAGGAATACATTTTTAGCACCATGCTTTAGGATCGCACACATAGTTGGTATCAAAATATGATCCACATGAGACTGTGGTGAACTATAACGCTTTGCACTACATTCTTGGCTAAGTTTCACATCCCAGAGTTTGAGTATCGAGTATCAACATTCTCAAGGATTTGAATTAAGTTTTATTTGAAAGCATAAGGGAGTATGATGCACATTTTAAAAATCTATTGTCCAAGTTATCTTATGATATTCATCAAATTTAGCATGCATAGTGGTTTTTTTGGGGTGGTTGACTCTATTTCAAAGGTCATTATCTCATAATAAGTATATTGATCTGTGTGAGGCATTGGAAGCATATTTGCGTGTTAAAGAAGTTGAAAGTGTGGACACAGGAGTTATCCCTTTTGTAGAATCACAAATAACAATTATGGCTAAGAAGTTAGAAAAGATTTTTCCAACTCCATGCATGAGACTAAAAGTGGCATATGGTGCACAAATTTTGTGGTTAAAGGACATACTAAGGATAGTTGTTCACGTGGGTGAGTGCACACATTGCTACAATTTTTTCAGATTTTTTACATGGACCATGATGTCTATAATCGTCGTCTCTTGAAGCACATGACTATGAGGAGTGAATCTATATACTATAAGATTCGTAACATGCACACTCATGATACAAAGGATTTCCAACCGATAGATCATAATCATGAGGCATGCTATACTAGATTAAGATAGAATGTGGTGTAAAGAAACTCTCAGAATAGAATGCGCAACCTTCTGGAGAACGTAATAATGAAAGAGGAGGATTCCATTTAGAATATAGAACCACGTGTTGTGGAGGTAGAAATTTATTCCCGTGTGGGACCTATTATATTTGTGGGTCCCCGGATCATTACTAAAGAGATCTTCCCCATAATATAATATTATTATGGTGTAGGAAGCAACATAAGTTAGAAGATTACCCAGACCTATATGAACACGTGAGAAAGAAGAAGAAGAAGAAGGAAAAGGGCACGGGAATGATTAATGTGCAATGCATGGAGGTTGATTAGTAGATACCGTAGAGAACATTATCGATCTTGAGTTACAACCATTTTTAGTCCTATAGGGACTAAAGTAAGATGATTGTGTGAACCTCTCAAAGCCATACCACTCATCACGAAAGAATAATATGTACATACTAGGAATATAGATGTTGCACATTAGAAGGAAGTCTATCGATACCCCGGGAGTCATCGAGAGACTTACAAGGTGAAATACAGTCCTTGAAGGAGTAGGCATGTGAGAGAGAATTCGTGAAGCATTTTGAGCTCCCAGTAGAGGGATGTGAATGATCTAATGGAGGTGTTTAAAATTTTGGGCCAAGTGAATATCATTCCTCTATTAGGGGTACCGTTGCGTGAAAAGGTACAAAGTGTGATGGAATTGAACATGAATGAAAACTACTACATGTAAACTTACCACCTCGTAACTATGAGTAATGAAAAGGACATCACTTTGGATGATGGATGGTTCGTAAGAAACACCTTGATAGATACATGTGATAAAATAAAGGTACTCACCTTAGATGCATGGAACCTAATGGGAATACCTAAATTGTAACAATCCTCAAATGTGTTGTATATGGTGAATAAGAAAAGGGATATGCCTATTGGGGTGTTAAATGATGCTTCAATTACAATACGTTGAGTCAATTTTACCGGAGACCTCCAGTTCTAGGGATTATTGAGGCGACATCTTTGGAGTGCTACTTGGGCTACCTTGGTGGTATAAAAACAATGTAGACTTATGAATAAATAAGGAATACATAAGTGTCGAGAATAGGAATGAGCGCATCATTATACCTCTAAATGAAGCAAAATCTATGCCATATGTGGAGCCATTGATTGAAGAAGATATGAATAGGATTTATGCATGCACATTACATGATCCTAAGACTATAGAACCATCTAAGGAATGTGTGTTGCACTTTGGGAGATGTGCAATCACATAACAACACCAAAAGTTATTCTTATGATTTAATTGGGCTCATGACATGTATTATATGGTGGCACAAGATGAAGGGAAGATTAACTAGAATGATCAGGTCACACATGGTTAGGCGAGTGGGAAAATTTTAGTTTCCGTGATTCACTAGTGAAGAAAATCCCAAGTCTTTCTTGTGGGCCATGGAGGAAGAATGGAAGAATGAAGGTGATCGATGCAACTTGTTGGTTTATAAATTATGTGGTACATCAGTTCGCTGATGGGTGACACACAAAGATAACCTATTAGGCTTGTGATAAGTGAGAATCACCTTCTCAACTAGGTTCACATGGAGTAACACTCCTATACATGTATCCGAATATAAAGGGAAGATTTTTGCTTTGCACACATCCATGATTATGAGAGACTATCGACACAAGGCTAGGATTCCTTTCCACCATCATTGACGTGTATAATTTCTATTCCACTCTTTGAGGTTGCGCACTTGTGTGGTATGTACATGCTGAGATCAAAAAGGAGACTGCAAGTTGGTAGAATATGACTAAAGGTATGATCCAAACATTTGATTATTGTTCTAATAAACCACCACTCCTCGAAGCATTGCATATTATGAAGAACATCAATTTGGGATATTGCACAAAGGAGGAAGAGCTCATGATTGAGTTTCTTAGAGAACCTAATTCAAAGGTGCACCTAGATGTTGAGGAAACATAATAGTTAGAATTAGGCCATGCTTGGAAGGAAAAATAAAAGGGTAAAATGGTGTACCTCTTTGAAGATGAATAAGTTGAAATTTTGGAAGTTAGCCATACTCAAGGTACACATGAAATAATGGATATAATTGGATAAGAAGGCCCACGATAACTGTTCCTATAAAGAAAAATAAGCTAAATAGTGGCACTAAAGATACACTGAAGGAAGCCATTATTGGTGATTATTGGTCGAGAAAAGAGGTAGAAAATATTATTGAGATTCTATGTAACTTTTAGGATTTGTTTCCATGAGGCTATCATGAATTGAAAGGAGTGCACCCTCATTGTGAGAAATGAAAATTAAGATAAAAGAAGGTGCGCACCCGGTTCGGAAGAGGCCTTACAAGATGAATCTAAACCTCGCATGTAAAGGTGAAAGAGAAACTGAAAAAATTGTTAAGTCTAGAATCATTGAACCAATTGAAGAATCTGAGTGGGTTATCCCTATGGTTATTAGTATCAAGAAGGATGGGTGGATCAATATTTTTGTGGACTACAAATAACTTAATGCCACATGCATCATAGATCCTTTTCCCACCCCATTCACCGAGGAAATATTGGAAGGATGTTTTGTGCATTGTGCCAAAAGACAAATTTTACTACGGAATGGGGAAGATTTTCAAATACCGTCATGCCTTTTGGACTGAAGAATGTGCCAATGGTATTCTCATGCATTGTTGTGCATGCATTTCAGGATTTTATTCACAATGTTTTCTATGTATATATAGATTATTGGACCATTGATGGATGGTTAAAGATCATTGTGATAATTTGAGGCTCATGTTTGAGAGGTGTAAGAAGTTAAGAATCTCTCTCAATATTAAGAAGTGTATTTTTGGTACACATTTTGGCACCTTTCTTGGACATATAATTTTTAAATAATGATTGTTCGTGAATACCACAACGGTTGCAATAATTTTTGTATTGGAAGAACCTTCTAATTAGAGTGAATTTCATGGAGTTTTAGGCCACACCGGATACTATAGAAGTTTCAATAAGGGATATGCAAATATTTTCACACCACTGGAAGAGTTACTCAAGGAAAAAGGTAAATTTTATAGGGGTAACACGCAACAATAGGTGTTTGAGACATTAAAGGAGAGCATTATCATTACACTCATCTTGTGTTTTCCTTACTAGGAAAAACCATTTAATTTTCATGTTGATTCTTTTGGTATGGCTATTGGCGCAATCTTGGTGCAACCTAGAGATGGAAATGTCGATCACCCCATTTTCCTTGCACATAGGAAGTTGACACTAGTACTAAAGAATTACACTACAACTGAGCATGAGGCATTGTATATGATCTACACACTTCATAAATTTTGTCAATACTTGTTGGCCAATACATTTATATTTTATACAAACCACATGGCATTGAAATATTTGGTCAAAAAGCATGTTTTACAAGTGCTCATCTGTAGGTGGATCCTTTTGTTTAAAGATTTTTCTTTCAAAGTTTTTGTAAAACTGACTAGATTAATTTGGGACCTGATCATTTATCAAGGATCAATTATGGTGAGGACGTGCATAGTATTGAGGAAACAATGCATGATGCCTAGTTATTTAGGCTTATCTATACACCCATAGATTTGGAGGAAATATCATTATTTTTGTGCACTCGTACTTACATCTCGAAGGAATGAAGGCCTTGAAAAGAGGAATCTCATTATACACTCAACACCTTATCAATTAATTGGAGGAGATTCATATAAAATAGTTAGAGATGAGATCTTTTACTTGTTGTGTACTTGAACATGAACTCAAGACATTATGGAAGAGGTGCATGGTAGAATAACAAGAGAAAATTATGTAGGTGATGCAACTATGTGCAAGATCCTTATGGAAAAAATTTGGTGGGAGACTTTGAACAAGGATGTTAAGACTTTTCTCAAGGCATGTGATCATTTTAAAATAATTTGTTAGCTTGCAAATAGAGATGAAATGCTCCTTAGACCTATTATAAGTGTGAAATTTTTTTGAGAAGTGGGCTATTAAATTTGTAGGACATACTACACCACCCGCATGTAGGACTGGAGAACATTATATTATTACTTGCGCAGCTATCTTAAAAGGTGGGAAGAGGCTATGCCTACAAAGTATTGTATTATAGCTACAACAGCAAGGTTCTTATCGATAATATAATCAGCAAGTATGGCTACCCATTAAGATTGAAAAGTGAGAGAGGAACTCATTTCTTAAATCAAACAATCAAAATTTTATTATAAGAGTTTATAGTGGCTTAAAATAAAACCACCCCTTATAACCCTCAAGCTAATGGTATTGTAGAAGATTTCAACAAGATTTTGGGACAAACATTGACAAATATCTATGATGTTGGAAGAAAGGATCAGGATTATAAAGTTTCATCAGTTATTTGGGCTTACAAGACCACATAAAAATATAGAAGAAGGTTACACACTTTTAGTTGATTTTTGTCACAGAGGTAGTATCGCAAGAGAATTCATGTTACCATCCATGTGTATTGTGTGCACAGTGTGGATTATAAGATGAACCAAAAATTTAGAAGAATATTGAGAGAGTAATGTAACTAGATGAGTGGCATGCCATTGTATGTTAGATCCATAATACTTAGAAGGCACATAAAAATCATGACATGATAAACACATTAAGAACACGACATTTAAAGTTGGAAATACGGTCCTTATCTATGACTCTAATTTTACGTGTCACCTAGGAAAAATTGAAGGTGCATTGGTTGGGAAATTTTGTAGTAATAAAGATACTTGAATCAGAATATGTCAATTAGAGGCACTAGATGGCACCATGTTTCCTGGTTACTTCAATAGGAGTAGGTTGAAGACCTAATATAAATAAAGCTCGCTTGGTGTTTGTAATAAGGAAGTATTTCCATATAGATTAGGTTTCCCTTTCATGCATTTATTTCTAGTTTTTTATTTTTTTGTCTCTTTGTCTTGTGCAAGAATATGATTACCATATATTGATTTCATGTGCAGAGAGCCACACATACTTTTGTCTTGGGTGAACTAGGTAAAAATACCTAAAAATGAGACCTTAGTTGTACCTGAATGTGAGTTAAAGTGGATGAAGATATGAACACAAAGTGGAAGAAGGATGGTTTACCAACTACGGCGTGTGTGCATGGAAAAATGGAAAAAGGTGTCATAAAAAATGATAAGGATGGTGATAATAAGGAAATTACTCAGGGATGAAGACCACACGTGAAAAGGGTTGCACAAAGTAACATGAGGTAGAAACATCGGGATAGACTTATTAGAGGAAATCGTTTAGGAAATATTTGTAGCGGTGTAGGGAAGTGCACATGAATATTCCTACAGCTTGGAAGTAGAAGGCATGCTAGAAGTTTATGACTGTAGTGAATAGAAGAAAGCATCGAAAAAGAGATAAAAGAAGAATTAAAGATGGTGTACGGTTGTAGGTGGAGAAATTTTAATGCACTAAAACATTTCAAAACCTATAAAACGGGCATTGGGGTAATTTAATTTTCACCTTATCTTATGAAGAACTTGTGTGTTTTCAAGAGTGAAATTGTGCGAAATCAAGAGAATTTGTGTGTGAATCACAAAAATCGAGTGACTCGAGATCGAGAAAACATGCACCTAAAAGTAGAGATCCTTAAAAGTGAAGTTAGAGGCTTAAGGAAGGTGTGGGGTTGTCTTTTAAGTTAGGGTTTGTAGAGTTCTTTAGGGTTAAAAATAGCAAATTAGGGCACATAATTCTTTGGATATCTTAAGAAAGTAAAGTATCTTGCATAGAAGGATATTTAAGACACATAAGGATAACGTTGTGAAGGTTAGTATTAGAGCACACAATAACAGCCAGGAAAAGCATTGATCGTATCACCTAAAGGAAAATTGAAAGACAAGGGAAAGGAGAATCCTGTGGTGGTTGAGGATGTAAAATAAGAGTAGTAATCTGAAATGCAATACCCAGACGGAGTGGTTATGGGGATAGATTTTGTTTCACATGTGCGCAAGATGATAGTTAGTGATTACAACCACCACTCAGATTCAAAAAGCACACGAGATAGAGGTGAAGCTAATCCAGAGGATAGATGAGAGGAATGTAAATGATAATCCAATCTATGAGGATAAAGGGGCATCATATCTTGCAAAATGCAATATTTCTTCAACTATACGAACTCCCCAACTTTGGAAAACCTAAGCGGCTATATCAATGGTTTATGTCGCATGTCCATGAAGACTTATTCTACTTTTCTCTGACGAAGGGTGTACCTTACCATGCCACTAATTGGAACATGTTTTGGTATTTTTAGCATAGGAATGGAGCTTCGTGGACTTGGAGGATGATGATGAGGTGAAGAAGAATGACACTGGAATGAAGTATCAATAGGGAGGGCACCAAATTGATATCATTAATCTCAATGATCTGTTATAATAATGGCCGTGTGGTTGCTTAAAAAGTTAAATAGACAGGAAAGGAGGGGCCAGATGAACAAGCGATGGCTTCATGCCACAAAGAATATATCTGAAGGCACCATATATAACCTTTCTTGGTTTATCATCGAGTAGATTATTGAGGAGGCATGCACAGGGACAAGATCCCTTTTGATAATGTCATTTTATTAATTTTTTTCTCAAAGCTAGGCATACCTGATGTATTAGACATCGATGATATCAATATGTCCAATGCTATTACTTTGGTGATTACAAATCTGAGGTTGTGAAAATTTATATCTATATGAAGATAATATTAGTTGATGGAAAGTATGTGGAGGATAACTTGAAAATACTTTTAATTAAGGAAAGAAGCATACATGATAAAATATGTAGGTAAATGTTTAGATTTTCCAATTAAAAATAAAAGATAGAATGTAAACAATAATGTAATATAAACAAAAATGAAAACAAAAACAATGCTAGATTTATGTTACCTATATACTTGCACCTATCTCAGTAGTTGATCAACGTTGACAAGATTGTAATTAGCATCGATTTCTTTTTAAGAGCACCGATTAGGTAAATCGGTGTCGACTGGAATGGGTCGGCGTCGACCGGAGGCAAGTTGTAGAAAGCTTGATGGATGATTGATGAGGACTGGATCGTGAACACCTGCAGGAGCTGCAGAGATGTGGACAGAGTTTCACCTTAGCTAGATGTAGGAACAGAGTCACCAAGAGGTCGATGAATCCTCACGATGTCGATGTTGCGAGGGTAGAGTAATGGTACACCTCTCAGGGATTGATTTAGACAAAATTCTCTCTTCTTCCGATTGACGATTCGAAGGCTCAAGGCTTAAGCTTTCTGTCTCTCTTACTATCTAACCAGAACTAAATTCTGGCCCTGTATTTATAATCAGCACCGACTCGAGGTACAATCGGTGCCATTCTGAAAATCGGCGTCGACCGAGTACTAATCGATACCGATCAGGGAATAGATTCCCAAAATGGCCAAAAAGGATGAATTGGAAAGATAAGAGTATTATCCTTCCGACTCAAATATGGGAAATATCCCATTGCACATGGTTTGGGGAGAGGAGAAATAGGGGGATAGATGGATAGAATTGATATGGGAGGTTAGGAATTGATATGGGGTAGATAAGTGGTTAAGATACATGTAAAAACATATAATTAAATAGTTAATATTTAATTATCCATGGGCAAAATACAATGGGGTATAATAAACTTAGGATAGATGTTCAATTAGATATTTAATTAATACCCTAAAGGAAAAGTGGTGATATAAAGGTGCCCTAGGTTACCCGAGAAGGTAAATGAATGCGGGGGACACTAAATTGGGTAACCAATTTTAGGTGTCTACATTTTGCCCCTTTTTGTCGAGTAACTTGTGATAAGCAAAGTTGCAAGACAAAAACAAGGAGTTGGAAGAAAGGAAGAAAAGTGATGATGTGATCCCCCTCAAACTAGGGATGGGATGAATCTCAAAAGACCAACCGATCCTGAGTTTGAAAAAGGTAGATGAGAATGAAGGATGCCCCAGCTAGATATCTGGAGTAGATCTGACCATTGATGACGCATGAAAATAAAAAAAAAGGTAGCAACCTAAGGAACTCACATTGGTAGGGAAGACTAGATGGTCTTCGTATGAGACGACGTTAGTGGCTACAAACCCATGAGTGGAAGGAGGCCTGCAAAATAGTAGCAACTAAAGAGTGACACATTGGTAGGGACAACTAGATGGTCTATGAATGAGATGACGTTAGTGCCTACAGACCCACTATCTTTAGGCTGCCACAAATGCGAGTGACCCATGTACAGGGAACAGACTTGAAATGGGTGATAACATCAAAATATGTGCCAAAAGGCAACACTAAGGTCATAATAATGATCAGATAAACAAGCCAAGCATCAACGCTTTGGCAAAAAAGATGAAGAGACATTCTCGTTGGAAGAATATGATGTGAAAAGACAAGAATGTAACCAATCGGTGTCAATCGGCAATCGGCGTCAATTAAGACAAAATCAATGTCGACTAAACCAATCGGCGCCGACCAGAAAAATCGATACCGACCGTACCAAAACCCTATAAATATGGGAAAGGAAAACGTTAACGATTTATTTACACTGCGACGATTGATTTAGAAAGAGTCAAAAATTGAATTTGAGCAACATGGAAGCCTCCGGGAGCAGTCAGAAGTGGAAGAGGACACGACCTGGGGTAAGTGGATCTACTTTAGCTTTGTGTATGTGTTTATCACTCAATAGCATACTAGGATGCTAGATTTTAGGAAAAGTGGGGATAAGTGGGAGGCCAGAGTGTTTTGGACACTCGGCCTCTCAATCAGTCGTCGATTGACAAAATCGGCACCGATTAGGTTCAATCGGCGCCGATTAGGTTTCCAATCGACGTCGACTGACTAGATTAGATCGACGTCGATTGGATCTCAATCGACGCCGATTGGATAGATGAGACTTAGAAAGTAGAGAAATGTGCTTTTGATGTTTTGAGTTGAATAAATGAGAAGCTAACACCATTTTTGACATTCATGGATGCAGGCACGAGAGGCTTTACACATGCGGGATGCTATTCCCAAGCTTCTGGAGACTATTCTTCCTGATGTGACAGATGACGATTGGCATCACCTAGAGTTAGCTGGCTCGGGGCTTCATTTCTACCGACGGGTGCCCCAGACGTGGAGTTGATGCGAGCCTTGATACGATGATGGGATAATAGGACATGCACGTTCTGGTTCAGGATGGGTGAGATGACCATCACCCACGAGGATATCTATAGGATCCTCAGGCTACCGATTACACAGGGACCCGATAGAGACCACTCCACGAGAGCAAGAAAGAGGGCCCTAGGATGATTATATGGAGATAGGGTAGATGATTCAGAGATAGTGTCTGGGGTGGTGAGGATAGCCTCACATTATAGATAGGATGATGCCAGGAGTAGATGGATAACATTGATTTAGATGGCGATCTCCTACTTTTCTCTACCAGATTCAGGAGGTGGGAGATTTCCACTACTTTTACTGGACTGTGTCTGTGACATCCTGGAGTTTAGGCAGGTGTTCACGTTTGTAGATGCCTTAGTAGCACAAATATATCATGAGCTGTGGATGTACACCACAGCAGATGAATAGTATTGATGTCAGCTTTGTGCTCCATTACTGGGCATATGAGCATATAGCAGTGATTAGGCCATCAGGGCTTCCATGGATGCCAGGAGCAGAGGGGGCCCTCGAGTATGGATTCCAATGATGGTGGGTAGACATGGCCCCAGAGATACAGGGAGATCTATAGAGTGGTATACAGAGTGATTCAGGACTCTGACACTAGAGCAGGTTATATGGAGACCATACCGAGTCTACCCGACATGGGCCGGTCAGGATGCTCACCTGGTGGAGCTGAGATGGAGTAGGGTGGTCAAGGGCCATAGGCCAGAGATTTTAGAGTGAGTCCCATTTATACGGGTGATGAGGTAGTTTGGTTTGGTATAGATGGTCCCGACCACATATGTGCCATATAGGTGGGACAACAGAGAGACCGACCTGCCGATTTTGATCCCGAAAGATCCACTGAGGGAGGCCCCACCTCCCATAGATAGTGATGATGATGTAGGAGTGGATGATGGCTACGGGGCATGGTACCACAAGCTACCACGACACCTCCCAACATCCGTAGATGTAGATGAGGATGACATAGCTGCAACGCTAGAGAGACTAGAGGGAGAGCATGCTACCTTGACACATACACACCAGGCTGCCCTCGAGGAGATTAGGGCTTTGACGGAGGAGAGGGATGCATTGATACTGAGAGAGATACCACTCGTCAGGAGTGGGATACAATGATACATACAGAGAGATCACTATCATAGACATAGAGAGGCCCTCAGGGCCAAATATACGGTGATACAGGCACCACCTCAGAGTCAGGGGCACAGGTGTGGTAGTAGGAGGGCCACCACCTATAGCAGCAGCGCCATTACGAGCACCCGGCATGGTGAGTCTGAGCACTTATCAGGCTCTCCTTTTACTGAGGTGAGATACTATGAGGATGCCCTAACACAACATGCCCCCGATGTGCCTCGTTACGGGGGAGGAGAACATCAGCGATAAACCATGACTAGTGGTGCATCGGAGGGTGCGAGCACCAGGAGAGATCGAGATGGCGGTAGGGCCATGACAGCAGCAGTGTGCCTCTAGCTCTGTAGGAGATGGCCAGGAGAGACAACCTGGACCAGAGGAGGGTGGAGGAGACAGTGTTTTCCACCTGTCTGACTTCACGATTTAGATGTGCTATTTTTTTGTATCGATATACTGATGTAGCCTCGATTTGAAGGCATTTTTGATGTATGATATAGATGGCTTGATTGGAAGCCATTCACTCTTTTGTACAGACATATATGTATATATATATATATATATATATATATATGTATATATATATTTTCATCCTTTTGTGTTATGTGATTGTACTCATGCATTTAATTTCGATAGATAGGGATGGATGTTATGGATAGATGTTATGCAATTTTGATGGATATAGATACATGTTTATAGAGGATAGATGAATAGATGTGATGTGATCTGATGTGATTTGATAGATTGATAAAATAAACATGTTTTAAGATGTTAATTTAATTAAATGAGATAGATAGATGGATTCACATGTGTTTTTAATACATGCTTTTTGATGATATTTAGATGAGATTGATGAGATGAGCATAGATGATAGACTTTGACTGAGTAAATTAACATGTTAAATGTCAACTTAACTAGATGAACAACAAATAAACATGGGAAATGTCTATTTAGAATAAAGAAAGAGATGCAATGTGCTTAAAAAGGCACTACACCTAGATAGAAAAAGAATGATAAGTTAGACTCCTCACTGACCATAAATAGAGACCTCGATGGAAAACCAAAAATGATGCACACAAGGCCATAGATGAGGTTAAAATAAACTCTGACACTAGTTAGTCACAAACCAGATCTAGGAGGTAGATAAGGACGAGAGATAAGTATACATCTCATCATAACACATGAAGGATTAAATACGTGCCCATGTGGGGAAAACAAGATCTCCATATGATCGAAAAGGTCTCATATCACAACTTCATGATTTGTTTCTTTTGATAAAAGAGAAACTGATCGATGCGGGAAGTTTGCTAGATATAGAAAGACCGATCGATACGGAAGTCTTTCAAAGATGCTAAAAAGTGAACAAACTAGCCAATAAAGGAAGTTTGTTACTACAAAGGCTGAAAATGCCATAAAACAAACAACCATCCTTCAAGGGAGTGGTCTATATTTTGATTTTGATGGTAGCCATCCTTCGAGGGAATGGTCTACACTTTTTGATTGGTAAGGCATGGATAGCTGTCCTTCGAGGGATCAGTCTATCTTTTTAGGAATTAGGATAGCATCTCTCTCTCTCTCTTTTTTTTTGAGCTTTGGAAGAAGCTTGAGTTTAGACCAGATGGATTAGATAGAGGGGAAGAAAATGTATATAAGCACGTACTCATGCCCCAAAGTTGTTTTGATCAAGATGAACACCTAGGGTGGATGGAGTAGTGATTAAGGTATTCCTACCATGAGAAGGAACAAACCCGTAAGGAAAATGCCATGAGTAGAGCCGCGGTACTCATATTTAAGGTATAAAAGATAGTAATGCAGAGTACCACATAGTTCTGAATCACTACAAAATGTGTGACTGGTTGTAGATGGATGAAAGATCTGTTTGTGACTAAAATCATGTAAGATAAAGTTTAACAGTAGAAGGGCCTCAGATGCAAAGCATTAAGAGGTTCCATTTTAGGTACACCATCCATGGAAGATAGGTGATAAGTCCCGGACCCATACTTATGAGTGACAATGTACGGACCCATCCAGTTAGGAGCAAACTTACCACGCTGACTCCGCTCTAGTGTAGTGACATTTTGGTTTTCTTTAAGAACAAGATCACCAACTTTGAAGTCACTGGTGTTGCAAATGCTTGTTATAAGCACATTTGACATGCTCAAGATAGACTTGATGATGCTCAAGAGCATTGAGACGTCACTCATCTAGCAACTCAAGTTGCGCTAGATGGTTTTGACGATAGTCCTCATCAGAGACAAATTCTCTGAGAGAGACGCAAAGAGATGGAATCTGGACTTCCAAAGGAAGGACAACCTCAGACCCATAGATGAGAGAGAAGGGAGTAGCACCAGTAGGAGTACGAATGCTAGTCCGATAAGCCCAGAGAGCAAAAGGGATATGTAAAT
Organism: Taxus wallichiana var. yunnanensis; assembly: GCA_018340775.1. Taxonomy (NCBI): domain Eukaryota; kingdom Viridiplantae; phylum Streptophyta; class Pinopsida; order Cupressales; family Taxaceae; genus Taxus; species Taxus wallichiana. The sequence goes on along the minus strand of CM031240.1, from coordinate 222,715,781 downwards.
GCCAATCCCTACCAACTCGACTAGTTACCTTTGCGAGGATATTACGCAAAGTTTTATTGGAAGCCTCAGCTTGGCCATTAGCTTGGGGATAGTATGGAGAAGAAAAGTTGAGTTTGATATTGAAAGCATCATAGAGGTTCTATAAATCAATGTTTTTGAAAGACTTACCATTGTCTGTGATGAGTTTGTGTGGAACACCAAAGCGACAAATGATGTGTTGATAGACAAAATCAACAATGGGTTTAGCTTTGGTTGATGAAAGAGGAATAGCTTCCACCCACTTAGTGAAGTATTCTATGGTAGTAATGATAGAGTGATGACGTTGTGAAGAGTGGGATTGATGAGACCGATGAGATCAAGACCCCATTGTGAAAAAGGCCACAAATCCACTGCAGGTTACAAAGCCTGACTAGGGATATGTGTAAGATTGGAATGTTGTTGACACTTGACACATTTCTTAGCATATTCACAACAGTCTTGATTAAGAGAAGGCCAATAGTAACCTAAATGTAAGATGCATTTAGCTATGGCCAAGCCACTAAAATGTCCACCACAGATACCATCATGGACTTCCTGAATGGCTTTAGATGATTCAGGGTTTTGAGGCACCAAGCAAAAAATACCATCAAAACCACATTTGTAGAGGATTCCACCCAAAATAGTATAGCTGATTAGCGTGTAGGATAAAATATCTTCTACCATTGGAAGTCAGATCTAGAGGAAGCACTAAATAAGATAGATAATCAAAGATGTGCTGATACCACTCATCTTGAGTATCAATTGTGATTACGTTGATCGAGGTCAACTGACGTGAGATGAGATGGTTGATCTAGATGCTGGACAACCACATAAAGTCATGAATCCTCAATGAATGGAGGAATAAGCGAGGCTAAAGAGGCCATTGTATCTGTAAAACAGTTTGTAGTGTGAGGAATAGCTTGGATAGTAAATTTATCAAAAGATTGAAGCTGAAAGAGAATGATATCATGATATTTTTGAAGGATATCATTTTTACATTGGTAGACACCAGTGACTTGATTAACGATGAGCTTAGAATCACCGAAGATGTCGATATGGTGAGTGCCAAGATTAATGGCATTTTGAAGTCCTAAAATGAGGGCTTCATATTCAGCCATATTATTGGTACATTCAAAGTTAAGTTTGTGTGTGACGGGGATAGGTGCACCCCAAGGAGGAATCATGATGAAACCTACACCTCCCCTCACGACATTTAGACCCATCAAAGAAGAGTTTTACTTTAAATGGAGATAGACCAAAATTGATTTGTTGGATGTACTCATCTGGGAATTGAGCAAGGGGATTTGAGTGTCCTGGAAGAGGAGTATCAGCTAATTGATCCGCAAACGACCTGACCCTTGATAGATTTTTTTGAGATGAACTCGAGGTCAAACTCTATCATGAGCATGAGCCAACGAGTGATACGATCATTGTGATAAGGTTTCACATGCATTGTCTTGAGTGGATTGACACTTGTAATAATGTAAGTTTTGTGATTAAGGAGGTAATGACGAAGTTTAGAAGTTGCGAAGAAGAGAGCACAACACATTTTTTTAGCTTCGAATAGCATGTTTCATATTCATGAAGAGTGTGACTAATATAATAGACAACCTGTTCTTTACCATTAGCATCCCGATGTGAGATCATGGCTCCCAGAGCATGGTCAGTTATAGAAATATAAAGATAGAATGGCTCCCCCTCACGTGGAGGCATGAGCACAGGTGGAGAAAGGAGATAAGCCTTGAGATCATCAAAGGATTTTTGGCAACACTCATCCCATTCAAAATGAACATTTTTACGGAGGAGATGATGAAAAGGTTGACAACGGTCCAAAAGCTATGAGATAAAATGACGCACTAATTGAAGGCATCCTTGAAGACCACGGAGCTACTTTAAGTTGGAAGGGGGAGGCATCTCGAGGATAGCCTTTATTTTTGTGGGATCAACTTCAATGCCCCTAATAGAAATGATAAAGCCTAGGAGTTTACTAGTGAGAATGCCAAACACGCATTTAGATGGATTTAGGTGAAGACAAAAATGAATAAGTCTCTCAAAGAGGGGCAAGAATGAAAAGATGATCCTAACGATGTTTGGACTTACCGAGGAGGTCATCGACGTAATCTTCCATAGTTTTGTGTAAGAGATCATGGAAGATGTAGGTCATTACACGTTGATAAGTTGCTCCTGCATTCTTAAGACCGAAGGGCATGACGTGATAAAAAAAAGTCCCCCAAGGAGTTATGAAGGAAGTCTTATGTTGGTCCTCTGGTGTGATGAGAATTTGATTATACCCAGAGAAACCATCCATAAGAGAAAGCATCTCGTGACCTGCAGTTAAATCCACGAGTTGGTCGATATTAGGTAAAGGAAAATCATCTTTCGGACAAGCGAGATTAAGATCCTAAGTCGGTGCAAATTCAAATTTTCCCAGTAGCTTTGGTTACTGGTACTACATTTGAAACCCATTGTGGATAGTCAATGGGTTGGATGAAGTTGGTAGAAAGCAAGCGCTGCAACTCTTCTTTAATGAGGAGGGCTACACGAGGATGCATCTTACGTAGTTTTTGTTTAACTAGTTTGATGTCTGGAAGAGTAACGATATTATGGACCACGATATTAGGATCGAGGCCTGGCATATCTTCATATGACCAAGAAAATGCTTGGCGATGGTGGGAAAGAAAGGTAGTGAAGTCTCCTAACTCCTGTGGATTAAGAGATTGGCCGACCTTAATGATGCGAGGGTCTTTAGAAGTCCCTATATTAAGGTCGATAGTGGCTTCATTGAGAAGCGTAGACGTGTCAGAAGGAATGGTTTTAGGAAGATAAGAATCCTCTACCCCTAGATAGGTAAGGACAGAATCATCATCCACACAATGGATAGTATTGATAGTGGGAGAGTCATCTCCAACTATTTCAGGGAAGACTAATGGTATGGAAGTGGATTTTCCATTAGTCTTATAGGTCAGTGGACCTAAGGAAATGGTATTGACTAAAAAAAAGTTAGGTGGGATGGAAATAGTGTCATCCACATTAAGTGATGCTTCCGACCTGATGGGAGAAGATGGTTCCTCAATGGAAAGAGGCTCATCGAGAATGGTGACAGTGGCTTTCGAGAGAGGTTTAAACCCTAAACCAAATTTTTGATGTGGTTTAAGAGTTGGAATGGATGCAGGTCATGCACACCCTGTTCATACTTTCCCAGGCCAAAGCCTTTCCATGCACATCGATATAGATAAGTTTTTGCGAACGCGGATTTTGTAGACAATCAAACCCTGCTGAATAGGGTTTGGCCCTAGGAGGAGAATCCAGATGATAGTGAGGTGTATCAAGACCACCGTAGATGAAGTTAGTCTGTTGATTGGGTAGACCAATGGTGATGATGCGACCAAGACCTGGCTGATATTCAGGTTGTTTTTCTAGCCTACCATACTCATTAGGTTTGAGATGGGCGTCAAAAGAAAGAAGAGGAAGCTCTCCTAACGAAAAATGCTGCAATGTTTCTTCTAGATTTTGTAAATCTGGTAATTTTGTTGTAGGTATGGAAGAGGATGAAGCCTCATCAGGAGAACAAGCATTCTCCTTTGGAGGGGCAGACCCTGTGGTCATATCACATTGTGCGGAAGGGAAAGGATCTCCTGGATGAGTATAGATTTTTCCCTCATACTGATATTTTATGCATCGATGGAGGGTTGATGGGATGCAATGCATTGTACGAATCCAGGAGCGTCCGAGGATCATATTGTAGTGGAATTTCCCTTCAACAATGTAAAAAAGCTCATGAAGTAGTTTCTTGCCTACCCGAATGGGCAGGACCACAGTTCCTAAAGTAACTACCAAATTGATCGATTAAATGATCAAAGGGCGAAAGGCGGTGGTGACACTACGTTCTTTGGTAACTTAAGTTTACTCGAATGTGTGGGAGGAAATGACGTTGAGCATAGCACCACTGTCGATCATAGTGTGTTTTAACGTAGTGTTATTGATTTGAACTATGATAAAGAGAGGAGCCTCTAAATCCTCAGAAGAAAGGGGAGGAATTTCAGAATCCTCAAAGGAAATGGTGGTTGATGGTCTATTCAATCCAACAACCATCTCGAAAGGTTAGGGCTCATCTAAATTCACTACGATATATGGTGTAGATTATCGATCGAGCCTCAGGCGATGCTTTGGGAGATGATTGAATGAGGTCAAAAAGAGACATTTTGACCGAGCATGGGTGAGTTGTTTCATAACACTCTCCTCAACTGACATGGGAATCTGAGCCCGAGGTGAAGCACAAATAGAGATCCGAGGTCTCGGGCTGATGAGGAAGGAGGAACTCCTTCGGGGGCCATAGAAATGATGACCCATGGTCGAGAGGCTATAGAAGATGATGGATTATCATACTGTTGTGCTCTAGTGGTGATATGAATTGTGTCAATTTGAGAAGGTGGAAGATCATCCAGAGTGGAATTAATGGAATTAGAGGCCTGAGTAGACCGTTCAGGCTCAGATGTAGTTGGGATGATAGAGACACGTTCCTCCTCCTCTTCCAATAGAAGATCACTTTCTTCCAAGAGGTTATTAACGATAGATTGAAGGGATTTACATCCCTCGTGTCATGACCTGGAGTGCGATGGTAAGCACAAATCAAATCAGAGTTGAACCATGAAGGTTTTACTCCTTTGGGATTATAGGGTTTGATCGAGAGGAAGAGATATAGATGAAGATTGATAAGTTGGTGAAGGATTTTAGTATAGAATCTGGTAGACGAAGATGAGGACAGAGATGACGAAGGCACCTCTTTAGTCTTAACAGACTACCGAGGTAAAAGAACCTACATATCTAGTTTGACAGTATTTTTAGAGATTGTTTTACCTTTTCTGGACATTGGGAAAAGTAGCCTTAGGTGCTTGAGATGGAAGCAAGTGAGGCAAGATTGATTTTGGTGGAGGAGGAGCTCCTAAGATAGATTTTGAAGATGATGATGACATGACAAGTGTTTTGGTCTTTGGAGATGAAGAAGGTTGTTTGGCTGAAACATATGATGATTTAAATAAGACTGATTTAGATGGGGGAGGAGCTTCCAAAATAGATCTGATAAGAGGCACAAAGGGTGCCTTAGCTTTTGGTGATGAAGATGATGGTTCTGATAAAAGAGGTGACCCCTTTCCAATAGGTAAACCCACTTTACGAGGCACCGGTGAAGATGGTGTTGTAGAAGAAGATGCCTTTTCAGAGGATAAATCCAATCTTTTATGAGGCACACAGAGGGATTTTTGGGGGAAAGCACCAAGAGTCTTGATGGTCCGAAATATTGGTTTTCCCTTTTCGGGATGGTGACAACTTCGACCGCATATGGTGATTGTAACCATTTCGGAGGAAGTAAAGGTGATGATGCCGATGATGTGACCCTAGGCTTAAACTCCAATTGTTTATGTCTAAGTCTAGGTGTCGGAAGCATAGGTGTCGATGCTAACTCCTTAGATGTTTCCTTAATAGGCAAGGAAGCACTAATGGTGGAAGATATAGGTAATGAAGAGGCAACCTCTTATGAGGAAGGTACTTCAGATGCAGTAATTGTGGGTGTAATTACTGTAGGAAAAGTGACAGGAAGGGTTAAGATCGAAGATGCCTCCAACGGCATAGAAGTTGGTACAACTATGGGTACGTTAACCAAAGGCATGGTCATGGAAAAAATGGGAGTGACAGAAGTAGAAGTATCCGTAGTGGGAATTTGAAGGGATGTAAATGACTCAAGCATCGAAAGAATATCTGATGCCGAGACAGATGAAGATGACACTGTCTCAAGTATAGGTGGAAGATCAGATAAAGAGGCAGAGAGAGATGAATCTATCTCTAACAATGGAGGAATACTCAAAGATGGATCATCCGAAGATGGTGGAATCTCAGAGATTAACAAAGTAGGAAGAAGTTCCATTCAGTTGACATGTTCAGTATATGGCTCAGGTTTAGAAGAAGATCCTTTAGTAGAAATGAAGCTGATAGTATGCGCGTTTGATTTTTGAGATCCCGAAGTGTCATTGTTTGGAGAGTGATTAGGAAAAGGTTGTTTAAAGACATCAAGAGATTGATTTGGGGGAGCGTTGGGATTATCCAAGATGAGCTCACCTCTATCGATAAATTTTTGGATGAGATTTTTGAAAGTCTGACATCGTTCGATGTCATGGCCTTTGCTTCTATGATAATGAAAAAAGTCATTTTCACGATACCAGAATGGTCATTCTTTGTTTTCATCCAACTCTCTAATGGGAGGGAGTTCGATCATGCCAACTTCCAACATCTTGTTTAAGATGGAAGTGTATGATTCCCCCAATGGAGTATAAGACCGAGATGGCGGGGGTCCTCAAGAATCTCTCCGAGTTGTTTGATTAGATGTGTTATCAGCTCATGATGTTTTTAATATGATAGCATTGGTGGACCCCTGATTCTTGTCTTTGTTAGAAGTGGAAGGGTTTGATTTTGTAAACCGAGAAAAATCTGGTTTAGACTTAGAACAAAGTTTTAGCTTCCCTTGTTCAATGACACGGACTCAAGTTTGTGTGCCATCGTAAAGGCTTCTTCAAATGTATGAAAGGTTTGAATCCTTAAAGTGGAAGAAATATGATTAGCGCAAGATCGAGTAAACAACTCAATCTTGTTGAGATTGAGGGAGGGAGAAAGACAATTGATTTATTATTCCTCTCCAATGAGTGACAAAGTCTACAATAGACTCATCATCGAATTGACAAATGTTATAAAGATCTGTAATCAGATCTTATGTGTGATGTTTATTGAGAAGTTTTCAACAAACATCTGAGCTAATTGAGAGAAAGAAAACAAAGAATGTTGGGGTATGTTATTGTACCAGTCTAAAGCGGGTCCTGCTAGGGACATAGGAAAATTTTGGAGCATAAGCTCCTGGTCTTGGACTATAAGGTAGCAAGCATGCTTGAATGCTCATAGGTGTTGTTGAGGATCCTCCTAGCTATGAAATTTTGAGAACTTAGGAAGTTCCCATTGGGGAGGATAAGGCTTAAAAGCCACTGATGGATGAATCGTTCATTACATACTTCTTCAAAAGAGTATGATGGGCGAGCCCCTTTGGTGGAGGCTTCTAGGTCTGATTTTCTTAAAAATAAGTTGACGACATGTCAAATTGAGGAGGGGGCATGTTATAATGTCCCGTATAAGAAGCAAATGGTATGTTTTGTTGAGGTGTTAATGGGGGATTCATCTGCTGATTAACAGATGATAAGAGGAATAACCAGTGTTCTGGGTGATGCCTTGGTGAGGTATTTGTTGTGAAGGAGCCTGCGTATAAATAGGCTATGAGATGACAAGTGGTTGAGAGAAAGGTGGTTGAATGAAAGATGGGGCCTGTGATTGGTGGGTTCCTACACTTGCCGACTGAATCGGAATGGATTGAGGAATGTGGGTGTTGATTTGATTTGATATGGTGGGGAACAAACTCTGAATGAGGCTTTTGACTGCCGGATTGGTTATTAGGGGCACCGACGCCAAGGATGGGTAAAGGTCACTATCATTGGAGCATTAGAAGGAAGACCAACTGAGGACGAGAAGGAGGAATCGACTGACTCGTAGGAGGGGGTTGGTTCACAGAGAGATACTGACCCTGAGACGCAATAGATGACATAGAAGAATTAACAACAATTTGTGGGAGCGTGGACGCACTCATCATAGCTAAAGAAGAGGGCCTCTCAAAAGTAGGCTATGGAGTAGCCGAGGTAGCCATGGCACTAGGGATAGGTAGGGTCATTTGAGAACCAGTCGACATGGTCAGTGGAAGAGAAAAAGGAGGCATAGATGTGCCACCTTCTTTCATGGTTCGAGGTGAGAAAAAGCATGCTAACTGCTCTATAAAAGCCTGGGATGGTTCATGAGAATAATCATAAACTTGCTGGATCGGTGGTCCCTGATCAGATATTTGAACAGACTTATGCACTAGGTAGTCCATAAGGGCTACTGGGTTGTGGTCAAGGAGTGCCTAAAATTCAGGATCTCCACGAGGAACATACTCTATATCAGAAGCAGATGACACCTCTGAAGGACTGGGGGAAGCTGGTCATGATGGGATCACTTTAGGATGATAGAAAGGATTATATGACCAAGATGGGGAACCAACTAATAGTGGTCCCGAAGAAGACCCGAGGGGTACCAAACATCCACATTAGTGGTGGTCTCAGATGAGGAAGAGACTAGTTGAGCCATTTTTCTAGATTGTGACTAGGTAATGACCATCATAAACAAGCACAAACATAGAAAAAGATTGTCCTAACTAATGCACAAATAATTCAAGCAGCGTAGGTGATTATCTCTTTTAAATTTTCATGCTTTTTAAGAAAGAAAATGTTTGGGAAGGCTTTTTAGAATGGGGACTACTCAATTGGCCAAACTAAGGATGGTTTGGGGAATGTTTTGGTGAGGAGTCCCAAGGCACTTCAGTAAAAGACTGGTATGTGGCTTGATATAGGGGCCTACCCCCGCACTTCACACACCACTGTGATAAGGGAGTCAGGTGCTTTGCCAATATATACTAGAACTTCCATGAATTTATAACGCATGGCCCGAGTACCACGTAGGCTCTTCCTCTTGGATGTCACTTCCAAGTAGGTGAGGCTAGGGAAGGAGTTTTTGTTTAAATGCTTTATACCTAGTGATTTTGGCTTTGTGTGCAAGGGTGAAAAATAAAAATCAAATAGTGTCACTACCGATTTTGATCAATTTTCCAACCTATTTAGAAAACTAGATGAAGAACATACAACAAAAATGAAAAAGAAGAAGTTTTTTTTTTTTTAAGCACTAAAAATGAAGTGTTTGATTTCGATGAAGACAAGTCAAACAAGTTCTTTCCCAATGCGATTAATTCTTTTTAAGCACCAAACCAAGTGTTTGAGTGTGATAAAAACAAACAAACAAGTTCTTTTTAAGTTCTTAAAAAGAGAAAACACCGTAAAAGAGAAATACCTGTAGATTTAGCTCTCCAAGGTGTGTGGACTTCAAAAAGCGCGTTGTTGAGCTCTTCCCCTCAAACAATCCCATGAACAAGAAAAGTGCTCCACAAGACAAGGTTAAGAAACACGCAAAAAAATCCAGAAAGATATATCCAGATAAATAGATACTAGTAGAAGAGAAATTTTTATTTAAGAAACTAGAAAACTTTCCAGAAAATGACAACTTTGCACAAAGAGATAAAGCAAAAAGCACAGCTTTGAAATCAAATGAAAGATTTACTAATTTTTAGAAATAGAAATGGGAATCTAGATATGCACGAAAGAAATAATTTTGATTTTGCAAATTATAAACGAAAGAACCAAAACCAAAATGAAGAAAGGAAATGCTTAAGGAAAACTAATGAAAATCAGTGAAGAAAAAGAACTAAAGCTCAAAACTAGAAAAGAAATGAACTTACCAATAGGGGACTTTGGTTCAAGTCCCACCGGCATGCCAAAATGTAGATCAAGAATTTCTGCGCTTGTTACTTGTCCAAGTTAATGCACCAAACTAAACACAAAAGTCCTGAAAAACTCAAATGAAATCGATACCTGATAGTTAAGATGGATCCAAGGCCGTAGATGGGAGGAAAGCCAATGTAGACCAGATGGGCACACATGAGAAAACCTATAAAGTAGATCTCGAGAAACCTGCGATGCACAAATCCTTGCGTAAAAAAACAACGTTAAAAGATATTTGGGTGGACTGCCCAAAAAGTGGGTCCGGGAAGTGATGAGCTTCCTCGGTGGATGTCACTCCACATTTTCAATTAAGGAAAGAAGCATACATGATAAAAGATGTAGGTAAATGTTTAGATTTTCCAATTAAAAGTAAAAGATAGAATGTAAACAACAGACAAAAAACTGTGAAAATAATGCTAGATTTATGTTACCTGTACTTGACACCTATCTACAGGTTGATCGGCATCGACCAGATTGTAATCGGTGTCGATTTATTTAAGCGGCACCAATTAGGGTAAATCAGCATCGACTGGAATGGGTCAGCGTCAACCGAGGCAAGTTATAGAAAGCTTGATGGATGATTGATGAGGACTGGATCGTGAACACCTACAGAGCTGCAAAGATGCGGACAGAGTTTCACCTTAGCTAGATGCAGAAAAAGTCACCGAGAGGTCGATGAATCCTCACGATGTCGATGTTGCAAGGGAAGAGTAACGGTACACCTCTCAGGGATTGATTTAGATAGAATTCTCTCTTTTTATTGACAATTCAAGGCTCAAGGCTTAAGCTTTCTGTCTCTCTTACTATCTAACCAGAACTAAATTCTAGCCCTGTATTTATAATCAGCTCCGACCAAGGTACAATGGCACCGTTCCAAAAATCAGCATCGATCGAGTACCAATCGGCACCGATCAGGGAACAGATTCCCAAAATGGCCAAAAAGGATGAATTGGAAAGATAAGAGTATTATCCTTCCAACTCAAATATGGGAAATATCCCACTGCATGGTTTGGGGAGAGGAGAAATAGGGGGATAGATGGATAGAATTGATATGGATAGAATTGATATGGGGTAGGTTAGGAATTGATATGGGGTAGATAAGTGGTTAAGATACATGTAAAAAGTATAAATTAAATAGTTAATATTTAATTATCCATGGGTCGTTGAAAAGAATTCTCTATAATGGGGTATAATAAACTTAGGATAGATGTTCAATTAGATATTTAATTAATAAAGACACACACCCTAGGGCCCTATGATGTAGTATGTGGATGATCCTAACAAAGTGTTACAGAAATATATTAGAGCACAATGGCCCTGAAATATATCTTATGTTGGTCATTATTTAATACGGAAGAATCCTTTCCCCACACATGTAAAATTCACTCTTGAGAATTTCAATTTCACATAGAGGATCCTAAGTTTGAGGTTAGTACATAGTCGATAATTGAGACTTAGTTTAGTTATGTGACGGAAAAGGTATATCCGATAATTGACGCATAGATATTAATAGATGAACAAGCATGTAATGCACTTAACAAACTATTTGTGGATGTAGGGATGAGAATTTTTGATAAGGACTACAACATAAGGAGATAGGGGAGAAAAATGAAGAGATAAAGGAAAAGAATAAAGATCTCAAGAAGAAGGATAAAGAGATTGTGTAACTCAAGAAAGAGAAGAGAGAAGAGATGGGACGGATGTGCACATCATATAAGAATGTAGAATTCATCGTGGATGCTATTACACTCACACACTGAGTCTGGCTGATCAAGGCCAATATTCATACAACATGGAATAACATTGTTGAGAGGACTTGACCTACATGATCATGCAAGAAAAGAAAAATATTACAATAGAATATGTAGAAGAAGTATTGGCCCGATAGAAGAAGAGGCCAAAGAGGCTTCACAGATGGCATAGTTTGTATATGAAATCTACCAAGACTTCAATCATGTGGTAAGTCTACTAGCTACTAGAGATGAAGCAAAGTTGAGGGAGTTCCAGGAAAAGAGAAAGAATAGTAATGTGGAATGAGAGAAGGTTTTGGTAGAGGTGGAGAGCAAATGGAGTTTATAACCCTTTTGAAGACCTCGCTAAAGGGAATAATGAAAGAAATCTTCCCTTAGATTACGTATAAGATGGATGAATCAAGAACACAACCAAGAAACTGGAATATTTTGTCGAGTAGATGAAAGGAATAATTGACGAGCTAACTCCTACGATGGTTCCTCTATTGTAGATGTTGAGCCAATTAAGGCGACCAAGGAGATAGAAAGGTGGAGGGAACTTGAGAGGATATTGGTCAAGGAATTTTGAGTAATCCTCCCCATAAAAAATATTGATTCTTTGATTTTTTTAGTGCAATCTATATTATTTATTCTCCATTATTTTATCCAACAAGGGTGATCTATTTCTCCTTTTACACGATAGTCTCTAGTGTTTCCAAGGACGTACAACATACATATTTTGGGCTGATGTTTGTTTCCAAAATTGACTAAGTACCTAGGTGAAGGAAGGATGATGTGCAGGGATGCACACGTGTAAGGGAATTTTGGAAAGCACACATGAGGGTACATGTGGGTAGAAACAAGGTTTCACATGGTACTCCACATACAAACATAATGAGTAAGGAATCTTCCATTTTTCGGGAGAGCAGGAGAAATATAGACTTGGAATGTTCACCACATAAAGAAAAAAAAAAGGAGGCTACGTTGGCGAGAAAGCAAAGGTTATTTTTTGAGAAAACACATGTATGGATTAGATATTAATAGGGTTAAAGTAGAATATTATTATACAATCTAATTTTAGCAATTGTTTTGTAAAGCATGCATGTAATTATTCACATCTATTTTTGGGCACGCTTATTATTAGCAAAGTCATGGGTGGTGAAGGGGAAGTCCGCAACCCTACAAGTACTTGACTTATGATTGGTTATGTGTCATGTTCATTGTGTTAGTGTTATGTTTCCCTATTGATTCTGCAATGACCGTGTGTTAACACATTCTCGTATCATATTCTTGTTATGTAGTTTTTTTGGAGATTAATGGATACTTGTGGATGGATCATGATCATTGATGTATTTCAGTTTGGTGATGTGTTTATGCAATTTATGTTAGTCTTTATTTAAGATGTTATGCTGCTTTAGTACACGTGTTTCCAATATGAGTGTATCCAATGGTTAATAATACTTTGCTAATTACCTAATTAAATAACATTATGATTATGCATGCTAAAATCTGGTAGACATAACAAGTGAGGGACTTAGTAGCTGCATGTGCTTTGGGTGAGAATTTAGTGCTCTGAATGAGGTTCCATCACACATAGCTTTAGTGTGAAGATTAAAATAATATAATGAGTATTACACTACATCTCAAAATTCATGTAGTTCTTGTGTTTTTGTGTGTAGAAATGATGGCTTATGATGCCCTAGTGCAAGTTACAAAATGATAGCAGGCTAGACCTAGAATGTACCAGATGTACAGAATGTGTGGGATGGAATAGAATAGAATTCACCCTATTCTATGTATGTAAAAGGATGGAATCCTTGTCCTTTAAATGAGTGCTAGACGGATGCCTTTGATGCTATTTGTTACTTGCAATGTAAGCTTAGGTGATAATATGTAATGCTCGGTGGCTTGGTCCTTTATTTTGAAAACAAAACTATATATTTATATGATTAATTTTTTTAATTTCATTATTTACAAGTGAAAGAATGACCCAAAGTAGTATAAAGTACTTATTAAGAGAAATGGTTTCAAAAATATTAGAAATATGTAAAGAAGGACAAGATCTTCCAGGAATACAATAAAACCAATAAGAGAAATGGTTTTACCTAAAACCATAGAAAGATAAAACAATAAAATTTCAACAAGAGGGAAATATGTATAAATCCAATAAAAGTTTCGAAGAAAAAACAAAAGGCAAAATGGAGTTATCAATTACTAGTTTTCTTTCTTATGAATCATTTAAATCCTAGCATGATTTTAGGACCTATAAATTTACCTAAGTGCATATATTGTGTGTCTACAATACCTTGCTTAATTTTTCATCATGAAGTGGTTGTGCAAGAGAAATTGTTTGAAGAGGTAAATTTGGATTATGTCCCTAAAATGTAATTGGTTGACTATTTAGGCCATATATCTAATTTGGATATTTGGTTCTATTTGAATGATAACCTTGAATAAAAATTATCTTGAATATTTTCCTTGTTTGGAACTTGGGTAATTTTTCTAGGGTGGAGTTTGTTGCATCTCAAAATAGACCATTCTATTGGAAAAATTCCTAACCAAATATTTAAGTTCGTCGTCATCATTATTTTTATGGAGGGATAGGAAGTTGAGGTAATGCATGGGGAATTTTAATTAGGAATGAGATCTAAATAACGTTGAGAACATAGAGGTAAATTAGGAAACAAGGGCATTGGTAATCCAGGGTAATGCTTTCTTTCTATCTTTTAGTAAAATATATTAACCCCTAATGGCTATTAGGTATGCATCATGTAATTGGATAACACCCATAGATTATATCATTATAGATATATTGAAATTAGAAGCTCTTAAAAATAAAGGAAAGTACCTTGAAGTGTTCATCTCAAAAGAACTTGAATTTTGTCCCATGTTTTCCAAAATCTAAAGTTGAAATCCATGATGAGTTCATTTGGGGCACTTTTCATAGTTTTTAGTTGTTTGAATAGGGATATGTTGTCTACCTTATCATAAATGTTTTGACAAATGGTTATACCAAGCTCATCCCAAGTGTGAATGGAAGGAGGTATAAAACTTCTACACCACTAAAGTTATTTACCTTTAAGTGAATAAGTAACAAGCCTTACTACAACATCATATTCAATAACTAGATGAAATGAACACACATTAGTAACATCTTGTATATGATATTCATGGGTGATGATGTTTTTAGTAGTGAAGAAATGAATTATTTTTAGAGAAGACACTGGTATATCATTTTGGGCATTTAGAGATAAGGTACTATCGCGATTGAATATGACAAAAGGGAAAATTTCCTTGATTATCCATGAAGAGAAAATACCTTACATTTCTAAAGTAGTAGGATTTACCAGGTGGAAGAGATAAAATAATTATGTTTTAAGGTAATGGAGATATCTACAATGATATTTCTCTTCTTCTTCTTGGTGAGAACTCTAGATACTGGAAAAATTCTCCTTTAGATACACTCTTCCTTGTTTGTATCCTTCTAATGAAAGTGGACGATGCACTACTTAATCAATATATTGAACCTTGGGAATCACCACATGTTTCAAATAATTACTCCAAAGGAAGGAATCCAATAATACACACATGAGTCTTAGTGAAGAGGTATTAAATCTCAACTTCCTGGTCCTACTAGGTGTGCCAAAACCATCGGAACTAAAATTCACACTCTACTGAAATTGGATTAAAAAATTTTAGTGAAATATTGTTAGAACATAAGTCAATGTTTAACTCATGATCTTTCTCCATATGAAAGAGTTTGTTCCCTTTGTTCTAGTTTATTGCAAAAAATGATATACCATGATCCCACTCTAAACTATCTAACATAATCTAAAATTCCCAAGGGGATAGAGTTAGAAATAGGATAAAACATAAATAACAAAGGGGAGGTAATGCACCAAACTAAAATGTGGTTCAAATCTAACCTGTAGAGACACACACGCTTTACCACACATGCAAGAATCCAAGAGATATACATCATTTTTTAAGATAAAAATGAATAGAATCAAAATGAAGAAACAGGAAGAGATTCACATCAATCGCATGGAATTTAAAGGAACAAACCATAGTTTCCTGTCACTGAAAGTATATTCATTGTATTTACAAATAAGAGGTTTAAAAACTTACAAATATGAAGTTATAGAGGTGTTCAGTGTGGAAAATGCAAAACTCCAAAGGAGATCTCCAAATCCTACATAGATAAACCCTTACTTTGATCCAAAGAACTTATATTTATAGAATAATTATAAAGGAGGAGAGAAAGAGTGGGAAAATGTGAATTTAACTGAGAAATGAATGAAAGTCACCCACCAAGGACCCCAAGCCATCATGTTTTAGTAAAAATCATGGAAAACATTTATTCTCACAATTTTCATGTCATCGAGTTATAGGACGATGCATGTGTGCCATTAACATTAACTTCTAGTCAGGTGAGGAGGTTATATGTTTGATTCAATTGAAACTTTATTATTCTCTTAATTTTCTCGTGTTTAAATTTTGAACCTTAATTTTTTTATCAAATATGAGATTTTCATATGCCAAAATGTTTCCCTAAAAGAAACAAATTTAAATGCAACCTATTTCATTAAATTTTGATCCCTACAAAGGAAAGTTATGGAAAAAAGCCCATCATAGTTCATATAATAACTTTCCTATGTTTTACATTTTCTTCACAAAAATATTTTTTTACATGACATTTAAATGTTCCATGGTACGCGTAAAATAATATCCCTTTGTTAGATTGACATGCATGTCTCTCGCTATGCCACGATCAATAATTTGTAAGAATTTTGTGGAACACTAAGTTATTTGTTCATGGATTTTTAACTTAGTTGTATTTGAAAGTTTCATTTCCTTCATGTGTGGTGTCTCACACCATGACCATCGTGAATTGTGGAATTTTTGTAGAAGAACCCATAATTTGATTCCTTCCGCAAAGCACTATATGTTTTCTCTAATTCCGCGGAAGACTATTTCCTTTGTTCCACATATTTCACATGTAAAATTTGTGAAACAATATCCTTTCAATCGATCCTCCATGGATTTCTACCTTAGCCAATTTTATGCCTTAGACCTGAGCTTATTATCCTTCGTTTCATGGGTTAGGAGAACCTGTAAAACATCAAGTTTCACTAAATTCCACCGATGTCCAACTAATGCTCATTACGTGTTCCATGGACGTGAGAGTATGCGAACACTAAGCTCCTTGGTTCCATGGAAGTCTAATTTTTAATGTTCCACACCCTTTTAACCAAAACTTTCCTAAGTCTAAAATATGAGTTTTTACTTGTTAAAATATCCTGGGGTTATTTTGGACAATAATACCCACATAGTTTAGTTTATTCTAATCCATTTTCTGGAAGATATTATAATATTAGGTTTTTTTCGTAAATTTGCTCCACAATCTACGTTTTTTATATTCTTTTTTTTTTTTTACATTTTTTCAAAAATATATAAAAAATATAAGGGGTTTTATTCTCTATATTTTTCTAATTTCATGCTGAAATAATTAGAAAACTTGACTCATAAATCTTGGTTAAAGAAGTTTATTCTTGAAACCCTAATTTTTTTACATGAAGGGGATGCGAGATTTCTATGGATATGGACAGATTGATGTTAGATACTAGAGGGATGAATTTAATAATAATTATGTTTCATCTAGATGGACATGGTTTTAGTGTTCATTTTGGATTGATTGTCCAACAAAAAGTTGGCTCACTTAGTTGGATCAAGATAGTTCGATTTGTGTTGGGAGGAAATGTAATAATTTTTATTGGCTAGGTGGAAGAATAAGAAGAGGATGAGAAAGGAAAAATTATTTTGTGGAATAAGAAGGAAAAGAACAAGGAGAAGGAGAAGGAGAATCAAAAGGAGAAGAAGGATATAGAGGAGGAGAAGTAGGATACAAAGAATAAGTTGTGGTAGAAGTGGAAGAATAAGAAATATAGTAAGAAGAAGGAGAATGAGGAGGAGGAGAGCAAAATAAATAAGAATATATGAGTGCTGAAGAAGGAGATGAAGAAGTTAAAGTTGAAGAAAAAATATAGGTTAAGAGTTTAGATATTTTATCTCCAAAGATGAAAGCTTTAATATTTCTATTTGAATAGTGTATCCATAGGAAAAAAATATAAAGGAAGTTAAAGTGGATGGTAAAATGATTTAATTTTTCTAATATTTGAAGATCTTAATTCTCAAAGAGAGTTTTCCACTATTGCACACATGACACATTTATGGCTTAGAGAATTTCATTGTACAAAATGTTTCGGACCCTATATTTACTTGAGTTAGGAAAATAATTGCAAATTACTTTGAAAAACGAGGAAATTATTCAAATATAAACTAATATGGTGAAGAAAAGAGTATTTATTGAGTATTTAATCAAGTAAAATAATAAAGATAGTCAACTTGTAACATGGGAGAAGGAATATTTTGTATACTGACATCCAAATATTATCAAAATTGAGGAAAATACTTGTTTGAAGAAGCCTATTGAAATGGTAAACATTAGGGAAAATTATTAATCAAGGAGGGGAATGACAAAAATTATTCTTAGCTCATATTTAAGGATATGTATAGCTGAAACATGGTAAATATTATCTCCTTACATGTCATATCAGATTTCTTATGCTTTCATATTCTTAGTAGGTCGGCCATGGTGATTTACATAAAGATCGTAGGGTATATATAAGAGTTACTAAGTGGTAGGTAATCATCATAAAGGCTCCCCTGAAAGTGGATAAGTCATTATAATTGCATATTGTGACCATTTATCTATATTTTGGTGTTATATTTATGCTAATATTAAGATATATTTGAGTAATTACATTATAGTGATGTGATATAGTCTATTGCATGCTTTTCCCCCTTGAAAAATTTGACCCATATATTTTTCCCATCTCATCACTTCATGTTAGTCATAGGTATTATTTCCAAAATATCCTTCTACAACCAACTTGTAACCACCTCACAACCTTAGTACAACCTCCACCCTTTCCACCTCATATAAATTCCTACAGATCTCCCTCCTCATTGAAAAACCTTCCCCTCTTCACGTACTCATTCCATCGATCCTATGTTTCCCTCACTACTTCACACCTAGTCATTATCATGACTCATCGCTATGCCCTACTCTAAATTTACTACCCATTATCTCCTTTCCTATTACCCCCTTCCAACATTTGTTACTTCCCCATGCCCTCTCCACTCACCCCTTCTACCATGTCATTCCTAATAGATTATTTTCACTCATATGCTCATTTTTACTTGACTTTGTCCACCATAATATCATCAAACACATTTCCAAGCTTGGGTACCAACAATTGGGGGACATCTTCCTATAATGAATTATCACCAAATTTTCTCTAAGCGTATCCACCCCATGGTGATATGCCACCCCTATCCACCACTTTTCACACTAATTATATTTGAATCTTTTTATGGCACCATAGACCAACAACCACACTTGTATATGCTGGAAAAAAATCACCAAGAGGGGGAGGGGTGAATTTTTACTTCTTAAAAATTTGAAAACTACTCACAAAATCACTACGCTATTCAATGTGGATCACCAATAACCATGAGAGAATAATTACATTCAAACATGAACATGAAGTAAACAAAAAAAACATGAGCACCGTGTTTAATGTGAGAAACCCTTTAAGGGAGAAAACCCACAAAAGTCAATGCACTAACTTGGAAAAATTGTCCTACTAATATTACAAATATTTTAACAGCTTGAGAATCCACTCAACTTTAAGCTACAACTCCAAAATTTACTTAATATACCACTTGAAATTCTGCAAGATACTACTTGTTTAGAATCCAAAACTCCCAAAACTTCAATCAAGCTCCTAATTTATATTCTACAAGCTATAACTTATAGGGAATATTCAACTCTCTATTTTCTATATAAAAACATAGAGTTATAACAATGTTTTGATCACTCTCATATGGTTATCTTACACAACATATTATAACCTCTAAATCAGCTCTTCTATACTCTCTCTTCACCTTCTTATTCACCTCTCTTTTCTTCACTTCATGCTCCTTTAAGGATATAATTCAATTTCCTATTTCACATACTCATTTTTCTTGTATCTCTCCTTGAATGACATCCCTAAACTCCTACTTTTTCAAGTATGCACACTGCTACAAAATTGTAGTCATGAAGGTCCCTCACTTTCTCCTTGATTTACTTTATTTTACATGTCCACATCCCATCTCCAAGCAAATTAAAAAAAAAAAAATGATTCATGCTCACTTGTTAATTCTTTTACATGAGAGTTTTCCTCTCATTAAAATCTTCAAATTCACATTTCAACACCTCATATACTTCACTCTCTAACTCGTTCAAGAAAGGGATAGATGACATCAAAAATGATAATGTGTAATTATTACACTTGAATAAATGACATTTTCATGTACATACCCTACAAAAACTATCATGGAAGTTATAACCTTTATGTATATCTCCAAATAACTCTTGAGTTAACTACATTTATGGAACAACTAAAGAGATCCCTCCTACAACTGAAATCGACATATTATTGTGTAATTATCCTATCAAATTTATCTTCTTCCTTTTGGCAAGTTCCATTTGTGTTCTAGACCATATAAATGATTTAATAATGAGTTGTGAATGTTACAATATCCTTCCTATTTCTCTTCAACTCCTTCATATTCTTTATAACTATTCATTTCAACTTTATCCTTCACAACCTTCCATACACAAATGGAGGACGAAAAATTCTAGTAATGAAGAATGTTCCTTTTGCAAAGATATGTGCATGTTCAAGATATTATAATTCTTGGGGATAATTTCATGTACTACATATAGTTCACCTTTAAGAGTAATGAATCAACTCAATCATCTGCATTCATCCAACAAGACAATGATTTAGTAAAGGTATTGGCATATTTGTATGCACATAAGAATAGTCTCAAGATTAAGAAAGTTTAATCAATTATCAATATTTTAATTAATTATATGTCACATTTAAATAAGGATATATGTATTCATCATATCATAAAACCAATATATTACACTATTCCAAGGTATATGAATTGACTATGCATGCATTTCTAGGATCGCTAAATCATGTTTTTAAGAAAAACACTAGTCTTGGTTCAGTATGACTTCAAACACTTAAAAATAAAATTTCATGGTAGATAAATTCATGAAACACTTCTCAAAGGACCTATACTACAACTTCAAACCTTCACTTGTATGATTTATGATGAGAAAAACACATTTACTCTCTTATTTCTATGACTTACTTGATCGGTCTAGAATGTAAACTTGGAAACTTTGAGATCAAACCCAAAGAAACTTAACTTGATCACTTATATGGATTGAAAATTTCATATATGACTTGTATCAAATATCCATGATCACCTTGCACCTCCGTAGCATACATTTACTTAATTTCCATTTCAAACACTAAGACTAGTTTTTTTTTGCATTGTTTAGCCCTTAATCAATAGTCTACGTTGTGTGACCTAGTTTATGAAATTTTGCACACAAAATGCTTGTATATTATAATGATAATTTGAGTCACCTCCAATGATTTCTCCCATACAAAAATTTATACTTTGAATCTTACTATATAGGATTTTACTAGGAATTTATTTCAAGATAGAAATGGAACCGTACATTACCGGATGACCTAGAGTTACGAAATTTCACCAAATTGAAGTACTTTGAGTTCTCTACATCACTAAGTATTCAACTTGGGTTGAATAGATGATTTCATCACCACAAAACTTATTTTTCTTCCATAACTATAGTATGATGGTTTAGAGGAATTTTTCTTCTCAAGCTTCACTCATAAAAATTAGGCCACCGTTCTTCTTCATTCAAACTCTAGAATAGTGTTGATTCCATTACCTATCACTGATGAATATTTTAGGACACCATGTATATGTTTTAACTAATTTTGAGGTCTTCAAAGTTGACCTTTGAGATGGGGAGATCATTTTAGGATCTTGATAAGACTAAAACCTTCATAATTGAAAAGAGATTCTTTATTTTTCCATGAAATTTGGTCCATAGGACTAAAATAATCCTATTCACATGTTCCTATATTTTTTTGATCATAAATATACGTGTAATTCCTTAACTAACATGGTTTTTGTATGTTTAAATTGTTTGTCCTCAAGGAAACTCATAGGTATAACCCTAAAGATTCCTCCAATAGCTTAATTATGGCTTAAAACCTTCCACATGTTCTCTATAGTGTCACATACTTCTCGACATGCTTTAACTCATGTACCTTATATTTATTTTCTCCATTTACACAATTGTGATACTACTAGGTCCTAGAATTAGGCCTAATTGAGATATTTTACATATTAACTTATCATACATGTCATGTTCTTCATCATCTAGACCATAAAACATGTTTCTCATACCTCTACCATGATTTTCCATATGCCTTATACATTCATTCAACCATTCCAAGAAAACTTGTTGATTAGTCTTGCTAAACTGATCTAGTCATATCAATTCTGCTCATGTAACCTTATATTCATCATTATAACCTTATTGCCTCATCATATACTTGTTAAACCTGTTATGACATCATCTTGACATGATCTCACATTACCATTTTACCCGTAAAATCCACTACCTCCTCAATAAGTCAATAATCCATTAGGTGTTCTAATGACATGCTCTATCTTGCCTTGTGACACTCAATCCAAGATTCCTCTAGCTCTCCTTCAGTCTAAGTATTCATTAATGTGCCTTTTACATCAATGAAAACTCAACAATCACATGCCAATAAAATCCCCCTTTTCATTGATAAAAAAACCCTGGTTACTTCCCCCTTTTACATTAATGAAAATTTACATGTATTTAGGTCATGTTCTCATCCTTCGTCATCTTGTTTGAACCCCATCTTGTTTGGAAACATCAACCAAAATCATCATTCTAAGATCACTACTTTGTTTCTTCTTGCTTGACCCTATTTTTGTCTTTCATTGCTCCCCTATGAGAATATGCATTGATAACATGTGAATAACTTAATCCTTGAATGATGTCATCCTCCAGACTCATAAGAATTCATATTTCACCTCAAGGTTCTCAAAACTAACCTTCATTTCTCCATATACTAGTTTCTTGAATTATTTAGGACTTAGATAACTAAGTAATCTTTTTAGAGAAAAATTACCGGAATTTAACCATCCATAAAATTCCATGTGCATCATGAAAAAATCCTTTGTTTCTCCCGCTAAATTATTTCAACCACTACCTTTTTGAAAATAAAATAATTTAGGAACCTACCTTGCACTCATCCCATAAGGATAGATCAACCATATCAAACTAGTCCTAATGCACTTTTTCAATGTTTTTTTAGCTTCATTTCTTGTTAATTCAACTGATTGAGCTAAAATTTTACTCCCCTTGAGTTTTTCATTAATAAATTCAAGTAATTCTTCCTCTTGATACTTTTTAACATCAAAAACACCATCTTTAAGGCCAAATAAAGCTCCCCTTCCTTGAGTTGGTATTTTTAGACTGTAGGTTCACATTTTAGGCCTATAGATTATCAATGTTGTCCACAATAGTCTATGATGCTCTATCAACATGTCATATAATTTTATATGAAAGAATTGATATATTTGTAGAAATTACACCATGAATATTTTGGCTCCTATTTAACATATTCCATCATGCAATACTCATCATAATCATTATGAGTCTTCATGTTTGCTGTAGTTGAACATTCATACCTTTGAGAAGCAACAAAGGAAGCATACCTATGAGAATGGTTTATTTTCCCAATATTTTATACATCTATTATGTCTTATTATTCACTATTAGGCATAAGTGGCCTCCTTCCATTATTTTTTGACCAATTTACATTACCATCAACTACCATTTCACGGATTGTAATCAGAATTATGACTTCCCACCTCTCTTTAAGTACATGTTTAGGCTCAAACATGAAAATTTTTACCTTTTTCATCTCAAATGCCTTGGTCAACCACTATTCCCTATTTTGCAATTTTAATACTAGCTAATAAATCAATCAATAAGGTGATTATAACAAGAATCTTATTCACTCAAAAATACCATATTTAATCTCTCAAGAGTTATCTCTTGGTGATTCCATGATTGAAACATTCTATGCCTTCCTAGAAAAAGTAAATACATTTTCAATCACCATTTACTCTCTTTATGGTGTAGGGTAAGTTTTAGATCTCAATTCTAAGGGTAAAAATCTTTCCTCGCCTCTACTTTCTCTCTAGCCTTCTCCTTTTACTAGCCCTGCCTTAGGATTTTTATAACTTAACAAATGTTATAATGACTAAATTTTATAAAATATGATCATTCAAGATACCCATTTTGGTCCCCTTCTTTGTGTAAAAATTAATAGTAGCTTCCTTCCCAATATTTCTTTCAACCACATTATTCTAGTGGAAAATTAGGTCTCTAGTGCACACTCCCAGCTTAGTAAGAAGAGTCCCATCTATAAATCATAACCTTGAACTTAACTTGTCATATTTCCTCTTTAATTTGTTTAATATTCATGTGTAGATGTTTTTAAAAGTTTAAAAAAATTTCGTGTACATGTGCAAGAATGAATGGTGTTACCTTTTCAAAATCTATGAGGTTTTAGTACTATGAGCCCAAGAGGAGATATTTTAAATAATAGGAATAAAATTTAACTTCATCATCTACAATCTTACACTGATGTCTGATTACTCTTCCTCCATGTAATAACTTTAGCATTGAGGCTCCTTTTCATACAACTATGAAATGCTTCAATTTATAATTGGTTTACTCCTAAAATAATGTTTTTGAGTCTCTTCATAACATTATGAAGTGAAATAATTATTTCTTCTCTTTTTAAGGGATCTGAGAATATCTTAAGGTATATCATATATGATCCCACATCTATAAATCATGAACCAATACATATTCTTATAAATTTTCAAACAACTTGTGTTTTGAGAGTTAATCAGTACTCTTACCAAATGGAAATTTACTTCAAGAAAACACTTGGAGTGATTCTAAATATTTAAATTCTCATGTATAGATAAATTTTGTCTTAATCCAATGTTTTTGATGTATAGTTACACTATGATTCATAGGTCACCTTTTACTTATTTTCTTCCAATCTATACCTTGATATTTTTCTTTGCTTGCATTATCCCTTGATCCAAGTTAGGTGGTTCAAGTCACTATTAGTTTCTTAGATTTCCTTATCTCCTTTCTTTTCTTTTAGGATTTTGATACCTCCATATTAGTTTGTATAGATCATAACCATCCCTTATTGAACCTTGTGGTCAAACTTTTTGGGTTGATGCATCTCTCTATGTAATGAACATATCTTTTGGGATGTGATGAATTAATTTCATGCATAATCTTTGAGCATACTTATCCTTATTCATTGATTACCTAAGGAAATTCACTTCTCTTTCATTGATTATCTACACAATCAACACTTTATATAGTAGATGGAAAATCTCAGTGCACCTTGAAGATTACTTCACTCATGAAAAAAACACATATTCACTTTTAAATGTTATGATACTCACTTAACAAATCAAATAATCATGTTGTAGACCATAAATGACCTTACAATTATTACTTTATTCATGAATTGTTTTTAGAGACTAACATGACTATTATGACATGTCATTATTATCTTATTTGAATGGAGTTAGATGGGATAGTTTAGGGAATACTTGAAAAGCTACACAAGTTTATGAAGAATTGTTTCTTGAACACTAGGGTGATTATACTAGACTATTGTCACACACTTGATCAAGGATCAATATAATGATTTGGGACAAACATAAAAGCTTATTCAATTTTATGATTTCAAAACAATTCCTTACACTCTTACAACTTGTTTGAAGACAACTCCTAGCATCTATGTTGACTAAGGGGAAAATTCATTTGATTACTCCAATCTAGAATTTTATATATAGACATACTTGACTGAAACTTTATGGACTGATTGGAAATAGGTTTGATAGGATATATTAGAGACATGAGGAATTTTTTTTTACGTGGATGATCAATCATGACCTTTAAACTACCTTTCACAGATCACCATACTCAAGGACCTTATGAGAGGGAATACAAACAAATCTTGTATTGTTCACTTAGTTACAACATGTTGAAGAACTTGATTATCACCAGATGATATTCATGCATCTATAAGGATACACCATGCTTATTTCAAATGATAAATTCCTTCCGAATCCTAAAGAAGGCATATTATGATTTTTAGATCACTAGAACAATATATAGTCATCAAAGAAACACGCCGACTCTAACCTTTTTCTTTTTGTCATTGAGACCATTTCAATCTTCTTGGATGCATTTCTAGGTATGATAATTTCATCACTTATATGTTTTTCTTCTAATTTTACTCCTTCCCAACATACATGATGCATCTCACGCACTTGTTCTATCTTAGATAGGGGTAAACGTTCTTCTTGTATTTCATTATGCTTGTCTTCTTTCTTTTTGACTTGATTAGTACATGTTGATGCTTTTATTCAAATTACTTCTCCTATAAAATTAAATGATTACTTATTCCTTCCATGATTTATACATTCTATCTCTTTGTAAAAATTTGGATCTTCATACTAGAATTAGATTGCTTGACCTTGTATGTGTACTTCACATCCTTCTTTCTAGTGGCTCTTTTAGACATGGATGAGTTGGACTCATTCTTAGAATTAGTTTTCATTTTAAAACCTTCATACCTTTTCCTTTGAGTGCATGAAGTATTTTTCTAGCCCTCAAATGTTCATTTAGATGAAAATGTCTTGAAAAATGTCCCTGTTCATGAAAAATGAAACAAATAACACTACTATTTCTTCTAGATTGATGTGGACTGAGATTCCACCCAAAAATTGACAGCTTTCTGAACATGAAACTTCTTAGAAAAATTCCCAACCTTATTGAAATTGTAACATACTATCTTATTCATGCCTCTTGAGTATTCTTCTCTCAAAAATTGACTACATGGTTCATCTAATCAATATTTGGCAGTGTGTCCCTTTTCTTGACAATTAAGGAGAATTACAAATCCTTTGTTTCTCATCTCTACTATCTCTCCATGGATAGTCATCTTTGACATGCTTCCTACATTTCTTAGCTCTATGCCCTAAGTTATGAAAAGTTAAATAATATACATTAAAGGTCATTTCATAATTATAAGCATTTGGATGTATAATTGATTTAGACCCTCTTGATCTTATCTCCTTGGTCTCCTTCATGGTTTATTATTTACTAGGACCTGCCTTGTCATCTTCACACTTCTCCATAGACTCTCCTTTGAAACCTAGTCATGTCTTATCACCTACTACTCTTTTCCTCTCCAATATTTCATCAAGGACATAAAATGTATTTTCAAGCTTTCTATATATCTTTAGTCTATTGTTTTCTTCTTTCAGTCATCTTTGAAGGACCTCAATTCTTCTTCATGTCTGAGGAAAGCATATTCCTTTTACTTAAAGGATTTTAACACATTCTCAACTATATATTCCATCTCCTCGAGGGCTTGACCATGCTCATATTTCATAGAATTTATTTTATTCTTCAATCAATCAATCGGGGACTCTTTGTTGGGCCCACATCATTAGTGTTATCATTGATGTCAAGTGGAATTAATGGAAAAAGAGTGATTGGTGAAGAAATAATCTAGAAGAGGTATGAAGGTTTATTGGTAGTGCCTTCTCAAGTGAAATTTAGAGCTCATAATGATATATGCATGGTCAAAAAGAAAGGTGTGTGGTGAGTCCTTTCCAATTGGTAAGAAAAATTTCCAAGGTTAGCTTATGAAGATCCTAGATCCCATATAACAAGGAAAGTGAGATGATTGAACCAGTGAACCAAGGAATGATGATGATATTAATAGATCATAGGTGTTTTAGCTGTGTGTGTCGTGGTTACATGATAAATAAATGATCATTCGTGATGGATTCAGGATGAATTCATAAAATTAAAAACATGGTCATGAGATAGGGGTTCTCCACGAAAAGATTAAAAATATTAGTACACTTGGTCAAATTGATGTATATGTCTGAAATGAGAGCATTCCCAAAAATCCTCAAAGAATGGATCTTTCATGTGTTGCAAAGATATAAAAAGACATAAATACTAAATAGTGGGGATTAAAAACTTGAGATAAGCAAATAATAAACCCCACACCAAAGGAGAAAGAAGGAAGAGGTGTATTGTGGAGATTTAACGAGACACAATTGCAAGTAATGGCCATCCCTAAATTTGAAGTAAATTAACTCACAAATCCTGAAAAATAGGAGAGTAAAGAGGTGTTATGCGGTGATACGATAGGGAAAAATTATAATTAATGGGAAATTTTGAGTCCGAGATAAATCATTTTAAACCCTCAAAAATCAAAGGATCTAGTGTATTATGGATTAGATGATAGATGCAGAAAAGGAGACACTAAAACCTAAATTCCTAGAAGGAATTAGTTCTCCACACATGTATTAGAGCCACAATACAAATAAAAAGGAAGAGCAATTAGTGTGTTGCGCACGAGGATAAGGAAGCTGGACCAAAAGGTTGAGGAGGAACAAGTTCCAAATGAACCCAAGTTCCCTGTAACCTAGTGTGATCTGATTTATAAATGGATAGTGTATTACAAAAGAATGAGGCTCCGAAAGAACAAAGTAAATGTGGAAAAATTTCCATGAGAAGAGTTGTTCTTCGCATGATACTAAGATCCGTCAAATAAAGAACAAATATCTATAGTGGCTCATTGAATCTTAGGGGGTTGAATCCCCTTGTAAGTGGTAGCTTACTAAAGGAAAGTTTTCACTGTACCATTTTAGGAGTTGTGGCTTCCAGATATGTTGTAACATATCACATACCGGGTGGTTTTTTGGTTAAATTGTTGGATTTGTAGCTCAATCATGAAATCATTATAACTCTGAAGGATAGTTTTCCAAGTTAGTTCATTGGTTTTACTAGGTTTTTGTTTTAGAATGGTTTCTCATATTAAATATTATCTCCTCATGTTTATGTGTGCTTATTTCTCTCTCTAACTCTCATGATTGATAATTCATGTTTATGACAATCAATATAGTTTAGTAAAGAATGTGACATTAAGGAAGTAGAAATTATTTGTAAAAGTTTTATCAACACTGATTAACCTTGCTCCCCTTTTAGTTCCTAAAATTCCTAAAAATTGGTATCGAGAGTGGTCCTCCTATATTAATCCTAATACCTTGAAGGTGATCATAATACATATCCATGGGTAATGTACCAAATCAATCTTGAAGAGAATATATGAGATTTCTCAAACACTTATAGATGGTTTGAAAAATGAAATCAAGAACATGGAAGCTAACCATGGTTAGGAACTTAATGATATGTATTCATATATTGAAAATTTGTCAAATTATTTGAGAGATAAATAAAAGGATTTCCTTAAATTTTAAGATAATATAAAGACCGTGAAGATTGAGTTGGAATAAGTTACAAACCAAATTCGAGAGATTGCACAAAAATCAAAGACACTCTAATGAAATATTAGGTATGGAGTGTAAAAATGAAACAACCCATTGTGAAATGGAGCATGAACCTAGTCAAGAGTTATGTTGAGCATCCATCCAAGCCAATAGTGAATAATGTAAAAGACAAAGTCTAGAAATAAAACACTTAAAAGAGGGTCTAGAACAAGAAAAGAAAATGGATTTGAAAGCTAAATCAAGTCATACTTCTTATGAAGGATGTTCTTAGTCCAAGAAGGAAAAGACAAATAATGAAGATACATCAATAATTTACAAAGAAAATGGAGGATTTAAAGAGCCAAAGAAGATAATCATACAACCCAATGCAAGAATAATATCAAGTAAGTTCTATGATTCATGTTTTTGATGTCATGGTTCTGGGCATAAGGCTAGAGAATGAAAATGGATTAAGGTTTACAAATAACATCCTTTGAGGAATTATAGACCTGAGTTTGAGAATAATAGGATATGATTCAATTGATATGAAATAGGTCATGAAGCTAGGTGGTGCTTGGAAGAGCCTAGAAACCAATTTTGCACAAATAGATCTCCCAAAAATAATAAACATATCATTTTCTTCAAACGTATAAAACCTAGACACTATGCTAGATAGTACAAAAGTAAGCTTTATGTTTATAATAAGAAGGAGGTATACAAATCTAAACCTAAAAATGCTAAAGGAAATCCTATTGGATTTACAGAGATAGAAACTCAAGAAAATTAAAGAAAAAATATTGTTTGCTCAAAATGGCAATAATACAAGTATGGAGAATCCTAAGGTGTACATGGATTCAAGAAATTAGGGTAGAACATATAGCATTACATCAAATAAGACAACAAATAATTCACAGGAAAAAGAAGGAAAGAGTGAGTCATCAAGACTTTTTTATGACTTCCTATTATTCTGAGAGTGTCTATCAAAGCTTCTGGAAGTCATAATTTCTTTGAAAGAAGAATTGATTTGTACTTGAGAAGAATCACTATCAATGAGGTCTCATGTTGTAAATATATCTTAACTTAAAAGGTATACTTATTCTATACTTCTCTTAAAGTTTGTTGGATATGATTTAATTGTGTCAAGTACTTGTAACTCCGAGTTTGATATGTTTATAACGTTTATCCATCATAGTTTCTATCTTAGTATTTAAATATCTAGATCATACAATATTTTACTTAGTTAACATCTATTATAAGTTCATTGAAGGATGTTACAAACTGTGTCACTGATTCATCATAGTGCATGTGTATGATCATGTTGTAGAGGTATGAAATCTAACACTATTTTAAAGATTCAAAGCATATAATAATTGGACATCAATTCCACAAAGGAAAGTGAAGACAACCACGGAAGTAAAGATCATAAAAATATATTTTGACAATAGGAAAAGTATAAATTTTAATATATCCATAAATTTGGAGTGAAGAAAAACCATGAAATTTTCATATAGCAAGCTCACGTTGATAAATGTAATATGTAAAAGTCAAGTGCACTCCAATTTTAAGTAAGGAAGAACAAGGAGTATTGTCCTAGGAAAATATACTATGAAGAAGATAAGCCCTCAAAGAAAATTTTAATTTAATGGATAAGAGAAAGATTATCATCCAAATGAATAAATGTGTGCAATCGTGACAAAAATATGAAGGAAAGAGAGAGAGACCTCGTAAAGAATGATAGGGTATTGTATATGACCTTTACGTTATGAAGGAAATCCTATAAATTACTAATATAAGAAGTGTTTTGAAAAGATACATCAGGTATATAATGTAATTGAGCACAAATTGATGAGTTGAACTCTTGTAGGGAATGATTCGATGGGAATAAGCATCAAATTTTTGTTTGAGCATAGTGAACTGGAATGACATGAATATTGTGAGAAAGATATATGGTCTTAAAAGGGAGATTTCTTGTGTGCAAGAGGAGCTTGTAAACATTGAAAACATAGTCCAAATATAATTTTTTAAACATAAAAAGGTCCAAGAGGTTCTTCTAAGTGAACTTACTTTAGTAACAAGAATTTGATTCAATGATGACTATGATTGCTATGAAGGAAATTATAAAGATGTAAGAATGGGTTTGGTATATCATAGAGATGTATGATAATATTAAACACCATCATGGAGTGCATCAGCTTAGGAGGAGCTATTTTTAAGTTCTTATCAGGATAAAGGGTTCATGTTTCTTGATGATTTGAGTAAGAGAAGAAGGAATATAGTTCTAGGAGAGCTTGTGGACAAGGAATCAGTCAAAAGAGTAGAATTATCCAAGGGGAGATTCTTGAGGTAAGATTATGGTTTATCAAGATTATCTACATATTGAACTTGATGTTGAAAACATGACCCTTTTTCGTAGATTTCAAAGGGGGAGAGAGTGTTATGAAAACAAAAGTATGTGGAGAGAGTGTTTTAAAGAACCAAGGTTGAAAGTTTTTCTTCCATAAAATTTTAAGGATTTCCAAAAAGGGGGATGTTTTTGGAACTTGGTCATTGGTGTTGTCATTGATGTCAAGTGGCATTGATGGTAAAAGATTGAGTGGTGATGAAATACTTTACAAGAGGCATGGAGGTTTATTGGTAGTGCCCTATACATGACAATTGGAGCTCATAGTGATAGATGTATAGTAAAAAAATCAAGGTGTGCGGTGAGTTCTCTCTAGATGGTATGAAATTTTTCTAAGGTGAGACAAGGTCATCTCATGAATATCCTAGATCCAGTCCAAGAAGGCAAGTGAGATGATTGAACTAGGTGAACGAAGGAATGATGATAGAATTGATGGATGCTAGGTGTTTCAGTGGTGTGTGGTGGTTCTAGGATACTTTAATGATCATTCAGATGAATTCATAACATTGCAAGCATGGTCATTGAGATAGGGGTTCTCTAAGAAGAGATTAAAAAGGTTAGTACACTTGGCTAAGTTGATATACATGTCTAAAATTCATATTCATCTGCTCTAAGTACTCACAAGGTTTGCTTGAAGAAAGAAAACATTCCAGTACTTACTTTTTTTTTGAGAAAAATGAGTAAGTTAACTTTCAAAGGTGTATTGTGGAGATTTAAGGTTCCAAGACTCCAATAGAGAGTAGTCCTAAAAACCATAAAGAAGGGATATTTCCAAAGTGTTGGTGAGATACAAAGTGAAACAACAACTAAGTAGTGGGGGATTAAAAACTTGAGTTAATCACTTCCAAAACCCCATACCAAATGAGAAATAAGGGATAGGTGTATTACGAGATTTGGTGAGCCACAAGTACAAGTAATGGACATCCCTAAACCTAAAGTAAATTAACTCACAAACACCTCAAAGCAAGAAAATAAAGAGGCTTTAAGTGATGATATGATAGGGAACAACTTAGAAGTAATGGAAAAATATCAAGTCTGAGATAAGTCATTTGAAAACCCCACAAATGAAAGGATCTAGTGTATTGTGGATCAAATTATAGATGCAGAAAAGGAGACCCCGATGACATAAGTTACTAGCATAGCTTAGTTCTATGTACATGAATTCGAGCCACACAAAAAGAAAGAAGGAAGAGGATTTACTGTGTTTTTGGACAAGGAGAAGGATGTAGTCCCAAAGGGTCCAGGAGGAACAAGTGTCAAGAAAACCCAAGTTCCCTGCAACTCAAAGGTGTGATCTGATTTACAAAGGGATAGTGTATTGTGGAAGAATGAGGTGTCGGAAGAAAATAGAAAACTTGGAAAAATTTCATGAGGATAGTTGTTCTCCATATGAGACCGAGATCCAAAAACAAAGAACATGGAGTATAGTGCGGATAAATGAGGGTGCAAAAGAATCTAATCAAGAAGGCCCAAGGTTTTTGTACCTCTTGTTTTATGAAAACCTAAAGTATCCAATTAACAAAGGGTTTATGATATAAATATTATAAAGTGAAAATCAAGTGTAAGTACGAACGATGAGTGTCAATTTGGAACAACTATTCTCCAAGATCCCCTACACCCACATTACAATATATTTCACTTTAGGTGTAAGAATTTAATATTTTTGGACTTTTGCAAAAGGGAGTTTCATCCTATCTTCCATGGAATACAAAAATCCAAAATTGAAGAAATAAATGAATGAAAATTAAGTGTAACTTAATCTAATATTAGAAAGACGTTAAAACTAAAAATTAAGAGCCGAAAAAATAGTTATCCTTGTCTATTTAAGCTAAAAATCGAGATTATACGTGATATATGAGAAAAGGGAGAGAGCCGTAGTTGGGATCAAGATTTTTCTTAAAAAGAGGAAGGAGACAAATTTATCAAATGAATATATGTTGATCAAAAGAGAGGAGAGCTATGTGTTTGAAGGAAACTGTGTCATCAAATGAAGATCTATTGTTGAAAGAGAAGAGAATGATAGAGATGTAGAGAGAAGTATAACCCAAGTATAATGAATGGTTGAGAGGAGAGATAAAAAATAGGAAGGAGAATACTTAATATTTGTTCCTAAAGAGTGAATTAAGAGAGGAATAGAATAATGATCATAATCAATTGAATGTGCAAGATAGGATTTATATGATCAAAACATTTGTAATATTTGTCTCGGTTGGTGCCTAGATCACAAGGGGTCAGTAGCCTCCTGGTAAGTAGTGGCTTATATAAAATCAGTAGTAGCCGATTAAATCTCGTGGGGTTAAAGCCTCCTTTTAAGTGGTAGCTTTCTAAAGGAAAGTTGTCATTCTATAATTTTGGGAGTTGTGGCTTCTAGACAAGTTGTAGCTTGTCAAAGATCGGGTGGTTGTTTGGTTAAATTATTAGAGTTGTAGCTCCAGATTGAGTTGTAGCTCAATCATGAAATCATTATAACTTTGAAGGAAAGTTGTCCAAGTTAGTTCATTGGTTTCAATGGTTTTTTGTCCCAAGAAGGTTTTCCCACATTAAATCTTGTCTCCTCATGTGTATGTGTATTTATTTCTCTCTCTATCTCTCATGATTGATAATGCATGCTTATGAAAATTTATACAGTTTAAAAGTAAGAGATTAAGGATGTAGAAATTGCTTGTACAAGTTTTATCAGCACTGATTCACCTCCCTCTCAGTGCCTAAAATCCCTAACACTCTGTAATCTAAAATTTCCTTGTAGGAACTTCTTCACCTAGTTTAGCCATGCTTATGCTACAAGGATATCCTCTAAGATGTCAAAATTATTCCAAGAGGAACTTTCTCTCGATACCAATTATTGTAAAACACAAGCACCGAGAGGCGAGGAGTGAATCAACGTTTCTTAAAACATTGAAGATTATTCATAAAATCAGTAGGATATTTAATCTAGATCACCAATAAACATGAAGTACTAATGACATTAAGAAATGAACATGAAGTAAGGAAACACACATGAACACCAGGTTTTTTTGTGGGAAAACCTTCAAGGAGAAAAATCCACCAAAATCAATGCACTAACTTGAAAAAATGTCCTATTAATATCACAAATATTTCAACTATTGAGCATCTTCTCACTTGAAGATACAACTGAAAAAATAGTTGAACTACTAGTTGACCTTCTCGCAAGATACTAATTCCTTGGAATTCACAACTCCCAAAACTTCAATCATGCTCTTAGTTGATATTCTTTAAGCTACAACTTAGAAGGAAGATTCAACTCCATGTTTTCTAAACAACAACTTGGAGTTATAACAATGTTTTGATCACACTCATATGGTTATCTTATACAAATGATTGTGACCTCTAAATCAACTCTTCTATCCTCTCCCTTCACCTCCCGATTCACCTCTCTTTTATTCAATTCATGTTGTTGCAAGGACATACTTCAATAACCTCTTTCAAATATTCATTTTTCATGCCTCTCTCCTAGAATAACATCCTTAAACTCATAATTTTTCAAACATACACATTGCTGCAAAAAGGAGTGATAAAGGTCTCTCAATTGCTTGTTGATTTAGTTTCTTTTGCATGTCCACATCCCATATCCAAGTATAGGAAATAACAACCTGATTTCATGCTCACTTGTTCATTCTTGTACATGATAATTTTCCTCTCATTAACCTCTTCACATTCACATTCGAACACCTCATATACTTCACTCTCTAACTCGCTCAAACATGAGATAGATGACATGAAAAAATACAATTGTGTAATCATTACATCTCAATAAATGTTAGTTTCATGTACAAACCTTATGATGGGTCATTGTAACTTCTAATAATGTAACCAACAGATTCAATTGTCAATGTCATTCTCAAACTAGGGTTGTGTCCTAAGTTATATGAAATGAATTTATATGAAATACGCTTGTTTTGATGGTTCACTATTGGGTGATTTCAGTTGTTATTGCAATTGTTTCACTTCTACTCTATGGAAATTAAATACAACTTCTAAGCTATCAAACAGAAGAAAGAATTAAAAAAATACATCTAAACTATTAAAACAATGTTGCTTTAATAAAATGATTTCAAAGGAACTACTTAATCAATTCAAGTGCACACACAAATTGAAATGATAGTAAGGAAAGATACTAAATCAAGGAAATATAAGACTGCATTCAAATAACCATTCAAATCAAAGTGATGGAACTTAAAATTATCAGGAATAATGATTATACATGAAAATCAACCCTCCAATCTCCTCGAGTGAGTGGGCCCTTGCTCTTATTTGATATTAAGATACTTCAACACCAATGGATATTCAGAAAACATGTAGATAATATTGATTCGAATAAGTTTAGAACATGTTTCAACATAAAATTGTAAATAACTATACACTCGTATATGGAACTATACTGAAGACTATCAACTACTAACTATGAAAAAAAATCAAGAAGGTGTTTTACAAAAACAATTAATTATAGATCGTGCCAAAATGATTGGCAATGGATTTAACTACATAACAACATCATTAAAGCTCAATAAAATCTTGTAATATAGCTAAAAAATGGATCCTTTTTTATAGGTTATTATGAGGATATCCTATAGAATGACATGGTTGTGAGAGACTCTATCTTCTTGACTCATTACTTCAACGAATTTGGCAAAGAATGCACTTTATTAACCTAAAAAGTCATCAAATTACTCACAAAATTCGTTAAATAGAAGTCCTATGATCATTAGTTCACATGATTCAAGAACAAGAGAAATGCATCAACCTTACTTAGGATACAACTATCTAGAACATTCCCCATGCATTAATTAACAAATTTAGAAGAAAATAAATAGTCATATGGATGATATAATAAGCCAATTTAGGTACTCATCATCTCCCATACACCGTACCTTTTGTATTTACTCATGCGAACTCATCTCTTTCCTACTCTTTGTCTAAGTTGTTGTGCCATATGATACTCCTCTAATTAGTGTGCATATTGTTTCCTTGTCGCTTTACACCCACAAGTCTCCAAGATAGCATCTTCCCATGCTTGGAAACTATCGTTAGACTATGCATTATTATTCTACCAAGTGTTCACTGGGACTATGAACAATGTGAGGTCTTACTTGCATGCCAACCCATTCATTACTATATTCTTTTTCACCTTTCACCGCCAACTTTGAATGATCGCAATGAGTGCATAACCCTCATCATACTTTGACTAAGGTTTTGTGGAGAAATCAATTCCCTTCTCTTCAATGGTAAGCAAAAAGTATCCCATCTTTTTTCACAAGATTTTAGAGCTTCCCCAAAATTCTGTTGGCAATAAATCTCAAAGTATTAAGCACAATTTGCTAATATATTTGATGTATTTCTTCCAATTCTTTCTTGTAATACAGAGACCTGAAATCCTTTTTCATTGAAACATCATTGTGGTGGGTAGGCCTAATATAGAAACCAATAGTTTGGGTAGTTTGATTAAAAAGGTCTATTTGATCACCCCATACAATTTGGTTCCTAATCAATGATTGAAAATATTTTAATTGAAATTCCCCATAGAAAAATTGATGAAGAAGTCAGGGACATTGGTAACCAACATGTTATGAAGATAGAATTCACATAATAAATTTTGTATTTCTAAAGTACTCCCTTGATAAATTTCCAAATTTTTTTCCATCTAAAGCCTCATGGGGCTCTCCATAACATATCCTTTGTAATTTCCATGCATAGAATTGTTCTTGAAGAAATAGACTGTAAACAAGAGGGTTTCCTACAAGATATAATTTTGCAAGCTAGAGGACAAACAAACTCAACAAATGATTCCAATTTCTTTTTAGCACTTGATCCTGACTAAACTTCTTTTGTAATTTTATTATTTTCTTGCACAAATTCCTTATTCCAAAGAGAATTTTTGTCACAAATAGTAGAAAAATAATTCTATGCTTGTAATCCAACATTATTTTTCCTTTTCAAACTTTCAACCTATATTTTCAAGACAGCTTATTTCTTTAACTTTCTCAACAAATTATTGAAGAAATTCATTTTGCATAGACAATAAAGTATCTTCCATACCTTTAAATTTCTTCTTTAGAGAAACAATTTCATCATGATATGGTTTTAGTACTACATCTTCATGTGATTTAAAATAACCAACTCCATTATAGTAGAACCCACCTTTGTTACAAGAGTTTTGGACCTCCAACTGGATTTCCTAACTACAAGTATTTTCTCGAGCTATAGACATAGTTTCTGGAGCTTCAAAAATATCTGGTATACTATTATTAGGACATTATTCTTAAATAATGGTTGTCATAACTTCATCATCCTTTAATGGTTTATAAGGAGAAGATGAAGTACAGTCCTCATTAATCTCTTCCAAAATGGCGGTTGAACCCTCATTAAACAATGCAAGTCAAGAAACTTCAAGTCTCATTGAGGTACAAGACCTTCTTGGTCTTAATGAAATAGTAGCATGGGTTGGTAGGATATTATTCTCCTTGGAATCTTATGGCACCAAAAGGTTGGTTGTCCTTGCATATTCTTCCATGGCTTCATTTGAAGGCCGATGAGTCAAATCAAGCTTAGGTCAAACACTGGGAGGAAGTTCCTTTTTTATTTATTTTTGTTTAGATATATCCCCTACACTTGTCTTTTCTATCTTCCTCTTAGGCCTACAAAAAGCCTAATGTGAACATACTACCTAAATGAGGTCTGGGTGCTTTAGGGCGGATTTACCACCTCTATTTTTATATTTTTACCTAAATTTATGAAAACCTCTGTAAGATATTTTAGAAGATTGACCTTTAGCTCAAGGTTTGTATGACCCTTCTTCAAATGAGTAAGAATTTTCAATGTGTCACCCCCAAGCACCGATGGCTAGCCATCATAGATAAAATATATGTTAACCCATGTGGAAACTTCCTTCTAGTGATCCAAAAACTCTCCCACCTAATACCTTTTTGAGTACCATAGGAAGTGAGGATTATTTCATGAAGAGCTTCCCCTTCATCATGAAATAGTGGTATTAAATCCTTAAGTGGGCGTTAGTTAGAAATTGTAGCCCAAAATTTGGGAGGCCAGATATGGTAGCAACAATGTAGTTGTTTATCTCAATTCTCTTTCCTCCTATTCGAGAGCATGTTGCCTTAAAATTTATTAGGAATTCGTCAACAAAATCTTCATCAAAACCCTAGAATTTCTAAATAAAGTCTAACCAACCTAAGTTGTGGAATACTTGGGAGATGAAAACATTTTGCAGGAGAGGCTCTACAAATTCGGGTTCTAATTTCTTCTTCTACCCCATAGCTTAGACAATTCTAGATGGAATTACAACAAAATGGAGAAGGTTTATGCAAAGGAAATAAAGCAATTGCATGAAACAACAATAGTGGAAGTTTGAACTATATTTTGAGCTCCAAATAACATTGAGTCAATGTAAAAATGGTGGTGAAAAAGTGTGATAGTACTTAATTGGGATGGAAAGGTTCAATTCTTTACACAGCCTCGTCCAATCATCATGAATGCTTATGCCACTTGTCCTTCTCAGAATAATGTGACACATGCCATTTATTTTCCCACTATTACTCATTATCTCCCACTTCACATCATGAGATTTGATTTTACATCCATAATAAATGCATTGGGAATGGAAAATTGATTTTTCATATTAAATAAATGCAATGGGGAGTTCTAAAAGTTAATATCCGTAGCAAGGGATGAATGCACTTCACCTTGTCAGCTCATCTCTCCACTTACCGTTGGCATTCCATGTCCTACATTCGAAGAATAATTATGATTAATGTAGATTTTAATAATTAAAACCTCTAACCTTTATTAAAATAATGAAATACAACAAAAAAACTATGATCTACAGGGAAGAGGATCGAAACTATGATATTCTTCTTTTATTTAAATTCAAAACAAACTATTCATGGCAGGAAGAGCTGCAATCTTCCACTGAATCAATTTCTTCACACAATAGTATGTCTTTAGTGAATGTCTCCTTATCTTGAGGTTGTTGATACATTATCAGTCAATGTCCATTCACCAGCAAGGTTCTTCTATCACCATCAATTGGTAATAGTCTCACAGATCCATTATCATAAACATTTTCAATTTGATAGGGTCCCAACCATCTTGTTCTCAACTTTCCTTTGAATTACTAATACTTTGAGTCAAATAGTAAGACACATTCTCCTTCATTAAACTTCCTATTTTTAATATGAGTGTTATGTCGTGGTTTTCTCCGATGTTAGAGAATTTCAGTTCATTGTTATGCCTCTATATACATTTCATCATGTTCATTCAATTGCATCACTCTCTCACAGTTGAGCTTCATCCAACTCAATTCCAATCTTCAATGTTATCCTCCATTTTTGTAGCTCGAATTCCATAGGAAGCAATGGCTTCTTTCCATATACCAATTCATATGGGGAAAACTAGTGGTGGTTTTCCAGGTGGTGTTGTATGCCCGACTACTCGGGAAGCCTTGACACCTAATTCTTCTTGTCTCGTGTTGACCACTTTAGTTAAGATGTTCTCTAGCTCTCTGTTTTTGACTTCCACCTACCCATTGAATTGAGGGTGGTTTGGTGATGATTTCCTATGATTAATTTGGTATATATTCAAGAATACTTCATTCATGTTAGACATGAACTAGGGCCCTTGATCGATACAATGGCTCTTTGAGCTCCGCACCTTAGCATAATCTGGTTGTACTAAAAATAAGCTATAACATTCTCATTCAAAGATTCCAATCCCTCGAACCTTGGCTCATTTTATAATG
Organism: Taxus wallichiana var. yunnanensis; assembly: GCA_018340775.1. Taxonomy (NCBI): domain Eukaryota; kingdom Viridiplantae; phylum Streptophyta; class Pinopsida; order Cupressales; family Taxaceae; genus Taxus; species Taxus wallichiana. The sequence goes on along the minus strand of CM031240.1, from coordinate 222,675,968 downwards.
TAGTTAGGGCACACCAACAAGTACTCTTTTCTATAGGATGGATGATTAAAAGGTCCAATGAAATCAATTCCCCACTTCTCAAATGGCCCTAAGAACAGCCGAGGATTAAAGGGGCCTTTTAGTAGACATCGTAGGCTTCCTTATTCACCGACATGCATCACATCAGCAATATGTAATTTTTGACAGATTTGTGGAGAGAAGGTGATTATTACCCAATTCCAAGGACCTTGTAAAATTTCCACTTTACTGAGTAATTTCCACCTCTAAGCTCATCATGACAAGCTTGTAGTATATCATACACCTCATCTTTTCAAACACATCTTTAAAGAACCATGGTGGGAAAACATTTAAACAATATTTCGTTACACAATTTTTATGTAGAACTAATTTTGGTTAATCTTCTACATTATTTATTGGTAATTTAAGTTGGAAAATTTCCCGTATTTTATTATTTATTGGTGTTCAAACTTGCACTGTGTCTTAGAGCTATAAGAACTGAGTCATTTGAGATGACAATGAAATTGTCTCCAAGTTGTGGGACCTTGCACACTTGATACAGATCTCCGAGAAGGTAAGTTCCTCTATCTATTTCTACTACCACCGCTACTCCTAATACCGAAAGGAAAACTAAGCTAACAATGCCAAGGAACCAAGGATAGAACGATAATAAAATGAAAAAACTAATCTAAGGAAGGTGATAGCTCTCGAAAAGAGGGATCGACACTATCTGTTTCTGAGTGAAATGAAGGGAAGGAGTGAAAGAAGGATAGGCACATGTAACACAACTAAGACACATTTACCGATGAGTTTCATGTAACACAACTAAAAAGGAACTACAAGGGATGTAGAATGAAAAAAGCATGCAAGTAAAAGAAATGCAAGAAGAAAGAATACAAACATGCTTCCATTACTTCTAGAATTTCACAGAACTATTACAATGGAAAAAGAGGCCAATATCCACATACACGAGCTAGATATAGAGGTCTACAACTCAAAATATAGAAATATGAAGTCCTTAGCAAAGTGCATAAGGATCCAAAGTGTCCAACCATAAAAATGAGCTCAGATCTACATTTATAGATGAATAAATGGAAGAAAAAGGGAAAAAGGAGGGAAAACCTTATTTTGAAATACAACCACCAATAAGAAGTATTCAATGCCCAAATCCACTTCGAAAATATGTCAAATACATTTACTCAAGTCTATTTGGTGTGTTGGAGAAGGAAAGAGGGCGGATTAGATAAAATTGGGTGGTTGGAATAACCATATTTTCTCATTAATGCCCATAAATATGTTTTCCCATTTCTCACCTACCAAATCCACCAATAATTTGAATTTGAATATATAGCATTGTATCCTACGTCAACAGCTATCTATTGAGACTAGGCACACATTGATCGGAGATATGTAGCAAAATATATATGGCTATCGTAATTTTTTTCAGAGTCATCTGCGTACGCAAGACACAAGGTGTGCACATATGGTTAAAAGGACAACCAACTGTAAATATTATTTTTGTCTCTCGCATGTATCACTCATTGATTTATTGGAAGGACTTGATGCCCAGCTAGTATGATTTGATTGATTACGTGTGGCACACTCAAGCATTTTAGAGAATTATGTGGCATGGAATGGCATTCAAGAGGGCGCAAAGGTATCTATGTCGAAGAATGATGTATGGGGGATGATAGAAGGAAGGAGCACAAAATTATGCATGGAAGAAATGGGGTAAACTAGTGAGTAGATAATGTATGGGAAAGACACAACTATTACAAGGTAATGTGTTTGGAACATGAGAGGGCCATGGACTTAGCTGATCAAAGAAAGTGCAAGGCACGTGTGCAGGATGAATAACTCGCTAAGAGGAAGGAAAATGCATAGAAGATGTGTACATGGTCATAGTGGATCAAAGAGGAAAATTAAAGTGGAAAGGGGAGAAGGGGAAGCGTATAAGGGTGCATGAAGAAACAATGATCAAGTCAATGTTCCAAGGAGACAACTGAGTTGTACACCACTTGTAATGAAGATCTCTAAGACATAATATTTATGTAAGTTGTCTAAATAACTAGTAGAGTTATTTGGATAACAGTTTTGGTGACTTTTCGGGCCATATGCTTGCTAGATGAAGGAGATAATTAGCCTAGAGCATCCATTGGGCATGGAGTCTACTTTGTAATCATGAAATTCTAATCTTTAGCTTTGAAAAATTACTCCTAAAGTCACTTGCAAGATCATTTCTTGACTCCATTCTCCCAATCCTACAAATTGCTAAAAGAAGAGCATACGCAGAAGCTCACAACAAGAAAGAGTTATATATAAAAAAATGTTCATGCAACACACTTAGAGGAATGTAAACTACTCTAATATATACAAAATGATGCAACAAACTTAATGGAAGGGTTTGAGATAGATCCCATTTATTGGAATTTGTAGCATGCCTCCATCAAGATGAGTTAACTCGAAAGAGTTAGCCTCCTTACATGAATTGATTACGTATGGGACACTCCAAAGTGCATCAAACTTTGAATGACACCATGGCTTAGCTCTATCAGCATCCCATTTCAAAACCAAGTCCACAAAATTTGAAATCTTGGGGCCTAGCCTTTCTGTCAAAACTAGTTCTTTATTGCTTGTTGATGTTGCTCAATCTTGATCATGATAAAGTTTCTTGACTCTTCAAGATTAACTACCTCTGTCATTTTGATTTCTCTTTCATTTGTGCCTTCAAGCTCCAATTATTGGGAAAGCACCAATGAGTTGAAATCCAACGTCAAAGGAAGGGTAGACTCCATGCCATAGACGATCTTGTAAAGAGAAGTACCAATTTATTTTTTAACCGTGATTCTATCTTCCCAAAGTGTGCTAGAGACCTTTGTATGCCACTATCTTTGGTTGATGTTCATTGTGTGCTTCATGATCCTAATCAATTTCTTATTTGTTGACTATACCAAACCATTTCCTTGAGGCTAATAGCTATAAAAATATTTAGATGTATGCCCTAATTTAGATCCCAATAAGTGATTTTAGTGCCAAGGAAAGCTTTTGCATTATCAGAGATAATGGTATGAGGAATGGCAAACCTTGTGACTATACCCTCAAGAAATTCAAAGATGAATGACTCAGTTGATTCCTTGAGCAGAAATGTTTTCTCCATCGTGTGAAGTAGTCCGTATATGTCAAAGACCCATTTGTGTCCATTTCTTGAAGGCGGATTGATCATAACTATGAAGTCAAGACCCCATTGCACAAAAGGATGATCCTCTTGGATTGGTCGAGGGGAAGCATTGTCGCCTCTCTTCTTTCTTGTAAAGAGAGCATATTCCTTTCATTTTGTGACCCACTTGTCTCGCATCTCAAATAGAATAGGCCAAAAGATACTTGCCATTATGATCTTCATTGTTGTAGTCCCGACAGAGAAGTGTCCACTAGAAAATCCATAGTGAAATTTTTCTAACAAGATTTTAGTTTTCTCACCGTTGATACACCTTAACAACATGCCATCAAAATTATTCTTGAAGAAACTTCCATCAATTAGAACATAAGGGATGGATTATAACCTCATATGTATTCTCTTTTCCTTATTTAAGCTAGGAGCGTATGTGCCCTCGGAGAGGAATGTGATCATGTCCTTCATCCAATCACATGCGCCATGATCTCGTATTCTCGCTCAAGTTATATGCGCAGAGATCTTCATCAAGAAACAATGAAATATAAGATTTATTTTGCACATCCTCAACAAGATACTTACAGAATGTGCTACCTCTTACTAGTTTTGTGGCTTTGATAGTCACATCATACTCCATGGTTTTGGTTACCCATTGTGCTCTCTTTTCACTAATTTCTACTCCCATAATGAAGTATCTAATAGAAGAGTATGAGACCAACACCTTGATATGATATGTGGCGAGGATACTTTTGAACTTATTGAGCATGCACATAATGGCGTAGAACTATTTATTTTTATGACTATATCTTAATTCATAATCCTTCGCCTTCGTGGTGAGGAAATCCACTGTTGTTCAAACCCTTGTTCATTTTCTTGTGTTAGAACAACAATAACATTTGCATCAGCACCATTAGCATAAAGGATGAAATCCTTGGAATAATCTAGGTTAAGGAGTGTTGGTACGCATGCAATCTCTTGCTTCATTTTGTTAAAGCTTTATTTTCCTTTTGCTGTCCATCTAAAAGTTGTGTCCTTCTTGAGCATCAAGGTGATGGGTTAAACCTATTCTGCAGTTAGGAATGAAAATCCTAACAAATTTGATCTTACGGAGGAAGGACTATAAGGCAATTTTTTGTGTTGGTAGGGAAATAAATAGGATGAATGAATGTACTTAGGATTGATTGTGATTCCATCCTTTGAAACCACATGACCAAGGAGCTTGTTATGCACCACTATAAACTTACACTTCTCGGGGTTGAGAAATACCCCTACCTTCTACATCTCTTAAAGAATTTCTCCAGTGCACCATGTGATTATGTGCTTACTTTGAGAAGACTATAATTTCATCAAGGTAAACCAAAATGAACTCATTGATGTAGCATTTGAAGGAAATGTCCATGGTGCATTGAAAAATTACACATGTGTTTGATGACTAAAGGGTATCTTCTCGATACATAAATTTTCCCCACTTGGTTGTAAATGCCATTTTCAATTAATCCTCTTCCTTAACTAGGATCTGATTGAAACTAGTATACCCATCCAACATTGAGAATCTTTGTGCGGTAGCCATAGTCCTAAAACTTTCTCCATTGAAGGTAAATGATAATGATCCTTTAGAGATGCCTCGTTCAAATATTTAAAATCAACACAGAGTCTAATTTCACTGTTCTTCGTGCACACTCAAAATAGATTCATGACCTAGGTAGAATACTTGATGGGAAAATTAATCTTCACCTCAATGAGTTTGGCTAACTCCTTTCTCATGAGGGGCTCTATCTTTGGTTTGAATGGTCACTTCTTTTGTCTAACGGGCTTGATACCGTGATCAAGATCAATGGGGTGTTGAGTAACACTTGGATCAAAATCTTTGAGGCCTTCATATGCCCATGAGAAGATATCACTATATTTTTGGCGTAAAGAGATGAAGGCATTTTTTTCATCATGTGCGCAAGCATTACTAAGAATCAATTGATTTCCATGCTTAATAGTGATCATGAGTAGTCTTCTCTGTGTTACACGCATATACGTTTCTTCACCCTTAAACTCATCATCGTGGCTAAACATTTTCTCTAAGGTGACCAGTCCTTTAGGAAACCTATTTTTCTTTAGTTGTATTACTTGGTCACTATAGCATGTCATGCAAATCAGCTCACATACTTAATGAGAAATTAGCTTCATTATGGATGAATTGATAATCCATGCATTAGTTTCAAACACTTGATAGCTGGTGTTGTTATCTTGAATGGATGGTCTAATCACCATATTAATGTACTCGATTGTTTCCTTTGACAATGTCCTCAAAGAAGGGAGAATCACAACCACGCGGGGCCATTTGGTCAATTTCCTAATCATTTTACATGACACCACCTACATATTTAGAGCATCAAATCTCTCAAGGAGGTCCCAAACTCTATGTTTATAAGCTTTGAGAAGCTTATTCTTTTCATTCACTTTTTGGTGACTTGGTGGATAACCAATTATGTATCCCCAAAGATCTGCAATGCCTTAATATTCTTCTTTTCAATAATAATCAAACCATGCACCAGCACCTCATACTCTACCATATTGTTAGAACATGTAAATTGCAACCTATGCATGAAGAATAATTTCTCATCCTTAGGGGAAATGAAAACGAATCATACTCCCATGTTTTTTCTACTTATGGATCCATCAAAGTGTAACTTCTATAGACCAGTGGTTCTCTTCACTTTACTTGAGTGCGTGTAACAACATTTCTTCTTCTTCAATAATGTAGTAAGTAACAAGCCTAGTTTCATAAGATTCCATCTCTTCAGCATATGGGTCAAATTTATGGTGCCTCCCCACTCATCAAGTATTATATTAAGAATAGAAGGTGGAAGAGGATGCTCTTAAGAAATTGAAGCTTGTTCTTCTTAGATTAAAAAATTGGCTTGGAAAGGGGATGGGACATATATGAATCTACATGATAGGAAAATATTGGCTCAACTTGTATGGTAGACAAGGTACCATACCTTATCTTGAGTAATATATGAGACCAATCAGAAGACAAGTAACCACCCACTTTAGTAGTAAAATATCTTGACAAACATAAGCCAAACAAAGGGGGAAGATCAATGATTGACACATATTGAGTTATTGTTAGACTTGGACATGCATGGAGAGTTAATTGAAGATCCTTTGTAATTCCTAGGGTAGTGACAATTGAACAATCAAGTTACAGGAATCCTTTTGTCAAGGGGACATACTTAAGACCTAAGAAGATTAACAATCTTCCTATGAATGATAGAATTACTAGCACTGGAGTCAATCATATAGTTATGGAAAATATGTTTTCCTATTATCAAAGACATATAGAAGGGTGGGTTTTAACAAATTTACTTAGTTTCTTCTCCTCTTCTTAATATATATTGACAAAAGCGCACGATTTGTGAATAGCTGGATCAGTGTGCGGAAGTTGGGCTAGAGCTTCATGCAACAAGTCGTGCTAAGATGGAATGGTCAGGGAATCCCACATTGTAACATTTATGTTTGTCTTCTTCATCTGGTCCACAATGCTGAATGGAAAACCCATTGACTTGCGCATTTGAGGAACAACAACATCCTTGCTTGGTTTCTCGAGTATAGAGATAGGAACCTTATATGGCATAGAGGATTGACCTACCAAATGATGGGCACATGAAAATTTTGTAGCATCTTTATGCAGAGACACAAGTGTAGGCACTTGAGAGATTTTACTACTGGATTTCTTAGTTTCTTCCTTTTTCTTTTGAGGGCTTGCTTGTGTTGCTAGAATTGTGACTTATGCACCATACTCGAGCATTATCTTCTTGTATCTTATGTTTTCCCCAACTTGTTTGCATTACATACTTGTATCCTCTACAACTTGGTTGATTACACAAAAGTCCTCAGTGATAAAGAACATCAAATTTTCCTCTGGAGGATCTTCTGGCCTTTCTTGGTTATTTGCTTCAGGTGCACTTGTTGAAGGCTCACAACTAGAAGTGACCTGACTCGTGTAGGCTTACATGTGTGCAACATTAGCATAGTAATAATAACTATGAGGCATATTTTAAGGAAAACACCATTCAGATTCATGTGCCATGTTGTTCTACACTGGGACAAGTGCTTGACTTGTCTGGGTCCTAGAAGAGGTCGTGCAAGAAGAATAACTTGCAAAGGAAAGTGTGCATTAGCATGTCATCTATCATTCTTCTCGGTTTAGTCTATATATTTTATTTTCATACTCGATTCTACCAAGGTTGATTGCTATGGGTTTGCAATTGATTAAAACTAACTTTGTAGGCTTGTGCATGTTACTTCTCTAATGATATGACCTTGTTGGAAAAGTTTCTAATCAAGGCCTTTAACTCATCATCTTATTTTTCTACCCATGAGAGTAGGATGTAGATGTAATTGATTGTGTACTCTGCACTAGAATTAGAGAAATATAATGATGGGGCATTGGAGACATCTCTAGGAATAGGGGCATATAAGGCCTATGTGCTAACTTACCATCTTGAATGAGATTTTTTTTTCCCTTATTACAATGTTGTATGCAACAGGTAAGGTTCTACCTCCCATAGATTGAATCAATACTGAAATGTCACTATTCAAATCCCTTAGATAGTACAAGAAATCATGTTGGGTTGTAGGCCTTACCACTTAAGGAATTATGTCCCAAGTCTTCTAGAATCTGATGTTGAAATCAATCATCTACTCATTGGGTGCACATTTTGTTGTAATCATCTGCTCCACCAGTGATAAATGATCTGATTTATCTTTAAAGTAATTACATAGAGCCATTCCAAGCTCATCCTAGGTAGTAATAGATGCATATCTCAGGCCATAGTACCATTGGAGTGATTTACCCTTGAAAGAGGTCAGTAAGTAACTTGACAACAACATCATCATGTGTAATCAGATAGACATAACATATATCGCCCACATCTTGAATGTGTTCAATAGGGGTGAATTGATTTTCTCCCATGAAGTATGGAATTCTCTTGAACACACCCACTAGCATACCAGGCTAGGCATTAAGATTAAGTGGGCTTCACAAGAAACTTGAAAAATTCCTTAGAGGAGGAGGAGGTTGCAGAACCATGGTAGGGAAGACTTGTCTATTTTGAGGAGGATTAGAGTACATGTGATGCAGTGGAGATGGGGATGCATATGCGTAAGATCTACTACATGTGCTTCTCAAAGTGAAAGTCGAAGGTAAATATCCTTAAGCTATAACACTTTGTCCAGTATGACCACTTCTCATAAAACATACCCAGACTACAAAAAGGAGTTCTAGAAATGTTGGGAGTCATCAAATGGGTTGAAATAAGCCTCCAAAGGTTGGATATATTAAGTTCACAAACCGTAACTTAGAAATATGAAATTTAAGCTTTCACCTGCTTGGTCCCACTAGGTGTACCAGAAATTGTTCTTGTTTAAACTTACACATGTGTCTCGGAGATGGAAGAACTAGTTTGAGAAAACAATGGAACCATATCCAAGTTGTGGGACCTTGCACACTTGAGACAAATCTCCATATAAGGATGGTTCTTCCATCTATTTTGACTGCCACTTGCTACTCCTAATACTAAAAGGGAAAACTAAGCTAACAACGCCAAGGGACAAGGGATAAAAGGATAACAAAAAGAAAAATCTAATCTAAGGAAGGTGATAACACCATAAAAATAGGGATGAACACTATTTGTTCTAATTGAAAATGAAGGGAAAGGCATGAAAGAAGGATAGGCACATGTAGGATAACTAATATGTATTTACCATATCAGCTTTCATAAAAAAACACTAAAAATGGAAATGTAAGGGATGTAGAATGATGTAACAACTGCACAATGTAAAAGAAATGAAATAAGAAAGAATACACACATGATTAAGATAGAGAATAGTCACAAAACAATGCTTCCATTACTTCTATAAATGCACATAATCATTCATAATTACAAAAGGGGATGATATCGACATGCACGAGCTAGATATAGAAGTTTGTGACTCATAATATAGAAATATGAAGTGCTTAGCAAAGTTCGTAAGGATCCAAAGTGTCCAACCATAAAGATGAGCCCAACTCTACATTTATAGATGAATTTTAAAGGAATGATAACCAGATTGTACTCAAGCCAAGAACACGATGCTAATCAAACACCACGATCAATAAGATGAAAGTAATTCACCAAAATAACTTTACATAAAACCTTTGCAAACAAATGACGAGCAATATCATATATTATTATGGAACTCAATGCAATACAATGAGATGGGTCCTTACTTATATAGGAAAGGAATAACAATCTAAGAACTAGTCAAGGTCGTAGATCAAGCCATAAATCAAGGAAAGAACTATAGCTAACAACTAGATAATATCTCCTAATATCTAAATAAGATAAAAGAAATATCCACACACATAAGTGGTTGATGATAAATACAATAAAGGTAAATAAAGTACCCAGGTGAACATGAGCTAAGGTAACTACCTATTCTAACACCCCTCCTCAAGTGAAGCTAGGGGACAAAATAGAAGTGGCATGTCCATAGTATGAGTCCCGGAAACTAGGCTTGATGAGGTACTCATGTACAATAACTCGGAAAAAAGGGACACCACAAGGTACCCAAAACAAGTAACAACAAAGTAAAGAGAGTAAAGTTCCAAGGCATCCCAAGAAGCTTGGATAAAAAAGACACCAAACATAATTCAATCAACTACTACAAATAGGTGTGCCATGATCCAAGAATAAAAACCAAAGTAATAAGGCATAATAAGGCAAGGACACAAAATTCAGAGTATCACGATCCAAGAAAATCCAAGGTAACAAGGCAAGGACACAAACCCGAAGAAGAAGGATCAACACCACACTCTCTCATACTACTTTGAATGGGTGGAGTGGCGCTACAAATATGTATGAGTTGTCAAAAATCTACTTGAAAACTAAAAACTAACACTAGAATGCACCGTAATAGATCCCCACAAGAGATACTATCAACATGCCAAAAGTGTTGAAAATACAGATACAAAATCTCTCAATAAACAAGAGAGATACCCTACACCTGCTAAATAAAAATTCTCAAAACAAGAAGCATCATAATGCGTAAGGTATAGAAAGTGGAGCAAGAGACCGAATGGTGGAGGAGCCATGCCTATAGAGTATTCTTAATGAATACCTATGTCGCCACCATGAGTGATCATATATCCACCCCAAATCAACACAAATGGATGAAGAAGATGCATGTGTATGACTTGGAGAAAAATGCACAATGGGTGCATGTAAAAGAACATCAGAATGTGTGTTAGGTAGATCATATATGACAGCTAAAATCTCGGGTTTCTCAAGCCTGAGTGAAGGTTCAGAACTCATGTGTTGCTCATGATCCTTAGAAAGAGTCAAGCAAACAAAAAAGGAGATCACCAATGTGTGATCCCAATGAAGTATCTTCTCAAAAGCCAATGTCATGACGAGAATTCCACTTAACATGTGGAATAGAAAAAACAATACCACATGAATGTCGGCCAATGAGTTTACTAGTGAGACCCATAAAATGGAGCATGTGAGAATTGAATGTAGTGGTATGCTTCTAAAAAAGTTGTGAAATTGAGAAGAAGTATGATACACAACATGTGGTACTCGTAATAGTTACTGAGATGTGAAAGAGCATGCAAAGAACAAGATTCGTAGGTATATGAGCATCAAGAGTAGGAACAAACTCAAAGACTAACAGATCAATGTCAGTGGGTTCAGGAGAAATAGCTACAAGTGGACTAGAAGCATGGATATGGCTGTCCACAATAATATGGTTATGCTATAGGCTAGCAAGTTTGTTCGATAGGAAGTGTATTATTGTATCCTTAGCATGAATGAGTGATTGTAGAAGATAATTTTTCTTCTTGAGTGATCGATTTTCTTCCAAAATTTACAATATCCTCTTAAAGTCCACACAGTTCGTAGAAAAGCATATCATTCTTAGAATCCATGATAGATACAAATGTAACTCCTAGAATTTTAGGAAGTGGGGCTTAGCCGAAATTGTACCCATAATTGATTACAACACTCCTCCATATTTGGCACTTTATAATTATAGTTCAAGTCTCAAAATAAATATTTCCAAGGGAAAGAGCATGAAAAAACAAGCACTTGCCTTCACCACACAAATAAAATTAAAGGGGGCTCAAGTTAAGCACCTACTAATAGGAATCACAAGCTTTAAGCCCTCATATGACCATACCATATGTCTAATGGCCAGGAATTATAATGGGTGTTTGCACTTCCGAAAATAGCAACCTATGGATTTTCCATAAATAGTATAAAACATGCACAACATCCGTGGACCTCTGCCAAAAAAGGAAAGATCTGAAAAAATGTCTTGCACTCAAACTGAAATAGCTATGCTACATAAGAAAATCACCCCCATGTAGATCCCAAGAAACCCAACAGACCCAAAAATAATCCCACGTTTTCTTTTCTGGTGGGCATGAATCCCGAGGTGAACTAGTGTTCTTCTCTACAACAACAAAAAAACCAAAAAACGACTGCCTATGGAAATGGTCAAGTTTATAGTTGATATTAGGGTTTTAACACCTTTCGGATCCAATGGAATCCTCTGTTTTGCATAAAACTACACACAGAAACAAAATACAACCAAATCCCAAATATATGAATATACAAAGAATTTATTTACAAAATAAAACTTACAGATGGATGTCAATAGCAATCTCCTACTCTGATACCATGAAAGGAATGATAACCATATCATACCAAGCCAAGAACATAGATGCTAATCAAACACCATGATCAATAAGATGAAATAAATTCACCATAATAACTTTACATAAAACTTTTGCAAACAAATGAGCAGCAATATCATATATTTTATGGAACTCAATGGAATACAATGAGAATGGGCCTTTCTTAAATAGGCAAGGAATAACAATCTAAGAACCACCAAGGTCATAGATCAAGCCATAAATCAAGGAAATAACTAGTCATCAAAGAACTAGTCAAGACTATAGACTTAGGAGAGAACTAGACATCAAGGATCTATTCAATACTATAGATCAAGAAAGAACTATACCTAACAACTAGATAATATCTCCTAATATCTAAATGAGATAAAAGAAATATCCACACACATATGTGGGTGAGGATAAATACAATACAAGTAAATAAAGTACCTAGGTGAACATGAGCTAAGGTAAATAACTACTCTAACAAAATCCATGGAAGAAAAAGGGAAGGAGGGAAAACCTGATTTTGAAATACAACCACCAACAAGAAGCATTCAATGCTTGCAAATCCACTTGCAAATCTATCAAATACATTTCCTCAAGTCTGTTTGGCATGTTACGGAAGGAAAGAGGGAAGATCGGATCGAATTGGGTGGTTGGAATAATCAGATTTACTCATTAATTCTTAGAAAGATGTTTTCCCATTTCTCACCTACCAAATCTACCAAGAATTTTAATTTGAATTTGAATATCTAGCACTATAGCCTATGTCAATAGCTATCGATTAAGACTAGGAGCACACCGATAGGATCTCTGTAGAAAATGATATGGCTATCAAAAGTTTTTTCAAAGTCATCATCATACACAAGACACGTGGCATGTGTGGATTGGATAAAAAGACAACCGAATATGCAAATATTCTTGTCATCTCTACCATGCATCACTCATTGATTTGTTGCGAGGACTTGGTGCCCAACCGGCGTACTTTGGCTAGTTGTGTGTGTCACACTCAAGTGTTTCGAGAATGATGTGGCACAAGAGTGGTACAGAGGAGGGATCAAAGGTTTTCTTGTAGAATAATGAGGCATGGGAGATGACAGCGCGTGTAATTACACGCAGAGGAAATGGGGAAAAATGGTGATCGGAGAACGTATAGTCAAGACACAACTATTATGCGTATAAGCGGACTAGAGAATTAGCTGATTGAAGCAAGTACAAGGCATGCAAACAGGATGAATAGATGCTAAGAGGAAGGTGAATGTTCAAGATGTACACAAGGTCAAAGTGGAAAAAAGAGGAAAAGAAAAATGGAAAGGGAAGAAGTGGAAGTGCACAAGGGTGTGCAAAGAAATAGTGACCAAGTGAATGTGCTAAGGAGACAACTGAAGTGTGTGCCACTTGCAATGAAGATCTCTGAGCCATAATATATATGTAAGTTTTCCAAATATCTAGGAGAGTTATTTGGATAATAGTAGTTGACAAGATCAGTAAACCATGGAGGTTGTGCTTATATCGTAAAAAGTGCTCGGCCCGTAAAGTGATTTCAACCGCATCCTCTTCTCCTAAAACATTCAATCTTGAAAGGAAATCAGCAAATACATTGGCATTTCCATGCTTATCAATAATATTCAAGTTAAATTCATGTAAAAGAAGTAACCACCAAATAAATATGCCCCCTACTATTGGTTTATTCATCAAATATCTTATGGCTGAATGGTTAGTATACACAAAGATTTTATAGCCAGTAATGTAGTGTCTGAATTTTTTCAGAGAGTAAACAACAATTATAAATTCCTTTTCTGTAATGGTGTAGTTCTTCTTTGTGGGGTTATATTTTTGCTGATGAAATAGATGGCATACATTTGATCTTCCTCATCCTTTTTTCTAAGAACAACTCCCATTGTTGTGTTAGAAGCATCAATGTGAATATGAAAAGGATGTCCCCAATTGGGTCCTCTCAAAACTAGGGCAATGGTCAATTTCTCCTTTATAACTTCAAAATCCTATTGACATTGAGGAGACCATTCAAAAATACAATCTTTTCCAGCAAAGATAGCATTGGTGAAGAAATTTTAGTAAAATATTTTATAAATATTCTATAGTATCCTACATGTCCAAGGAAACTCTTGATATCGATCCGATTTATCGGTGTAGTGCGGTTTAATAAGGAATTATATCTCCTTAGGATCAAATTAGATGCCTTTAGCAAAAATATGATGATTTAAGACAATTCCTTGATCAACCATTATAAAAAAATTCATGAGTCAAGGAAAGCTGGTGTTGCTCACATTTGGTTAACACTTTTTCAAGATTACTCAAAGATTCTTCAAAAGTAGACCCATGGACGGTAAAATCATCCATATAAACTTCAACACAATCATTGGTGAGGTTTGAAAAAATAGCTAAAACTACTCTCTAAAAGGTTACAGGTGCATTACAAAGTCCAAATGGTAAAAATCTATATACAGATGTATCCTATGGACAAGTGAAGGTGGTCTTATCTTGATTAGTAGGTGCTATATTGATTTGGTTATACTGTTGAACCCATCCAAGAAGGAGAAGTATTTCTTACTTTCCATATTGTCCAAAACCTGATCAATAAAGGGTAGGGAAAGTAATCTTTCTTGGTGGATTTATTAAGCTCCCTATAATCTATAAAAAATTTCCACTTACCATTTTTCTTAGGAACTATAGCAAGTGGTGATACCCACTAACTATCAGATATTGGATAGATGAATCCTACCCTCAACATTTTTTCTATTTCATTCTTGACAATGTCTCTAAGTGTTGGATTAATTCTTCATTGTGGTTGTCTGACTAGTTTAACATCCTTAGTGTAAATATGGTGGGTGCAGATGCTTAGATGAATCCCTTTCATGTCAATATAATCCCAAACAAAAATTGTCAAATGATTCCTCAAGATATCTACAACCCTAGCCTCCATGTTGTCCTCTAAATTATTCCCAATGGTAAGTTTTTTTCTTACCTCAACAATTACTTGTTTAGTGTCTCTCAAAATAACAAGTTCTGTATCAGCAATCAAAGAGTTCAAGGGACAAGCATGAGGCTATAGCATGTGAAAAATAATCATGTCTTTAAGGGATACAACCTTGGTAAAAAGGAAAATGAAAATAAATGGTTGTATTTTCTTCATAATAATCATAGGTATTTTCAAAATTTTCAATACAAATGTCACTTACAAAGGTGATGTTATCCACTAAGTTCAAAATAGTCATTTTCGTATCTATAGTTTGGATTTCTATAGCCACAGTTTTGGTTTTCATAGCCATGGTATAATCTTCATCAGACATTGAGTATGGCTCCACAATTTCTTCAATATTGTTTTTAACTACAATTGTAGCCAAATAGGAAGAACTCATGTTGTTAGTATTGAAAACATCTACCCACACATGTTAAAAACATCCACATATGGTCAAGGCGTATGAGGATAAAGGGAAATATTCTTTTCTTTTTGTCCATTTTAATTAGTCATTTTTCCTGACCTATAGTTAATGTATGCAACAACAATAGCTAGAAAAAGTCTTCCTAAGATGACTAGGTATCCTAAATTTTGATCTTTAGGATGTAAGACCATGAAATCTACAAGATACTCCCAAGATTCAATCGTGACTATAATATCCTCAATTAATCCATCTAGAACATTAATAGATTGATCTACTAATTTGAGGATAGTATTGGTTGGCTGCAATCTCACAAAGATAGAAAACAAAACATATACATTGCTATGACATTGATGGTAGCAACAAGATCCACAAGAACATTAGATATTGACTTACCATTCACACAAATGGTAATGATAGGACTCCTAGGATCCCCTTACTTTGGTGAGAGAATTTTTCTATCTACAAGATCAACTAGATTTCCTTCTACTTTGACTGTTTTCAAGTATTTCCTCTTCCTTCGGTGTCTTTAGCAATGGTTTCTAATGGTATCATTTATCTTGGGAATGTCCCTTACTGCTCTCATAACTAGGACCTCAATGTTCATATTTTTCAACTCTTGAACTAGTGTTATTTATTTATCGTTCCATATTTATTTTTATCTTTCTATGAAAGGAGCAACATGCATATTCTTATCTTTCTCCTAATTGTTCTTAGTGGTTCGTGTTTGTGGAGCATGTCCAGTTTCCTCAGGTATCCTCTCATTTTCCTCAGGTATCTCTATGATAACTATAGGACTATTGTTCACTATTCTTCTAGATCTCAACTTTACGTTATTAATGACATTCCCTAGAAATTGTCTCACCATGTCTTTCATCATTAATTGAAGTTTTTGTTGATTTTTCGGGTTTGAGACAAAGTTGAGGTGGAATTTGAGTTTGAACTACTTTCCTTGCTGATATTTTTGTTGTGGTGGAGGTATTAAAGTTTGTTGTTGTTTTGTAAATCTCCTTGGTTTATTAGAATTCATTGAGATGCCCATTGTTGATTTTTCCATGGTGGTATATTGGCCGGTGGTGCCCATCCTCGCTAATTGTAAGGATTCATCCATGGTGGTGGTTGTGGGTAAACCATCCATTTTTGGTGTCCAATCAGGTTGTCCCCAAGTTGGTGGAGGATTTTTATTAGGCCATGGCATCATCGACTAGTTATTTGATCTTTGCATGAATTTTACCTCTGCATTTTCTTGAGTTATGACATTTAATATCTCTTTGAGATAAGGTAGGAGAGTGAAATGGTAGGTACCATGGTCAGGACATCAAAATTCTTGCACATGTCTCTGTGATATCCAAAGGACATTCTTTCAAAGGATGCCTTTTCCTACATCTAGGATAGTATATGTCTAAAGGTTCTTTTGCAACATTGTTCTTAGCTTTCAGCCCATCTATGGTTGAAGTTAACTATGAAAAGATGTTTGTTTTCATGTTAGCCATTTCCTCTATAATTTCTGAGGTTCATAGGGCATTTTTTTATGTTTTCCTTCATCTTATACCTCCTCTTGTTCTAGAGTAGCTCCTACATAACTCAAAGCAATTTGTGTCATGGCAATTTTGTGTATATCAGCTCCTCCCATGAGATGGAAGGAGTCTTTGGTTTCATCATAAATTCCTTTAAGGAAAATTATCTTAGTGATTTCTACATTCAACTCATAACCACTCCTTCTATGGACAAAGAGAAATCTGTCCAGATAATCTTCTAGATTTTCATCTTCTTTTTGATTTATTTGAAATAATTCATCCCTCCTATCTCTTCCCTTATAGTAGTCTTGGTATTTGTCCAAAAGGAAGTCTCCATCTATTCACATGAATGAATGGAATTAAAGGGAAATCCCATAAACCACCTCATTCTAGAGTCTTTAAGGGTGGAAGGAAAAAATTTGAGTTTCTGGTTGTCTGTTTTGTAGTCATAAGTTTGGAAAAAGACTTTGAATTAAAAAAATAAATGGTTTGGATCTTCTTTTGACATTCCTCAAAAGATAGGTAGGATGGATGGAGAAATTATTTTTCATAGGTTCATCCTTATCGTTTTCTAAGACAATGAGATAAGTAAATGTTGTACCCAAAAGGGTTAGTTCTCATCATTCCCATTGTCTCCCATTTCGAAAATTTCTCGGGTTCTAAATAAGATGATGTGAATAGTTTAGTATCACTCATGAGCATTATATTATATTTAGTGTTCCCTACTTTTCCTCTATTTGGAGATTATATTTGAATATTACGAGGTATAAATCTCCCTTGAGAGTCCCATGGCCTCGTGCATCAATATTTCTTGTATAAAAAGGCTTAAGACTCTTATTGGTTGCATACCTTAACTTTATTAAGAACCATAGAAAATAAAATGAATAAAACGATGTGTTATGCTTCTAGTTTCTTTGACAATGGTGCAAACAATTATGGGTTATTGTAATTACCAATCATTTAACAAATAGATTCAATTGTCGGTGTCATTCCCAAATAAGGGTTGTGTCCTATTTTGTATGAAATGAAGTTATATGCAATGCGCTTGTTGTGATGATACTCTATTGCGGGTTTCAGAGTTGGTATTACACTTTTTTTCACTTCTACTCTACAGAAAGTAAATAAAACCTCTAAGCTAATAAAACAAAAGGCAAAATTCAGAAATACATCTAATCTAATGAAACAACGTTTCTATAATAAAATGATTCTAAAGGAACTAATTAATCTGAATTGAAGTGCACACATGAATTGAAATGCTCAAACAAATTGAAATGAAAGTAAATAAATATACTAAAGAAATGAAATATATTACTGCATTTAAACAACCATTCAAATCAAAGTTCTAGAAATTAAACTTATCAGGAATAATGATTATACATGAAAATAAACCCTCCAATCTCCTCAAGTGAGTGGGCCCTTTCTCTCCTTCAGGATTGAGGTACTTCAACACCAATGGATACTCAAAACAACATGTAGATTATATTGATTCAAATAATTTTATAACATGTTTCATTGTAAGAAGGTAAATAACTATCAACTGGTAGATGGAACTATATTGAAGACTATCAACTACTAACTATGAAACAATTTCAAGAAGGTGTCTTATAGATACAATTAGTTACAGATTGTGCCAAAATGATAGGAAACAAATTTAACTACATAACAACCTCATTAAAGCTCAATGAAATCCTATAATATAGCTAAAAACAAGATCCTTGTTTGTAGGTTGCTATGAGGAAATCCTCTAGAATGACATGGTGGCAAGAGACTCAGTCTTCTTGACTGTTACTTCCTCAAAATTGGAAAAGAATGTGCTTTATCAACCTGCACACATCATCACATTACTCAAAAAATTAGTTAGTGGGAATTCCTATGGTCATTAGTTCACATGAGACAAGAACAAGAGAAATGCATCAACCTTACTTAGGATACAACTATCTAGAACATTCCCCATGCATTAATTAACACATTTAGGAGCAAATCAATAGTCATATGGATGATATAATAAGTCAATTTATGCACTCATCACCTTACACAACCTATCATGGAAGTTATAACATTTATGTGGATCACCAAATAACTCTTGAGTTTTCTACATTTATGACACAACTGAAGAGATTTCTCTTACAATTGAAATCTGAAATATTCTTGGGCAATTGTCCCATCAGATTTGTCTTCTTCCTTTTGGTGATATCCTATAGTATTAGAGATCTTCTAGACAATATAAATGATTCCATAATGAGTTGTGAATGTTAGAGTATCCTTCCTCTTGATATTTAACTCCTTTATACACTTTACAACTCTTCATTTCAACTTCATGCTTCATAACTTTCTATACACAGTCATCGAGGACCAACAATTATAGTCATGAAGAATGCTTCTTTTTCTATTATATGTGCATGTTCAAGATCTTCTAATGCTTGGAGACAGTCATGTAATACCTCCGGTTCACCTTCAAGATTAATAAATCAACTCAACCATATCCAATCATGCAATAAGACATTGATTTGGTTAAGGTCATAAGAGATTTGCATGTATAGAAGAAGAGTCTTAAATACTTGAGAAAGTTCAATAACCAATCAAGATTTTCATGACTTATATGTCAAATTTCAAGATTGTTATGAGTCTTGGGCATATCATCAAACCCAAATATTACAGCATTCCAAGGTATATGACTTGACTAAGAATGCTTATTTAGGATCACTAACTCAAGTTTTTAAGACATAAAAACCAGTCTTGGTTGGATGACTTCAAAAAATTCAAAATTCCCTTTCAGGGAAACTCAAGGCATGAAAGAATTCTCAGTGGACCTGTACTACACCTTCAAACCTTCACTTGTATTAGTTACGAGGAGAAGAAAAAAATTTACTCTATTGTTTCTTTGACTTACTTGATAGGCCTAAAATGACAACTTAGAAACTTTGAGCTCAGACCCAAACACACTTCACTTGATCACTTATTGTCTTGAAAATTTCATATAGTACTTATATCAATTGTCCATGATCACCTTACACCTCCAAAACATGCATTCACTTCATTTACCTTTCAAACAATAGGACTAGTTTTTTTGCCTTGTTTAGCCCTTAAGCAATAGTTTACCTTGTATGACCTAGTTTATCATTTTTTAAGCACAACATGCCTATATATTTTCATGAGAAGTTGAAGTAGATCACATGCTCTCTTACACAAAAAAATTTTCTACCTTGAAGCTTACTATATACGATTGTAATATAAATTTATTTTTAAGATAAAACTAAAATTGCACCTTACCAGATGACCTAAAGCTAAAATTGCCATCAAATTGAATTACTTTGAGTTCTCTACATCCCTAAGTGTTCACCTTGTATTGTACAAAATATTTCATGAGTAAAGAAATCATTTTTATTCCATCACTACAGATGAGGGTTTGGAGCAATTTTAATTCTTAAGATACGTTCATAAAGCTAAAACCACCATTACTCTTGACTCCAACCATAGAATAGTCTTGATTCCATGAACTTTAACTGATTAATATATTTGGAAACCATCTAGAGGTTTTACCTACCTTTGAACTGTTGAAATTTGAACCTCATCCTAGGGAAGAGGATTACAAGAGATCGATAAAAATAGAACCTTCATTATGCAAAATATATTTTTATTTTTCTTTGAAATTTTCTCCACAACACTAGAGTTCCCATGTTCACATTTTCCAAGACTTTTTGACTCATAAAAATACATCTACTCCTTAACTACCATGGTTTGTGCATGCTAAACTTGTTTTTCCTTAAGGAAAATCATGAATATGACCCTAAACATGCCTCCAATAGCTGAATTATGGCTTGAAACACCTTCCACATGTCCTCTACAATGTCAAATCATTATCCACATGCTTTAACTCATCTTCCTTAGCTTTGTTTTCTCCATTTCCCAAGTTGTGCTAGTACTAGGTCCTAGAACTAGGCTTAATTGAGCTAGTTTACACCATAAATCGTCATGCATGTCCTTTTCTTCATCATGTAGACCCTCAAACATGTTTCTCATGCCTCTACCATGATTTTTCATAGTCCTCATTCCACCATTCCATGATAACTTCTTGAATAAGCCTAAGGATTAGGCCTACTAAACTAAGCTAGTCACACCAATTCCACTCATGTACCCTTGTATTCATTGTTCTGACCTTATTGCCTCATCATATACTTTATAAACCTGTTATAACATCATCCCGACATGATCTCACATCACCACTTTGCATGTGCAAGACACTAGCTCCTTACGAAGTCAATACTCCATCAAGTGTTCTCATGACATGCTCTGTCATGCCTTACCACACTCAATCGAAGCTTCCTCTAGCTATCCATCCTGATTTTTCATGAATGTGATTTTTAAATCAATGAAAACTCAATAATCACATGCCAAAAATATATATATCTATTCATGCCATCTCATTCATGATGATGATTTCCTCTTCCAAGAGTTTCACTTAATGGTCAAGTTCTTGACGAGTATTCACACCTTCTAAAATAAAGTACTTATATATTTGCAAAAAAAAATTATGTAGTCCTCATTGACTTATCTACTTAAATTGCACACAAAGAAACATTGACTGATCTTTACATGCTTCAGAAATCCCATAAAGATTCCATTGTTAACTTTCTTGTGTGTTGGTTTGCGCTAATTCATATCCTCTCATTTCCTATTCCACAATTAGAGCTCATTAACTTATTTTCTAAAAATTACATCCCCAAAATCTCACATCACTTAAAAATAAATCCAATTTTCACAATCTATGAGGCCATAAATATTACACAAAGGCCTAAAGTATGTCCATATTGTTCATCCTCCTACCTTACTATGAATTTTTGTTTCTCATCCACCTATTCCACCAATACACTTGGGTGTTGAAAATGTCATCTAACAAAATTATTCTACTGGATATCTTTTCCTTGTAAACATTAACCTATGTATCGACCACATTCTACTAAGTATTATGTTTAATCCAACCCACTCACAAGTTCACTCCACTAACCGAGTCACTTTCTACTACTATCCACAAGTTGATATAGATGTCATGTTGATCACTATTCCAACCATACTACCCCCACCTTTTTCATTTACCTCCAATGAGAGGTTCTCATCTAATCATATAAAAATCCATTCCAATGATTTTTTCCTCAACTATGAAACATCAATCATAACATTCTTGACAAGGGTGATACCATACTAGACCCTAAATCTCCTCCTTTTCCATCTTCTAACACCAATAAAATAATATCACACACTACAACTACCAATTTTTATCCATGTGCTGAATCATCATCCCTTATTATTACCTAATCATCCTATTCAAATAGTTTCTCCTCATATACATCATCACATCCCTCCACATTATTACCATTTATGCCATTATTTTATATGATTTTCACTTCGCTATACGATACTCCATCACTCATGTTGGTCATATACAACCTTCTTATCGTACAACCGATTACCTCACCTACAACATTCTCTTTCTCACATCTTAAGAAACTCATAGCTTCATTTATATTATATCCATGTTCCACATACATCTTATTACCTCCAAGTTAACTCATTCAAGTACCCTTATTACTTCATACACCCCATTACATCATCTCCTATCTATTGCACTCATTCACACTCTTTTAGTATATATTCCTCATCATTTATATCCACTTATTATAGAGTCTATTTCTTGCAGTGAGCTAAAAGTATCTCATGAATTCCCCCTCTTAGGAATTAGTCAACACCCACCTTCATATCTCCACCATAAGTCATTCATGTACCCTTCTTGTTTTTGGATCCTCCTTTATTATACCATTTTTGTTCTTCCATATATTTCTTGCAAGTCTCATCCACATCCACTTATACTTTCACATAATTATAATTTTCTTGGCATCCACTCTTACACCCCCTCCTATTATTAACAATAAGTCTCTTACCACAGTTATTCATCATAGTATCACACACATGGACATCATGCTTCCTCCAAAAATTACTATGTTCTCTAATCCTCATCCACATAACATCATTTCTGCACACAAGTTCCTTGCATTCTCACTT
Organism: Taxus wallichiana var. yunnanensis; assembly: GCA_018340775.1. Taxonomy (NCBI): domain Eukaryota; kingdom Viridiplantae; phylum Streptophyta; class Pinopsida; order Cupressales; family Taxaceae; genus Taxus; species Taxus wallichiana. The sequence continues at coordinate 222,653,114 of CM031240.1, read as the reverse complement.
CAACCATGAATCTCATTCCATGTCCCCTCCCACCAAACATTATCAGAAATTTCACAATACATGACATCTATCTTATTTTCTCCATCTCCACACTCACATCCTCAACCTAACACAATACTAACATTTTTGTTTTCAATGCTTTCAAAAATTTAATCCACCTCATATAATAAAATCAAATTATCTACCTCATTTACTACATATTTCTCTACATCATGTACCTCACTTTTCTAGTCTATACATATAATGGGAGGACTTTCATTTACCATCACTTCTTTCGCATGTTGTCCTAATAGGTGTTGTCATTGATGAAAAACCACATTAATGAAAAGGTAATATTTTTACTATTATTTTATGATGATTTACATGATGCTAACATGGTGTTGCAGATGTATACGAGTTGTACAGTGAGATTCAGTGAGGTGTGTTTGTTCTTACAAGCCTATTCAAGTGTTTAAGAGATGTAACATGAAAGTATGAGATTCTTGTATGATTTGGAAACATGTTGAAATTATGGATAAAATTTTTTGAGGGTGATTAGGAACTCGCAATACTGGCATGGTACATGTACAAGTGGTTCACTATGTTACATGTGCTCATTGGGAGCAAGCGTGACAACTTGGAGGTGTGACATTGTGGTTTGAAACCATATGAGATAAATGAAGCATAAAATCATGTATAAAATGGAACACCAGGTATGTTTGGATCATTTTTAGAGGTTTTCTAATCATTTATTGCATTATTTTAGTTGACCCTAGCTTCTAAAGTAAGGATCTAACATGCAAGCATATGCAAGTCTTAGTAACTGGAGGGATTCAGGAATTGAATTGAAATTATGATGAATGGAGATATTATAGGAATGAGTCACAATTATTTGATAAAAATTTCAGGTTTCCATGATGTGTATTTTTCCAGATATGACTGATTATGTAAGACATGGTCAAAATCTAGTGTATTTCCAGCTCAAAGTTGAACTTTAGATGCTTGATGAGAACAATGTTCTTTGTATGGGACCTTGTGAATTTTATGGAAGATTATATGATGATTTTATAAGGTTTCAAAAAATAATGAGGTTACTTGATTCTCATTATTTTATGAATGAATGTTAAGAAGGTCAAGTGGTTTAAAACCCTAATTAAACCCTAGATAGGGGTAGTTTGCAAAGAATGAAATATAATGACCCATTTTTGATTTTTTCATAAAAATTAATGATTTTATGTTGTAGAGTACTTTGTTATATTTCCAAAAATATATGGTTGAGGTCATGGTGATGAGTGGGGCCAACCTACAAATATTAGTTCTGAAGAAGAAGGTTTTAGGACAAGATGGTCCAAAGGAGTAGCATGAAAAATTAATGGTGCATGATGTATGTGATATTTTATTGATGTCCATGGAGGTTTTAAGAAAATTTCATGTAGGTACATGGTGTTTTGAGGTCCAAACAGGTTGATTGGTCAAAGGGCAATTTTGGGGTCTCAAATAGCAGTGTTCAGTAAAATGGATATAACTTGAGTTACATGTGGATTTTTAAGATGATTCAAGTTGTTTTGGAAAGAGGATTCGGATAAATTTCCAATTTTATGAGGTTTTTTTGATGATGAGGGGATTGGATAGGGTTTACAAGGAATTCATTGGACATGAAGTGTTTTTGGTAGTTCAAGACAACATGTGTTTTGGTGAAAGTTTGATGTTATTTAAGGCATGTGATGAATTAGATGATGCTTATTATAACATGGAATGTCAATAGGGATGTAGTTTACATATAATTAATCCATTTTGAGGTCTTGAATATTTGTATAAATTATTTTATGAGCTAACCTTTGGAAACATATGTTTTGGTGAAGGAAAAAGTAGAGTTGGTTTGAAGAGAAGGATGTTTCATGACTTTTAACTTTCTTATAAGTGTTATAAACGTTCTTAAAAATCCATAAAGTGGTTACATGGCATGGTTTTATCATATTGAAGTGATTTTGTGGCCTTATGAAGTTTCCAGGGTGATGGAGGGTGTAGGAAACAATTGCTTTGAGAATTGCAAAAGGAACTTCGACCAAGAATGAAATATTTTGATTTGTTGATATTAATTGTGACCATGTATGAATATTAAATGATACTTTAATAATTTTTGGATGATTTTGGGTCATGAAAAAGTATGGTACTAATGTTAGGGTAATTTTAAGAATGTTCCCATGGAATTTTAAGCCATTTTTATCACATGAAATGATGGTTTGAGTTAGGCTGGCCCAATTGGATCATTTTTTACTTGTTATATTTAAAATTTTAAATGTTTCATTAATTAATAGGTCAAACAAAAATAAGGGAAAAGGATGTGCTTAATTTTGAAATGACGAGAAGCATATAAAATCATGTTTTTGGGTGCTTTTTGGAACTAGTTATGTGTGTGCATGTGGAGCGACTTAGGTGATAGTTGATTACACATGTTTGAGAATGATTTTATGATGATCCAAGTGTGTTGTAGGTGAAGAAAAATAAGAGGACACAAGAGAAATATTTTGATGATTTTTAGAGTGATTGAAAAGCTTGTCTTGTGAAGTGTAATCACCTAGGGTTTGATTGAAGAAATGTTAGAAATTGGATCTCCATTAGTTGTGGCGGAAAAAATAAGAGATATACACATTATAAGGTGGTTTATTTGGTTTTTGATCATATTGCGGGGTTGTATCCTCCTTGTGGAATTTATGCTTCATAAAATTAGGGGTTAGTGCTCCTTATAGGGTTGGTGCTTTACTAAACTAGGGGTTGGTTCTCCTTGTGCGGTTGGTGCCTCATTAAATTTATAAAAAAATCAATCTAATATTATGTTTTAGTGGTTTTTCCTCACCTTTAGGATTTCCCACTTATATCTTGTGTTCTTTTATTATTCCTTCTTTCACGATTGTTTGCATTTTTGATGGTATATGATGTGCACACATTAAGTATTGATTAATTGGATATTGTGGTTGAATGGTTATGTGGTTTTGAGTATTTAGATCTGAAATTAAATTTTTTTAAAGGAATGATTCACCCCATATCTTAGTCCATTTTTATTCTAACAATTGGTATCAAATTAGGTCCTTTTTGTAGAAGTTTGACAACTTGAAAGGATATCCTTGAAGCAAAATATGCGAACAACATTGTGATTGGAAAGGAACCAATGTTTGATGGTGTGAACTATAGTTTCTGGAGAATGAGAATGAATTCCTATATCATGGCTCAAGGGTTTGATGTCTGGAATATTGTTGAGAGTGGTTATACTCCTCCTACCACTTCTCCACTCACTGATGATCAAAAGAAGGAATATACCAAAAATTAAAATAAGTCAATGTAATCATAAGTGGTCTTGGAGAATCTGAAATGGGAAAAGTGATGCATTGCAAGTATACAAAGGAAGCATGGGAAAAACTCCAAGTTCTCTATGAAGGAGACTCAAAGGTAAGGATTGCTAAGCTTCAAACTTTTAGAAATCAGTTTGAATCTCTTAAGATGAATGATGATGAGTGTATTACAACCTATCTTCTTAGAGTTGATAAGATTGTTAACAATATGAAAGGGTTAGGAGAAGATCTAAAAGAGGAAGTTATTGTTCAAAAAGTGTTAAGGTCCTTGACTCCAAAGTTTTATTCAAAAGTATTAGCTATAGAGGAAGCAAAGGATGTTACTAAGCTAAATATGGATGAGCTACATGGTACCCTAACAACCTATGAAATGAGGGTAATGGATTCCAATCCTAATAATAAGGATATAGCCTTCAAGATGGAGAAGGTGGCTAAATAAAATAAGGGAAAATATTAAGATTATACTTTGGAGCTTGAAGATGAAGAGCTATTTTCTATGGTTGCTAGGATATTGAAACTTGGGACTGGTAAGTACAAAGGTAAACTTCCTTTCAATTTTTTTCATGTGGTAAATTTGGTCATTTTTATTCCAAGTGTCCTCATAGACATGATAAGAAAAGAAATGATGATCATGATAGTGATAATGAGAAGAAAAATTAGAAATTTGATAAGAAGAAGAAAGGGTTCAAGAAGAATGAATCTATGAACAAGAACAAGAAGAGTCTCTACACTAAGAAGGGGAATCTGAGAGTGAAGAAGAAATATCTGATTTAGAAGTAGAATCTGATCATAATGATGTTGGTGATGAAGTACTCTTCATGACAAAATAATCCATGAGATCCTCTAGTGGTGGGTCTATTCCTTGGGGTGATATTTCACCTGATTCTTGCAAGGTAGAAGAAGGAGAAGATGATTTTTAAGGATTGAATTGGCATGTGTGCAATCTAAACTTGAGCATGCTGAAAAGAACAACAAGAATCTGACATCTCAATTCAAGGAATACGAAACAAAAATACAAGATCTTGAGGGAAAACATTGGGCAATCTCTGAAAAACTTGAAGAATCAGTAAGAAGGCTAGAATTGTAGATGAGAAACATGAATCTTAGTATTCAATCTAAAGAGGAGGAATTGAGGGATCTCAAGAAGGAACTTACAGATGCTACAAAAAAGGTGAAGACCTATCAAAATTTTGAAGAAAGTAGTAAATATCTTGATGATCTCTTGAGAAATCAAAAGGTTTCTAGTGATAGGACTGGTTTAGGCTTCAAATCTAAAGTCAAGAGAAACAAAGAGGTGAAAGAAGATATGATTTCAGGAAAATAAGTTGGAGAATCAAGAACCAAGTAAGGAAATAAGGAGCCTAAACTAAAGGAATGGGTAAAATCATGCAAATTAGGAAACCTAATGCCTCAAGGTATGAAATGTATTTTAATGGGTTTTGTTATACATGTAATGATTTTGGTCATAGAGATAAGGAGTGTCGAGAGCTCTTAGAGACAATCAACCATGGAGAAAAATCAGAAATTATTATGATGAAATGGTTATATTATTTAAGTGCAATAAAATAGGTCACATTGCTAGTGATTATTTGAATGACATATCTAGGTACTCACATGAGCTAAACAAAAGAAACGCAATGGTGTGTTGTTATGTGGTGGAGCTTGTTTTCATGTGTGGAAGTGTTGAAGATTGTACACTCTCCACATTTTTCTCACTGAGGTTCAGGTCCGAGGCCGAGCCCTAAGCAAAGTTCTGAGGAAAGAAACCCCTAGTAGCAAGGGTGTGGGGGTGCATCCCCTAAAATATTTTTTACTTTGAAAAATGTGCCTGATATATCAAGAAATGTGCTCTTCTCATATGGGCAGGAGTTTTTACCCATAGTTTTATGTGGTAGTTTTGGAGCAAAGTTTTGTACCCACAATATTGTAAATACTCTTAAGTAGTTTCTTATTAATGTACTTTTGATAGGTGAGACATATGTATTGTACATATATGTGAATTAGGGTGTGAATTCAAGATATTTTGTTAAGCACAACTACTAATAAATGTATTGTGTGAGACATATGTATTGTATTGAGAGAGAGGTGGCTTGAAATAAAGTATGAGAAAGTGATTATTTATGGACGTAGTGAAAATTGGGTGAGCCATTTAAATATTGTCTCTGGGTTTTTCTTTTATTTTCTACACTTTTATTTCAGATTTGTAATATTTTCTATATATTAGTTTTTACTATTGTGATTCTGTAGGATTGTTCCACATAATTTATCCCTTATTTCCTAACATGTGTTATAACTGTAAAAGGTTGGTCATGTGGAAAATAATTACTTTTGATATTTTTCAGGAAAAATGAGAAGTTATTTAGGTCATAGAGTGCAAGACTATGGTGTTCAAAGAGCTAGAGTGCATGAAAATGGTCCTAGAAGGACTTGGGAACCTAGAGGATACCATGGTGTATCTTCAAATGCATATGTTGGTGAAAGAAGAAGTGAATCTTAGTGATAAAATCAGATAAGGGAGGTTGAAGGATTTTTACAGTGCCCAACAAGTTTTGGGACATCTTCAAGACCCTCTTTTAGGTCTCCATGGAGCCTATCTAACTTCACTATGCTTCTTGAATGTATATCATTTCATATGAAGCATTCAAGAGAGGGGGAGATATCTGAGATGTTTTGTGTCTTTCCCATATGGTCAATGTATGTCATTTTAAGTCTATTAGTTTGCATCTTGGTTAATTTTAGTTGCTCTTGTATGTAAGTTTTCATGTTCTCAGTGTTGGTATAGTAAGATGCATGTGTTCGAGATCCTTTGATTTGAGTTGTGGATGTGTGGTTATTCTGAGGTGTCTCAATATGTTAAAGAGCCTATTTTTCATGTCATATGGTGTGAATTAGTGTCTCTAAACTCTTGGTGTGTGTACAAGATGTCTTTGTATCTTAATGTTGCTAGATCAGCTACTAGGCATGTAGTATGTGGTTTCTTATTATCAAGTTTTGAGCTCTATACTTTGTAAATGAGATTTTATGTGGTGTCTCTCATGTGTTCAAGGGGTATATCATGAGTATGATGAGTTGGGTAGGTCTAAATAAGTTGAAAATGGTCATCATGAGTCTCTGTGTACTCATTCCCTCAAAGGTGTAATTCTTGTCAACATGAGTGATTTGGCCTATTATCTTGGGTTATGTGTATTTGGTCCCATATCATGAGTCATAATGGTGGACATTGTACCTATAAATGTACTTTAAAGTGTTTTTGGGTGATCAAGTGGTAACTTTATCGGTTTACACTCCAAGAGGTGGACTATGACCATGATATGGTCTATCTAGTTTTCTTTTTAAGAAAATTCGAGGTGCTATAGGTATGCGAGATGATGTTTCTTGATACATATACATTGAAGAGGTGTTTAACATGATTAAAAATGATTTTTCAAGGTGTTTTTGCGAGTTTGGAAGTGACAAGTGAAAAAATCAAGTCATTTGATACTTCACTGTCAATCACTGTGTTTACATAGTTCTCTTAAGCGGTCAAGATGGAAACTCACTTTTGGAGGTCAAGATGGAAGACTTAGAAGCTGAAATTTTGAGAAACTTTTCTAGGATCATGGGGCTAAAGGATGTAATTTTTTTCGGGCCCTCAACATGCGTACACCTCCTATAATCTCTAACACTATTGAAAACATGTATGTGTATTGTGTAAGAGGATAATGTGAGCCAAACTCTCTTGCAACCCGAAGTGATCTTGATTGAAGGAATTCCTTAAGGAATTTTATGGAGGTAATGTGACTAGATGGGCATAATAATCAAGATAAACTCCCCGTGAAGGTATGTATTTAAAAATAATGTTTGAATATATGTGTTATAAGGACTAAGGGTCTATGACTAAGCTTTTATTAGTATAATGAAAAATATAGAATAATATGAGTCCTCCAAGGTGTGAGAATTGTTCTCCTTATATTATGAGATGATCATCAAGGTGCACTTGTATTATCAATGTATACATAATGTGAAGAATTTTGCTTTCATCATTGACAAGGTGGACCTAACATTTGGTAAGCTTACCTAGACTCTTTTCAAGTTTTCTACGTTTAGTATATGCTCTGGTAGCTTACTAAAATGTATGAGATGCTCTCAAGAATATACTATAGTATGATGGAATGATCCAAATAAGATTGGTTTTCCTAGTGTGTATGGTTGATTCTTAGGTAAGTATAACTTAAAGAGATGTGAAGTGCTAAGATGAATGTGAAAAACTAACCTATAGGTGCGGGGTTGATCTCGGAGGTTAGACAAGACCATCTACAGTATGAACAATGATGAGAATTAATTCTATGTTTATAAAGATTAAGAATCAATGAATTTACCCTATCATTGATCTCAAAAGAAGGATTGAAGGAGAGTTAAAATGCATGAATTAATAGCAGGATGTATGACTATGTTCCAAAGTATGCTTTAGCGGTACATGTCAAAAATGTGATCCTATAGGTGTATGGGTGTGTATGAGCTCTTCATGACATAAGGAGTGCTTGGTTGATCCTCTAAGAAGTTGAAATGATGTTCTCAAGGCCATCCAAGGTAAGAAAGTGATGTTTTATCCTATTTCCAAGTTGTTGATGGTGTGTGAATGCTTATCTCAGTCAAATATGACTATGGAAGACTAAAAATGTTGTTTTGGACCTTGAGAAAGTTGTAAAGTTGGCTTCAAGACATGATAGCAAGGCTAGTAGCTCCAATTACTACACTTGATCTAGAAATGGAGGTATTGTGTCCAGGGGAGTGCTAATTGGGTAAGTAAAATATTGGTTGACCTATGGTTACATGTTGAAATTGGTCAAAGTTTTCTAAGATGTCGGTTTTGGAGTCATAGTGTTACTTTTGGTAATTAGAGTAAGAATATGCCTTGTATTGTATGGCTTTGCCTAGATAAGTTGAATTTATATCAATGTAGGTGGATAAATGGTATGGCATGGGAATTTATGTCATTTTTGGCATGCTAAAGATATTGATGTTCCTATTTCAAGTCTCACTGATTGCCATCAAGAAGCTCAAAATAGAGTAATAGGTGAAAAAAATCCTTGTTTGCATGCCTAAAAGGTAGAAAGTGTTGTTTTTCTCCTAAAAGGTGAGATAATTCTTCTTTCACGATTTTTAGTGATTTTCAGATGTTATGGATGCTCTTCTCAGGGGGAATTTGGTGTTTGCATGCCTAAAATCAAGGCAAGGATACATTTTTATGTAAAAATGAAGAGATGTAGCTTAGTTGATACATTTGAGTAGAAACACTTATATACACATATACATGCATGTATATATGTATATAACTATTTATATATCCATTGTATGAATGGATCAACATTATATTTTCAAAAATAGTCATTAATGTCTCTGGTTTGGTCTAAAACATGTTTTTTCAAAAAAAAATTATGCACGGCAACCGTGTTGGCCGCTTAATCGATCACGGTTCTTACTTGTTACCGACACTAGTAGGGCTATCGGCACCGCCATTCTTGAAAATACAACGCATTTTGCGAAATCACACAAATATGAATATATTCTTCAATATATACATTTGTATGTGCTTTTATAGATTTCATGAGAAAATACAAACTCTGTTTTATTATTTTAACAACAACAAGATTCATGCATCTTAAGAAAAGTTAATTTTATTAGATTTTTTGCAATTTCACGAGAGATCAATGTTGGTTTCTCTTCCGCCGACTGCTGGTTGGTTGGTGACATTAGTCATTTGTGCAAAAATAGTTTGTTTAAAAAAGGATATATATAAACATATATATTGAGTAATATATATATTTATATATATCCAATCCGAGTTCTAAGTTACTATTTAAAATAAAAATTTGTAAGTGAAAAATTCTAATTCCTTTTTTATTAAATTCACCAATTGAGTAGTTTTTCCATTATAAAAGGGTATGAAATTTGAATATAAGATTTCATTTCCAGTTCTATAATGCATTTGATTATAAAAGAGGGAAATTATTTTAACCACTTGTTAAATGCAAGTTTCTTTTCCTTTCACAACAATAATGATAGTCATTTCCACAAGGAAGAACAAGTATAACTTCCATATATATTCCGATACAACAAAAATATTTTACAAAATGGAAGCACAAGAAACTTTGATTCCATTACAAATTTTAAGGAAATACATAATCAATAAATACAACTTTCAAGAGTCCTTCTTTCACCCTTTTCAAGTACAACATAACTTGATGATAAAATTTGCAATAATCTCTTTTAAAATAGGTTACTATACAAGACTTCCACTTAAGTGGAAACAACATGGCCAAATTTACAAAACTAACTATCTATTTCTTTGATCTTCCTCAACAAAACACTTTCCAAGATGACAACTTGAGCTCCTTCATTTCTTCAATATCCAAACACAACCACAATGAAAGGGGAGTAGGCAACACTCTCCACCCAACCTATAATCTAATGAGAAGGACAAACCATCCTCCTCGTTTGCCCCCAAGCCCCAAAAATGAAGAAATAAGAGGTATCAAGAAACTATGGAAACTTTTACATGGCTTCAACAACAACCATTCACACAACATTCAACACGAAAGCACAAAACAAACATACAATTTGCATAAGCAAAAAGGCTCAATATCTAATCCAAGAGAGATAAGAAAATGGAGAATAAATTATGCCTTCTAATGGGTTAAATGCCCACATTAAAATCCTCCAAAAAATCATTCACAAAACCACAATGAAATTCTTATGCCTCCCTCAATTTCTCTTATGTCTCCCTCAAACTCTTATCCCTCCCTCAATAAATATATCAAGATAAATAAGAAATATTTCTTATCATCACAAGGTGGGAAACCCAACCCAAACTCCTCCAAATACATAACGTATATTATTATCCTTCCCTCAATAAATCACCATTTTCTCTCTCCTACACAACCTCAAGGCCATCCTATCCTCAAAACATACATACACAACAATCATTCCTTTACAACCATTTGCACAAAAAATAGAAATAAAAATGCATGTGTGAAGTCCCTACCTTTCCATTGAAATAATATCCAATCGACAAACACAATCTCTAAGATTCTTCAAGTCCAATCCAAACAAAAAAATATCCCAAACTCCCAACAAGAAATCCAAAACAAGTTCCTCCAAAAATGCAAGAGTGAAAATAAAACATACAACCCCATAAAGATCAAATAAGATTGTATAAATAGAAAAAGAGAAGAGGAGGGTGAGGTGGCTTCATGATGGATGCCACATAACTTCTCCTCAATTCCACATCACATGGTCAAACACCAACCCCAAAGCTCATAAATTAGTGGGTGAGAATTGTTAGTGCAAAATCACAACACCACCGAATGGCCCGATTGTGATGTGGGAAATTCGGTGTGATTGCACAACATAGGACCATCTCTCAAGTTGTGGTACTTGTAAAACTTTAGATGGACCTCTGGAAAAATCTAGTTCTTGCTTCCTAATATACCCACACAAGCTACTCCAAAGTGCGGGTAGAACCTATTCTATCATAATATAACCATTCTAAGGGGACGAGAGATAGAGAAGGTGAAAGAGCCTACACTAAGTGGTGTTACACCAAAAAGGAAGTGGATGATCGGAGACCTAACTCGCTGTAGTGGAGAGAGGTGAGCAGAGGAGAGGGTGGACACAATGCACCACAGACTATAGATAGATTTCACGTAGAACACCACTTCAAAACCCATTAAGCACAATTCCCGAACTGAAACAAATATTAGACTATGCATAGTACACCTACGAACGATGAGAGGTAAGAAGAGACAACAAAATAAGCCAAGGATGGACAAATGCATCACGAAACAAATTCTATTGCTCCAAAATGTTACACGGTACATCGTTAGTGGGAAAGAGGAAAGAAACACCATTACAGAGCCATGGGAGGAGGCTTAAACTTTGCATTCTACCCTAAGGAAGAAAGAGAGAGGGGGGCGAAGGAGAAACAACGACCAACCGTTTGAATATGCCCCTCCTTTACAATATATAGGAAGAATAAGAGAGAGGAGCAAAAATATTTAAACCTACTTCAACCACCTTGAGATACGCATTGAATCCTACTCTTAAAGCTCAACCACCATCAATCAATGCCCCTCTCAAATCCACGTATAATCTTTCGATTCTGGTTTCTCGACGGATCAAATTAAGTAAGACCTAGTAGTTGGAGAAATCGGGCTCTATATTAATGGGATGGAATATTTTTCTTATTTTTCACCCACCAAATCCTACTAAAGATAATATTTTATGCTTCCATGGTGTAGAGGATGTCGAGATGTTTCTAAAAAATCTTCTCTTGTCCAAATCGAGTTTTGAGTCAAAAGATATGGCCATTTGAATATTTGGGTCATGGGGTGCAATATTTGAAAGCATCTACCATACCGGGTCCACATGGCAAAGCATCACACTTCTTGGAGATTCAGCCCTTTCCTTGTGTATCGAAATAGTAGAATTGACATGTGGTTGCTTCCGAGACTCCTTGGTATCCTTTGTATTTTCTTGAGTCTCTTTGCTCAACAGAGCCAAAAGTCGACCTTGGACATGTGGAGGCACAGCGCATGTTTGGAAACCCGCCTAAAATTTTACTTTTGAAGTGGTTTCTTGTTGACACTTGGCTCCTTCCACTGGCCTGCCTCTACTTTGACTATTCAACCCCGACTCTGTCCCTTTTTGGACTAGGGCCATGTGGAAGGCCCGCGCTCATTTGAAAACCCACTCAGGACTTTACCTTTGAAGGGGTGTCGGGTTGACATGTGGAAGCCTCACGCTCATTTGAGTCTACGCTTTGGGCCATGCCTTTGAATGTGCACTATTAAGACATGTGGTGCCGTCTACCCGCACTTTATGCTTAGTCGATTTTGGGCCCGCTCCATCCTATTTTTAACTTGGACTATGTGGCGAACCCGCACTCATTTGAGTCTCCGTCTAGGGTCCCGCTTTTGAATGTGCATTGTTTAGACACTCGGCACCCTCTACTAAGTTGAAGAATTTTCAACAGTTGGTGCAACCTTTTGTTAGGAAATATTATTGATAACATTATTAAGTTTGGAAATAATAAAATACAATTTCATATTGAGTTGTATTTTATAGTTGTAAGTGAGTTGTAGTACAACTTACTAGAGTTAGTCTAGGTGAGATATATTGGGGATGAGTATGAGAAAATAAAAGGTTGAGAAATATGAGGAAGATAAGACTTGACTCCTAGTTTATAGGATCAAGTATTTGCATAAGAAGATCACCTAGAAATGAATAAAATATCCCGAAGGAATTTTAGTTTCTATATTTTTATTATTCGATGTTTGTTTATTATAGTTTAGTTTTTATCATTGGTATCAGAGAAAACTAATCCAGTTCATTAACAAAGCTATGAGAGTCTTTAGAGATATTTGAGATTCAGATTATGCTAGAAGTGGGTTCGAAGTGGCATATCATACTCCTGTCAACAATATGTAGCTAAAGTATTTATGTGTATATCTACATTGTACTCAGAGGAAGGAAGCAATATTCTCATATTCTAAAACAAAGAAACAACTCTTCTAGATTTGTATTTCGTCAGGCAGCTTGTGCAATAAATATATACTCTTGTTTTTTGTTTTGGCATGTTTCCAATGGTGGGCGTTTTGATCCTGCACCTTGACTTGCGATTGTCGTCTAATTATATCCAGTTTGCATGTAGTTGCAGTTGTAAACAGAGGCAGGAGTGACATTATATTCCATAACGATGCATCATTTCTTGGGTGAATGCAACATTGGGTGAATGCACAACAATCGTAGATTTGTCATTTTTGGATTTTGCATTTTTTCCTTTTTTGAACGCAAAATAAAAAAACACAAGGAAAGAAAAAAATTCCATTTTTGGGAAGTGTCTAGAAATATTTTGAGATTTAATCTTGTAAGTTCCATAACTTTTAGCTGGTAATTCGGATCTAGGTGTCATTTTTTAAAAAAATGATTATGTTTTTGAGCTCTATGCATTGATCTAGTTCTTTCTATTGCTGGAATTTTTATTTTTTTGTCCATTTTTAGCAAATATTTCAAAAAATAAAAAATAAAAACTACTTTCAACATTTAAAATAAAGTTTATTGTAATGGTGCATTATCAGTTGAACCCGACACCTAAGAGAATTGTAATATGAGCCTAAAAGATACATTTGCTAACTAAGTAGCAAATAGATGGAGGCTGGAGGAAACAAAGGAAGGATGTTGATCGCTGACCTCTCGTCAGAACCATCATCGAGGCCGCGGTAATGATTTTTGTCCAAGTATTTTTAGTTGTGTGGTAGATAATAAAAATATATGATACATTCCTATTATTGTAATGTGTGAAAAAAATTGTATATGTAACCTTTTGATGAAAAATATAGTGGGGAAGTAAAAAAACACATGCAAACATGGATCTTGAAACGGTTCATGGAGATCTAGAAAACCACATGAGGTGAACAATAGAGTGGAGAATTGTTCATGTCCAGGTTGGTGGTAAACTTGTTGTAAAACCATAGAAGGTTGAGCATTGCTCCCTTCATTTATATCAAGGTCATGAGCTACATGCATGCCACAGGGGTTGGCATTCTCTGAGATGTGAAAACATTTTTCTACCTTGTTCACATTAGGGGAGTGTATATTAGGAATTAATAATGTTAACAATAGGGGAGTGAATGTTAGGAAATATTATTGATAACATTATTAAGTGTGTAAATAATAAAATAAAATCTCATATTGAGTTGTATTTTATAGTTGTACATGAGTTGTAGTACAACTTACTAGAGCTATTCTAGGTGATATATATTGAAGATGAGTATGAGAAAATAAAGGTTAAGAGATATGACGAAGATAAGACTTGACTCCTAGTTTATAGGATCAAGTATTTGTATAAGAAGCTCACCAAGAAATGAATAAAATATCCCGAATGAATTTTAGTTTCTATATTTTTATTATTCGGTGTTTATTTATTATAGTTCAGTTTTTATCACCTTTAGGGCTCTGGACACGTGGAGGCCTGGCGCAAGTTTGAGTCTCTGGCCTGGGATTTAATCTTTGGAGGTGCATCTTTTAGATAATTGGCAGCTTCCATTGTCTCCTATATACTTAGTCATTTTCGGGCCCATTTTGAACCATTTGCAGATATCGAAGACTTTGAGTCTTCGGCGTTTCTTTCCTTTGAGCCTCTAGTTTTCTTTTGACGTCGTTTGATCATTTGAGCCTCTAGTTTTCTTTTGACATTGTTTTCTCATTTCCCCGACCTCGCTATTCCATTTTAGAGCCCTCATGTAACTTGTTTATTAGATTTGAAGTGTGGGTTCGACAAAATGGTTCTTTGATTTTCTTTCTACATGGGGTCGTGTTTGATAAATTTTACCGGGGCAAATTTGAGATAACAAGAATATGACAAGTTCTCCTCCCACACACAAACCATTAACCATACTTCTAAGGACAAAATTAAAAGCTCATGTAAGAAGGTGCAATAATTTCACCTTTTTACCTTCTAAATCACATAATGGGGACTAATTTTGACCCCTTACCCCATAGGTATAGTTGGTAGGTAAGTTTAAGAGAAGTGGGACAAGCTTAACTTGTCCCAAAAGCCTAAAAAAATGGCCCTTAAGCCAAAGTCCGAGTTTGACATCTATGGTTGAGTGCACAACACCAAAACCAATAAAATATAATCCAAGACAATCTACCACGATGAAATACCCATAGATCATATCCCAAATTACTTTAATTCATAAGATTAATCAACTTAAATAAGAGCACATTAACTAATAATAATAAATTTGAACACATTACAATAATAAATCACATACTCACAAAATAATTAAAATGAAAAGGAAAACAACACATTTACCGATGGTCACATTTGAGGCCACCCCTAATGGGGATCTCCTAAAAATTCATCAATAACATAACAACATACAAAAATAGAAGTTGCCAAGGAAAACTAGTTGCCAATGCCCAATATTCTTTCATTATTGGTCTCATATCCCCTTTTGTTTGTTGTGATATAATTTCCTAAAAATCAAAACAATACCTCTTTGGCCTCATAGCCATATCAATGACATAAAAACAATAAAACTTACATATGCTTATCAATTCACATCATCAATTAACACAACCAAATCATCACTAAAATCAAGTAATTTCACCATTTTTTTACAATCTCAAGATATTTCAATTCTTTCATTTCATCGACAACAATGAGATCACAAGACTAGCTAGATTCTCCAACAAAATCTATGTATCTAAATCCAATGCGTCAAGAGACATATAATTTAATAACTCTACATCATCATAAATACTGAAATATCAATCCATACATATAATTCACACCATGATTCACCACATATCCATAATAAAAATTTATTTATAATGTCTCGCCGAAATACAAATCAAATTAATGATGTTTATCTATCAATGTCTCTCGATGAAATATGATAACAAATTTTATGCCTTAAATCCAAAGTAAGAAAAATTCATAGTAAGATCAATGTTGAAGAGGAGTGGGCACTACATAATGTGCCCTAAGATATTATGGTGGAGGGCCATTTTATCCAAGCAATCTCCTTTAATCGTGGTATTACTTTTGACATGTTTAAACTCCCCTATGTGTAATTTGTTAGGAAATAATTTTAACCCTAACTTATAAGTAAATTAAAAGGGCCATGGGTTCATTTAGGTGACCAAATTGGTCCCATGTCCAGCTTTTATAACCTTTTAGGCCCTTTTACAACTTTTATATTAGTCCCAAATTTAAAGTACCTTTATTTAAATCAACTTACTTACACCGGTGTATCGCATTTTAATCTTTGTGGTTAATTTTTTTTTAATGAATCTCCCAAACCCTTGGTGAGAATTTATAACCTTCATCATTAAAATGTGGGTAACCACGACTTAGTTTTATAATTATTATTATATAACAAAAAGAAATCAATTATCACGGGTTTTAATATAATTTTATTGTTATCTTCGAGTTTCCTTTATTTTTGTTGGCTTGTTTGAAATCCATGTCATCAAGGGCATGACAAAAATCTTGTTCAAGCCACAAACTTGAAATAATTGAATTTAAAGGAACACATTTCATAAAAGGATGACCAATTTTTTTGGCCAATTTTGGGGTACTTTTATCCTTCAATTTGAATTATGTAGAATTAGAGGTCTTATGAATTGGCATGGATGACTACATAAGTAATGACAATTTCCTTTATAAAGCAGATCATATTTTTGAAAGGAAACTTAGTGTTCTTAAGATTATAGTATAGACATGAAATGATAATAATATCCATATTAATGGGGAAAATAAATATCTCTTCCTATGACAAATGGTTTAATTGATGTTAATCAATTTGATGTTATTGTTTCTCTAAATAAATTCTTCCAAGTTATGTTGTTCTCCTCATTTTGTGTTCATTTGATCTTTCTATTTATAAAATTTTTATTTCATTTTACTAATTATTTTGTGCTCATTTTGAGGGATGCATGGTTTGGGGATGTCCTTTATTGGAATCCTTAACCCTTTATGCATCATTTTGTATAAGATTGACTTTGTGCTTTGGAATGTGTCAAAGAAAGTGACACACTAAACTTTCTATACTTTCAATATTGTGGGTTGTGCGTAGAAGGTCATTTTGGGAATATCCTTACAAATGGATTGTTCTCAAGAAGTGTGTGGAGAATGTGATCACAAATTCTAGAAAAAAGGGAAAAATAAAATAAAATTGCACAACATGGGATTTATGATTCATAATTTATGGAATGATATTTAAATACATGTCTAAAATCATGGGGAACATATAATATAATTTTGATGTCATAGAGGTCAAAAATAATTTACGTGATGTAGTGGAAGGAAATGGTGATGATGAAGGAAAAATCATGTAATAGGGAGTTTAGGTTGGTGATGTGAATACAACTATAAATATAAATTCATAAGAAGAAGAAGTGCAAGACGATACTTAAGATGGACTAGTTGATGTAATTAGTAGTATGAGGAATAAGGCTATATTGAAACCCATTGTTATTTTGCAATCTTGGATTGAACAGATCGAATAGACTATATAACATAAATGGATTTTTTTAAATATGAAGATATGGAATATCTTAAGAAATTCAAGTTTGATCTTGTAAAGGTAAACTTTCATGCATCTCCTTGATGATAACATATTTAGACCACGAATGAAACTTAGAATGTATAAGATGATGACATGGAATAATTGGTGAAGTTTAAGTTGTTGTTTTTACTTGCATATTACCGACTCAATTTGTTAATAAGTTTGTAAGGAATATGATATAGAGGCTCTAGTGTGAGAGAATACACTCGATGTATTTTACCAGTTCACCATTTAAAGGGATGTAAGAATGATCTCTCTCTCTCTCTCTCTCTCTATATATATATATATATATATATATATATATATATATATATATATATGTGTGTATGTATGTATAGTTGGGCTTCATATAATGACTCAGGATGAGACTAGTTTTTGTCAAATTCATTTCATGGAATAATCCTATTAATATGTGCTAAAGGAAGTAGAAAATGTGGCCTACAATAGAGCACTAAAAATGTAAAATGGAATTGTTGTGCAAGGTAATGGATAGAGTAAGGGAAAAGATAATTATATACAATTTGAGAGAGACTCATGGTTGAATGTGTAAATCAAGGTACATCTTGAGGAGGTCATTATACACCTTGAGAAAGAATATATAATATTTTTATTTATTTGATATAAACTTTAAGTTTATGATTAAATTTATTAGTAAAATAAATTAATATGTTGAGGGTGCTTCACAAGAAGTCACACCAAGTAACTCCACTTATATAAGGATCTTGAGGCCGAGTAAAATCAATCGTCGAATTCGGTTTCATATGGAGAGTATTGAGGCGAAGGAATTATTACTAGACTTTTAAAAAAATTTGGTAATAAAAAATACTTTCTATCATAGTTTTCTCCCCTTCGAAATTTTCCATACTAAATATTGTATCTCTATGTTATATTTTTAAGTATAGTATTATAGTTAAATTTAAAAAAATTAATCATTTACCTTGTAATATATTTTGTTAGTATTTGTATAAATACTCAAACCTCACATGATATACGAGAGAGTAGGTTAAATAATTTAAATTATTAATTTACTAAATGTTTAACAATTGTGTGGGTTGGGGGTGGTTACACCCCATAGGATATTTAAATAAGCCCCATTCAATTCCTTTTGAAACTCATCTTCTTTCTCAAGAAAATTTTCATGAAATCATTTATTTGGTTTGAGAGGGCCCGCTCTAAGTGCGGGTAAGTCTCAGTAATTTTTTTTTGGAACGAATTTAATTTTTATAATGTTTGTATGGTTGGACGAAAATAATTTATCAAAGTTCCCCAAGTAGGAGACAATCTACATGACTATAATCTTTGGGTTTTCTCATTGACCAAGGAAACAAAGTTTACATGGGACCACTTAATATTTTAAATATAATGATCTTTATTTGTCTTGGTCACGGAAAATTATATTTTATTTATTTCAAATCTTATATAAATTAAAACCATAAACTCCATACTAATCGATATGTGACTACCTTGTATTGATATAACATAGACTTCGAGTGGCATATATATATAGATATATATATATATATATATATATATATATATATATATATATATATATATATATATATATATACATATATATATACATATATATACATATATATACATATATATATATATATATATATATATATATATATATATATATATATATATATACATATATATACATATATACATATATATACATATATATATATATATACATATATACATATATATATATATATACATATATATACATATACATATATATATACATATATATACATATACATATATATATACATATACATATATATATACATATATATATATATATATATATATATATATATATCTATATACATACATATATATACATACATATATATATGTATATATATATATGTATATATATATATACACATATGCCTAAGTGTTAACCGATCAATGCATATATGTTAAAGTTGTTTTAAAATAGTCTAAGACTTATGCGCTTAATGTGCCATATTAAAACCTTTAAATGCCATTTCTCCTCCTATTTAACCACCACTTCATCCCTAAAAACATCAGACATAAGACTTGGTCTATAGTTGTTGGCTATTGTGGTGGCGCCACGTGGGCATTAGTAGTTGAGTATTGGTTTATGTGGTGGGTTATTTATCCTTGTCTACATATCCTTAACCGGATATGCATGTTGCATGTGATTTAGGTGTTTAGCTCAGCATTGGTTGGTGCTCAAACATTGTTGGTTATGTGGTACATTGGAAATTTAATTTATGCTTTATTGAGCATTTTTGTTTCATTTATACAAGTTTTTTAAAAAGTAACAATCACACGTGAGGTGTCTGATGATAATGGCAAAAGTTAAAAAGGGTAATGGGGAAGGAAATTAAATAAAAGAAAGTAGTAATATAAAATTAGGTAGAAAATAAAATACATGAGGAGCCCTTGAAACGTAAATTGAGGGGAAAAAGGAGAACCGGAAGAAGAGTATTAGCTACAGATTTTAATGGACTATATGAGGAAAGAGGGTAAATGCGATGAAGGAAGTGAACAAAGATGGGATTTATCTTGTAAGAATGATTTTAGGAGAGGTGATGAGGACATTATGGAAAAATGCTGAAAGAAAAGGAGGAGAAATATGAAGGCCTAATAAAGAGGGAACTCTTGATACAGCCACGAAGGTTAAGCCTTGTCTCTTCATGCGTCCAATGTTGATAGTGGCTCATTGCAAAGTAAGGCCTTGAGATTTGAGGATTGATAATTTCCAAGCCATCTTAAGTGGAAATTGTCTCTGGTTTCCTCTGGAAATTGGTAGAATGGGAACATGTAGGGGGTTGTTTGCATCCTAATGAAGTCCTATGTATCGATAAAATCGACGAAAACAAATAAAGGAAAAACAGGTAGAGTGGAGGAGCCTTGGTAAAAAAATGTTGACGATAGATCCAATAGGACCATTAACAAAACATGTTTCAATCCACAAGTTTGCGAAAAGAATGAATTTCTTGTTGATGCATAGAAGACTTTTGTGTTGCAATCGATCATCATCTACCTCGCCACAGAGTCAAGACGTTTGGTATTTTGAGAAATCAATCGACAATGGGCGAGTAAAGGGACTTCAACATTTGAAGGTTGTGGTTGTTGACCAGGTCGTTTTTAGAAAAAATATGGGGGACATCTTTAAACTCAATGATTTCTTATTCGAAAGGAAAGATTATTTTCTTGACATAAACAACTCCCAATCCTGAAAAAGGGACAAAATTACGAATGTTGAGAAGAAAGTTCCATAATGATGCATGCACAGGAGTGGAAGCCTATTGCCTAAGGATGGCATTTAAGGAGTTGACCATCATGAAGTTTTTCCATAGGCTAGTTCCATAGGAGTTACTGGCATATAGAGGAATGTCCATGATAGGTGGAAGTTGACCAAGGTCCCCAACAAGGATGATAGATCTGTTTCCAAATTCAGATGTTTTGGAGTGAGGGAAAGCTTCACAAAGGTGGTAGTCAATATTGTTGAGCAACTTTGGGCCGATGAAACTCATTTCATCAATTATAATGTATTGGATATGTTTAAGGGAGTCTTGAAAAGATGAAAAATCCTGGCCTTCCAAGGGATTGCATTATTTTATGGGAAGTCAGTAGGAAGGCTTGCATAGTCAAAGTAGAAATGTTGAAAGCTAAACTCTATTTGGGGATAAAAGAAAGAGAGGAAAAATGTCCTGGGGTGACGTAAAGGAAAATGAAGACCTGTAAGTGTTAATGAAGTATGATTTTCCAAGACTTACAATTCCTTTATTAATCAGCTTTAACAAAGGAAGGTTGGATTTCTATGTGAAGTAAAGAAGAACAGTATCAAAATCCAACTAATGTTCTAGAGATAAAGGAAAACAAGATGATGAAAAAATTACTTGTATGTAAATTTAAACTTGTTTGTCCTTATTATGCTCAATAAAAGTTTGTGCAAGGAATTGTAAAAAGGTGGAACATTATGGATGCTCCAATTGTGTAGGGTTTCAAATTCACGCACCCCCAACATATGAATGTTGTTAAGGCCCATTACATTTCCGAATTGGAAGAGGGAAATTATTCTCCATTCATTTCATTTCTCAAGAGCTTGTAAAGTTTTAGTGTGAAATCCAAGTGCATTGTCAGCAGTTGGTGCCACACTTGCTTTAAACTAGGAAACATGTCAAGGATGATAATTGTTCTTGAAAATAGTCCAGGTGGAAATGGTGTCCTGTGGGGTGGAACCAATATCTATAGATATATTGCCAAAAGGCTTGTATAATAGGAGCTAAGACTAACAAAAAAGTTAAAATGATGGTGAATCTTGTGAAGGAATGCATTAAAATATGGGGAAGGAATGAAAATCATAGGGTATGAGTGAAGCTTCCACTTATTAGCACTATGATATTTATTGTAGCTCTAGTCTCGGAAACTTCATTGAGGATAAGGGACTCCATATTTGATGAATGGATTTTGTATGCATCCAAAAGAAGGGATTTATTTGGATTATCACATTCAACATTAGCAAATATTCATAAAACATTTCTACCAACATTTAGTGTTATGAAATCATGACTACACATTACAAGTGGTAATTTCACTTGACCATGTGACAAGTTTCTTTTACACTAATGTCGTGTTCAATGACACTCTCTGTTATAAGTTTTTTGATGGTAATATTTATGGGGAGATCATGATCCTAGCCTCCTATTATTTTGGAAAGCATTTAGTGGTATGCTTCGAACATTGTTCTTCTTTAGAAGCATACTTAAAAATGCACTTGCGGAATGTATGTTGAGACATCACAGGATGGAATTCGATGTTGGCTCTCCATATAGATAGGATTTTTGGAATCTGTGTGTTTAATCGATCATCATTCCTTGAAGGGATACATTTAATTGCAACATTATCATCAATGAACAATGAAGAATTCAATGTAGGTTCCTAGGGTTCATTGATCGACATTCATTGTCGCTTTTTTTTTACGCATAAAAGTATGTTCTAAGCATTTTGTGTGACACTCGAAAAAAATTAATTAGTTCCTCTAAGTCATGTACTAGGAAGCTTCAAGAACCTATAATGAAGGTAGTAGGCAAGGATCATCTTGGATTGACCTGTAAATTTCTTTTGTTTATTTGGAGACAGGACGTGGACTCTATGCAGATACGTACATATCAAAGTATTTTCTTGTTTTGTTTATAGATTAGATATTTTTCTAGTTGATATCACCAACATTGAGAGCATCCTCAAGCAATAAAAAACCATAGAAAACCATATAAAATGTGTTGAAACTCTATTTTACAAGTCATACCTATGAAAAAGAAAGGTTAAAAGAAGTATATTGAAGAAAATGCAAGTAGAGGGTGAGGAATAATTTTACAGTAGTAATAGTATTTGGAACCAAGTTACATTAACAAAACTTCTTCACGAAATATAGGGATTCCAAACCTCCCTAATAGACGTTGTAATGTAAAATTTGTTCCTTTGTCCCTAAATTTGATGTACTCAATCAACTTTTAGAGTAATAATTTATCAAATATTTGGATGTTTCAAACCCTCTTCTATGTTATTTTTCATCTTTCTAATCTTTCATTGCATGCAAGGTTATTATGTATTGGTGCATTTTCATTACAAGATTCTAGTTGTGTTGTGTTTATTGTGTAGGTTGTTCAACAATGTTTCTTAGTGCATCATCTTCCCTTAGAGTAGTTTTTAATTTTCATGTAATTTTCTCTATCTATGTCTCCTTAGAAATATTAGATTAGGGTTATATTTGCAACTCTCTAGCACTTTGAAGTAGTTGGCACTAGGATAGGATAGTAATCTGGCCTTCTCAAGAGGGTTATTCCCATTACAAAGTCCCACACTTTGAGATAACTCCATTTTTATGAATCGATTGAATTCCTAAACCATTCACTTATGAGGAATCGGGGTGTTGTGATTACGCATCAATAGTAACTTAAAACTTGGATTGGATATATATAAATATATATTACTTAATATAGATTTTTAAATATATATATATTTAAAAAAATGATTTTTGCACAGTAAACGGACGTTGTTCGACCAATCGGCATGGGCATAACAAACCGCATCGTTCTTTGTAAAATTGAAAATAGTCTAATAAAATTGACTTTCCTTAAGTTGCATGAATCTTGTTGCTGATAAAATAGTAAAACAAAGTCTATTATTTCTCATGAAATTTGTAAAAGCACATAAAAATGTATATATTGAAGAATATATGCATTTTTGTGTGATTTGGAAAAATGGGTCTGATTTGTATTAACCACTACCGGAAGCCCTATCGGCGTTGGTAAAGCACAATAGAACTCGATCGATTGAGAGACCAACATTTTAATGACTATTTTTGAAAACAAAATGTAGATCCATTCATACAATGGATATATAAACATGTATATACATATATACATGCATGTATATATGTATATAATTTTAATACTCCTAGATCAAACAAAATGGGGTTTTCCCCAAATAATGAACTCAAGAAATGTGAATAACTTAATAGAAAAACTAGATTCATGATGGAATCTATACAATTAAGCCAATGTATAACTTTGTAATATCAAATCTGTGAATAAACCAAACTAAATGAAGAGAAGAATGGAGGAAGTTTCCCCCACTTGCAAACTAGATCCAAAGAAATTTCTCCATGGTTTCACTTCTTGCTTCCATGGCTTCCACTCCTCCAACCTACAAATAAATAAATTTAGGATAAGAGAAAAAATAAGAATACGTCATAAGGATATTTAGGGTTAATTTGAAAATAACTAAATCTAAGGGTTCATATCCATGTAATCTAAGGGTTGAGGATTAACCCTACACATTTCAAGTTGTGGCATTTTATGGGATTGAGTAAATTTAATTAAAGTATGGGTATCTAATGAATGGGGCCACTTAATGGTTAGGGTAAGTTGAGACTTTAGCCTTAGATTATTAAGTAAATAAATGACATTGGTATACTAAGGATAACTTAAATAATATTGTGAAAGGGGTAACTTAGATAATGATTTATAAGGGTTAAATTAATGGCAATATAAATGTATGGTTAGAAAACTATATGATGAAATTTTTATATTAGGTTTAACCAATTTAGGAAATATATTAGTCCTTAATGAACTTAAGTGAAATTTTAAATGAGGTAAATTAACAAGATTAAGCTAGTCAACATTTGTAAATGAGAATTAATGGGTACCCTAGAAGAGGATTTAAATCCGGAATGAACTTGACATAAATTAATTTTATTTAATTCCTTATTTAATTTCGATAAACTTACAGATATGTGGAAGCTATTAATCAAGAGATACTTAAATCTTGTTGATAGTATCTTTTTGCAACCCTTTTAAACAATTTTTTTAATTGCATAATTCTCCTAATTAATTATTGAGTTTTTCCTTGGGTTATTTACATTGAAAATGTGGGTGATACACATTACAAAACCTTGATTTTATTATGGATTCCTTGAAAAGATAATTTTTTTGTGTTAATTTGGTTTACTTTATTTTGGTTGTATGCTAAGGAGGAGGAGGTTAAATGTTATGGAAGCACAAGTTATTTGGATGTTCACTCATTCATTACTTTCTTTGTATTTTAATGGAAAATTCATTTAGGTTAGAAAGTAAGTTTTATTGATTGTTGACTTACATTCTTCTTTGGTAGTATCCTCTTATTAGAAATCCCTATTTAGAGGGAGTTGAACAGTGAATATGGGTGTATATTTTTTCCAATGAAAGTTGCATGGAAGTTATTGTTATTTCCTTTCTCTGGTTTTGAAAACCATTCAAGTTTAAATCTCTTAATGTGATGAGTCATATTATTGTTATATGATTTGTTATATATATTTACATACATACATACATACATGCATGCATGCATGCATGCATATTTATTTTAAAGGAACCAAGCCCATTTGAGATGTTGTATTGAACAAGGTGAAATGGAAGGTCTTTCTATTCCATAGTCATTACATATGGGAGCGTGTGGTGGGAACGACATAGCCATGGCCATGTTGCATAAGGAGTAGGGGGATCATTGGGACGACCAATTGTATAGACCTCCCGAAAGGTATATATAATTCTTTCCTTAAAACGTAAAAAATAACACACACACACACGAGATAATTATATATATCATCAAATTTGGTTTGCTAGTTTTTCATTCAATAGATTATTACAATTCTCAAGTTTCTATGATTTTTCTCAA
Source organism: Taxus wallichiana var. yunnanensis (assembly GCA_018340775.1). Lineage (NCBI taxonomy): Eukaryota > Viridiplantae > Streptophyta > Pinopsida > Cupressales > Taxaceae > Taxus > Taxus wallichiana. The sequence goes on along the minus strand of CM031240.1, from coordinate 222,627,457 downwards.
GTAAATTAAATTCATATAACTATATGGTTATGTGTGTGTGTGTGTGTGTGTGTGTGTGTGTGTGTGTGTGTGTGTGTGTGTGTGTGTGTGTGTGTGTGTGTGTGTGTGTGTGTGTGTGTGTGTGTGTGTGTGTGTGTGTGTGTGTGTGTGTGTGTGTGTGTGTGTGTGTGTATATATATATATATATATATATATATACAAATATCAACATATTTAGGTACATGTCAACAATATTTTATAACAAATAGAAATAAAACAAATTTATTTTTAGAGATTGAACAACATAGAGAAAGAGGATCAAATAAAATAGTTTCATATTTAACAAAAATAAGATCTTGAACTATAACTGGACATTTCAATTTTCTACAATAACATAGTCTTTTAAATATTTCTTTCCTATTATTTACATTTCATTATTAAAAAGGAAATTATAGGATTTTAGTGAAGGATTTAATATCAATTTAATTTCCTTTCGATGTTCTAAACAAACTTTTCCAATTTAATTATGTAACTTAAACTAAACAACAACCATGTCTTTAATTAAGGAATATAAACATTATTTCAACATCAACAAAACTACAATTTTTAAAATCATTCTTTTTTACATTCATCCATAACCACATGAAGGAAATTTTGAAATTAAAATTCAAGTAAAAATACCTTCACAAAGTGGAGACAACTTGCCAAAATTTTTACAATTTTCGCAACTCCAAAAACAACTTTTAAAACTGTAATTTTCACCAAGTTCATCTCAAACTTTCCTACTCATTCCATCTTGAAACTTACCAACAAAAGATTTCAAAAGTCCAGAAGATATGGATTGGTTATCCACCCAACCAAATGAAATCATCACATGCCTCAAGATGAAAATGAGAACATGTTAGCCTCCCTCCAAGCCCATGGGAGAGAGGAAATATATGTCTCTAACCAACACAAAGGTAGGGAAAATATACTAGATTCCAAGGGGGATAAAAATACACAAAAATACCCAAAAGAACATAGAAATTTTTTCCACAAGACATTGATAAATTCCATGCTTCTACTAATGGGGAAGAGGGGATAAATATATCACATGTTTAATAAGACAAAGACCCAAGAACAAAAAAAACCCTCCAAACCTCCTTATCTCTTCATGCCTTTTTTCAAAAGGTTATTTAAAACATTTAGGTATCCTTAGGTAAAGATAGGAGATAATTTCCAAAGCAAGTGGCAATGGTATCTTGCAATAAACCAAATGTAGGGTGAAATAAAAGAACCCAAACAATTTTTCCATCAAGAAATTAGGCTGAAAATAAAAATGATTCCTCCCTCTTCCCATCACATTCTCAAATATAGTCCCCTCAAGGGTGGATGGAGAAAAAAATCAAATAAAATAATTTCAAAGCACAAAACAGTTCAATCATGAAAGAAATACAATTCCATAACCAAATGAATAAGAAATTTAGAATGATATCATACCTCACAAAGCAAGATCCCAACCCAGCTCAAAGAGTTTCTACAATTCCTTCTTCTTTCTCCAAAGCTCCCAAAGAAACCTAAATAATCACCAAAATAATTCTAATCTGCTCAAAATGAGGGATCATATTGAAGAGGGAAAAAAACATAAGAAAATGGGTGAGTTACAAGTGTCACCCTCCACCAAAGATTCAACCAATCTAACTTCCCTAAAATTGCACCACAATTTTATAAAAAGAAAAGATAATAATCCAAAGCAATCATGGTAATCTCCACATGGAGAAACATACATCCCATAGCTCAAATCAATCCCGATAACTATGAACATAATTAATCGTGGTTGAAGGAGTGGAAAAAGAGGAAACTGACCTCAATTTTCCTTCAAAAGTGCTCACCCACCCATAGGTATATAGCCTAAGGGCTCTTTCAAAGGTAAATTTAGCCATTTTATTTCTTTTTACTCCAAAATGTCACCTCTTTACAAAATCCTAGTTTTGGGAGAGAGATAACATTTAGGAGGGGTAGTTTGGATTATATAATCCATGATTAGGTTTACCTAATTTATTTTTAACCTAAACAACCAATCCACAAACCAATCGCACAAAACGGGGATGAAGTTAGAACAAAACAATTGAATCAATCACTAAGAGAAAGGGGTTAACTTCTCACATCGCATGAATGGTCATCTCAGGAGACTCGAGTTAAACATCATACATTTCCTATATAAGTAAGTAACTAAATGATACAATATCATACATGCATTATGATGATAATCCAAAAAAATGTCAAAAGATAGCTAAACAAGTCAATAATACTATAATCATCCATCCAGTTTAGCAAGAGAAAAGGTTATGAAAGTGCATCCGTAATGTATCAATAAGAAAACCAAGAGATCAAAATCCCACTATCCATGGAATAATATCAATACCCATAAAAATGATTAATATATATCAACATCACATGCCCTAAGAATAATATGTCCAAATGAGTTAGCATAATAATGCTAATATAATCCACATATTATGACAACATCAACAATAAGAATGATAATAACACAATATCAAATATATCTATCAAAACAATAAAATGGTATGAAGAGCCAACATATTCCAAAATAGGATGAAAAATACTTGGGTACTACAATTGTGCAAACAATTTTGCAAACTAAACAATTACACAATAGACTAGTCATTTCCCAAATGAACTACACACCTCATAGATATTACAAAATGGAATCATATACTCAACATAATATAAGACTTTATTTTATTTATTGTTAGTAACATAATTCTTCAATACAAAACTAATATGATACTCCATAAATGAAGATACAAGAAAAGCATTGGTAACTTTGAATGAGGATACATTAAAAGCATCAAGAAGTTTGACTATTTAACTATTTCGGTTGATATATGATTCTTCGACACCTAAATTATCTTCCATCACTTATATTTCATAAAGTGTTAAATATAAAAAAGAAGATTAATATGCCTCACCTTTGAGGTAAATATATCTACGCTAATATATTTCTTTTATACTTTGGATGATTAAAAATATAGTTTAGTACATGAATTGTGTTATTTAATGTGATTTCATTTCTATATTAGTATTATCACATGAGACTACATTATCACCGAATCATAGCACCCTATGGTTTCCACAAGTGTGTGTGCTTGAGCTCACAAAGCAGTGACTAGATAACATGGGTACTATCTCCAAGTTTTGGGACTTTCTACTTGAGATAGACCTCTAGAGAAAATTGGTTCTTGCTCCTAAACTACCCGCCACACTCTATTCTAATACAGAAAAACTATCTATCCTAGGGTAAGTGCAGCAAGTTTGTGGACAATTAAGAGGACACAAAAACCCAAAAACTAGGTACCATGATCACGGTTTCTAAACTATGCTTGCGTAATTATTTTTATAGGTTCAAGTGATTTTAGAACATAAAACCACGATCGTAGCCCTCTCGAGACAAAAAAATAGACCCGTGACTCCTCATTTTCCCCCATTTTTCCTTTCCAACCATGATTTATCCTATACCTTTAGCAATCGCGCTTTGAATATCCCCTAAAAATTTCTCTTCAGACTTCTAGATCGCGATAGTTTCAACCATGAAACCAAGACAAAGAGGTAAGCCCTCGATTTTGATCACTTTGTTTGTGTTTTAGGTTTTTTCGTGATTTTCATGGGTTTTTCAAATTTTTGTTTATGTATACAATTTTTTTATTTTGTCGGTTTCTCGACAAGATCATAATCCCGCAAACTGTCAAAATATTCCTCAAACCCCTCCAAACAATCCTCAAAACCTCCTCCAAACATAGATCCACCTATTGTGGCTCCTTTTGTCCCCATGGAAACAATAGAACACAAACCGATGATATCATTGGAAGAATCGACAAAATAAAATTGTCATTAGAATAATTCGGACTATAAGACAAAATCATGCCAAAAATCCATCCCGCATGACTTTAGCCAACACATTACAAACATTGATTGGTGAATTTGACTCCACAACTAACCAAATAGATAGATGGAATACCTTTAGAGGTGATTGTAGGTAGTGGTATATAGATAAATTATCCCATGCGGCCGTAAAAGACAAAAAAATGGAAAATACTGCATTTTTGAATTATTTATCACCCAAGAACCAATTCCCCCTAACTATTTGCAAATGGTTCCCAATCCATTGGTGTCATGATGAACAAATTAAGAATAATTTTTGAAACAGATGGTGGATGGTTTTTTATTATCCACCATGCAACAACAATGAGGTTCCTCTCTATTTTTGAAGAAATTATATTACGAGTTCATGCTTAATGAGGTCCCAAATTATTTTTAGTTTTCTAAATTTCATGGGCGAGGAGGTGGCTCTGCATAGAGTAGACTTGGTGCACACGTAGGTCAACCAAGGATCCCCCATGCCTCAAAACCCCGAATGCCTTTAGTTATCCCTCCTACAATGAAGGAGGTTGTGGAGATTGACATACTACATGAATTGAGGGAGCTCATTGACACTCTAATCCAACATAGTGAGCATATTACATCTGGTGATGTTGGTGGAGGAACCAATTATAGTGCACCACACCACTGTGGATCATGTGGTGTCGTATGCATCATGCAGGCGAGACACCATTTGTTGGATCACATTATCTTCTTTCTCTAGATGAGATGATGGCGGATGTTTTTTTGAAACTGGTGTAAAGGATCTTAGTCTTTCATAGATAAATTTCAAATAAATATTTAATATATATAATAGTTTAATTCATGTTTATGATTTTAATATATATGTATTTGATTGTATGTCATGTACATACATGTAAAAAATAATTTTTTATTTTATTTTAAATAGCAAGAGCCAGTGAATGAAACATCTGGCATCGACATGATAGCTACTACAGCTAGGCATGTTACAAACGTAAGTTTCAAGTTGTACTTAATTTTCAAATTTCATTTGATTGTGCACTTTTATTAATGCTTCACATGTACATGTATATATTAATATATGTTTGTCTTTTATACGTAGGAGACTGGTGGGTCATCATCTACTCTAGGAACTAAGGCTAGTGACATGCCTCACATGACTTTTACATAGTTAGTTTCTCTTTACACTTTGTTTCTAATTGTGGAAGTTCACGTGGATTATGTTTTAGGTCTGTTATGTGGCAGTAATATAGATTAATATTGGGTTGTACATATTTTTTGTATAGCTTATGACTGCCAAAGAGACTCATCCATATATGCAGATGGTGGAGGCTATTGTAGATACTGCCATAGCATCTGTAGATTGACTGCCTAAGGTACAATTTTTCAAATTTGTTAAATTTTGGAAGAATTATTTCTTATTACTTAAATCTACAATATCAAATTTTGTACATGAAATATTTAATTTGAAATTTAATTATTTTTATGTAGCTTACCCCTTATGAGTCTACTATTGTCCCTGTGATGCGTCAACAAAAATTGATAGGGATCATGACATTGCGGTAAGATTTCACATGCATTTTAACTAAATTCTAAGTTTCTAAAATTTGAATGTATTTTAAAAATTTGGGTGTTAAAAACCTATTCTTTATGAATGTGTAGGCTAGGTTGCAGTCCTGCTTAGAGATGCCTAGGACCACATAGATGAAATCCATAGTGGCATCTCCCTCCACTACATCCCCAGGTTGTGGACATGCTACTTCTAGCAGGGCAAAGAGAGGGAAGATGTTTCATGATTAGATTCATAGGACCTGGATGTACATATATATATATATGTGCCATCTGGTCCTAGTTCATGATTATTCACACAGTCCATTGTATATATAGCCTTATGCGACTATGTGGTCCTATATGTATGACACACTTAGTTCGAGATGTACACATATTATGAATTTATATTTTCAAAGACATATATCCAAAGACACTTATTTTGATACATTATATATCTATGTGTTGGTTTTCATAATGATATTACTTCTATGTTTGATTCGATTTCATTGCACATGATATCCTTCTATGTATGTATGTTCTATGTATATTAGTTCTATATGTATGTTTGATTTAAAATTAAAAACTATGGTGCAACATATATGAATATAACGTTACTATGGTGCAACATTGCATGGTACAATTGTTAAGAAATTAAGGGAAGCATTTAAATATGTATTGTTTTAGAGATTATCCCATTAATAGGGCTTATCCCATTGATCAATAGATACACCTTAATATCTCTTTATAATTTGGTGTTATGCCAATCAACTAAGAAGTTACACATGATTTGATTATCGTAAGTAGATTCACTTCCCTATTAAGTCCTATATGTTTTTGTATTCAAGCACACTTTAAAAACCCCATTTTTGTATACCCTACAATCCTTCTAGTCTAAAATACACATTTTTGTGAGGGGGTTTGTCAAATAATTCACATCCTTACCATTCCAAGGTATTTGAAAAAATTTCAAGGTTCTTCAATGAATTTTAAAATGATATATCACTTGGAATTTGTGAACATTATTTACATATTTATTTAGGATGTTTGTACATATGTTACGACATATCAATCTAGATAAGAACACATAAATATGTATGTAATGTATATTTTCAAATAATTCACATCATGGCGGGCTCTAGGGAGGCCCGGATTGGTGTTAGACCACATCATGGTGGGCTCTAGGGAGGCCCAAATTGGTGTCAGACCACATCATGGCGGGCTTTAGGGAGGCCTGTCGACACTAAAATTTTCCTCCATAATTTCTATTTCATTAATGTATGTATTAGGAATAGGATGTTGTTAAGTATAATTAGTAGTAGCGTTTGATAGAAGATAACGGCGCCATCAGTACGGTGTCGCCAATAATGTGGAGTACGGTAATAGTCAAAGTACAATAGGAATGTTGTAAAAAGTAAATATTTGTCGTAAGTGGTCCGGTAATGTTAAAATGTCAAAGTTTGGGTAATTAGAGAAGTAGGGTCTACATGATTAGGAATTAGAAATATTATATTGGTAATAAGGACAAGGAGTGAGGTCATAAATATTTTGTGTATTTTATTTGTAAAAAGTCTAAAAATGTGGAACCCATGTAAAATGATAAGGTTTATCTTATCTTAAGAGATAAGCTTACATGTACAGATAAGAGTTAAGGTATGGAATATGATTCGTCAGAGTGGATTTCTTATCCTATCTTAGAGATAGGATGGATAAGCCTGGAAGTTCTATAAATAGAGGCCACGCCCCTCATTTAGCATAGAAAGAAGTAGTGAGAAATATTGTAGGAAGTGTGCGAAGGAAGCCATCGCTTTAAAGGTGTGTTGAAGAAGCCATTAAGAGGTGTAATTGCAAAGTTTCTCCCATAGTCTTGGTGAAAGCCAAGTGAAGTCAATAACACTTGAAGTACCTCATGGGTGAAATTGTAATAGCTTCATGTTAATATTATAATTTATTTTGATATTTCAGATTTTTCATCATTCCGTCTTATCATAGTCGATCGTATTCTTGTGTTATGTTGTTGTTTTGTTTCCAGATTACATCCACCAAACTAAAGGCTATGTATTAGTAAATAATCATAAAGACAAGGAGTTCCCGTGAAGAATTATCATAGTGCCGGATTGGTGATGACATTTTGGTTCCGCTTGCCGACCATTCCTCGTTGGTGGATTTTCTCGGAGAGATATTCCCACTTAGTCAAAAATCAATCGAGGGTAACCTTGTTTTTACTATGCATAGTAGTTACCATGGTAAAGTCATTTTTACCGTGAATAGTAGTTACCATGATAAACTCGTTTTTGTCTGTGAATAGTATTTATCACAAGAAAGTCACTTTTTACCGTGAATAGTATTTACCGCAAAGAACTTCACTTTTACCGTGAATAGTATTTACCATGAGAACTTCACTTTTTACCGTGAATAGTGTTTACCACAGTAAAATCAATTTTTTACCGTAGTAAGTCAAGTTTTACCATAGTTTACCATGGTCATTTCTATAGTAATTCCAATTATTTGTGCACATAAGTCTTGTTGATTGTACTTGTGGGTTGGTATTTCACGATGGTTACTTTTGAAAATGGGAAAGATTCCTATTTTTTCAGCTCAATCTAATGAAGATGCTTCTTCTTTCATTCAAAAGTTTAAACGATCTTGTATTTGTAATGGCCTCATAAGAAGGGAACAATGGACTGAATTTTTTCCTACCTTTTTGGATGGTTCAACACTTAGGTGGTTTGAAACACTAGGTGATAATGTGAAAAATTCATGGGATTTATTAACTGAAAGTTTTCTTGAAGAATTTGGTGAACAACAGAAATATGCAGATCTCATGATCAAGATCACAAAGCTATCCCAAGGAGAGAAGGAGAAGATAAGGGATTATCATGCTCGTGTTCTAGAGCTAAGGAGGAAGCTCGATGCCCAGATCCGGAAGGAAGGATTAGCGGATGGGTTGATGAATGGCGTGGATAATCTCCTCTGTAAGAACTTCATTCTTGGGATGAAGCCAGAGATCAGACAATGAGTGAAGTATGACCGCCCAACTACCATTGAACAAGCAAAGGAGATTGCAAGAAGGTAAGAAGAAAGCATGGAAGAGGAGCCCAAAGAAATTGTTGCTAAAGTAGAGCCTACACCAGCACCTTTGGTCCATAATCCACAACCACTCCCGGTGAGCACAAATATTTCTCCTAGTACATCTACTGAGTATGAAGATCTGCTCAAAAAGATGGGTCAGTTAACTATTAATCTTCTTCAAGGAAAGGAATTTAGTTCTCAGGGAGGAGATAGAGGTCCAAAAAGAAATATTTCTGAAGTTGTTTGTTATGGTTGTTATAAAAAGGGTCATTATAAGTATAATTGTCCAGATAGAGCTTCTACATCTGGTACAAGAGATAATGATAAAGGAAAAGCACCTGTGAATTCTCTTGATGTAGTAGATAAGAGTAGAAATAATGAAGTAGATGTGTTTGTAACAAAAAGAAAGAAAGAAAAAGATAATCAAGATGGAACTGATCCTAAGAAGATGAAAGGAGAAACTAGTAAGAAACATAGGAGAAGAAAGTTGGGTGTGCAGGATTTTCTGATTTCACAGGGGCAAGGACCATACTCCATCTTGGAAGATCTATCCAAAAGGCCTGCAAATATTACATATGGTAAACTTTTGGCTATGTCTTCTAAGAAGAGGCGGGAGTCATGCGAGGTGGACTCAATGCTCGAAGAAGGAAGGAGGTTGAGGTCCCCTGCTTTGGAGGCAGAGGCAGATCCCTATGCTCCACAAGCCGAGGTATTATGTAATGGTATTTCAATTCATGATGTCTTAGTTGATGGAGGTGCTCCAGCTTAATGTAATGACCGAGTTTGTAATGAATATGTTGGGTTTAAAATTGATCACCCTTCAACACTTATGTTAAGGTCATTAAATAAGGGAAAACTAAACCGTAAGGTGTAGTTTCAAATATGGCAATATCTCATTATGGGTGTTGTATGTGTGGTAGAATTTTAGGTGATGAAAATGGTACTGCTGCATACACTCAATGCTGCCGGGAAGACCATGGCTAAGGAGAGTTCATGCAAGAAACTACTAATGAAGGTTTCATGACACTTGGACGTGGTAGAGAGAGGGTGAAGATAAATGTGATCCCTCGACATCATAAGGCGTAACCTCGTGGATTTAAGTGATGAAACCGATGATTGGACATCCTCTCGATTACTCTAGTACCAAAGTGAAGTGGACACCAAGATGAAGAAAGTGAGGTGGATGTTTCAAATATGGATATCCTACCACCACACCAACTCATGACCCCATAAAATTATCTGAAGAAGAAGTTGATGATCGTCTCCAACAAATAAAGATTGGTGATGCTGTGATGGAGAGTGAGAAGGAATCCTACCTCCAGCTCTTTCGAAGGTACATACACCTATTCACTTTTGATTACAAGGAACTCCGTCAAGTAAGTTGGGTAGAACATTGTATTGAGCTGGTAGATGGTGCTAAGCCCATAAAGTAAATGCCATATAGAATGAATCCTAATTTTTCCAAGACTGTAAAAGAAGAAATAGATAAGTTGCTTGATGCAGGATTCATATTTGCTATGGAGAATTCAGAATGGGTTTCTCCCATTGTGATATCAATAAAAAAGAATGGGAAGCTACGTATTTTGTTGATTACAGAAGCTCAATAAGGCAACATAGAAGGATCATTACCATCTTCCATTTTCGATCAGATCTTGGATGAAGTAGCTGGCCAGAGTGCTATAGTTTTGCTTGATGGATATAATGGCGGCTACAACCAAGTTCGTATAAGCAGAAAGATCAGTCAAGACCACGCTCACCACTCCTTGGGGAACATTTTCCTATAGAGTTATGCATTTTGGATTGTGTAATGCTCCAAAGAACATTCCAAAGTGTTTGATGAATAGGGTGTTCAAACCCTACATCGGGACCTTCATCGAGTATTTCTCGGATGATTTTTGCATCTATGGGAGCAAGTTGACCACCCGCACCAAATGGAGATAACATTTCAAAGGTTAGATGAAGCACAAGCTTCACTAAACCCTACAAAGTGTGTCTTTGGATGTTCTAAAGGCGTTTTGTTAGGGCATGTTGTATTCGTGAGATGGTATTGGTACCGATCCCGATAAAGTTTCAAAATCAAAGATTTACCATTTCCTCTTAATAGAAGTAAGTTGAGATCATTTTTAGGCCATGTGGGTTACTATAGAAGGTTCATCAAGAATTTCTCAAAGATTGCATGCCACTAACCCAGCTTTGAAGAAAACGTTACTTATGAACCAGAAATAAGGCGCATGAAGCTTTTGGACAATCAAGGAAGCCCCGGTGTCTTCACCTATTTTTAAGAATCCAAATTGAGCAAGCCATTCATTGTGTACACCGATGCCTCGATGCAACACTAGGAAGTGCTTTGAGCCAAAAGGATGAAAATGGGAATGAACATCCAATTTACTTTGGGAGCATAAATGAGCAAAGGCTGAGGTAAACTATACTCAGAATCAAAAAGAGGCTCGCTATCATTTTTGTCAGAAAGAAGTTTAGAAATTACTTGCTAGGGCAGAAATTTATAATTGTAATAGATCATCGCTCAAAATATATATTGTCAATAAGCCTAACCCATCGTGAGGATAGCAAGATGGATAATTTTGCTACAAGAATTTTAATTTGATATTATAGATAGGCCAGAAAGAAGCATGTCAATGCAGATGCACTCTCTCGAACCTATGATGGTTTAGGATCATCTTGTGATGATGATGATTTTCCCGATGCATCATTGTTCTCCTCGACACAATCCCTAGTGAATACATAGATATTTGGAATTATTTTAATGAATTCAAGTTTCCTAATGGTGCCAATGCAAAGACTAAGAGAAAGATTACTCAAGCCAGTCGTCCATATTCTATTCTGCATGGAGCATTATTTCGAATAGGACCTGATGGATAAAGACAAGAGGGCAAATGGACGTGATCAAGGAAAGGAGCTGCTAGAAGAATTCCACAATGGTACATGTGGAGGGCACTTCTCTGGACAACTTACAAAGAAGAAGGATCTTGGATGCAAAGTTATCACCGCCCACTCTTTTTAAGATTGTTATAATTATTGTAAGACATGTGATATTTTTCAAACACATGGTAACCGTAAGACTTCATCAACTCCATTATGTCCTATTCTTCCACTTGGTCCCTTTGAAAAGTGGGGAATAGACATTGTAGGTCCACTTCCAACTACATTACGCCAAAATAAGTATATTGTAGTTGCCACAGATTATTTAACCAAGTGGGTTGAAGCTAGGCCATTGAAAACAACTTCCATGGATGAAGTGGCAAGGTTCATATATGAACGCATTGTCACTAGATTTGGTTATCCATTAGAAATTGTAATAGATCAAGGAAGCCACTTCATTAATGAGGTGGTAGAAGCCCTAGTCAATAAGTTTTCTATTAAGCATAGGAAGGCAACAACATACAAGCCAAGCACAAATGGACAGGTGGAACGAACAAATTTTGTGTTAGGTTAAATTCTAGCAAAGATGCAGCCTTGTAGGTACATAAATGGGATAAAAGGATTCATGCAACATTGTGGGCATATAGGGAAACATCAAAGTCAGCAACAAGATACTCCCCATTTCAAATAGGCCTATGGCATTGATCCAGCTTCTTCCTATCGAGTCTGATATTCCCACCGTGAGAGTTATGAAAAATGAAAGGATGGATGAAAGTGATTCAGTAAAAGAAAGGTTGGTACATCTTCATTTGCTAGAGGAAATGAGAGAAATAGCAAAGGATACAAGCCATAAGAAGAAAATGAAGCAGAAGGAATACTTTGATCAAAAGATCCGGTGGTCTCCATTTCATGTGAATGACTTGGTTCTAGTATATGATTCCAGATACAAAAAAAGAAGACAGAGAAAATTTCTTCCAAAATGGATGGGGCCCTACAAAATAGCAACTGTGCATGAAAATGGTACGTACCGACTGGAGGAATTGGATGGCACTCCCATTACGAAATGGGTCAACCACGACAAGTTGAAGATTTTCCAAGCACCAGAATAGTCTACTCCGAGGATGGAGTAGAAGCTAGGAAGGGGGAAGATGTCGACACTAAAATTTTCCTCCATAATTTCTATTTCATTAATGTATGTATTAGGAATAGGATGTTGTTAAGTATAATTAGTAGTAGCGTTTGATAGAAGATAACGGCGCCGTTAGTACGGTGTTGCCAATAATGTGGAGTACGGTAACAGTCAAAGTACAATAGGAATGTTGTAAAAAGTAAATATTTGTCGTAAGTGGTCCGGTAATGTTAAAATGTCAAAGTTTGGGTAATTAGAGAAGTAGGGTCTACATTATTAGGAATTAGAAATATTATATTGGTAATAAGGAAAAGGAGTGAGGACATAAATATTTTGTGTATTTTATTTGTAAAAAGTCTAAAAATGTGGAACCCATGTAAAATGAGAAGGTTTATCTTATCTTAAGAGATAAGCTTACATGTACGTATAAGAGTTAAGGTATGGAATATGATTCGTTAGAGTGGATTTCTTATCCTATCTTAGAGATAGGATGGATAAGCCTGAAGTTCTATAAATAGAGAGGCCACCCCCTCATTTAGCATAGAAGGAAGTAGTGAGAAATATTGTAGGAAGTGTGCAAAGGAAGCCATCAGTTTAAAGGTGTGTTGAAGAAGCCATTAAGAGGTGTAATTGTAAAGTTTCTCCCATAGTCTTGGTGAAAGGCAAGTGAAGTCAATAACACTTGAAGTACCTCATGGGTGAGATTGTAACAGTTTCATGTTAATATTATAATTTATTTTGATATTTCAGATTTTTCATCATTCTGTCTTATCATAGTCGATGGTATTCTTGTGTTATGTTGTTGTTTTGTTTCCAGATTACATCCACCAAACTAAAGGCTGTGCATTAGTAAATAATCATAGCACGAGGAGTTCCCGATGAAGAATTATCATAGTGCCGGATTGGTGATGATAGGCCCAAATTTGATTATCCTAGGAAACAAACAGATGCGAGTAGTGAGAAAACATGCCTCGGGATGTCATGGAAATAAAATGACTGCACTAAAACATCTAGGTGGCCAAGTAAACACTAGGGAGGCTTCGTTTTGGTGCACGAAAACATCGTTGCTTCCTAGCTACTTCATTTGGGCATAGTCCCTTAAGAGCTCTGAGACCAAAAAATTGTTCAACTTCGACGGATGACTACATAGACTCCGTGGAACCTAAGGATGTCTTGTGTAATCCTACACCTTAGCATAGGGACCCTCTAGAATATCCTATCTCAGTTTTTACTTCTCCAATCGGTGCTCTCGCTGCCCTAATGTTTGTAAATGCATGAAATAGTGTAGTTTGAGACAGTGTAAGGTTGTCAAATGCTATATTTTACAAACGGCGGGATGTGGAAAAGAAATAAATGTGCCAACATGTCTAGTTGGCCAGTGAATACTAGAGGAGACATCGTTTTGGTGTGCAAAAACATCGTTTCTTCCGGGCTACTTCGTTCGGTGTAGTCCTATAAGAGCCTCGAGACCATAAAATCGCTCAACTTCGACGGGTGACTACATGGAATCATGGAACCTAGAGATATCTCGTCAAATCCTACACCTCAGTGTAAGGACTCTCTCAATAGTCTATCTCATTTTTTTCCTTTTCAAATTCGTGCTCTCGCTGCCCTATTGTTTACAAACGTGCCAAATAGTGCAGTTTGAGACAGTGTAAGGATGTCAAACAGTATATTTTACAAATGGTGGGTCTTAGAACCAACCCAAATGCACCGACATGTCTGGGTTACCAGTTAACACTAGAGGAGGCATCATTTTGGTGCGTGAAAATGTCGTTGCTTTTGGGCTACCTCGTTCGGGCGTAGTCCCTTAAGAGCCCTAAGACCAAAACATCGTTCAACTTCGACAGGTGACTACGCGGACTCCATGACACCTAGATATGTCTCATCCAATCCTATACATTGGTGTAGGGACCCTCTACAATATCTTGTCTAATTTTTACCTTCTCCAAGGGGTTTTTTTCTTCCTTTTATTTGCAAACGTGTCGAATAGTGCAATTTGAGACATTGTAAGGTTGTCAAACAGTATATTTTGTAAACGGTGGGTTGTGGCACTAAACCGATGAACCAACACATCTAGGTGGCTATTTTAACACTATAAGAGGTTTCTTTTTGGTACATAATAACTTCATTTCCTTTGAGCTACCTCGTTCGGTGTAGTCACTTAAGAGCCCTAAGACCAAAACATCATTCAACTTCGAGGGTGACTATGCGGACTCTATGACACCTAGAGATGTCTCATCTAATCCTACACTCAGGTATATAGACCCTATACAATATCCTTTCTTGGTTTTATCCTTCTCCTATCGGTGTTCTTGCTGTCCTATTGTTTGCAAACGTGCCAAATAGTGCGATTTGAGACAATGTAAAACAATTTGCCAAATGGTATATTTTGCAAACGGTGTGTCGTGGCACCAAACCAAATATGCCAACACATCCGGGTGGCAAGGTGAATGCTAGAGGAGGTGTCATTTTTGTGTGTGAAAATGTCGTTGCTCCGGGATACCTTGTTCGAGTGTAGTCCCTTAAGAGCCCTTAGACCAAAACATCATTAAACTTCGACGGGTGACTACGTAAACTCTGTGGCACCTAGAGATGTCTCACCCAATCCGACCTCGGCATAAGGGCCCTATGCAATATCCTGTCTATTTTTTTCCTTCTCTAATCAGTGCTCTCCCTGCCCTATTGTTTGTAAAGGTGCTAAATAATGCGATGCAATGAGACAAAGTAAAGTCACAAATGGTATATTTTACAAACGGTGGGTTATGTCACCAAAATGACTATAGTGACATGTCCGGATGGCTAGGTGAAGACTAGAAGAGGCATCATTTTGGTGCGTGACAACGTTTTTGTTTCTAGGCTACCTCGTTTGAGCGTAGTCCCTTAAAAGCCCCGAGACCAAAACACCATTCAACTTCGATGGGTGACTACACACACTCCATGGTAGCTAGAGATGTCTCATCCAATCTTACACCTCAAAGATCAAGACCCTATACAATATCCTATCTCAATTTTTTTCCTTCTCCAATCAAACATGCTCTCGCTACCCTATTGTTTACAAACAAGACAAATAGTGCGATTTGAGACAGGTCAAGGCTCTCAAATAGTATATTTTGCAAATGGTGGGTTGTGGCACCAAACCTGATCGTGCCGACATATTCGAGTAGCCAAGTGAACAATAGAGGAGGTGTCATTTTGGTGTGTGATAACGTTGTTGCATTTGGGCTACCATGTTCGGGCATAGTCCCTTAAGAGCCCCGAGACCTAAAAATTGTTCAACTTCCACAGTGAGTAAGCGCACTTTGTGCACCCTAGAGACATCTCTTCTTATCCTACACCTCAAGTGTAGGGACCCTCTACAATAGCCTATCTCAATTTTTTTCGTTCTCCAATCCGTGCTCTCACCGCCCTATTATTTGCAAACACACGAAATAGTGGATTTTGAGCCAATGTTAGGTTGTCAAATGGTTTATTTTACAAACAGGTTGGTCATGGCACCAAATCGAATGTGCACACGGTTAGGGATGGTCTTGTAAAAACTTTGGTAGGTGTTGTTTCGGTTCTCTAAGCTCTAGTTGCTTCTTGGATACCTCCTCCTGAGCAAAGAACCCTTGCCACGGGGACATAAATTGTTATTAATTGCTTCTCTTAGCTTCAAGAATTTACAATTCTCTACTAGTAGTTCCAAGCACGTGAAGGTGTAAGATTTTCTTGGCATAACTAACCTACACATAAAAGTGTTAGTCAAAGAAAATTAAGTTTCAAATAAAAACCATACTAGATATATACAAAATACACAAATTTAATAAATATACGAACTTAAATTTATCTAACAAACAAATTTATGAATTCCAAAAAAATTATATATACTAGACATTAGCATTGTAAATTCATTCCAATGAACCACCAGGATTGGATCTACTCTAAATAGTGGACATGATTTCTTCATGATCTGACTCTTGAACCTTCCAAAGAATCTTGTTATTAGGCCTTCCTCGATATCTATAAAGCTGAATATTTGCCACTATAACTAGATGTGAATATAAGAGTATGTTCTGTGTGTCTCAAAGTCTTCAAACGCCAAAAAAAAGAGTTTTTAATGGATACCATCGAAGCCAAGTTCCTGTAACTACCATTGATCATTTGGGTAAGTGCACCAAGTTGGGGGACCAAAAGGGGGTCTTAAGTGGATGCATTTTCTAAAAACAAATTCAACTTGTACGAGTTTTTCAAATAGTTACATTCAAAATTGGAAGATGTTGGAGAAATACAAGCATAACTAAAATACCAAAGATATGCTCCTATTTTTGTTAAAAACTTAATAGAGTGACTTTCATGCCCCCACCATTTTTTAGCACCGTTTAGTATTTTTGAAAACCCTTTGGTAGGAAGATAGCTAGAGCATCTAGTTTGGTCCCCATTTTTATTTTTTTTATAGAGAATATTTTTTTATTTATGATTTTTCTAGTAGAGAAATTTTATGTTTTAAAAATAACGGAGCTCTAACCATGCCCCCTATCTACCTCAAAAAGTATTAAAAAATAGATTTTTTTTTGAATATGTATATAATTATGCCTAGTTTGAGATAGTATATTTTTTTAAAATTTTGATCACCTAACAAAAAGATACACCATGAAAGATAGACAAATTTACACTTTAAAAGTAGCTATAAAAAGGAATAGTTAGAAAATAAATAATATGGAAACCTTTTATTAGTCGAAAATTTGAAAAATTATATTTTTAGAAAGAAGAAACTCTTATCTACATTGTGGTATAATTTTTTTAAAATGGATCGATTGTTTTATTTTGATTTATCGAGAGAGAAGTGACATTTTTACATTTTCTTGCAAAAACACATTGTTTGTTGTGTTTGTACAGGTCTATGCCTCAAGCTTGGGAATTTAAATCGGATCCCAAGCCTTGAGGCAAGGCTTGGAAAAAGAGAAAATATAAAATTCGTATGTGTTATAACGTGTGCACATTTTTCTTTCTTTATATATTGTGGCCCCCAACGTCCCTTTAATCCCTTTCACAGAATTCGCAAACATTCTATTTTATCTGCAAATTTCTCTACATTCTTGCACAATTTTTTAGTAGTTCATTTTGTCCCCTACCCCACTAGTTGATTTTTTCTAATCATGGGAAATAAACTTCGAGTTAAGGACAATAGGAAAGTCAAGAAAAAGACACCAGAGCAATTGGAAGAGAAGAGAATAAAGAAATTGAAGATAATGCAAAAACTTCGAGCAAGGAAAGGTACATTTGCTATATCAAATGTAGCTAATGTATTACAAAATGGGGATGAAATACATAATAAAATGTAGAGAATAATTATTTTTAAACGAATAATGATATTGAATTGAATGACAATGTTGGTATGGATGAAGAAATTGATATGAATCCAATTGTTGAACCCTTACCCGAGAATCCAAATGTTAACCCCGAATTTGTATGAAAAACACCGAATGAAGAAAGTAACCTTATAGATGAATCTTCACCTCTAAGAACACCTCCTTTCATCTTGTGAAGAAAACCAATTCACTTAATTAAAATTGATGAAAACATTATAAAACCAATGCCTAATAAAATGTCCGAAAGAAATGCAAGAAGAAAAGCTAGTGGAATTTGGGATAATTACTTTGAAAATTAAAATGACACACAAAGATGTCAATTATTTTTACATTGATTAAATTAATTAAGATGAGACCTATAATGAAGACCCCGGCATTAAGAACATCTAATGTTGTGGATCAAAATGTGTCAATTGTTGAAAACATACATAGAGCATACCAAATCAGGTGGCAAAAGATGCACCAAAGATAGTAATTTACACGGTGTGCACTTACTAATTATATAGTAAGTAATAAAACAATTAATAAACACTTGATTAGAAAAACAAGTCGTGATTTGAAGTTAAATAGAAAAAACTAATGAAAGAAATAGAGAGACATAAATGTCTTGAGTCACCAATAACATTTACTACTTGGCTTTCTCTAGCAGAATTACAAAAAAAGACAAGAATACATCTAATATTCTAAAAGAATTAATTGTAAAATTTTTGAATGAGAACACAAGGGTGTCATTTGAATAGAAGAGATACAATAAAAAGAAGAATAGGTTCTCGTAATCATGAATCATGTGCAAAGTATTTCTTAGATATGACTCAAACAAAATTGTTCTCTATGTTTAAGAACGGAAATACAAAAATTACCATTAGCCAAAAAAATTTTGAAATGAGAAAACCCTTTTATGTGAAAATCAATCACTCACGTACCACTTGTTGTTGCAGGCATCATGTTGAATTGTCAATACATTATGTTTTTTTGTCAAATACATAATTTTTTGCATACCGGAGTCATGTTGCAGAGTCTCGAATTAAATTTCCCACAAAAATCTTCAAGTGAATTTATTCTGACAATATTTTGTGAAAAATCAACAAGACAATTTTTTTATAACAAAGCATGTTTGGATGGAATGTGCAATGTATGCGGTGGCTTGCTAAATCTGAAAAGTTGTATCCATGAGGAGAGTACATATTCAATAGGAAAATAATTGGTTGATTTCACCAAATATAAATCAGTGGCATATCAATTAAAATATGGAAAAGAATCTAAGAGGTGTGAGCTTGTTAGAAAATAATTACCTGTATTAGAATATATGGTCAAATTCAGAGAGAAAATTTTTATGAGTATGCAAGGCACACACATAGAGCTCAATGGTTGGATAAATGATTCAAATTAAGAAAGGACACATTCCCACTTTGTACTATTGTTTCAATAGTTGACTTCGCAGAGAATTACACATTACAACCACAAATGGAGGTTTAGTCTCAATATTATAACTCAATGCAAGTTTCTATTTTCATGCATATAACATTCATGCACTCTCTTGAAAGCACTGAGTAATATCAAAAAATATTAAGAGAGTATCATTTCTACATCGTGATGATCAAAAAATTCTATAGAATATGTAAAATGGTGTTTCCAGGGGGTTTTATGCGAACTTGAATAAGAGGAACATTAGTTTCGATCAACATTACATTTGGTAGGACAACCGCACATCACAATTCAATAATGCACAAATGTTTTATTGGCTAAGAAGGATGCACAAAGAAACAAATTTACAACAGATCTAGATTTTTACCGAGGTAGGGCATGGAAAAGGACAACATGATGGTGTATGAGAATGTGTGGAAAGGGAACTTACAAGAGAAGAGTTAAAGTTCAAGGATGGTACTAAATTTATAGATGTAAAAAATATTTCTGATTGGTGTGTCAAAATATGGGCCATGAATCTCAAGAGAGATCAATGGTTCATAGATATTTTTGGTTGATAGAGAAACAACATCTAGCCAAATTTTAAGATTGTACGAAAGTTTCAGGATCAAATGATATGCACTCATTCCATAGTTCGATGCAAATGCTTGGACTATTTATACTAGGTGCATGCCATGCTTTTATATATCATGCATTGATTTTACGTGCAATGAATGTGAGTCACAATACAGTGGGTGGGTGAATGGACTTGTAGACCTCTAATTCCACTCGACACATATCAAGTTCCACGAGCATTACAACTTACAGTGTCTTTAGATCATATGACAACATCACCTGACTTTGACCAAGTCTCGATTTAGTGGAACAAGGTACATACATATATGTACATGCCATGTTTTAGATTTATAAATTATTAAATAGTACACTCTTAATGCATTTTGAAATTGATTTAAGAGTTTTACTTTTGATACATAGGGCATGTTTTGAAGTTATTATGACGGAATTTAAAGAAGAGGGAACAAACTAATTCTTGTCTCATTGTGTAGAGGGGAAAAAAATTGACTTCCAACGCGTCATTGATGGTGAAGACCTTGAGTATCCCACTAGGTCAAAGGTAGTCACAGAACTTGGCTTCAACGATATCTTATTAAAAAATCAAACATTTGGTTGTTTAAAGACTATTACGTACATCGGAAGATACTTCACTATTCACATTTGGTCCTTGCAACAAATATTAAATTGATCAAATATCAAGGTCGACCACCAAACAACAATCTATGGAAGGTTCGTGAATCGGATCATGATGCAATTCTTGCTACTATTAAGAATAAGTTGATCCTTACGTTTCATTGGATTGAATTTGCAAAGGTATGTTCTTCATAAATTTAATTTGAATATTTACTTCAATTATTTTGTTTAAATTTTGTATGATTTAAAATTATTTTTAATTGCTTACTAACATGTTAATGTAGGTTAGTGGTGCCAAAAATCTTCCACCTTCACATGGTTAGGGCACTATCAGTAGAGAATTTATTATTCTCGAAGCCAAGTGAAGCTAAGAGAAATTAAATATTAGAAAGGAACAACAAACAAAAATTCTCATTTCACCACCTATATTGTATGAACCACCTATATTATTCAGGTGATCGGCAATGACAACCTTACATGGACTCGTACTACAATATTTTGTGTGTTTACAAATAGTAGGACAATGAGATAATTGAATAGATATGGAGAAAAATGAGAGAGGATTTTTTTGAGGGCTCTAACATGGAGGTATAAGTTATGATGATACATCTCTAGATGCCACGAGTCCGAGAAATCAACCGTCAAAGATATAGCATGTTTTGGCCTCGTGGCTCTTAATGGACAATGCTCAAGCGAGGTAAGACAAAAGCACAGTGTAGCGTAGGGAACCAAGATAAATCCTCCACTAGCATTCACCTGGCCACCCCGACATGTTGGTGTAGTTGGGTCGGTCCCACGAGCTTCCATTTAAAAACTATAGCGTATAATTGTTGTATAATGACTCATACCGTAGTATTTTGCACGTTTGTAAACAAAAGGATAGTGAGAGAACCGAGTGGAGATGGAGAAAATTTGAGAGGATTTCATAGAGGTCCCCGACATGGAGGTCTTGGATTTGATGATACATCTCTACGTGCCACGGAATTCAAGAAATCACCTATCGAAGATATATCACGTTTTGGCCTCGTGGCTCTAAAGGAACTATGCCCTGACGAGGTAGCCAAAAAGCACATCTAGCATAGGGAACCAAAATAAATCCTCTCGCTAGTGTTCACCTAGCAACCCCGACGTGTTGGCATAGTTGGTTCAGTCCCATGAGCTTCCTTTTGCAAACTATAGCATCCGGCGGCAGCCGTGACACCGACTTAGACTTCAATATTTTGAGCATTTTCAAACAATAGGATGTTGAGAGAACTAAGTGGAGATGAAGAAAACCGTGAGATTATTTTGTAGAGGGCCCCAACATGGAGGTTTTGGATCTAACGAGACGTCTCTAGGTGCCACGAAGTCTGAGAAATCACCCATCGAAGATATAGTGTGTTTTGGCCTCAAGGCTCTTAAGGGACTACGCCTGGACGAGGTATCCTAAATGCATAAGGAGCATAGGGTACCAAAAAAATCTTCCTCTAGTGTTCACTTAGCCACTCTAATGTGTTTCCATAGTTGGTTCGGTCTCACAAGCTTCGTTTTCAAACTATAGCATCGACAACCCTACACTGGCTCGAGATGCGGATTTTATGCATTTGCAAACAATAGGACAACAAGAGAACCGAGTGGAGATGGAGAAAACTGCGAGAGGATTTCCTAGAGAGAACCGACATGGAGGTCTTGGATATGACAAGACATCTCTAGACTCCATGGAGTCGATAAATCACCCATCGAATATATAGCATGTTTTGGCCTTAGGGCTCTTACGAGACTATGTTCAAACGAGGTAGCCCGCAAGCATGGAGAGCGTAGGGAACCTTAAAAAACCTCTACTAGAGTTCACTTGGCCACCCTGATGTGTTGGCATAGTTGGTTTGGTCCCAAAAGCTATCTTTTGCAAAATACAACATCTAGAAGCCTTACACTTACTCAGACTACACTATTTCACGTGTTGGCAAACAATAGGACAACGAGAGAACATAATGGAGATGGATAAATTTGTGATAGTATTTCATAGAGGTCCCCGACGTGGGAGGTCTCAGATCTGACGACATGTCTCTAGGTGCCACGGAGTCCAAGAAATCACCCATTGAAGATATAGCATGTTTTGTCCTCATGACTCTTAAGGGACCATGCCCGGACTGTAGCCCAAAAGCACGGGTAGCATAGGGAACTAAAACAAATCCTCCAATAGCATTCAATAGGCCATCCGTAAGTGTTGACCTAGACGGTTTGGTCCCACAAGCTACTTTTTTCAAAATACAACACCTAGCAGCCTTACACTGACTCAGACTACACTATTTCGAGCATTTACAAACAATAAGACATCAAGAGAACCAAATGGAGATGGAGAAAAACGTGACATAATTTTGTAGAGGGATTCAACATGGAATTTTTAGATCCGATGAGATGTCTCTAGGTGCAACGGAGTCCGAGAAATCACCTCACAAATATATAGCTTGTTTTGGCCTTAGAGCTCTTAAGGGACTACGCCGAATGAGGTAGCCCAAAAGCAATGGCAAAGTAGGGAAATAAAATAAAGCCTCCACTAGAATTCACTGGGCCATCTAGATGTGTTGGCCTAGACGGTTTGGTCCCACAAGCTACCGTTTGTAAATACAACATCTAACAGCCTTACACCGATTCGTACTACATTATTTACCTATTTACAAACAATAGAACAACAAGAGAACCGAATGGAGATGGATAATACCGCGAGAGGGTTTTGTAGAGGGCTTCAATATTGAGGTTTTGGATTTGACGAGATGTTTATAGGTGCCACAAAGTCTAAGAAATCACATGTCAAAGATATAAGGTGTTTTGGTCTCAGGACTTTTAAGAGACTACGCCCGAACGAGGTAACCCGAAATCACGGGGAGTGTAGGGAACCAAAAAAAATCCTCCACTAGTGTTTGTAGGCCATTTAGACGTGTTGGTCTAGATGGTTTGGTTCCACAAGCTACAGTTTGTAAAATAAAGCATCTAGCAACCTTACACTGACTCAAACTACACTATTTCACATATTTCAAAACAATAAGATAAAGCAAGAGAACTGAATGGAGATGGAGAAAACTGCGAGAGGATTTTGTAGAGGGCCCAAACATGGAGGTCTCAGATCCGACCAGATGTCTCTAGATGCCATGGATTCTCGAGAAATCTCTCATCGAAGATATTGCGTGTTTCGGCCTTAGGGCTCTTAAGCAACTACGCCCATATGAGGTAGCTCGAAAGCATGGGTGGAGAAAACCACCAATGTTCAATGAGTTTTCCACAGATGCAACTATGTAGACTATGAACTTAGTTTTTTTGGGGAGACCACTAATGTTCCAACTGTTCATTTTGAAAGAATGAATATCTTCAATCAAATAGAGAATGAAGAGCCTGAATTTTTTTGGACATTACAAAAGGTTGTTTGTGCCCAAAAAGAAGTCAAAGCCATATAAATTTTAGGTCTTTAACTTTAGATGATAATGAACATGAAGAAAAATAATTAGGTGAATATGTCACTATGATTCAAGAAGAAATGCCTCCTGTAACTCATAAAGAGTCAATTTGATTACCCAAAAACATCTAAAAGAACTTAAAGAGAAGATACGAGTAGAAGAAAAGGAAAAATGGGAAGAGTGGAATGATCACAACTTAACTAGAATGGAATATCTCTATCCATCCATCCCGTTCTCTCGTTGTCCTATTATTTGCAAATGCATAAAATAGTGCAATCTGAGTCAATATAAGGTTGTTAGATGCTATATTTTTCAAATGGTATCTCATGGGACCAAACCGTCTAGCCCAACACATATATATTTCTTGGTGAATGCTAGTGGATTCTTCATTTTGGTTCCCTACGCTCCTTGTGCTTTTAGGCTACCTCGTCTGGGTGTAGTCCCTTAAGAGCCCTAAGGCCCAAACACGCTATATCTTCGATGGGTGATTTCTCAGACTCTATGGCACCTAGAGATGTCTCATCTAATATGATACCTCCATGTTGGGGACCTCTCCGAAATCCTCTTGTGGTTTTATCCATCTTCGTTAGGTTCTCTTGCCTTCCTATTGTTTGCAAAGGCACAAAATATTGCAGTATGAGTCAGTGTAGGGGATATCGACACTAAAGTTTGCAAACAAAAGCTCGTGGGACCGAATAAACTACACCAAAACATCGGGGTGCTTTGCTGAAAGGTACTTGGATAATTTTATTTGGTTACCTATGCTCCTTATGCTTTCAGTACCTCGTCGAGACGTAGTCTCTTAAGATCCCTGAGACAAAAACATGTTATATCTTCGACATGTAATTTCTCGGACTCAAGTGGCACTGGAGACATCTCATTAGATCCAAAATTCCAAGTTGAAGCCCTCTACAAAATATTCTAATAGTTTTCTCCATCTCCATTTGGTTATCTCATTGTGTTATTGTTTAAAAATGTGCAAAATATTATAGTCTAAGTCGATTGTACACTGTCGCGTTATAATTTGCAAATGGAAGCTTGTGGGACAAAACCAACTATGTCGACACGTCGGGTGGCCAGGTGAATGCTAGTGGAGACTTTTTTTTTGGTTCTCTATGTTCCCCGTTCTTTTGTCTTCATCTCCATTTGGTTCTCTCACCGTCCTATTATTTGCAAACGTGTGTAATACACTTGTTATGTCATCATTGTAGGGCTGCCGAGACAAGATAGTTTGAAAACGGAAGCTCGTGGGACCAAACCAACTATGCCAACATGTCAGAAGGGCTAGGTGAATGCTAGTGGAGGATTTTTTTGTTCCCTACGCTCCATTTACTTTTGGGGTACCTCATCTGGGTGTAGTCCCTTAAGAGCCCTGAGGCCAAAATATGCTATATCTTCGACGGGTGATTTCTTAGACTCCTTGGCACCTAGAAATGTCTCGTTAGCTCTCGAGGCCTCCACATCGAGGCCCTCTAAGAAAGCATCTCATGGTTTTTCTCCATCTCCATTCAGTTCTCTCGGTGTCCTATTATTTGTAGATGCATGAAATATTGCGGTCTAAGTCAATGTAGGGCTCCTAGATGCTATAGTTTACAAATGGTAGCTTGTGGGACCACATCATATGGGAAAACACATCCAGATGGCCTAGTGAACACTATTGGAAGCTTTTTTTTTTTTTTTCCTACACTACCCATGCTTTCAAGCTACCTCGTCAAGTGTAGTCCCTTAAGAGCCCCGAGGCCAAAACACACAACATCTTTGATGGGTGATTTATAGGACTCCATGCACCTAGAGGTGTCTCACCAAATCCAAGACCTCCATGTCGGGGCCCTCTATGAATTCCTAGCACATTTTTATCCATATCCATTCGGTTCTCTCACTATCATATTGTTTGCAAACGCGTGAAATAGTGTAGTCTAAGTCAGTGTAAGGCTGCTAGATGTTGTATTTTACAAACGGTAACTTGTGGGACCCAACCATCTAGTTCAACATGTCTGGGTAGTAAGGTACACATTAGTAAAGGATTTTTTTAGTTCCCTATGCTACCCGTGATTTCGGGCTACCTCATCCGGGCGTAGTCCCTTAAGAGCCTTGAGGCCAAAACACGCTATATCTTCGATGGGTGATTTCTTGAACTCCATGGCACCTAGAGATGTCTCATCAGATATGAGACATCCTAATTAGGGCCCTCTACAAAATCCTCTTGTAGTTTTCTCCATCTCCATTTAGTTCTCTCATTGTCCTATTGTTTGTAAATGCGTGAAATACTACAATTTGAGTCAGTGTAGAGCTCTGAGACGCTATAGTTTGCAAACGGAAGCTCTTGGGATGAAACCAACTATCCCAACAAGTTTCAGTGGCCAGTGAACAATATCGAAGGATTTTTTTATTCCCTATGCTTTACTCGTGCTTGCAGCTACCTCATCCATGCAAAGTCCCTTAAGAGCCCTGAGGCCAAAACACACTATATCGACGATGGGTGCCTTCTTGACTCCGTGGCACCTAGAGATGTCTCCTAAGATCCATGACCTCCACATTGGGGCTCTCTAAAAAATCCTCTCACAAATTTTTTCATCTCCATTCGGTTTGTTGATGTCTTATTATTTATAAACGCGTAAAATACAACAAATCTGAGTCAATACACACTGCCGACACTGTAGTTTACAAACGAAGCTCGTGGGACCAAACCAACTACAAATTTTTTTGGGGTGGCTAGGTGAACACTAGTGGAGGATTTTTTTTGGTTCCCTACACTACCCATGCTTTCAGGTGACCTCATTCAGATGTAGTCCTTTAAGAACCCTGAGGCCAAAACACGCTATATCTTCGACAGTTGATTTCTCAGACTTCGTGGAACCTAGAGCATCTCGTCGATTCAAGACCTCCATGATGAATCCCTCTATGAAATCATCTCCCCATTTTTCTCCATCTCCATTCAGTTCTCTCATTGTCCTATTGTTTGCAAATGTGTGAAATACTATAGTCCGAGTCGGTGTAGGGCTCACAGGACTATGTAGTTTGCAAACAAGAAGGTCGTGGTACCAAAGAAACTACACCAACACATCAAGGTGGCTAGGTGAATGCTATTGGAGGCTTTTTTTTGGTTCACTATGCTACCCGTGATTTCATGCTACCTCGCTCCGTGCCAGTCCCTTAAGAGCCCTGAGGCCAAAACACACTATATCTTCAACGGATGATTTCTCAGACTCTGTGGCACCTAGAGACGTCTCGTTAGATCCAAGACATCCATGTTAGGGCCCTCTATGAAATAATATCACGGTTTTATCCATATCCATTCAGTTATCTTGTTGTCCTATTATTTGCAAACACGTGAAATAATGTAGTTTGAGTCAGTGTAAGGCTACTAGATGATGTATTTTGCAAATCGTAGCTTGTGGGACCGAACCAACTACGCCAACACATTAGGGTGGCCAGGTGAATGCTATTTAAGGATTTTTTGTTCCCTATGCTCCTCGTGCTTTCGGACTACCTCGTTCGGGAATAGTCTCTTAAGAGCCATGAGACCAAAACACCTTATATCTTCAACATGTGATTTCTCAAACTCCATGGCACCTAGAGACGTCTCGTCAGATCAAAACCTCCATGTTGAATCCCTCTACGAAATCCTCTCCCATTTTTCTCCATCTCCATTTGGTTCTCTCACCTGTCTTATTATTTGAAAATGCATGAAATATTACGCAGTCTAAGTCGAGTAGGGATCCCAGATGCCGTAGTTTGCAAACGGAAGCTCATGGGACCGAATTAACTACTCCAACATGTCGGGGTGGCTAGATGAACACTAGTGGAGGATTTTTTTTGGTTCTCTATGCTACCCATTATTTTGGGCTACCTCGTCTGGGTGTAGTCCCTTAAGAGCCCTGAATGACTAGATTGGCTTAAGAATGAATTTGATAGGGGTATGTCTAAGAACACATGAGAGTTATCAATCACCTAGTAAATATTTCTTGTTTAGTTATTAATGGGAGTTAGTTCGCCTACGGCTTAGTGACCTTCTATTCACTGATAATTTATGCTATGATAAACCCATGAATGCGTTAAAAGTTCCTTAAAAGCATAGGGGTAGTCATCAACCCTAGTAAAGGGTGTGATGTGATTTCCAAATAAATTGAAATTCCTATAGATTTAAAGGTAATAACATGAATTGGATAGGATTAGATAGTCAAGAATCATTGAGTGTTTGAATTAGAATGTCATTGCATCTGGAGACATTCTCAAGCATTGGAGTAATGTATATGGAGAGACATTCTAAAAATATCAACAGATGAAAGGCATCAAATTGTGACAACTCTCGGGTGTTTTAACAGGGGAGAAGACTAAGAAACATAGAAGAATGTAGTAAGTGCATGATAAGATAGGAACTAGTACAAAGAGACCATGAGCAAGAAGAAGTGTAAGTAAGGTAAATACACATATACACATTGATAAATTGAATGAATAATTACTCAGATTAGGTAACTCTTTATATACATACATTATATAAATATTGATTTCCAAAGTTTGATGCATATTATACATTGAAAATGCTAGTACATGTACATCACCAATAAATGAAAAAATAATCCATAATGTCTAAAATATTATCAAATGCACATAATATTAGTTTCATGTGAAAATATTCTCGAAATGTAAGGTCTCATACAAAATGATCAAGCTCGAAATAGTATTTTAATGTGCATTATAAATTAAAAATGCCTAAATAGGTCATATACCATCAAGTTAAAATTCCAAATAGGCGTACATACAATGCCATGCACATAGGCATGGCAAAATTAGTGTCATGTAAGACATATATATTCCCTACTCATCAAAATATATCCCTCTCTTAGCCTTGCTCGAAGAAGGCTCTCCCTTAGATGAAGATGGAGATCTATGAGATGACTTTGGATCATCTGAGCCCATGCTTTGAGTCCTCTTCCGCTGAATACTCATTGTAGATGAACCTGCAAATGCAAACAATGTTTTTTTGTCAAAACTTAATTTATATATGTTTTCAACATGTATTTAAGACCATACTAGAATGAAATTATTTACATAAATACACAAACTTACCGGAATTTGTCGATCACACTGATATTTCATCTCACACTCGGATGAGTCATCGAGAGATCCTACAAGTATGAACGGGGTACGAAGACGATGAGATGGAGGATTCCATTCCTCGAAGTCAAAACGGAGGGGATTGAAGTTCCGTACATACACATAAGATCAGAAAATCTAACATCAAAATTAGTGAAAATAGAACTAAGTACATGTATGTACATAATCACAATATTTTAACTAATTTTATCAATATAGAACTATTGTTTTTACCCCTCCACGCCCGTGAATCAAATGAACATGGCTACTACTTATTACAGTAACCCCTACATATACATAATAAAAGACATTATTAACATAATTTAATAATTCTATAATGAGATACATTACTAACATGTAATTCAACATAATATGAATTACATAAGAAATTTAAAAAATTTACGTGTTGTTTGAATACCTCGGTGAGTTGTTATGCGAGATGAAATCACAGTGGCAACACCTTTATCTACTTATCGCAGAGATGGTGGGGTGTCTAGTGAAGTCAAAATCTTTATCAAACATGTATATCATGTGAGTTAGATGGACATACAAGAACATACATATATTTGACTTCAAAACTAATATATATATATATATATATATATATATATATATATATATACATGAAAAATATAGATACACACACACACATGTATGTGAAAATTTTACATAATTAACATTCTAAATTACCTCTGTGAATGTATGTGTATGCATGGTGCTCACCGCCTATGGTCGGGATGAAGATGCACCTCCCACACACTGTAATATCAATGCATATACATGTAAAAATACAATTATTTCAAAAATTTAACATATATAAGTAAATCAAGTACTCCAAACTTTTTGTAACACACATAACAAAATATAACAAATTTACCTATGAAGGTGACACCGATGAATGTAATCCAAATGTCTCACTCAAAAGGACATCTGATATAGTGACATTATCGTGTGCACCCCTAGCACCAGGTGCACCAAAATTAGTATGCATGAAAGTATCTTCCTCGTTGGGCCCTAAACATATGGTACCACATGACGAGAAAAGATGTGGCCTAATGCTAGTACTCCTTGAGGGAATACTCTGTGTACCTCCGTGAGGATATCGATTAGAAATCTCCCCGGTATGTCAAACAAGGGTCATAGATAGCCCTTAAAGTGCATGGAGTGTATCAATCTCTACAGTCTCCTTCACCGCTGAGGGACAATCTCAGCCGAGGGCATTCTATACAGGGAATCTACCTTGCTTTATAGGTGCACATTATGCACCTAGTTGATCATGTGTAGATCCTTTTCCTCGAACCTGGAAATCTTGGAAATCAAAATAATTTGGGATCTTGTTGAGGATAAACTTGCGATAGAGTTTCCTCAAAATGTATAGTGGCACCTCATTGTTATTACAAGGTGGAAAATCAAACACCATCCACCATCGGTCCCAAAACTTATTTTTAATCAAATAATTATTGCACCAATGGATGGAAAACTGTTTATATGACAATGGAACGAGGAAAATTAGTGTGGGGTTCCGTGAATAAGATGCATATGAGCTCTTTTGAAATTTCTTGTTTTTTTTACATCCACAAATGACAATTTGTCGGAATAATAAACCCTACAACCCTCTCTCGTAAGTTGTCCAATGATCAATTTTCGAGTTTTCACGTAAACTTGAACAAGTAATGTATCCAATGTGTTTATAAGAGAGGTGTGGTAGGGGTTTGTAGATTGTGAATCCCTCATTGTTTTGATTAATCCTCAATTTCAATTTTATTTTCAACTATGTGGGCTGCAACATATTATCGACTACCAAGGGATGTTGAGAAATTATGGTAGTGTTGGGAGGGATGACAGAATAACAGGGGTTTGGTTGTGGTTGATTCCCCCGACCTCTAACTATAACAATAAAAATATGTATTCAATTCAAACTTTAATCTATAATTACCCTATTTCAATGCAATTTTGAGAAAATAATTGTGCTTACCTCTTCTCCATGGTAGCATCGCCAATTCAAATCTTCCCATTGATCCAAAAACAATCCTTTGAGCTTGAGATCTAGCTGAATGAAAAAACATGAGGGCACAGTTAAGCTCTAAAACTCAAGTTTGAGGGAGATAAAATGATAGAGGCTTAGGCCTCCCTTTTTTATTTATAGTAGGCATAACGTATATAATGTGTACGCATTATAAAACATACGTGGTATGCCTCAAGAAATCCCAATCTTGAAAATTGAAAACGTGATCACGTTATAACAGAACGTGTACGCATTTTGCTTTTTTGGCCCCTAAATTCATGCACTTACCCCCATAGGGTACTCAATATCTTTTCCATCTATAACAGGAGAAGCCAACTTCTTTCTTTCCTCGATGCAACGACATAAGAAATAGTCTATTCCTTCTTCATTGTCTTCTGTCGCAATAACTGCAAACACATGTCCTACAAAAACAAAGGTTTCAACTCAAATTTAAATTGTACATATTAAAATTTCAATGGACATAACTCAATACAAAAATTGTAAATAACCATAAATACCTTGCCTTGTCATTTAAAATTGAAATTTTGTCAAAGTTCTTGGATGTTGTAACTTCATCTGCAGAAACAAGTCATAATGCTTGTGGAGGTTGATAACTAGGAAGCAAAGTTAGAGGCCTACAAATCCATCCATCCACCCATTCTTGTGAATCACACTCAACAGTGAAAAATTTGATAAAAGATGCACAAAAACATGTCAACTTTCTTGTCCATATGGCCCACTAAGTAGCGTCTAAGATACAAAATGAGTGCATATCACTGGACCCAGTGAGTGTCACACAATCCTCGTAGTTAGTAATTTTTTGTTCCTCTATCAACCAAAAATATATGCGAACTATGGAGTTTTCTTGAGAACCTCGGGACATGTTGTCAATAAACCATTCCACTATGCTCTTTGTATCTTCAATTTAACACCATCTTTGTAATTCAACTCTTCTCTTACACGAGTTCTTTTCACACATTCCCCCTGTCTTTGTCATGCTCTCCTTTTCCATGTCCATCCCTAGTAAAACTCCAAATATGTTGCACACCCATCTTGATGTGCATCCCGATCATCCAATAAACCATTCATGCATTCTTAAAAGGAGACGTGTAATTATCTAACCATATATAATGTTGTTTGAATTGGATGTACCTATTAGAATGGTTTCCATAAAATAAATTGAAACACCCTTGCACAAATCTAGTAGAATGAGTATGATCATCATTCAATATAAAAGTGGTTCTCTCTTAAAAAATTTGATCATTCTTTGTACTATCAGGAGAATGTATAAATGTTATATGCACAAAAATCATAGCTTGTACTGAGTTGTAATATTGTGATTAAACCTCCATTTGTGGTTGCAATGTGTAATTCTTTGCAAAATCAACCACTTTAAAATAATAGTACCAATAGGAAATGTGTATTTCCATATCTTGAACTGTTCATCCAACCATCAAGCTCTGTGTAGGCCTAACATACTCATAAATAATTTCATCATTAAATTTTCTCATAAATTGAAAAACATGCATATGTTCTATAACTAGCTCACACCATTTAGAATCTTTTACATCTTTCAATTGGTATGCAATTAATTTATATTTATCAAACTCAACTAAATTATGTCCTATTGCACCTTAAATTTGCTCATGGATGCAACTTTCGAATTTAGGTAATCTGTCACATGTACCACAACTTCCATCTAAACAATCCTAACTATAAAATAATTTTCCAACTTCTCTTTCACAAAATTGGTGGAACTTGAACACCACATTTTGATAACATAGTTTCAAAATAAAAATTAGAATGAATTTGTAAAAATTTACCATAATGAATTGTAAATTCAACACGTTTCCTACAACAACAAGTAGTACGAGCGTGGTTTATTTTCACATAGAATGGTTTCAACATTTCAAAAAAATGTCAACTAATTTTGATTTCAAGATGCTCTTGTCAAAAATTACGAAAAATTGAGTTTGATTCATATCTAAGAAATGCTTTGGATGTGGTTCATGATTAGTAGAACCAACTCTCCGTTTTATAACATCTCTAGTATTAGGTGAAACTCTAGTGTTATCATGCCAAAATTAAATAACAAATTTTCTTGTAGCATCGAATTATCTTTATCCTTGTGCGGTGCTCTAGCAGAAAATGCCCAAAAATTAGTGTTATTGAGTGATTGAAGGATATTACGTATTTCAATTGCTTTCATTAGAGTTTTTTGATTAAATTGTAATATTCGACTTATTTGCATGATTAAACATTTTTTTATTGATTCACTTACAACACTAGTAGTAAGTACACGGCCGACGCACAATATTACTATCCTTAGTTTGTTTCTTGACACCAACAATGTGATACGCATCATGAAGGTTTTCAACAATTGTAGAGATTTGATCACGTATATAAGATGTTGTCAATCGTAAGGTGTTTAGTGTAGGTCTCATTTAAATCAATTTCATCAAACTAACAAACAACCGACATCTTTGGGAATCATTTAAAATTTCAAAATGATTATCTCAAATTTCAAAGTGGCTTTTCTTTTGATTTGCTATTTAGAAAGTTTGTCGACATTGGTTTCAAAATATTTTTATCAATTTCAATAAAATAATTAGGTTTCTTACGAAAAATCCTAAGAGGTGTTTTTTTCAAAATCTACTTGTCTACGCTTTCAACTGAATTTCCTTTTCACATTTTCATTGTCTCCTTCAATTTCAACATTTGTTACATCATGAGTATTTAATTCTTCTTCAACATTAATATTAAAAACACCTTCATCATGATTATTTACTTCAACTTCAACATTAACATTAGAAACATTACCCGGTTCCTCATTGCTTACATAGTAGGGGTTAAAGATGAACCTCTTCTTGATTCACGAATATTCTGCATTCCACATTTGCTCAAGATTTTGAATTTTGTTTTCCTCTAATATGTTTGGTGTTTTTTACTTAATGACGTCATTTTTTTACTTTGTTTCTCATCTCCCATGATGTTTTGCTTCCGGTGATAAGAAAAATGTGTAGAAAATGACAATTTTTTGGAGTAATTCATACAAGAAAAATCACATGATAATTAAAACATTGGGATGTGTTTAAATATAATGCAATAACCGTGATCGTGCTTTAAAAACCAAACTCGCGGTTGATAAAGCGCAATCGTGGTTTTTGTTATAAAAAATACAATCACGGTTTATAAACCATGATTGAGGTTCTATCTATATCATCAAATCTGACCCTAAGGCTCATGAAATCTTTGTTTTTCCCCAACCAAAGCTATGGAAGGTCATTATGAAGTGTAAAAGGTCAAAAAACTTCAAATTTTCTCTTCCATAGACTTGAACCATGCTGAAAAACTGAATTTTTTTCACAAAAATGGTGTCATCGTGTAGGGGATATTGTTAGCTTCGTAGAAATATTGATTTTAAAGTGAATAGAATAAGATAAATATCATTTTTTAATTTTTTACCAACAATAGGTCTTTAAGACATTTTTTACCACGAATGTTCATGTCTTCGTTTAAGACTGCAACTTTTGTTTTGCTTATCAATATGTGATAAAACTTAAACTATCCCAAGCATGGAGAAATTCTATACACATTATATATATATATTTTTGATATAGTTATGGAAGAAAAACACAAAGCGCTCTCTTTTCTAAATCTTTTAAGACCACTTTCACGAAAAAAATCATAAAAAAATATTGCTCAAAAAATACCAAATAAAATCCATCCCAAGATAGAAAACAACATCTAATTTTTCGCCAAATGAAAAAAAAAGTAAGATTTAATCATCGAAATCACCGACAAACAAACTACAATCTTAGATTTTTTTAAAAAAAAAAACAAGTCATATAATTTTAAGTGTTTAATATAGCTAAACTTGTTTGTTTGTTTTTTAAATTAGTAGTTTAGAAACTAGATTTTGGATGCTACAATTCATATTCATATATTTTTTCTATTTTTGAGTGTGCGTATTGCTAATAATCCCTACAAGTTGAGATTTCGTTGTTTTTTGCAATATGACATCCACTTATAACCCCTTTTTTATCTACCAACTTGCTACACTTACCCCCTAATCTAACTTTCCAAGGGACCAAGGAGAAAAAGTGTATGAAAACAAATACTTCACTAAATTGGTGATACACTAGAAAAGGAGAGTGAGAATAGTCTTCCAATGTGTGGAAAGTAGAAGTAAAGTAAATACTAGAAGGGGTGATAATAGTTTTCCACAATCTAACAACTGCATTTACAACAATATTCCATACAAGTATGATAAAAATGAATCCTGCAAGAGTATAAGATAGACACAATATATATACAATAAAATTTAATGGGCAAGGGGAATGCCACAAACACAAAGGGGAAGATACATGTAAAAACTTGCATCTATTGTTGCATGAGTATGCACAATCCAATCTATTACAAAATAAGGGCTTGGATCACCATGCAAAGAGTCCACTACAAGGGTCTACAACACATTGACTTCACAAAAAAAAATTGACAAAGTTTTGCCACACAAAACTAGCTCCTCTTTTTGACAATGAGCCCAACACTCCAATTTATAGAAAAATGAGAAGAGAGAGAGTGAAAGGGAAAATGAAAATACCAAAAATTTTCCTTCAACCACTTAAACAAGGTATTAAATGAATTGAAATTATGTTATATTACTTTCACAAGGATTCCCCTACTATCCCATAACTTGTAGCAAAGAAAGATATCACCCATGCTTTATTAATAATTCCTAATTACCAAGTAAACCATTGTTCTAAACCTGGCCATGTTTTCTGTAAATATCAATTGGTCCTCATCAAATTTCAAAATTCTAAATTTTGGTGCATCAGGCTCAGGACCATGATTCCAACAATACCAATTTTGTGTTTTTCGTTGAGAAATTGAAAAGTTACAGCCTTCCGAGTGTGGGAAGCTATTTTGGGTCTACAGTACTTTTGTCATTTGATGAGAATAAGAATATGATTTTATTGGGAATAAGGACATTTATTTTATTTTAATATATCTAACCTCATTAAAAATAGGACACAGAGGATGTCATGCCCATTTGAGAAAGTCAATTTTTGTGAAAATAGGAGCTCATAGTCAAAAGTTATGGCCATTTGAAGTTTAGGGTCCGACTTGCAGACTTCGCTTTCCTTTTTATGTGGCTATTTTGGCTAAATCGGGTCCTTGTGTCCCAACCGTCCCTTGTGTGACTTGGGCCAGAAATATCTTCTTCATTCGTACCACTCTCGAACTTCCGGCCACTTATGCAACATTTTCACCATTTCGCGCTGCACATATTGATGTCCCACCATCGCGGACAAATTTCTATGGACCACCCGCAATGCATTGAATTGCAGCAAAATCATATTTTCATGTCCCGTGTAATGTGTGGGACGAAAACTTCTCTCTTTCGATTTTCTTTACCTACAAAGATTTCGGCTTTGCGGGTCCCGCGTGTCCCAATGTCCCGCGGACCATGCAAAACAAAAATGTTTGATTTCACCGCACAACAAAGGGATGCGGCCATTTCAGGTTTTTGGGTTCCAACTTTCCTACACATTCCTATATGGCCTCGGGCCAAAAATACCCGATTTACTCTGCAAGACACTTTGCTCAAGCCAATTTTTTATGATTTTCTCAATTTTGTCTAACTCCTTGAATTTTTAACTTGGGTGGAGGGGTTAGAAAAGAGCTAAAGGGAGCTCCAAAACCTAAATTTTTCCCTTGATTCATTTCAACCTGCTTGAGCCTGAAGAATCATGTAAGTTATCCAATTCACCTTGAGGGGTGTATTTGGGCATAACAACTACCATTTACCAAATTACTTTTCCGAATTATTATATCTCTTAATTTTTCATACAATTACATCCTTGATGTACTAAGGTCCTAACTAATTCTTCATCTTTCTCTAAGTGAAAATTGTATACATATTTGTTGTTCTTCTAAACCCATTTCAATGTCACGCTCCCGTAACCCGTTATAACACAATCATTATTATATTTGAGATCTTAGTCTTTAATTGTAAGAAGGCATATTTAAAGGATTTTTATATTCTTAATATGCATGTAGATGGATATAAATAATGAAAATTAAATAAAGGTTGGAGAATACTTATATGTACAATAGATTTTTATAATTATCCCAATTTTGGGATGGTATTTTTGTTATGCCTTATATTGGTTCAAGTTTAATTGTTTTTATGTTTTGAAAAATCCATGATGTTTTCCCATCACATCAAAATCCTTAATTCTATGATCATAGGATTGAAAATGAGCATTAGATATCTAGAGTTTTGTTGGTTCATTGTTCGGATAACTTTAAAATAAATACACATTTGGATAGTTTTATAGGATAAGGTTCATCTATGTTCCTTGAAAACGAAAGTATTAGTATTATTACTAGAAAAGTTAGGGATATGGTTTACTGTCTTCTACATGTCTATAATGTTAGGTGCTTTGTTTTAGGTCTATAAGCTAGCCTATAGTATATGGTAATGCCTTGTACATTGAATATGTAGAAGATGCTTGAGTATATTCTAAATATGGTGTAGGTATCCTACCCTTTACAAGATACCAATATGTAATATCTCATTTAAAATATAAATTCTTCACCTTTAAACTGACATAATTGTTAAAATTTACTCTTGTTGAGTTGTATAAACAAAAAAATTGACATTATTTTTAGATGATATTTTTCAAAACCACAAGAGCAAGATGATTAACATCCTTAGTTGGAAATATTCCCACAATGTATACATTTGATCTATATTCATGCATCAACCAACATCTTTATATTTAATATTTGTATATGTTTTATCCATAACATAAACTAAAATATTTATTATTATTGTATTTCAGATTCATTACATTGAATAGTTAAAAAATATAATTTATATTCTTTTTATTATATAAAAGGTTAAATAAAGTAATGACATAGTAATTAACTCATCTCATACCAACAATTATAAAATATTAAAATACATTTAAACCATAATATCATAACAATTAGTTAATTATGTAACAATAATTAATAAATATTGTAATACATTAATACTATAATAATTAAGTAGTACATGAAATATTTGACCATATATTCAATTTTCAAAGATACTACCAAACAAATGCTCATAAATTTTGCATCTCATTCAATAATCATTAAATCTTTTCCATGAACAATCAATAATAAATCATAATGATGATCGAATTGTTTTCGTTATTATATGACAATATGTTATATAGAATTTTTAAAAATATAAATACTTCATATTTATAAAAAAGCATCTCTTAATATGTATTTTGCATCATGTGAGTTTTGGATTAGTTTAACACATGTAAAAAATTATTATTATTATTATTATCAAAGATAAAAGGTTTTTTGACTAGGATCCTACCTACGAACAACAAAAAGGGGCCAAAACTCAAATAAAGCGATGAGTACATAAGAGAAACAATGAAGCACATTTCCCAACATTACCACAACAAACAAGAATAAGAACTGATATCTAGTAAAAACATAATCAAAAGGCACAATCGGATAATTGAAGAATAGACAAAGCCTCGAGGAGGTGGAATTAATTTTTTTGTTCTTCTTGTAATGAACCTTTTTCAACCCATCTGAATGTTCCTTAATAGGAAGGACAATTTTAATGCTTTCAATTGGATGATATTTGTTGTTTATATAAAAAGAGTCATTCTCCTTTGTCGCTTCATGAGTTTGTGGTTTCGAGTTTGGATCCTCGACATATCTCCGGTGGCCAACCCCTTAGGGTTCTCTGGGATAATGGGTTGGTGTAAAACTTCATTATTCATTCCATAAATCATATTACATTATATAGAAATGGGCATCCTATTTTAAAGGAGTTTATCCATAACAATAAAAAAACTAAATCCCACACATCTAACCTAATGTTTAATTATATGATTTTTGTAACCCCATAACAACCCACTCACTCAAAGTATTATATTATATCATCATTCTAAACATTCACATACTAATAAAATATTTTACTATATACACACTAAAAATATTCCTAACATTCTCCCCTTGGTGGAAACATAGGGAGTAAGTACACCAATGGTTTTGGAAATAGATATACATGTCCTCAAAGGATTCAAACATTAGGGCATAGCTTCTCCTATTTTAGATATATGCTCCACAAGATTACCTCGTATATAAGAACTCAATAATTCTTGCTTTCACTTCCATTGAATGTTATTTTACCAACCTACCACACTTTCACTAATTCACATACATATGAGAACTCAATAATTCTCACTTTCACTTGTTATGAGCTTCCTTTTAGACAATTGATGAAAAAGTAAGGCAATCATAAGATATTTAGAGTTATCATCTCTCTTATTTATCTATTTACAATACATTTGATTTACACATTCTCATTTTTTTATCTCAATAAAGGATTGATTACAATGTTTTATTTTTTTCACACACCATACATAAAAAATATAGACAAAAATAAAAATTTGTTCCTTAAAGCATTTGTGTAGCCCCGCATCGCTAGTGGATGACAAGAGGAAGTTTATCGCCCTTCAACCTCTCATGCGTCCATCCTCCAGAAGGATGCTAATAAATCAGTTGAATGTGAACTTAAGGCTGAATGGTTTCCAAAGTTTTTTATTTTTACAACTATTCCCATGATATAAATATATTAGATGTCAATTTCTACCAAAAATACATCCATATACAAACAATTTATTTGACATTTCTTGACCACATTTGTTCCCTCAATGGTTTGTGTGGCCCCATTACTAGTGGATAACAATAGGAAGTTTAGTTCCTTTTAACTAATCTGCAAGCCCATCCTCTAGTAGGATGTTGATAACTCGAGGAATGTGAACTTGAGGTGAATGGTTTTGACACTTTAAATTTATTTTTAGAACTATTCC
Organism: Taxus wallichiana var. yunnanensis; assembly: GCA_018340775.1. NCBI lineage: Eukaryota > Viridiplantae > Streptophyta > Pinopsida > Cupressales > Taxaceae > Taxus > Taxus wallichiana. The sequence goes on along the minus strand of CM031240.1, from coordinate 222,587,555 downwards.
CATAATATAAATATATTAGATGTCAATTTATACCAAAAATGTGTTGTACTATTGTATGTGATTAAATACTTCTCCAAGAATTGAAGCCCTTAAAAATAAAATGCCTTAAAATTTTAATGATTCCAAATTTGAAATTTTGTTAATGGTTCAACTAGTTGTGTATCTCCATCACAAATGTCAAACAACATATCAATAAAGGTGAGAATATTTTGAACATTCATTTACCATTATATTTAGTTGTCCTTGGTTTAACATGTACAAACTATTAATGTTAGTGCATGAATTTTATTGATAGTGGGAGTTGATAAACTCTTTAAAAATTCAATTGGTTTGCATTCGATATAGGACCGATTGATATACAAAAGCATTTAATATGTTCTCCCTTTTTATATGCCCATTGGTACAAAGAAGAAGTTTGTCGCTCCAATATACATGTTGCTAAGTGAAATATACTTTAAAGCAAGTGAGAGTAGTGTGGTATGCGGTAGGGGTTAATTTGACGGCCACCTATCCTCACAAACAATTTTTATGTGACAATACTTTTTCAATATTATCCTTTAAAAATACACTCCTAATAAAATATTCTAAAAATTAATATTTATTTAACTTTTTCAATATATAAAGAAGCAGATTTATAAGGTTTGTATATAAATCTATATACAAAATGAAGGTGGTATCCAAAATATACAAGTTATACATGACAATTATTTTTTAAAATCACAAATATTTTACGATTAAAATCTTAAAAAAACATGTTAGTGGTTGTCAAATTTTATTCTTGTGTGCTATTATTTTCAGGTGAAGTTGCGTCAAATTACACATGCATTACTATCTGTTAAAAATTCTCTCTGCAAGTTATGGTAGAAAATAATTATAATCATTGAAACAAATTCCCTCATCTTGGGATTTTTTTTAAAAAAGAGCATTCGCCACTATCTATGAAGTTATCTCTTACGCATGTATAAATAAAACTGAAAATATTTGTTTCCTAGTCGTGAAACAATCCTCCACAAAGTTAATACGCATGTAATTGTAAAGAACTGTACATAGGCATCATCCACAAACTAAGGATGTCTATTGGCTCTACGCAGAGATTGTTTACCCTCTTCACCCTGCAGGTCTTTCCTCTTCTCTTCAACCTTGCTTAGTTAAATTTACAATGTAACTCTAAGACAAGCTTCGTAAATACTATAGATAATAAGGTAAAACTAACATAGTTTTAAGACGATTGATAAAAGACTGTAGTTACTTATATGTAATTGTTTTGGATATTGTTTTTCTCCAAAAATTCCATGAAAGTTCATATAATTTGTAGATAAATTTGAATGAAGAATCACTTGTAATGATGATTCGTTAATGACTTGCAATCGAGACACCGAAGGGAAATCTATGTTTGTCAAAATCTACAGGGTCGCACCCTTTAGAGAATTCTAAATGTGCATATAAATGTATTTTCAATGGATTAAACTTTTTGCTACATAACGAAGACCAAGCAAAATGTATTGAGTAAGTTCTGTTACGTCTATGACCGGAATGAATAGAATATTATATTGTCGTCCTGAAAACAAAAACACCACGTTCAAGATCCCTTCATTTATACTATTTTCCCTCGTTTTCAAAATTTAAAAGAAAGATGCAAGAAAAATTAGCAATGATTTAAGTTTAAAGAGAAGATTGATCTACGACCGTGGCACAAAACGATTTTCTCCCTAAATCCTCAGCATTAGCATATTAGAGGAATAAGCTTCGATGGGCAATGCGGATACCTTACCCGACCACTCTGTCCCTCTAAATAAAAAAATAAAAACAAAAATAAACAAGGCCGTGATATGGCAACTACTGCCTGAAGGAGATGTATTGAGAGGTACCAAAAAGAAAATTGTATTTAGTTATTTACATAGTGACAGGCTGTACATCGATTTTGATTATACAAGCATTAATATAGAATTTGAGTATACAAGTGTTAACATAGACTTCAAGTATACAAGCATTATGTTGTTCATTTCTGAAATAAAGAACATTGTTCGTCTCTAATCTTTTTAGCTGAAAAGGGTTTTTCGACTCTTAAATTTTTTGACCCAAATTCCATGCTTCATTTGCAGCGTCATTAGAATAGGCTCTTGTGTGTGCTGCACTATAATCAAGTTCCCATTTTGTTCATAACCATTAAAAAAATAATGAAATTAGTAAGAGGTGTGGTCTCATGTATTGCAATGGTTGCAAGCTACACATAACTAATGTGATGGAAATATGATAAAAGTCTCTATTCATCAAAACCACACATAGAGAAATAATTAGCGGTTCAAGATAATTAGCAAGCAAGATTCAAGATTATTTCTAACAGGCCTCCAACCCCTAGTGAACTGAATAGTCGTTCGAAATACTTGATATGCAAATCACTGCAAGGCTCATAGATTCACAAGATTTGACAAAAAAATTTAAACTGTACATACACAGAATGATGACATCAAAGATATCTTTCTGCAAAACCACACATTGTTAGATTTCTAAAGTGCCAGATGAGATTCAAATTGGTGATTCCTCGCAACAAACCATGCAAAGCCCACACTGCTTAGTGTAAACCCTGCTTCTAAGTGGCTTAAAAATGTGGTTGAAATATGAGCCGAGTCAACCTGAGGGATTGCATATATGCCATGATTTTGCTACATCAAAGGAACATTGGCCTACGTCATTTCCCTTGCAGATGCCATTACTAATAATTCCCTTAAAACATTGCAATAAAAAAAATAAAAAATTATCTAACCCTGGCCCGACCAAAATGGATTCAGACTAGGATGATTTGAAAAAAATAGGAAGAAAATATTCAAATGATTTCCTAAATAAAATGCAGCAATTACAGGATATGGATTGCATTGTCGCGGTGACGATGTCCCAACTCTCTTCAATGAAATGAACAATTTAGGTACAAAGCCAGACCACGTCACCTTTGTCGCCATACTCTCTGCTTGAAGTCATGTTGGTCTAGCAAGTGAATCCTAGCGATACTTTAATCTCATGAGTCATGACCGTAACATGACTCTAGGTTTGGAACATTATGCATTCATGGTTTACCTTCTCAGTCATTGTGGGTGCTTGGATGCGGCATATAATTTTATTACATATATGCCATTGGAACCTAATTCTGGCATATGGGTTGCGTTTGTGGGTGCTTACAGAATTCATTGCAACGTGGAGATTGGAGAATGTGTGGCTGCATATCTCTTTAAGTTGGATATTAGGAATGAGGGTTACTATGTTCTCTTATCAAATATTTATGCCACAACAAGGAAATGGGATGGTGTAGCAAAGGTGGGGAAAATGATGAAATATAGGGGACAAAGAAAGAAGAAAGGGCGCAGCTGATTGGATTGAGGTGAATTGTAGAGTTCATGCATTTGTTGGAGATGATAGGTTATAACTAGAATCAGAAGAAATATTTGTATTGTTGGAGAGCTTATCTAAACAAATTAAGAGTATAGGTTATGTGCCCGACACTTCCCATCTCACCTCGAGCCTAGCAAATGCATGGGAGCTTCCTTAAAACTTGGATCTTGTTGAATATCACTACAACAAACAAGCCTTTTTAACCACAATTATTCCACAATATTGCCACAATTTAGAAGAATTGTAGAATACTTGTAGCATCTCTATGAAAATTTCGTTTGGTCATTTCTAAGTATTGTGGATATCCTACAATTTACATACAATGATAATAATTCATAGAAAAGTCACATATCCAACCATTCTTCATAGAAATTCCACAATTTTTAGTAATATAACTAAAATTGATCATAAAATTATATTAATAATAAAATTCAATATTTAATAAATTTGAAATACCATGTTTTATATATATTCATATTTTTAAAGAAAATTGAAAATTAAAATTAAAATATTATGGAAATGTAACTATATTAAAATATGTTTATTCTCCTATATGTAAAGAAGAAGAATATAATTTTATCTTTATAATATTTTTTATTATTTTTGTAATTAAAAAAATTAAATATAACCCATTCTTTTATATATAATAAACATATAATTAAAATTCTTGTTCTTATTATTCCTATTAATATAAATAATTTTCTTAAGAAAATTATTAATTTATTTATAAATAATGAATGTAGAAACTAGAATATATGTGGCACTTCTATGATAATTAAAAAAATTATTTTTAAATATTGTGGATGTTCCACAATTTTATGTAAGTGTTAATAATTTGTAGCTAATTCACATGTATTTATACACTTTTTCAATGAAAACCAAAAATTTATTGAGTTTAAATAAAATTAAAATATAGGTCATATTTAAATGCAAAAAATATTTGAAAAAAATAATATAATAATATTAAAACTATATTCTAGATAGCTAATCTTTTTACCACGCTTATTCCACAATTTTTCGACAATTTGAAAGAATTATCTAAAATAATTGTAGAATTTCTATGAGATATTTTTTTAAAAATCATATAAATTTATATTGATATTGAAATTATACATTTAATAACTTAGAAATGTCACATTATTTATATTTTATATTTTTACACTTTTAAAGAAAATTTATAGAAATTTTAAATTCGACTACTATGAAAATTCAATTATATAACAATATATAATTATTGTAGTATATTTTAAAATGAAATTAGCCAAAAAAATCATCCATAAAATTAATACAAAATTATATTAGTGTAATAATATTATATTATATAAACTATCTATTAAAATATATATTAATTAAATATATGGTAGTGAGTAGATTACCCCTCTCTCTCTCTATATAAACTAATTTAAACTTAAACTAGCAATCGCATGTGCACAATGCAATGTGAACGCCGAATGGTATATGTTATTTGATTTATAGGGGTATTTAATTATTTGGGTGAAATCGTGTTAGTGTTGCAACGTGTTTGAGATGGTGGTTGCATCGGTTTTTTGGTTGTTTTTTTAAAAAGTCTTTTTGGATTGTCGTTAACATGTTGATAAGGGGTGTGATTAATAGTGTAAGTGTAGGAATATAGATGAAGCATTACATTGAAAGGTTCTATTTGTACATTTCAAATTCGTACATATACATTTGCAAATCTTATATCACGAGATATTAACTAAACATGAATACATGAAGACCTCCGTACATTTGTAGATTTTATATCATGAGTGGTAGCCTTTTGTGGCCAATAGTGACCAAACAAAGCAAGGCTTCTGATGCCATATTCACTTCAAGCCAATAAGTTTGTATTATTGTACATGATACTTGAATAATATAATTTGTGAAGCTTCTGAGCATTTTGTAAGGCAAGATGAGAATGTCCTTGTTGTATACAACAAATTTCTTATCAAGCCTTGGTGTTCTTGCATATTCAGGGTCAATGTAGGTTTTGGCTAAGGAAATGCACATGGCAATGCCAAATTATGACAAATGTGCCTCAAAATTATCATCTAAAAGAATTTTGTAAGTGTTCACATCTCTGTGAACAATGCATGGGTTACAGTCATGATGAAGATATGTTAATCCTTCTGCAACAACATTAGAAATCTTTAGCCGAGTGTCCCAGTCTAGCTTTATCTTCTTTTATGATTCTATACGAAAATAAAAATAAAAAAAAAACACTTTTAGATTCTCCAACAATCCATTTTAATTAAAAGGTTAGAGATTGATTGGATTGTTATGAATCTACAATGTAGAGATCCATTTTTCTTTATTATGATCATTTTTCTTCCTTATGATCAGTCAAACATTTCAGCTTTAAGCATTTTTTTCAGTGTACACTTCTACACAAATTGATAAATTATGCCTCCTATACAATGTTGCACACACTCGTACACTTCCGCGTAACTTGTGCATCACCACGACATCACTTGTCATCCCCAACATCAAACTCTTGTGTACTATGATTTGCAACAATTTTGGCTCTTCCTCAGTGCCTTCCAACATACCACACCTCTTTCTGGCTCTTTGAGGATAGTCATGCTCTGAAGCATTTGTAGAGATCACATGCAGCCTTGCCTGCTTGTGCAGTGCGAAGATGTACCCTGCGGCACAATATCTCACAACTCCTCTAGAAATTGTAGGGACGAAATCACAAACTGGTAGAAGTTATGAAACATCTATAAAAATATGTTTTATTGTTTATTCTGCTACATATCCTAAACAATAAACAAGTAATATATAGGGCTACATGTCAATATTAGGAGCCATAGCCAATGCTGCAATCTGGTGGTTGTGTGGCCCTCCTTGAAGAGATGGGAATACAGCAAAATTGACTTTGTCTTCATAATCATAAACAACATCCTCTGGCTGCCCCTTCTTCGGAGGCTTTGGTCCTTTCCTGTAGAATATCATGCCTGCTCTTGGTCCCCTCAAACTCTTGTGGGTTGTTGTAGTGACCAAATCACAATAATCAAATGGATTTGCAGCTTCCTGAATCGCAACAACAGAGAGAAGAGAGGTAAGATGGTGTAAAGTCTCTTCTACCTCCATGTCATGTATCCATAAAGAAGCTCTGTTCTCAAAGTATTTATTTATCTATTGGATTGTGTCGAGAAGCGCAAAGCTTATGTGTGTCTTGTTAATAGACCAAGCTTGACATAAATGTCATACAAGGTGCACATGCATCACCCAAATATATTAAAACATAACAGAATTACATCGAGTAAGGAGGTCAAAATACGGGAAAATTGGGATGATGCCAGAATGTTTTTGATAATGTTGCACCCATATAGATAGCATGTGACAAAATGAGAACAAAGAAATGGGCCAAAATTATACAGAAAATAGCTTGCACTAGAATTTGTTTCAATAATATGTCACCCATATAAAACATCTTGTTAATAGACCAAGCTTGACATAAATGTCATACAAGGTGCACATGCATCACCCAAATATATTAAAACATTACAGAATTACATCGAGTAAGGAGGTCAAAATACGGGGAAAATTGGGATGATGCCAGGAATGTTTTTGATAATGTTGCACCCATATAGATAGCATGTGACAAAATGAGAACAAAGAAAAGGGCCAAAATTATACAGGAAAACAGCTTGCACTAGAATTTGTTTCAATAATATGTCACCCATATAAAACATGTCTATTATGTGACAGGACCAGATCTCAGATTGCACACTATCAACTTCACAAAATGTCAGCTCAAGATCTGATTGCCCTAGAAATTTTCTTTATAATAACTTTGCCCTATGGCATGCATCTATTGTAACAAAAATATCAGCTCTAGATCTGACCGCCTCAAGAGACTTTCTGGCATGCATCCAATGTAACTGAAGTAACTTTGTCTTTAGTGTGAAACCTACCATCTGAGAACTATGTCGGCTAGTATGCTTAACATGTGCATCAAAACTCGGGTAAAGACATGGTTATTGCTAAAATAAGATTAAATTGGTTTTACTTTTGGATAAATGAATACATTAATGGGCACTTATTCCACATGGATCTGAAGGAACGAGCACTTAATCTACATGTATGTGAGGGAAAAAGCACAATCTGGTCCACATAATCTTCCAATTCACAAACGCAGTAGAACCAACAACGCATTACCACATAGACCAATCTAACAATATGAACTCAACTAAGGGACAGGACTAAACATTACCACTCAAAACAATCTAATCATAGGAACTCAACCAAGGGATAGAATATACAGGAGCACTTTCTAGGATTGAAATGACAAAAGACCTGAAAACAGGGCTTATTTTTCATGCTACAAATAGTAGAAATAAAAAGAGATGTCTCTCCATCTGGAAGGAGATAAATCGCAAACAAATTCAGCCTCATTTTTCCCGGAAAAAGGCACAATTCCTCACAACGAATAGATGCAAACCTATTAATATAAATGTTATCTAGGTATATAAAATTTTATCCATGTAATGCAGGAAACGGAAGGGGTTTCAGAGCTATTCTTGTTGAGCTTATCGATCCGGCAGTAGCCTATATTCTGGGAGCAATATCACAATATAGTGAACAAGGAGATCAACCAATCAATCTCACACTCATTTAGCCCTGTAAAAGACTCAAAAAATGCAATCTGTGTGTTCTATATGTTATGTTATGTAACCATCTCTAATATTAACCCAGAACCCTCAAAATCGCCATACTCAGATCCATCTCAGTTGAACTTACAGATCTGAGAGTAGCCTATGTAGTGTAATAAACATCACTGCACTACGAGCAAGGAGTTGAATCCCAAATAAAATTATGGATGAAAGATTCGTTATATGTAAAAGAGTGCCATATAATAAATTGTTAGCGCCAATGCAGAGTGTAATACTGAACTGACTCTCTAAACATAATCAATGCAAGGAAAGCGACTCTATGCACATTTTATGAAGAGTGTGACATTTGACCTAATTATTAAGCCATGCAAGGAAAGGATCTTCAAGTACATTTGAACTGAAATGGGTGTAGAATAATGGATCTGTGCTAGTCCCGTAAAGGCCTCCATTAGATTGAAAACACCTACAGACCCACATTCAAAACAAAAATAAAATTTGCATTCTACACCTTAACTGGGTGTCTCTGAAACATGCAATAAGATGGAAGAATGAATACCTGAGCAGCAACAAGACCACTGATGCAAGCCATATCACACAGCAGCATGGCTCCACACTTGTCAGCAACAGACCTCAACCTAGCGTAATCCCAATCCCCAAGATAAAAAATTGATGAAACACGGGACAACTGCACTAAGCGCTTGACTGGCTACAGATACCATAATATTTGCAGATGATTTTTCACGAAAAACCCTAAATCAATTGCAAATATAGCATGCAACTGCAAAACACATGAAAAAACAAAAACGTCTGGACGCCCGTCAAAACCGTCAAATGGGCGTAAAGTTTAATAACCTTGAAAAACGTCTGGGAGGCCGTCAATTTTAACATCATCGCAGAAACGTCCGCAAGGTCCTTTCCCATAGGGGGAACGCCTTTGGCGTAAATATTGTGAAACGTGCCATAGAAATATGGCATCACCAATTTTAAAAAATACAAAATTTAATATAAATCATACCTACCAAAAAACATATAAAAATCTAATTTAAATTATGTTTTTTAACAAAAATAATTTATATATTGGGGAGAATTTTTTTACAAGAATGCAAAATTGTAAAATAGTAAAACTACCACGATAGAGAAATCTGGTAAAAGTTTCATATGCCATAAAAGTTTCCAAAATAAATGGCGTTATTAGATATTTTACTCACATTAATTTTTTTAATAATTATACAATTTCATATGTTCCTCCACGTGGTTGTAGTTTTAGGCTATGCATGCAGCGCCTCAACCAATATAGGCGAGGTAAGTGGAGGATAATTAATGATTAGTGTTTACGTGCTGAGTGGAGAGGAACTATGCCTATAACATTAAAATTTAAAAAGTGTAGTGTATATAGAAAAGACACATCAATTTATTTAAATTGGTAAATAATTATATTTAGATATTGTGTGAATGATAAATATTTATTTATTATGTATTTTTAATTTATAGTAATGTAATATTTTTTAAAAAAAAAATTATCTAAAAGAATATGATATTGGCTTTTAATAGTATTATTTCAACATTTTTTAAAAAGATAATTCCACAATTTATTATTGTGGAAATCAAATTGTAGCTTCCACCTACAAGTTTAATGTGGTAAATATGATTGTAGAAAAAAATGTTGAAATTTCCACAAATATAACATTGATGAGTAATAAAAAATTATAAATTGTGGAATTTTTATAAAAAACAATATGGAGAAAAACTATATTTTTGTAAAATTGTGGAAGATTCACAATTTTGTTTTTGTAGGAATGTAACAAACATGAAAAATTGTGGACAATTTACAATTAAAAATGTAGGTGATCTATAAATTTAATAAATTGTGGATTAACCATAATATAATGAATTGTAGAAAAATGACAATATTATGTATAAATGTGGATGAGCAACAATTTGAATGCCACATTTTAAATTTTTGAAAACCTTATTACCACAAAAATATTGTTGAAAAATTGTGGCAAAAGGTCTTGTTTCTTGTAGTGTATGTAATGAGGCATAGGCCATCACTCTTTGAGTTTTATATAATGCTCCATGGAAATGGAGATGGTTTTAGAAGGAAATTTTTAAAATTTATATCAAAACTATAGTCTCATGCAAAAATAAACCATCGGTTACCTACCGCAGCATTTAATTTGTTTGTCAGAAACATTTATGTTGCATTAGAATTTTGGTTGATCGCACCATCCATCCATTAAATCCATGTATTTTTATTGTCATTTTCAATTTAATTTTTTGAATAAAACTATAAAAAGCAAAGAAAAAAGAACATTCTTTAATAAAGGGCAATGGAATATTCCCACAAATATTTCATATAAACTTTACAAAACACAAGAAATATGAGAGGTGGCATATTATTATTGATTTATGAGAAAACGATTAATAGCTATGGTGAAGCCAATATACTTTCCTTCGGCAGTATAATAAAAGATGGGATAATGGGAAGTGGCGGTGAGGAGGCAGTTGGAGTTTTAATGATGGCGGAGTGGGCGGTGGCATGTGGTAGTGGTTTGACAGGCATAGCCACCCCAAGATATTTTCCTCACTGTCAATTTTTCCTTGCATAATAAGGAAAGTGATTTAATGAGACCCAGAGGAAATAACCAAACCGAAACTATGTTGACATTGCAAATTTAGAAATATGTGGACAATTGAAGTGATGACAATTTAGAAGGCATGGGTTTCCTCACTAAGAAGGCACATTTTTTCATCTATGTAATAAATAGGTCTCCAACCTGATCCATTTCCATTTCCATGTACTCCCACTTGTGCCATAATATGAGCTCTAGAAGAGGGTGGGGACATCCATGAATGCATAAAAGATGAAGGAAGTTTATCAAATGTTGTAGTTGTAAATGCTCGAGGGTAGTCATGTATGTAGATTATGGAACCCAACTCAAGCTCACAATGATGGAGTCCAATTGCAATTCTTTCATCAAGCGCTTATGCAACTTTGAAGTTGATGAAAAGAGAAAAAGTTGCAATCATAAGGCCATAAACTTCTATTATTGCTCATATTGTTTCACTTATAGCCAGTGAACTTCATACACCAATTTTGTCATTTGGAACATATGCATCTCTCTCGTCATATCAATATCCTTATTTATTTTTCATGACACACAATGATATGTATGGAATGATGGAATTCACTGCTGTGATTGGCTTCTATGAATGGAAAGATATTGTTGTTGCATATATAGATGATGATTATGGGAGAAATAGAGTCATTGCATTGAATGATGCACTAGAAAATGTTAGAGCTATAATTGTTAACAAAGTACCATTTCCTCATGGAGTTCGTAGAAATGCAATTGAAATTTCCTTGGTGCAATTAGCTACGGAAGGATCCAGGGTATTTGTTGTGCATATGAAACCAAATGAAAAATGTGGAATTATAGACCATGTCTCCAACGTGTTTGACAAAATATAATTGAGATGTGCGCTGTCATAGAATGTTGTTATTGGAATCTATACTTATGATGGGTATCACATGGCGCAGCCTCAAAATTTTCTTAGTTAAACGCAAATTACCAAAATGAAACTTGATTATGTATGGAAAATGCACATAGGATACTTGACAATGCCATACGAAAAATTGCATACAATGTTCATTGTCTAGATCTAGTGGTAAAGTGTAGTGATTGCCATGATGGCGACTCAAGTTCAAGTCCAGTTGGACATAATTCATGCAACTATGACGTGGCTATGAATAATCAAAAGTTTGAGTTCTTGGTGGTGAATTATGACTGGATAAATCCACTAACCTTTAAGAAAATGGATATTTTTAGGTTAACAGTGCATTATGTGTTAATGGAATACAAACGATTGCAGGCTATGTTCGGAGTGGGAAATTTACCAAGGCTATGAATATAATTACTATTTCACATGAAACTTGATCAGGTAAGTCTTGGGTTTTCTTGTTAAGAATCCACCATAAAACATTAGCTATTAAGTGATTAGGAATAGTGTCCAAATGGTTTTCTCACCATATATTTCATTCTTAGCGATTTGTGAGCTCTATTGGTATGTGAGTTGGAGTGGTTGATTTTATGGATTTTTTTCTAGTTTTGTGGAGCTCATTGTGCATGGTGGGATTTTTGAACTTAATTCGACAATGTGGAGAATACGAAAAGAAAAATAAAAGACGTAGAAATGGTGTTGCATTCAAGGACGATGGGAAAAAGTCTTTGGGATTGTGTTCAAACACATAGAGATATTTATCAGAGATCTGTTATTTCACAAAATCCTTTCATTTCCTCAAAGACAAGGTTAGAGCATGGAAAATCCTTGTGCACACCGCCACATACAATTGGAGTTTCCTGGTACCAAGCATGGTCTCCTTACCGAAATCTTTTATAATTTTCATAATTTGTTTTTTTCATTCATTTGAAATATAACATAAATAGTAAACCAGTGGATAATTATACATTTGGACATTTAACCAAATTATATAGTCTAAAATGAAAAAATTCCACCTTGTGTTTTTCTTATCCAAGTTACACTTTGACCCATCAACTATGATTTATCCCACAATTGTATATATTGATAGACCCAAGGTGTCTAACTTTTGATGCTCATGCCCATTAGCATTGATGAGAGCTAGATGAGTTATCTAAGACAACCATTTATGTCTACCTTGCAAAGTTTGATAAACATAATTTCTAGAGATGTGCAAAACAACATTTTGAGCCCCCTAAAAGTGACAACAAGCATCATATGTGTTCCTTATTATGGGGAGAGTCACAAAAATATTTGGATTGACCCCTAAAGACCATTTGTACACTTTTAGATGCTGCCCAGGAAGCCCAGTTATCCCGTTTTGCACTTTTAGGAAGTTGTTAAAACTGAAAATATGGTTTTCGTTTTGGCTCGCCATTTGAACCCTGAGCAATGAAATGCTTATCCGCCTTCGCAAACCTCTATTATTTTTACTAGAAAATTTCTTGTAACCTTTAGTTTGGGGAAAAAAACTCTTCTTGATAATTTGAAAAAGGAATTTTGCAAGCCTCCAATTGTAGTTTGACTAAGTCAAACTGGACCAATTACGACTGATGGTTCTAGAAAACCCATCGCCATTTGAAACCAATTTTCCAATTCTCAGTCCCATTGACTCGGTGAATTATACATATATAGGGGAACTTGTAGGAAATTTCTCATTGCACATTTGTCCATCAACCATTAGTTTTGGACGTGGTTTTCTAAGCCCTTGAACTAATTTTGATCGTTTGTAACTACGCGAATTACGACCAACGGCCTCAAAAAAATGGCCTCCAATCGTAAACCGTTCACGAGTTCTAAATTCCATTAGTTCTTGTGAATTCTTGGTATATATGTGGACACGTAGGAATTTTTCTATCGTGAATGCTTTTGGAAGATAATTTTTAAATGCACTTTCTTAGCCTCCGAGCCTAAATTGAATGTTTTTAGCAACTAACAAGAAACCATAAAAATAAAGTATTAGGACCCCCATCGGGTTAGCAAACCACCGTGGAAAATTATTGACACATGTAAATAATTGTTGAAACTCTATCATGTGACTTATTGTGTGAATTTAAATTTTGGCAAAATAGTGTTTTTCTCTCTCTCCTATCTCTTTCTCTCTCATTAGTTAAGAAATGAAGTGAAATGAAATGAAATCAATACATGTCTCTAACCCTCTCGTTTTGAATGCAAATTATTTTTATTATGTAAATGGAAACTAAAAATGTTAATTATTCTAGATCTAGGTGTCTCAACAAATTCTTAGCAAATTAATGAAACAAATAAGGGTAGTAGGCTAAGGAGGAATACTTGTTTGTAATGTCGGTTGAAGGTTGTGAATGCGTTCGATTTACTTGATCCAAGTTGATTGTGATAGCTCCCTTTAGCTAGGAGGAAATACTTGTAAATGTAAAACAATACCACCAAATAGAGTTAAACAAAACAATGAGTGGACTTCCTAGCGGAAGCTAGATCCAGAAGCGTGATGCTTCTTGAATAAGCTATCAATCCACTTTTATATAACAATATTAATGCTAGTTAAATCATACATGAAGTAAATATCCTATTGGAATTGAAACGATTTAGGTATCTCGTACAAAATAATAATAAAGGTCATTCAAAAGGTTGTTTAAGGTCAAAATGAGAGGGTTGATTGATGGTGTTGAGTTGCAGGTCTGGTATAGGCTCTGGGTAAGGTTTGGTAAGGATTAGAAATGGTTTTGGGCTATTAGGAAGTGGGTATTAGCTCACTGGTCTAAGCTATATTGAAAGACATAGTAAGCGATGTCGGTTGACCGACGGATGCCGCTTACATGGAGTGACCGACAGCGGTTGGATAACCAAAGGTCACTAGGGGCAATTATTAGAAAGTTGCTAGAATTGGTTTTTCAAACTCCTTGTGATTGCACATAGATTGCAAATGGTGAGGGTAGGGTCATAAAATGGTTCTGAAGACTCGTAGATGATCAGGAAAGGGTGAAAATGGGTGGAGAGTATGGGTATGATAAGGTGATGGGTTGATGGAAGGGAGGAAGTATATGGCTGTGGAGAGAAATAAACTACAGATATAAATAAATAAATCTACACAAGGAAATTAGAGATTCAGTTTAGATATGTTAAATACTTATTGGAAAATAGATTGGAGGATGTAGGTGATGAAGGAAATGTCAGTAGAGATCTAGAGAGAAGAGGCATTTTATTTGTGCCGTGAAAGTTTAGAACTCGAGCCTCTGTTGTAAATGTGTGATCATGAAGAGGATGATGAATGGTGACCAATGTTGGTAATGCTCTCGTGTGTCTTCTTTTTCCTGAGTGCTAAAGAAATTTGAGTGCTCCAATTCTCTTGAAGAAATGAGATCCTCAATCAATTGACGAACTCGGGTAAAGGATTTTGAAACTTATTTAACCTAACCGTAAAGCTAGGTGACCAAAGGTGTCGGTTGAGATATAACCGCACGGCCAATAAGGGAATATCTAGGTTGGCCAAAAAAGCCGATTGTTGTTATTTTTGCTGTGATCTCCAACCTTCCGTCGAGTCTCGAGTGATAGATCATAGCAAGATGATTAGAAGTCCTTTTAGGTTTGTTAATAGGAGTTAAATCTAGGTTTAGACGAAATCCCGAGATAATTAGGATAGGTTTATACTCGGTTTTAGGTCATTAATGAGGTTTGAATAGGTGGCTAGGTGAGGTGGCTAGGTAAGATGGTTAAGTGAGGATATTTAATTAATTTAATTAACATGTGCACTATGGGATATGAATGGGTAGGATATGGTTAATTTAATTAACGAGGTTTAAAGGGTGTATGACCCAATTTTGGTGTCTACACTTGGTGGATGCCATGTCGGTGATTTATTGTTGATTTCATGCTCACATGGTTTTGCAAGATGCAAGAAAGACGATGAAAAGGCATGATGTAATTCATTGGTTATTATTGTAATTTATATATGTCATTGTAGAATGTATATATGTATAATGTATTGCCATGTCACAAAAAATTTTATATTTGAAATTTGGTAATATGTATGAGATGCTAGTTTTAGGAATTCCTCGAAACATGCATTTAATCATATGTGTCATTTCAATTCAGATTTAAATATGGTAAAAAGGTTGGATATGTGTGTGTGTGTGTGTGTGTGTGTGTGTGTGTGTGTGTGTGTGTGTGTGTGTGTGTGTGTGTGTGTGTGTGTGTGTGTGTGTGTGTAAATGAATTTGAATTTAATATCTTGTAGTGTATTTCCAGTGTGTAATAGATGATTAATTAATTGGTGTGTCATATTTTCCTTACCTTGAAAATGCAATAAAGAAATCTAAACAAAACAGTCAACCCTAGTTCAAAATTTGTGCATAACTAACCTTCATGTGTTAATCCTTTAGCATAGAAAACTGAGACCTTCGAATGAACTTTGCACTCGATGGAACCTCCTAGTTTAGGTAAATAAGAGCCCAAGTTTGAGTTGTCATCATAGCCCGTATGCTTAGTGACATCATTGTGAACCTAACAATTAGGAACGACATGGTTAAACTTTGTCTTGAGTATGTGGTTCCCTCCTACGTTTGGTAATTGTGTGCATAGTAAGGATAATATGTTCTCCTAGGGTAGTGCCCCATGGGAAACCAACATTAAACATGGTGTAAAATCCTCTTGGACTAACATACATGTTGACTGAGAGAAGATCGCCAACTAACCTTGAAGTCACCTTTAAGAGTTGGGATCATAAATGAACTCAATACCCAATCTCATTTATCGTTGGGATTTATGGTGCAATATTAAGAGTTAATTGTGAAGAATGAGTAACATTTTAATTTATGATTAGTTGGTGAAAATTTAACCATAAGATGATGTGCTTGGAGAAAGGTGAAATTTAGGTCATTCTCTTATCATGTTTAAACCATCTTTTGATGAGAAATGAGACCCACGTTGTGTAAACTCTAATGTGAACCTTAACCCTTTTAATAATGGACTACTCCATATTTCTCTCCCACTTGTCCTATTATGTAATGGGTGTATGATGTAAAACTGGGATCATGATCTTAGAGACAAATCCCCTAAGATAGGGACTAGTAGTCTCATGAGGTTACAAATGTTCCTATTAACAAATAGGTCACACAATTCATTACAAAAGGCATATGAGCCTAGTTAGGGAAAACCATCTTGAGTTAGACGAAACAAATAATTCAAAAACCTAATCTAGAAAGAAAAAATAAGGAAGTATGTTGCCATGTTAAGCTCCTTCGAATCCTTAATTAATTGTTAGAGCATAACTATAGTAAAATTATAATTGACGCTTGCCCTTGAGAAGTGTGATCGTGAGATGTTATTCCACAGGAAAGGGAAACATGTTCTTCCTTTTAATGTGATTAAACCCTCTAACTATGGATAAAGAACATATTACTTATAATATTTGTTGTGTACTAAATCTATTGTAATTTTATAATTGAGTGAAAGAAATGTGACCCTAAATCCTCAAACGAAAAAAATGAACTTCTCATCATTTGAACTTACACTAGTTCTTTGTGTATGAGGGTATGATATAAGATCAAGGTGCATGCCCTTAGGAGCGAATCCTAGGGATAAGACCTAGTAGCCGTGTGTGTATGTAAATAGCCTTATGTGTAACTAATTACCCTTTTAATAAACGAGTGAATTAAACAAATAATTTAAATAATGTGGATGATTCTTATTCGATGAGTTACACCATAAGTTAAATGTTAAACAATATAGAGGAAATCTAGCAAAAAGGAAAAAGGAATGTATGATTCACATATTATGAACCTTTTAGGAATTAAGTTAAATATTGAAACATGATTGTAGTAAAAGTGTAATCCTAAAATATCGTGTAATGGGAAGACCCTATCTGTAAGTGTATATTGTAGTGAATCTTTATGTTGTGCCTTGTCGAAAGACTGGCCTTGAATTGTATCATGTGTTTTCACGTTATCTATGTGGGTTAATGTTTTGTAAACATATCATGTGTTATGCGTAGTCCTAAGTAATCCCCTGTAGTGTCATGTGTAGTCTAATGTAAGTCAAAAAAAAAAAAAAATTCTCGTATTTTTAATGTTATATTATGTGTTTAAAATGTGGGCGTTACGCCCAACCACTCTGTCCCTGTAAAATTCTAATGATGATTTTCTATTGACCAACAATTTTTCAAGGCTGAAAATAACATTGGGATTACATCGATGATTATACGACTTATAGAAGTTAACTAGGTTGCATTATTAATGTTTTCATGTCACAATTTCGATGTCTTTTCCCGAGGCATTAAGCCTAAGTAGGAGATATGTTGTCATTGAAACCGGTCGAGTCGTTAATATTTAACACTCTCCAACACTAAAAAAGGTGCAAACACTATTTTCAATTATGTTTTGGCTATAGTTCGGGTATGAAGCGAAAAAAACAAAAACCGTGACTTGGTAGTTATGCATGTTGTTCGGTTCTCGACACACCATCAATCGATTTCGCTACACATTTATTGCACTAAGTTATTCCTCTCCTCCACACTTTCGGTAGCGTAAAACATTTATTAATGGCCATTTTATAGTCTCTTGTTTGCAAATATTAATACATTTTTATTCTTTCCCTCGTGGCATCCCCAAACTTTCCTCACGGTTCCCCTGCAAACTGTCGTGGTCTGCTGTATTTATATCTGCTAACATTGAATATCAAATCAAGGCATTGAATCGTTTCGTTTTCTGGTTGTGCTTACATTGGTATCAGAGCACTCTACTTTGGCCTATGTGCAAATTTGGAGTCTTTAAACAGTGAAGTGGAAGTGTGGAAAACCTGCGTGAAAAATTATCAGAGAATAACTTGAGTTTTGGAGCTATCTTCCTTGGCGTGCGTGGATACCTATGGACGTGGCAGAAAATCTGAAGTGGAGAGACTTGCAGTTGAAGTTTGGAGAGCTATTTTGTTTTGGCGTGGAGATCTATTGCTGGAGCGACCTATTTGGAGTGGAATTGTTTTGGCATTCAGAACGTGCCTAAGAGCTCCTTCGTGGAAGTCTTCATTGGCGTTTTGATTTTTCGTTTGCGTCCACATTAGTGTGCAGATCATCCTGATAACGTGGCAATTTGCTGTCTGCGTTTTCAATTCAGATCAAAGTAGCAGCGACCTGTTCCCTGTAAGAGGAGGACATGTTGGAACATGTGACCCGAGTTTTGAAATTTGTTCTCTTAGGCGTGCAGGTGAAATCAAAAGCACAACCAACTCATTCCATGCTAAGAATCGGTATTAGAGGGTCGTGGGAGATAATAGGCACAGCGTGGGTTTTCAAGCATCGTTTCAATTCTGGTAGGTTGCGTACTTTCTTTCTATTCTTAATTGTAAATGGAAATTATAGAGAAATATTCTGGTTTAAACTTTCATATGTGGAAGGTTAAAATACAAATGTAATTGATGCATAAAAATTTGTGGGGCATCGTAAATGGGGATGAGAAACCACCTGCTGATGCAAGTAAGTTATTGGAGTGGAAAACAAGAGATGACAAAGAAAAAGCTATTATTGGCCTTGTGTTTTCAGATTCTGAGCTACATCACATGGATTTAGAAAAATCATCCAAGGAAATTTGGGAAATGCTTAACAAATTGTTCAGTGCAAAAGCGGTAAATGCCCAATTTTCACTGAAATTGTAATTATATAAATTTAAAATGGATGATGGAATTACTATGTCCAGCCATATAAACAATTTGAGGTCTCTTATTAGGCAGCTTGCTGAGGTAAAAACTACAGTTAAAGATCAGGAATTCTATTGAATAGTCTGCCATAAAAATATAACAATATTGTATTTACTCTTAGCCAAATACAATCACAATCTCTCAATGATAAAATTGCAGCACTACTCATGAAGACTAAAGGATGCCTGCAGAAGATGAGGGTATTTCACAAAACGAGAATGCACTTTATTCTCGGAATTTTCATAAAAAATCCAATACTAACAAAAAGGAAATAAAATGCTACTACTACAATCTAAGAAAGTTCATACAAGATTCGACCTTCTTGTTCGAGAGAAAGATGTTCTCAGAGGAAAATTCAAGTCTAGTGAAGCTAACGCTGCTCAAGTAGAAGATCCATCCAATACAGATGAAAGTGAAGAATCAGATGATGAGGTTGTCTTCACTTGACATCTTGTGATGTGTAGTATGTAGTAACAACTTGTTGGAAGCTAGAGGGTACACGGAGGTTGGAGGACAATTGGCGTCCTCTTGTTAGTAACATACGATAGTGTGCCACATGGCTTTGGTGACAGCTTTTGTTATTTTTGAGCTTAGTGTGTTTTTTTTTGGTGTGTGTTTTTCAATAAATATGTAGAGCATTTTACAGTTTGGCCCCTCCTGAATGAAGGACATTGTGAGGAGAAAAAGAACTAAAGCAGCCCTTGGCTATTGTGTAAATTAGGGTTTTTGGAAATAAGAGAAACCACCAAAGTGTACAGTTGAGACATTAGGTCACCTCCAAGTTCGTGGTGAACTTGCAGTCAAAAAACCATATGGGTTCGTGGTAATCTAGGGAAACCAAAACCATGGAGGTCTTCTCAAGGATGGATGTGCTCGAGTCACTTCCGGGTTTTGGTAATCCTATGGAGAAAAACCAAGGTGTCACTAAGACAAAAATCCACAAAGATGGATTTCCACATCAAAGGTGAGAAGGCTACAAGGAGAGTGTAATAAAATTCTTACTTGTGTTTGGATTAAGGGGGTCTTGTTAGTGTAAAATTACAACACCCTTGACGCTTGTGATTTTTGTGTGAGGTAATAAGTGTAATCTGCATAACATGGGATTATCCCGCATTATGGGACCTCAGAACTAGAATAAACCTCCAAAGGAAAGCCGAATTCTTCTCCTAACCTAGTACCAACTTCTCCAAAGTGTAGAGACTGGAAAAATAATCTAATCCTACCCTAATGCTTTCCAAGGAGACATGGATAGAAAGATGCATAAAAATAAAATCTACTCTAAGTAAAGGTTATGCACTAAGAAAGGAATGAGCTTCTTTGAGTGAGTGAAAAGTAGGAGTAAACAAAGTGAGAGAAGGTGAGTAGAAGTGCCACGAGCTAAAATAATATTCAGCTCCCTAGATTCATAAAGCACGACAAATTAAAGGTCCTATAAAGGCATAAGTATGAACAATATACGTGCAAAGATAATGGAAGGAAAAAGATGCAATATAACTTTGAATTAAGGAAAGAAAATCTAAAAAAAAATGGATTTTATTGTTCAGAAACATGTAAAATCCACTACAATATAGAACAAGGCATGAATTGTTTACAAAATTCCCAAATTTGAATCCTTGAGCTCACAATAGCTTTGGAACAATTTTGACAAAGTTCCTTTGCAAAATAGAATGAATCCCTTCAAAACTAGGTGAATTTTATAATATATAGGTAATTTAGGTCACCAACTAAAGCATGGTGCACTAAAGAGGCATGTAGAGCCATACGATTTGGTACTTTTCTTGCTCGAGCAGTCATGGGTGCCATGCCTCATTAATTCTAGTTCTTGAGTTGTCATTCGCCCACCTACCTTTGCCTTGCACTGTGACCCATCCAGCCATGTTGGTCATCCAACCCGATGGGTTAGACAAACGTCCATCCTCATTGGGCCGCATAAACCTCCTTTGGGAATACCGCATTGCCCTCAAGCTCATTTATATATCCAGTTTGGATGGCCATCTAACCATGATCCATACAATTTGTGAGTAGGCAGCCTAACCTCTTTTCCATAAAATCTGGGAAGGTTAGACGACATCAAACTTCTAGGCTATATATTCTTATGGTCACTGACCAACCTAGGAGTCACTATCTTAGCACTATCGGTTGTCCAACTTGGGAGATTAGATGATGTCTATCTCTGAATTGTACAACTTATGGGGTTAGAAAGACATCTGATCCTATGACATACAATGTTCCGCCCAACCATCCTGATGGCCCATCAAACTTTGTGTCATCTATCCATGGAGTTAGATGATGTCTAACCCTATGACATCTAACCCAAGGGGGTGGGACACCATCCATCTTAACCAAGCAACCCAATCGACATACTCGTCCACCAACATGGCCGACTAACCCCTTCCTCATACGATCCATTGCTCCACCTTTCTAACCCGCATGTCTAACCATATGTCATCCAATCCTTCACGTAAAGAACATCACCGACTAACCCCTAAGCTATCTATATCAATCAACCAACCCAGTTGGATAGCCATCCCACCCGATGAATTTTTCAATTATCATAATGAGTCTCCACCACTAACTCCAATATTCACAACGGTGAGCTAGCTCACTATGAGTAAAGACCAAATAAACAAATCCAAAGTATGGGATGTCTTTCTCTTGTGATCGGGTTAAATTTGATGGTCTTCCACAAGTCTCAAGCATGTACTTCAAATATTGAATAAGTTTTCCAAATTTACAATGGTGCAGATTTGGGATAACAGTTTGGTGACCTTAAAGGGATATCTGGCTGCTAGATTGAGAGACCAGCTTCCTTTAAACATCCATTGGGCATGGATTTGGTATACAACCATAACTATTTTGTTATTGAAATCTCTCCCATGAATTATTCTGAAGTATAACATGGATTGGTATTGATTTGGAGCTTCCATAAAACTTTTCCTAAAAAAATGAAAAGTGCAAGAGACAACAAAGGCACAACTATGTACAAAGATACAAAATCATACATGTTCCAAATGGAAACATGCAAAGCATGCACAAACACTTATTACAAAAGAAAACCTAAACTACAATAGATCAATGTGTTGCAAGCACTTGGAGAAATTACAATTCTAACCTAATATGTACAAGGATGAGAATTTTACTTTCAATAGCAGTGCTTGAGGTAGATTACATTGACCAGAATCAGAATTTCTTTTACATCCAACTTGGATAGTTGGAAAACATTGTTATTTTTGCATCTTGTGACCATGTAAGGACCACTCCATATGGCATCAAACTTTGAATCCCAACCTAGATTTTCCCCATCTGCATTCCATTTTAAGACAAGGTCCCTTTATTGGAAGGTTCTTCTTTTAGCCTTCTTATTAAAGAACCTCTTGGTCAAAGGTTTATCCTTATCTATTATTTGCTCGACTTGTTCCCTCAACTCCTCTAATTCCATGAGCTCTACATATCTAGCTTCCATGGGCTAAAACTTAGATAGCTCTAGCTTCTTCATGAGCTCTAATGTCAGCAAATCAAGTGATATGGGAAGACTTGCCTCCTTTTTATATACTATCCTGTAGGGAGAGTTCCTTGTTGACCTTTTGGGAGTAATCCTATCAGCCCACAAGGCTGATTTTGACTTGGTATGCCAAGTCCTTTGATTTTCATCTAGAGTCCTCCTGATTATTCTCAATAAATTCTTATCTATGGACTCTACTTTCCTATTACCCTAGGGGTAATAACTTGAGTATCCACACAAATATACTCCATTCCTAACATCCCATTATGTGATCTTGGTGCCAAGGAATGCCAAAGCATTGTCTGATATAATGGTGGTTGGTACTCTAAATCTTGTCAATATCCCTTCATAGAATTCTAGTATACTAGACTCATTGGCTTCCTTGACCGCTATTTTCCCATTCCACTTTGTGAAAAAGTCTATTACAATTAGGATCCACTTGTGACCTTGGCTAGAATTTGGGTTGATGACCCCAATGAATTCCAATCCCCATTGAATGAAAGGTTGGTATAATAAAATGGGATGAAGTGGAAGCACTACTAGCTTTTCTTTACCTATGAAGAATGCACATTTTTTACACTTCCTCACCCAAGCATAGAAGTAACTAAAGAGTGTAGGTCAATGATAACCAACTCTCATGATCTTGAGAGATGTCACTCATGGATAAAAATGAACTCCAACATATTCATTATGAAATTCTTGCAGCATCATTTCAACTTGATTTGTACCAATACACCTAAAAATGACTACATTCACGTCCTTCTTGAACAAAAATCCGTCAATAAAAGCATGTTTAATGGCTTGAAGTCTAAAATACCTTCTCTTTTCTTTTCTCATCTTTGGAGGGTGTAGACTTCTTTGAAGGAAATATATCATATCTCGAGTCCAGCAAGCAATATGCATGCTATCATTTACCTGTTGTTGATTATCTTGTGATATAAAGAAAACCACTAGTTAATCACTTATCTCAACATGTTGAATAGAATCTAGTTTCTCACAAAACCCCTTTCCATGGACCAATTTGGTGACTTTAATCTCTATCTCATACTCCATGACACGGGTGATCCAACTTGCCCACTTCTCATTCAAGTCATTATTCCAAGAGGAAGTATTTAACTCCTACATGAGATATTAGAAATTGAATCCTATTATTTGAGACCAAATGCTTGAAATTTTTCAAACTCCTAATAACTATGACGACATGATTTTCAATGGAGTATCTTACCTCATAATCCTATAAGCTTTGGTTGAAGAATGCAATAGGCACTCTAGTCTTTCTTTATTTTGTTGCATGAGAATTACGAAGATGGTGTCTAAACCACCAAAAGCATAGAGCATGAAGTCTTTGGAAAAGTTTAGATTGATGAGATTCAGAGCTTGAGATATAACATCCTTAATAGATTCAAACATTTATTTTCCCTTCGCTTTCCACCTAAATTCCATGCTTTTCTTCAAAGATCGTTGTTATCGATGTGATGAGAGCAAATGAAATTTGCACAAACATTTGTATGAAGTTAATCCTCCTCGAAAAAATTGGAGAGCCTTCTTGTGACTTGGAAGTGGTAATGCTCAAATAGCTTCAACTCTTTCCAAATCAATAGTCAACCCCTCTTTAGACACGACATGGCCTAACAACTTTCCTTCATGAGCCAAGAATATACATTTCTTTGGGTTCAAAGACACTCCAAACCTCCTACACCTTTGGAATACCTTCCTGAGGTGAAAGAGGTGGCTTTCTACATTCTTGGAAAACATAATGATGTCATCAAGATAAAAAAGCACTATTTTTTTATAATCCTTTGAACACCATATCCATAGCCCTCTAAAATGTTGCTTCGGCATTTGAAAATGAAAATATCATCTTTTATAAGCATAAGTGCCCCATTTTATGGTGAAAGATGTTTAAAATTGATCTTCCTTCTTCACCATGATCTAATTGTAGCCCGAATATCCATCCAAGAGGGAAAATATTTCTAAATTAGGCACTACCTATAAGATTTTCTCCATGGAGGGTAGTGGATAGTGGTCCTTGAGAGAGGCCCTATTTAGGTCCTGAAAATACACGCACAACCTGATTTCCCCATTATTTTTTCTCGACCGGCACCATTTCACAATCCAACTCAAGTGCTTGATTGAAAATATGACGCTTTTGTTTATTAGCTAATTCAACTCTTTCTTCATGAGAAGCTCAATATGGGGGTTGACCGGTCTTTGGTTTGTTCTAATTGGCTTAGCCTCTCCGGATCCAATTTAATTGTGTTTTTTCCAACTCATTATTAAATCCTTTCGTGTCCTCATAAGTCCAAAGTGAAGAAATCTGAGAAATCTTGGCAAAGGTGTATGAATTCAATTTTTTTTTATCCGTGCTCACCTTTCCAATTTAAAGCATTTTACTCTCTTTGAATCTTCCCTTATTACTTGAATGTTGGCCTTCTCTTTTCAAATTGATTATTTGGGTTGAAAATTTAATCTAGAGTCACTAAACCCTTTAGCAATTTGTTTTTCCATAGCTGCACCATTTGATCCCCATACTGCTGCTCCATTTCTCCCTAATTTTTAGCTAAGAACTTAGCCTACTCCTGTGAAAATGTAATGATCTATTGTTATTGTTATTGTTATTGTTTGGTACAACTAGGCTTAGAATGAAATGGATATGTGGCTGCATTTTATCTCTTTAAATACTGTCAATCACGTCAAATATCACTCCAATTGCTGCAAGTTTTTATGTAGCTTCATTCTTATTTCTTAGTATGGCCTAAATGTTGAATGATTAGAAATCTTCCATGAGGTCCCATACCCTATTTTTATATCTTTTAAGGAGATAATTATTAGCAACATTCACAACAAGTTCGCTATCTCCAAACACCTCCAAGTTTTTATATGATTTTTCCTTGCCCAATGCAATCCATGAATCAAAGCCTCATACTTCATTGTATTATTTGAATAAGTGAATGAGAAGTGGAAAGAAGAATAATATTTGAATTTATTTGGTGAAATAAGCACCACACCTACTCCAACACCCTTTTTATCCTTGAACCATCAAAAAGTAGTTGTCATATGTCATTATCATCTTTGTGATCGAGCTTGGTGAGGCTTTGGATGAGTGGATTTTCTTCATGTAGGAAATGAATTTTCAACTAATATTCCTCAATTTACCTGTATGGATCACAACCATGCATTTTGTGAGTCCACTCATTATGTGTCGATTCGGAATAGTCCCAACTTTAGTATCTCGATTCATATCTATTTAAACAATCTTCTTATTCAAGTACTTGTAAAATTAGAATTTATATGGCTTGGCACATGGGGCTCAATGTGAAAGTGTACAATTGAATTTGACCTAATAGTAACCTTAGCTCCGTACCTTGTCCTAAACAACATGTGGGAAAAATCTATTGATAAGTACCCGCCAAACTTGGCTTTAAAATCCCTTGAAGGTATAAGGTAAATACCAGTGGCAAATCAATCACCGATACATCCTGTAGAATTGTGATATTTGGGAAAGCATGGAGCATAAGGCTTAGTTATTTTATCACTCCAAATATGTGTATTGTTGTCCCATCTAATTACACTACTCCCCTCAATACCGGCTCATATTTTAAGCCCAATTGATCAACTATCCACTTCGGCATTACTGAGTTGCTCACCCTTGAGTCGATCATGCAATTGTGCACTAACTTATCTCCAATGATCAATGAGACATAGAATGGTGGAGGCTTCACATTCTTACCTGAATGAACTTCTCCTTGTTATGTAGTGTTAGTAAGAACCCTCTCCTGATTTTGGATGGCTCATTAGAAGGGGACCAATTTTCCATAGCAGCTTGTAATAAATCTCGCTGCCTGGAATTGCCAATGATTCCCACATGGAAATGCTGACATTAGTCTTCTTCATCTAATCAATGATATTGAATGGAGGTAGGTTTTCCTTTTGTTGTCCCTTGATGGGCATGACCATTTTTGGCACTTGAATTAGTGCATGGGTGGCTACGATGACAACATGAGTCAATTATGTACATCTAGAATTGGTACAACATATGCCTTAGGTTGGTTTTGTGCCCTAGGATCTGCACTTTTCTGCAAATCCTTTTGGTGTGAGAGTGGGTGATAAACAACTTGACTAGATGATTGTCCCTCTTCTATGTTCATCTTCTTTGATCATGTGTTAGTACCTACTCCTTAGAAAGGAGGTTGATTGATTCCACAAATCTTTGGCTTGCCAATTGAGCAATGTGGTTTACATTAGAGGTACCTCTAGTTGAATTACTTGTTGCTGATTTTCCTCTTGGCTTGCCTTTTGAGGCATGCCAATAGTCTGCACCACTAGAGCCTGATTTGACGGATCTTGAAATTATGTTGTTTGATCATAATAGTAGCCATATGGAGGACACCATTCATATTCCTGTACCATATTGTTCTAGAATGGAACCATAGCTCTAGAGGTTGATGTTACATTGGGATTATAAGGTTCGAGAAGGTTTGAAAGTAGGAGGTTGCCCCTAATTTTGATTAGCGTCCTAAGCACATAGTTTATTTTGCTGATATGGGGTTTGACTTGATATTGGGCTTGAGGCTGAAAGGGTCTAAAATTATGGGCATGTTGCCTCTTGATGGCCACTAACTCATTTCAAAAGTTTGCAGCACTTTCATGAGCTTCTGAAGCTCGAGTGAATTGACCGAAGAAGTGGAATCCACACTATTTATTTGATTTCTAGGGGTTGGAATAGGGACTATTTCAGGTGCTTGACTTGCAAAGAGGTTTCCCAATTCTAGATATAGGGGCATAAGTCACCTATGTGCTAGTTTACAGATTGGATTACATAATTCTCATCTCTAATAGCTCTAGCATAAGCCTTTGGTAAGGTTATCCCTCACATAGATTGTATCATAAAAGATATATTAGAATTTAAATATTTAAGGAAATAGAGAAATGCACCTTCAGGAGCCGGACTTACAAAAATCAAGATTTGGTCCTAGGTCCACTGAAATCAGAAATTAAATTCCATCATTTTTTCATTGAGCCTTATTGATCGTTATCAAATGCTTCAATAAGAACACGTGGTCCGCCCTTTCTTTGAATTGGTTACAGAGGGCTATGCATATTTGATCTCACTCTGTAATGGACCCCACTACTAAGCTCCCGAACTATTGCAAGGCCTTTGCTTTGAAAGAGGAAACCAATAATTTGATCTGCAACATCCACTTTATTGATCTCGTGAATGGTACATATGTCCATGATATCATGAATACAATCGATGGGAGCCGTGTATTTCTCCCCGTGAAGTAGGGAATATTATTTAATGATGCAACTAGAAGAGAGTTATGGAAATCAAGGGAAAGTGGACTACTACCTATGAATTAGACATAAGGATTCGCTGGTCCTTGCGGTGGTTCTTTGATGTGTCATCCCGATTGGCCTTTGAATACTAGTCTTTTGAAGGAAGGGTTGTGAGGTGGAGGTATAGATAATGTTCTATTTGGTGGAGATGGAGACCTTTGTACTCTTCTTCCTCTCTTTCCTCTTCCTAGGGATAACTAAAAATACTCAAGTACACCTTCTCCTCTTTCTCCGAAATGAGTTTAGATCCTTCTTATGAACTTGGGCCACTAGTGATGATAAAATCAGCTAAAATATGACCCCAGGAGTCCCTGGATGTGCTACTATAAATCCCCCAAAGGCTAGAACTTAGCCAAGATGCACATCCAATCTTGATAATTCCAAAAAAAATTAGTTATAGTCCTACTAGCCGTGCAAAACTATTAGTGAAAAATTACAACACCCTTGATTGCTTGTGATATGTGAGTGAGGAAATCGCAGTGTAATCAGTATAATATAGGATTATTCTATTTTGTGGTACCTTGCAAGTAGTATAACCCTCTCAAGAAATCCAACTTCTTCTCATAACCTAGTGCCACGTTCTCCAAAGTGCATAAAATGGAAAACTAATATAATCCTACCCTAATGTTTTCCAACGAGACAGGGATAGACGGATTCATAAAAAGTACATATACTCTAATTGAAAGTAATGCACAGAGAAAGGGAGTGATAAAATATTAGTGAGTGAAAGGTAAGGAGTAAAAAGAGTGACAGAGGGTGATTAGAAATGCCACAAGATAAAACAATATTCAACTCTGTAGATTCATAAAGCACAAGAAAGTAAAGATCTTGTACAGGGATTTGTAGGCACAATATACCTACAAACATAATGGAAGGAAAAAGATGCAATATAACTTGAATTAGGGCAAGAATAGACACAAAACATGAATTTAATTGCTCAAAAACATGCATAATCCTTTACAATATAGGCACAAAAACACATCCTTTAGAAAATGCCTAAATTTGAGGCCTTCATATCACAACAACTCGGAACAATTTTGACAAAGTTCCTTTTCAAAATAGAATGAATCCCTTCAAAATGAGGTGAATTTTACAATATATAGGCAATTTGGGTCACCAACTGGCAAGGTGCATTAAAGAGGTATGGGGAGCCATACAATTTGGTACTTTGCTTACACAGGTAGTCATGGACACCATGCCTCATTAATTCTAGTTGTTGAGCTATCATTCGCCCACCTACCTTTGCAAGGCATGTGACTTGTCCAAATATGTTGGTTGTCTAACCCTACTAGTTTGGACTAATGTCCATCCTCATTGCACCATACAACCTCCTTTGAGAAAATTTCCTAGACCTCATACTCTTCTATATAGCTAGGTTGGGTGGCCATCTAACCATGATCCGTATAATTTGTGAGTAGGTTGTCTAACCTCTTTATTTCCCAACCTAGGAAGGTTAGATGCTATCAAACTTATAGGATCATTAGTTGGATATTTTTTCAAGCTAAAATATGAGGTTCAACCACAAGACACACAGGATCAAATCCCTCCTGAAGATAGGTGAGACACCTATTTATTACTAATCTAAAAGACAATAGAATTAATATGTACAATATTCATACTATTCTAACCATTAGGGTTGGGATACAATCCCAAAATCCATATCAACACAAGATGGGTATGTTACAATTTTTAGAAATACGATGGATTAGAAAGGAAACTATTATAGATGAAACAGAGAGAAAGGGAATGAGAGGAACATATTTTCTTTTAAGAAAACACAGATGAAGAAATACTTATGCGTGTTTTAGATAATTGATGTAATATTTGAAACAATTAAAATAATCAAGAACATTAAACAAAGAATAGCTTAAGATCTTGGACATAAGAACAATATCTCAAGATAGATGGATCCCACAACACAAATTTTTATTCTTCTTCATAATAGCTCTCAATATTCTAAAATATCTCCTTTCTAGAATGCACAAGCATCCCTTATTTATAATAGAAAGAGCAGAGAGAAAATAGGATAAATCCTAGAAAATAGTCATTTAATGAGAATTGTTTTGCTTGACTCTCACGTAGGAGAACAAGTCAAAATTTTCTTCCTATGTGATGAAAAGAAAACAAAAAAGATATGTCAATCTTTGGATGGAAATGACATGAAAAATTATTCTTATTTTGTTTCTTCATCCTTGTATTCCTCCAAAGTGAAGCATTCTTGTCTCGACATTCTTGGAACTTTCGATTATGCCCTACATCTTAGCTTCATCTAGTGCACTTTGGAATAGTCTCTTAGAACCTCGCAAGTTTCCCTTCGAGTGTTGTTTGCGTTGCCAAGAAGTTTCTTGAATATCTTATTGAGTTTCCTTATTGATTCTAAAACATTCTCAATCCTTATGAATTTATCAATGGTTTTCGATCAAAGATGGAAGTTGGTTCATCCTAGATTGATTCTTGGATTTGTTTATAGAAATCATCAATGGGTAGAATATTCGATGTTTCAAAACCTTGGGGAAGATCTTGGAAAAATATTCTTCTATGTCATTCATGGCATCAACGAACTGATCTCTAGATTCCCTCAACTTGCTGCAAACTTAACGAGAATATTTATCATAAATCTAATTGCATTGGTTAGTTGGAAGTGCTTATCCCCATGTGGAATGATTCCTTCTTCCATCAAGATACTTGATAGAACCTATTTCAGCATATTGAGAGCCTCAAAAGTTAACTCAAGGTTCTCGACTTCCTATGAAAATTCATCATCCATTTTGTCGCCATCTTTCTTTATTTCCTCCAAGGATTTATAAACCTCCATTATGTCATCAATGACCTCTCTTCCTTGTAGGAGTAGCCTCTGAATCCATTCATCAACTGTTCTCCCCTTCTCATTGATCTTTTCAATCATAGTACTAATGAGAAATCAAACCTAATAGGAGTAGGGGTAGAAGATGATGGTGTTGAATGAGAAGGCTTTGAGAGCTTGAGCAATACCTCCATCAACTATTCAACTTTCTCCTTTAGCTCATCTCTGCTCACCTTCGTTTCCTTTAGCTTCTGGAACAACACATTCATGGCATCCTGGGCATCTTGTTGTGCTCCTTCTATTGTTACCATTCCTAGATCAACCCTTGTGATCTAATAATAAGTGACCATTATATCCTCATTTTTTTTGTTGGTCATGGGGGTGGCAATCTCTAAAAACTTATGCCTTGATGGTATCCACCAAAACCCTTGAAACCATTTTGGGTTTCTTGGAAGATTTGGTGGGAGAGACCGTGAGGAACTAAATTCGAAGGCTAGTATACGAACTATCCCCTTCCTCCTCCTTGGGGTCCTGCTCAACTAACCATTGAGGTATAGTGGAAGAAGTTGCTCTATTGTAGGTGTTATGGTTACATCTATAGGTGGAGGAAGGTTTACATGTGGAGTAGTGATGACTGTAAGTGTGGTTACTATGAGGACAAACTTAGTGAATGAAGATGGAGAAGGAGGAGGCATATCTATGGCCATCTTAGGTCTAGTAGAGAGAGGTGATAGGCCGAGAAGAAGATGCTTGGCCATGGCTGATGAAAAGCGGAAATGAAATATGAGGTGAGGAAGATTAGAAGGGACGAGGTAAGGATTTTGAAGTCAAATCTTGCAAAGCAAGAGAGAGACTTACCTCGATGAGCAATCAGTAAAAGGAGAAATGAGAGGTTGACTAACCTCATCTTCTAAAGGAAGTTTTCCTTGTTCTAATGGAGGAGGTGAATCCAGACCTCAACCTGTTTGTGAGGGAGTGGCAAATGATGTTACTCGCTTTTCTCCTTTTATGATAAACTTAAATTTTATCTACCTCTTGGTAGGTATTTTATCCTCTTCCCTCTCTCCTCGGAGGGTCCCGCTTTCTAAAGTAGCTATTTTTGAAAATCTCTTTTCCTTATAACTCATTCCACAAGAAATGAGCCATGCCTTGGTATGGAGAAGAGTCTAAGTAGCTCTTTCGGCGATAGAAGATTTTTCAGTAAGAGACCAATTAATGGTTGGGAATCCGTGTTGGTTTCCATCCGACTATTCATACCTACTATCCACGACACTTTCATTGTCCATGGTGCCTTCAAGGATATCGGCTAGATCTAATATTTTATTTTTTCAAGCGTCGCCTCTACTATTTTCTTTTCTTCGGATGACAACTTCATCCCGAAGATCAACCCAAATTTCTTTAATATTGGGTACATGCAGATCTGAGTTCCATATGACTTGACGACTCCTCGGATGCCGAATCTCTCCATAAGCTTCATGTGTTTCTAGAGTAGATAAAATCACTTCTAGAGACTAACTTAGGAAACCTAGAAATGGTTGGTTTTTCCTTGATCAAGAACTACATTTTTACACGCTTGATGCATTCTTTTTTATCTTTGTCCCAAACATTTTGTGTTTATTTAGGATTTAAATCAACATTTTCCACAAAGTCGGGTAACCTTAGGAGTTGATCAAAGTAACCTCCATCCAATTTCACTATAGACTCTCCCGTTTGATTTCTTACTAGGTGGGAGGTTGAGTCATAGTTGGAAGCACAAGACAGGATGAATTCGGGACATTGAGCTGATATTGGAAATTCTCGCTATAAGAGGGAGACCGCATTGCTACTATCGACTTCGTCGAAAAAAATTCTGAGAATAATCCTCAATTCTCTTCTAGAATTCCTCTATATCTATATTCTTTGAGCTCCGTGTCCCGAATGTCATAATTATAGATTATGTAAGAATAAGACTCCATCTTCTAATACTTATACTTCATCTTTCTGTCATATTTGAATTATCCTTAGATTGGCGGGTCCACATGAGCAACCTCAAAGAAGAAATGCCTTGATGATTTCTAGAAGAGAAATCTCACTTGAAAGTTTGTTAGACAATTGCATAGACCCATCACATTATTCATATTTTGAGACTTGGAAAACACCTTAGGAAACCCGTCATAAAGGAGTGCACGTCGAAAGTTAAGACATGTTGAGCATCGATGAAAATCCGACACACTTTGTAGAAGTGAGGAAGTGTCGGGAAAGTGGGAAAACTTGACATACACGGCGAACCTAGAGGATGTCGAGTAGGCTGAAATTATCACCACACTGCTGTGGATCTTGGTGTATGTCGAGCACTTGGAAAAAATCGAAGCAAGCGAAAAAGTGAAATTTTAAACACCCTGCAAAACCCGAAACAAGTATATTGGGTTTATGACATGTCAAAATATGATAAATTCCCACCTCGTGATCACTTAATAATTTCAAAATCTTTTTTAAATCTACAAGTTATAACCTAGGGGTGAATTTCAAACAAGAACCCATATGGGAAAAAGACAAGAAATAATGAAAATAACCCAAAACCCTAAAACAGTAATGAAGGAGGAAATGAAATGGAAACCCCAAACAAACACCTCATAAATAACCCAAAAATCTTCAAAATAGAAAGAAGAGAAGAGTACCTTCAACTAGCTTGAAAAAACTATCAAAAATAGATGGCAAAATTGATCGGGAAGCTCAAACAGGTTTAAAGGTAGAAGAAGTATCAACAAAAATCCAACGCAGCATAAACAATAAGGTAACAAATGACATGGAAAACCAACTATTTATAATAACCCATACAACTAGACATTATTACATGTCCTCCATGTCCTCTTGCTTGGAGCATCTGAAAACCCGATACAAAGGATTTGATTCAATTCGGGTTTCGGGTTTCAGGAAACAAGCGACATGAAACATGCATTTGGCAAAGCATGTTCCGATGCTCGAAGTTCCGAAAACCTAAAACAATGGACTTAGGAAATCAGGTTTTGGGTTTTGGGGAACATGAGACATGAAACACACAAGGGACATGTTTTCATACAATGAAAACTTGAAAACCCAAAAATCTCTTTCAAAGGGAATTTTAAGAGATTTTTCCAAAATTTTCCTATGGTTATCTCAATTTTAGCTGAAATCACTAAAATGAGATAATAAATGGCTCTAGTTGGGGACTTTCTTTGAGACATCAAATGAAGAGAACTCATGCATCAAAAAGATTTATCCATTGGGCTATGGAGTCAGGAGAAGAAAACCAAAAACAAAACAAACAAAGAAATAAATAAAGCAAACACATGACAAAAATAAATTATAATACAATGCAAGAGAGCATCTTGCATTACTGATGGATCAACTTCAGATGTTGGCCACTTAAAGGTAGAGGGAGTAACTCTCCATAAAGATATGATACACAGAAGTTATTTTCACCGTTCAATTGATGATTTTTGAAAGGACCTTTCCATAAGGAATCAAACTTGCCATGCATCCCTTTCTATTCCCTTCTCTTATCCCAGAGTAGTACTAGATCTCCAATCTAGAAATCACGTTGCTTTGATTTTTTGTCATATATATTTTTGAATTTGCTATGATGATCAGCAATGCAATCCACCACCTTGTTTCATTCTTCTTCCATGCTAGCTAGTTACATTATCCTTTTCTCAATGGAAATTTGAAATTTTTCATTCTCAATTGCTTTAGCTAACCGTAAGGTCTGACAATTCTATAGAGATAGGAATCTCAGCAACAATTCCATAAAACACCTGGAATTTGGACATTCCAATAGCTCTCTTACGAGTAATCTGATTTTCCCATAATGTATCATACAACACTTTGTGCCATGTCCTCTCGATTCTCATCGACCATCTTTCGATTATGGTCACCAAGTTTTCGTTTCTTGATTCACCTAACCACTACCTTGGGGATAATAATTGGATGAATGAGACAACGTGATCCCAAATCCATATCAAAATTCTTTCAACTCATGTGATGAGAAATTTGAATCATTTTCAGTAATGATCTTATGAGGCACACCAAATCTAACAATTATATTCTCCTTGAGAAAGTTACACATAGCTTCGGAGGTTTCCTGCTTGATTGGCACAACTTCCACCCACTTGGTGAAATAGTCTCACGTGGTGAGTACATAATTGTGATGGAACTAGAGGTAGGATTCAGTACTCCAATGAAATCAATTCCCCATTGGTGAAAAGGTTCTTCAATTATCACAAGCTTTAAGGGAAGAAATGCTAGCTTAGGACAACCAACGAAATGTTGACAAGCTTCACACTTAACCACCCATTTAGCTAAATCTCAAAAGAGAGTAGGCCAATAGTACCTGGCCCATGAGATCTTATAAGATGCTAGATTGTGGAAGGATTCTAGTAACCTTATCTGGTGATACTTTCAACACAACACAGGGATACACCATCAATACCCTTCTTGTATATACCATTATCCCATAGAATGAATCTCGCGGACCTTAATTTAACTATCCTCTTCTCCTTTTGAAATAAATTTGGGGAAATTTTCCATAAGTTAAAAAGAAAGTGATATATGCATACCATTCATCGGTTGTGCTTACAAAAAGCACCATGGGAAATTTTGAAGAAGTACCTTCAGTTTCTTTGCATTTTGTGTCAGAATTGTTTTTCTATGATCAATTGGCATAGGCCTCTTCCTCGTACCAAATTAGTAGGTTTGATGTCCAAGTCATATTCTTGGACTTTGGCTATCCAGTTACCCCGTTGACTACCCAACTCTTGTTGAGTCAAAATGGACTTAACTGCAATATCAGGAACAAGAACGAGAGTGTGAGAACTCAACACATAATACCTGAAATGCTTCACTACTCTCACCACTACATAAGCATGCTTTTCAATTTACAACATCTTCAATTCATTTTCCTTTAGTGGGAAGCTCATGAAAGCAATGGGAGCTTTGATTCCTTCTTCGTTCTCCTGCATCAGGATGGTTGATACTATATGTGTGGAAGCGTAGTTGTACATGATGAAATCCTTCTTGAAGTCTTGGGCATATTAGAATAGGAGCATGAGTAATTTCTCTTTTGAATTATTCAAAAGCAACCTTCCCTTCAATGCTCCATTGAAATGGAGTCTTACCTTTCATCATCCCAAGGATATCCTTGGTTTTATCGGCAAAGTCAGTACAAATCTTCTTAGGAAATTGACCTTTCCGAAAAAGGAATGCACCCTAGTTTTACTTGTAGGTAGGGTAAGGCTTTAGATGGCCTTCACCTACTCTGGGTCTATCTTGGTTCCTTCTTTAGTCATGATATGACCCAACAACTTACCTTTTGTTACTTTGAACATGGAATTTTTAGGATTTAATGAAATCCCATGACACCTGCATCTTAAGAGTACCTACTCCAGGTGATCATAATGATCACTTCACTTCTTAGAGAAGACCATCAAGTCATCCAAATATACAACTATGAATTTTCCCATCAAATCTCTGAAATCTAAGTCCATAGCTCTTTGAAACGTGGCTCCAGCGTTAATCAAACCAAAAGGCATCCTCCTATAAGCAAAGGTCCCCCATGGGGTGGTGAATGTTGTTTTATGTTGATCCTCAGTGGCTACCTCGATCTGATTATACCCTAAAATTTGTCAAGCATGGATAACATTTCTGATCCAATGACAATTTGCAATACTTGATCCATGATAGGCAATGGGTAATTTTCTTTCAATGAAGACTGATTAAGGTTCCGAAAGTGAAAAAATCCGTATCTCACCATTCTTCTTTTTGAGAGGGATGATGTTAGCAACCTAGGTAGAATGATGGATTGGGAAGATAATCCTTGCATCTAACATCTTTTGAAATTTTGCAAGGATAGTACCTGAGATCTTTGGGTTGTAATTCCTTTGCTTTAGCCTATAGGGCTTGACATCAGACTTCAAAGGAATGTTATGTTGCACATCCTTGGGCTTGAAAGACTTCAAATCCACATAGGACCATGCCAAGACGTCCATATATCTCTTTAGGAGTGAAGTGAATCTTCCTTTCTCCTCAGGAAAACAACATTTTCCATGATGTTTACCATCCGTGGTTGGTCAGAAGAGCCCAGATTAACTTGATCTACCTATGATGAGGAAGTGCCTTCAGCTTGCCTTTTATCCTAAATAAAATGGTCATGTTTGTCAAAAAGACCTTCCAGAGACACCAATCCCTTCGGAATCTTATTGCCTTTGAGCTGGATGAATTCACCATTAATTGATTTTGATATGAATTCAATATGGACTCACATAAAGCTGATTATGATCCTTCAAAATAAAGCTCGCTAAAATTATCATCTTTCTCAAGAAAATAAAATACTTGTCGATCATCATTGAACACTTACCAATGTGCTGAATTATCTGGAACACTTAGATGATACACAATCTCAATGATATACATGTCTTGTTTGAACTTTGGATGAGGAAGGAGAAGAGATGCAAACAAAGTTAAAGAATCATCTTTATCGTTGTAATCTCTCAAAACTACCTTAATGGAAAAAGCATCAAAGCATTCTATGTTGTCCCACACCTTGTTCCTATAATGCCTTAGGCGATCATTTTTTACCTAATAGATCCCCCTTACTTGATTTACAATCAACTCAACATCTCCCTACACTTTAAGGTTTCGATTCCCTTTTTCCTTTCCATTTCTAATCCTAATAACAAAGCTTCGTATTCAGCCGTGTTATTAGTATTGTCAAACTACAACTTAAAGGTGAAGGGAAAGATCTCAAAATCTGGAGATATAAGAACCACACTAGCTCCCGACCCAATAGTTGAATAGATCCTGTCAAACTCGAGGGTCCAAATAGCATTAGGATATTCTTCCTTGATACCTACAGAAGGCACCTCTGATGTTATGAAATAATTTCCCAAGCCTGCATCTTCAAGAGAATTTGAGCTTTGGGGTCATCTGATTTAGTGACTAGGTACTTCACTTGCGCTTCAGGGTGGAGGACACGAGGAACTCCATTCACTGGAATTTTAGCTTTGGTCCAGTCCATATTGATTTCTCCTTCGAAATATTTGCAAAAACCTCTTCCTAAGAGAATACCATAAGTAGCTAGGATATCAACAACCAAGATAGTCATTTTTACTCTCTTTTCTGGGAATGCGACAAATGCAAACTATGCATCCTTGATTTGGCCAATCAAGGGGACTTGCTTGGTTTCCATGGAGTAACACCACCCATAATATTTAGTCAAGGTAAGTCCAAGGGCATGGGCTACTTTTTGGGCATCACGTTATCAAAGGCTCCTGAGTCAATTATGCAATTGTTGAGTTTAAACCGTTTATAAGTAAGGACAAATAAAATGGTTCAATCTTTCCCAAAGAAGCAACAAAGGTCATATTATTCTAAGGTAAAGGCTGAGTGGGGCTAGGAAAATGCCTTTTGAAGATGAAGGGATAACAGCCTTACTTCTAATGAATTTGGCAAGTTTCTCAAATTTCTCAGATTTGACTGAAGGTACTTGGCTTCTGACATTTGGATCTTAGTTTTCTTTGCATGATCAATAATGTCAAAAGCAGTATATGAAGGAATGATGGTGGGCTCAGTTCTGTTACATTGGCCTGAGCCGAGGTACTAGTCTTGGGGGATGGAGAAAGAGAGTTAGAAGAAGAAGTTACCTTTTTAGTTGTCTCCTTTTCAGTTTGCACTGAGATAGGAGAGCCTCTTTTAGCCATAACCACGGGAGCTTCTTTACCCTTCTCCTTAGAGCCTTCAACCAACTTTC
The DNA here is from genome assembly GCA_018340775.1 of Taxus wallichiana var. yunnanensis. NCBI lineage: Eukaryota > Viridiplantae > Streptophyta > Pinopsida > Cupressales > Taxaceae > Taxus > Taxus wallichiana. The sequence continues at coordinate 222,548,943 of CM031240.1, read as the reverse complement.
TAGGGTTTTGAGATTGAGCTCAAGTGAAGACTACAAATGACTGACCATCATGTTCACATTGGTCTTCCTCGTATTCCAAGTACCCAATGTTGGAGTCACCAGCTGAATCGTCAAAAGACTCATCAACATATCCTGAAGCTTCAAAAGCTTTGTGAGAATCTTGATCTTCTGGTTCTTCATCTTCCTCAACTATTTCCATTGTTATGTTGATAGGAGGAGCTTCAATGGCTAGCCTTGTTGAGCAGCAGTCAAATGACTCCTATCTCTTATGGGAGCACCATTGGTATTGTTGAAATTCCATCTAGGAATATCCCGATAAGGAACGTTGGTCGCCTATTGAGACATTTGCTTCTTCAAAGTGATCAAGTCATTGGCCATCTTCTGGATCATAGGATCAGTAGTACTTTGAGAAGAACTCTATTTTTAGGCTTAGATGATTCTCTTATGATCTTTCCTACCAGATGAGATCATCTTCTATTTCAGTGGCTATAGCTTGAGTAATAGCCAAATCAGGGATAACAGACCTTCTTAATAAGAAGCTCACATCAGGGGGCTGAGCGTTGATGAAGAAACACTTTTGATTTTCAAGAGTGGGAATGGCTAGCATCGGAATCTTCTGAATCAGCTTGTTGAATTTTTCCACGAAGTCCCACATGGGCTCATGAGACTCCTTCTTCATATGTGTAAGTTGTGCTAACAAGTCATGAGAATCTTCAGCTGGTTTGAACCTTGCTTCAAATATAGATCTCATGGTAGCCTAGTTGGTAATGCATGCATTCGGAAGATGGTAGAACCATTCTACTACCACACCATGTAATGTTTCAACGAAGAGTCAAATAGAGACATCTTCATGAGCTACCCCAAGGATGCCGCATGCTACAAAGAATGAGGTGATGTGTTCATCAGGGTGCTGCTTCCCATCGCCATTGAATTTGGGAATATTCTTACGAGATCCATGTGGTAGTTCATGCAACGGTGGAGTTAGGGAAAGAGGACCAATAGCCACACCCCAAGGCACAAGTTGTTCGCCATCCTTCTGAATGAAGTGTATACAAGAATCTGAGTATCAGACAAGAATAATGCATGGTAGGTTATGAATGCTTCTTGTTCTTGAGGAACCCGAGTTCTTCGGATAGGTGAAGAACTTCTTGCTCGGCTAGATACAACACTATTGGGGGAAAGTCTGAAATTGTGTTGTTGAAGTAGATCAAAGAATGGATCAGTTTCACCCTTGGCTCGGCTTGACTAAGTGAAGATATTTCTAGCCAGCTTGAACCGAAAAATGGATCTACCAAAAATAAGGCAAATACGGAGTCACCAGACACCAATAGGATAAGCTTAGTCTTATCAATCCGTATTCCCCAGTGGAGTCACCAAAAATATTGGTTGGATATTTTTTCAGGCCAAAATATGAGGTTCAACCATAGTACACGGGATCAAATCCCTCCTCAAAGACAGGTGAGGCAGCCTATTTATTACTGATCTAAAACATCAAAAAATAATATGTACAATATTCACACTATTCTAACCATTGGGGTTGGGATACAATCCCAAAATCCATATCAACATGAGATGGAGATGTTACAGTTTTAGAAATAGAATGGATTAGAAAGGAAACTATTATAGATGAAATAGAACAGGAAGGGAATGAGAGGAACGTATTTTCTTTCAAGAAAACATAGATCAAGAAATACTTATACGAGTTTTAGATAATGGGTGTAATATTTGAAACAATTAAAATAATCAAGAACACTAAACAAAGAATAGCTTAAGATCTTGGACGTAAGAACAATCTCTCAAGATAGATGAATCCCACAACACAAAGTTTGTAAAATAACACATGTTTCTATTCCTCAATGATTAAAAGAAAATACAAAGTTTTTCTTCTTCTTCACAATAGCTCTCAATATTCTAAAATCTCTCTCTTCTTTGAATGCACAAGCATCCCTTATTTATAATAGAAAGAGCAGAGAGAAAATAGGATAAATCCTAGAAAATAGTCATTTAACAAGAATCCTATTTTTTGACTCTCACACAGGAGAACAAGTCAAAATTTGTTTCCTATGTGATGAAAAAAAATGAAAAAGACATGTCAATCTCTAGATGGAAATGACATGAAACATTATGCTTATTCTGTTTCATCATCCTTGTCTTCCTCCAATGAAGCCTTCTTGTCTCAAAATTCCTAGAACTTCTAGATTATGCCCTACATCTCAGCTTCATCTGGGCACTGGAATAGTCACTTAGAACCTCACAAGTTTCATGAGTGTCACTTGCTTGCATTACCAGAATTTTCTTCAATCTCTTATTGAGTTTCCTTAGTGATTCCAAAACATTCTCAATCCTTATGAATTTATCAATGGTTGTCGATCAAAGATGGAAAAGTTGGTTCATGCTGGGATTGATTCTTGGATTTTTTTATAGAAATCATCAGTAGGTAGAATATTCAGCTTTCATCCAACACCTTGGCGAAGATCCTGGACAACTCTTCTTCTATGTCATTTGTGGCATCAACCAACTGATCTCTAGATTCCCTCAACTTGCTGCAAGCTTCACTGAGAATCTTTATCCTAAATCTAATGGCTTTGGTTAGCTGGAAGTGCTTATCCCCATGTGGAATGATTCCTTCTTCCATCAAGATACGGGATGGAACCTGTTTCAGTGCATTGAGAGCCTCAAAAGTTAACTCAAGGTTCCCAACTTCCTTGTGAAAATTCATCATCCATTTTATCACCATCTTTCTTTATTTCCTCCAAGGATTTATAAACCTCCACTATGTCATCAATGACCTCTCTTCCTTGTAGGAGTAGCCTCTAAATCCATTCATCAACCATTCTCCCCTTCTCGTTGATCTTTTCAATCATAGGTACCGATGAGAAATCAAACCTGATAGGAGTAGGGGTAGAAGATGACGGTGTTGACTGAGAAGGCTTTGAGAGCTTGAGTAATACCTCCATCAACTGTTCAACTTTCTCCTTTAGCTCATCTCTGCTCACCTTCATTTCCTTCAGCTTCTGGCACAACACGTTCATGGCATCCTGGGCATCTTGTTGTGCTCCTTTTGTTGTTACCTTTCCCAGATCAACCCTTGTGATCTGATAATCAATGACCATTATATCCTCCTTTGTTTTGTTGGTTGTGGGAGTGGAAATCTCTGCAAACTTATGCCTTGAGGCATCCACTGAAACCCTTGAAACCATTTTGGGTTTCTTGGCAGATTTGGCAGGAGAGACCTTGAGGGAACTAAAGTCAAAGGCTGGTAGAGGAACTACCACCTTCCTCTTCCTTGGGGTCTAATCAACTAACCATTGAGGTATAGTGGAAGAAGTTTCTCCTATCATGGAGGTGTTATGGTTACATCTGTAGGTGGAGGAAGGTTTACTTGTGGAGTAGTGATGACTGCAAGTGTGGTGACTGTGGGGATAGACTCAGTGAATGAAGGTGTAGAAGGAGGAGGCATATCTATGGCCATCTTAGGTCCAGTAGAGAGAGGTGAGAGGTCGAGAAGATGCTGCCATGGCTGATGAAAGTGGCAAAGAAATATGAGGTGAGGAAGATTGGGAGGGAGGAGGTAAGGATTTTGAAGTCAAAGCTTGAGAAGCAAGAGAGAGACTTACCTCTGATGAGCAATCAACAAAAGGAGAAATGAGAGGTTGACCAACCTCATCTTCTAAAGGAATTTTCCTTGTTCTGGTGGAGGAGGTGAATCCAGTACCTCAACTATTTGTGAAGGAGTGGCAGATGATGTGGCTCCTTACTTTTCTCCTTTTTTGACAAACTTAAATTTTATCTACCTCTTGGTAGGGATTTTATCCTCTTCCCTCTCTCCCTTGGAGGGTCCTACCTCTAAAGTGGCTATTTTTGAAAATCTCTTTTCCTTATAACTCATTCCCCAAGAAATGAGCCATGCCTTGTACAGACAAGAGTCTGAGAAGCTCTTTCGGTGATAGAAGCTTTTTCAAAGAATATACCAATCAATGGCTAGGAATCCATGTTGGTCTCCATCCGATTATTCATACCTAGTGTCCAGACACTTTCATTGTCCATGGTGCCTTTGGGGATATCAAATAGATCTAACATCTGAATTTCTTCAAGTGTTAGTCTATTGTTGTCTTTTCTTCGATGGCAACTTCATCCCAAGATCAACCCAGATGTCTTCCACATTGGGCACATGCAGATACAAGGTTCCATATGACTTGAGGACTCCTCGGATGTCAAATCCCTCCCTGAGCTTCATATGTTTCTTCAATTTTCCTAAAGCTCATGCACCATGTTCTTGGCCTTAACCACTATAGAACATGTATACCTTCCAATGGAAATAGGGAAGGAGATGGCGGCTTTGTGCCTGCTTTGTTGGAATTTGTGAAAATCCAACAATTGTCTGACTAACTCCATAAGGATCAGTTTGTCACCTGGGAACTTGGGAAAATGGAAAGGGTTACCATGGAACCTTACCACCCGAAGATAAGTAAACTTCTTGAATTGCAAGAAGATGTAACCCCATTTTGACACTTCGCCCATGCTTCATCAGAAACCCTTCTTTCCTCGATCAAGATCCAACCTGCAAATGTTTTCATAGAAGAAGGTGTCATTCACTCTTCTATATTGGTCTTCAGACCCTTTTATTGTCAACTGAGGGAAGTACTAGATATATGTGTTCCATTTCTCGTTTCCCTTCACATCTAGCCCTGGGTAGTTTCTCATGCCTTTGCTACACATAGGTGACGTATGACATCATATAGAACTTGCTCCGGTAGACAAGACTATTTTCATTTGGGAGTCTATCTCATCACTTATTAGGCTACCCTAATCAATCCCTTGGTCATTCTTCTTTATGATGACCATGAACTGGTACATCCACCCTTGGAAATATTTTGACTCTGGGAGTCCAAATAATCGACTCAACAGGGTGATGATATCACTAATTTTGAGAATAAAATCACTTCTAGGGACCGACTTGGGAAACCTAGAAATGGTTGGCTTAGCCTTGATCAAGAACTTCTTGTTTACATGCTTGATGTAGTCTTCTTGATCTTTGTCCCAGCCTTTTGTGTTGATTTAAGGTTTAAATCAACATATTCCACAAAGTTGGGCAACCTTAGGAGTTGATCAAAGTAACCTCCATCCAATTTCACTATAGACTCTCCTGCTTGATTTCTTACTGAGCGGGAGGCTGAGTCATAGTTGGAAGCACATGCCAGGATGAATTCAGGGCATTGAGCTGATATTGGAAATCCTACTACAAGAGGGAGACCACTGGCTATCATCGACTTCATCCAGAATTCTTAGAAGAATCCTCAATTCTCTTCCAAAAGTCCTCCATATCTATATTACCGAGCTCTGTGTCCCGAATGTCATAATTGCAGCTTATGTAAGAAGAAGAATCCATCTTCTGATACTTATACTTCATCTTTCCTATCCTATCTGACTTATCCTTAGATTGGCTCCGGGGTCCGACATGAGGAGTCTCAAGAAGAAATGCCTTGATGATTTCTAAGAGCAATCGGGCTTGAAAGTTTGTTAGACAATTGCACAAACCCACCACACTGTTCTATTTTGAGACTTTTAAAACACCTTAGGAAACTTGAAACAATGGAGTGTATGTCAAAACTTAAGACATGTTGAGCATCGATGAAAACCCGACACACTACGGAAGTGAGGAAGTGTCAGACAAGTGGGAATACCCGACACACACAAGGCGAACCTGAGGATGTCGAGCATGTAGAAATTCCTATCACACACTATGGATCTTGATGGATGTCGAGCACCTGGAAAACCCAAAGCAAGGTGGAAAAAGTGAAATGTTAAACACCCTGTAAAACCTAAAACAAGTATATTGGGTTTCTGACATGTCAGAATATGAGAAATTCCCACCTCATGATCACTTAGGAATTTCATAATCTTTTGAAATCTACAAGTTACAACCTATGAAAAATAAGTAAATAACCTAGGGGTGAATTTCAAACAAGAACCCACATGGGAAAAAGACAAGAAACAAGGAAAATAACCCAAAACCCTAAAATAAAATGAAGGAGGAAATGAAATGGAAACCCCAAACAAACACCTCATAAATAACCCAAAAAGCTTCAAAATAGAAAGAAGAGAAGAGTACCTTCAACTAGCTTGAAAAAATGATAAAAATGGATGGTGAAATCGATCAGGAAGCTCGATCGGGTTTGGAGGTAGAAGAAGCATCAATGAAAATCCAACGCAAAAAAAATGAAATAAGGTAACAAATGACATGGAAAACCAACTATTTATAATAACCTAGCATTAATTACACCTCACTTGATGCGTGTGCCAACTACTAAAACAACTAGACATTAATGACATGTCATCATGCTTGGAGCGTCTAAAACCCGATACAAAGGATTTGATTCAATTTGGGTTTCGGGTTTCAGGAAACAAGCGACATGAAACATGCATTTGCAAAGCATGTTTTGATGCTCAAGTTCCAAAACCCAAACAATGGACTTAGGAAATTGGGTTTCGGGTTTTGGGGAACATGAGACATGTTTTCATGTAATGAAAACTCGAACATGTTTTCATGGGAATGAAATGAAAATCCTACAAAACAAAATCTCTTTCAAAGGGAAAATCTCTTTCAAAGGGAATTTTAAGAGATTTTTCATCAAAATTTTTATGAACCGTCTATGGTTATCTCAATTTCCTATGTTGTTGCAAATTTTGAATAACGGAGTCCATTATCTAGAAATATGATATTTGTAGAAACAATGTATTAAGGGGGGAATGTTATAAAGTATTAATACATTGTTATTCTTGCATTCTGACATCCCCAAACTTTCTCAAAAGTTCTCGTTACCCTATGATTCCCCTATAAAATGTCATGGTCTTTTGTGTTTATATATGCCAACATTGAATATCAAATCAATGCATTGAATCATTTTTTCTTTTGTTTGTTCTTACATTGCTTATTTAATTTGATAAAAGTATATGCAAATGTAGAACATGGAGAAATCTTGACAAATATTATTGATTGGAATGATCAAGTTATATAGTAAGAAAGGGTTGTAATACTTAAAGGTATTGAACAACCATATGCAAACAAAGAGATGGTTACATAGGACAACCACCCAAAAAAATTCATACATGAAAACAATAAAACAATCATAAGGTTATCACCATATAACCACTAATTAACCAATTACCTGGTAAATAAATAAATTCATACTATACATTGTAACTAAGGTAAATTGAGTAATACAATGTAATATTATGTATATTAAATAATGGTTTACCTAACATTCTCCCCCTTAATTTTTCATTTCCTTAAGAGAAGAGGAGATGGACTTTCTACACATCTCAAATTTTCACGTGAAAGTGACTTTGTGAAGATATCTGCTTGCTATTCGGATGTTGGGAAAAGCTGAAGCTAAATGTTGGGTCTTAAAATGTGCTCACAAGTGAAATGTCCATGTACTCAATGTTCTTCGTTCGCTAATTAAACACCGAATTACAAACAAGTTTTATCACACCTCCATTGTTAATGTACAAGGTGGTAGATTTCTAATGATGGTTATCTACTAACGAATAGTTTTTCAATGATGAAACTAGCATTGTGATTACAATGATGATTGTCTAAATTATTGAAGTTAATTAGGTTATATTATTAATGTTCTCCCCGAGCATTGAGCCTAAGCTATAGGTATGTTTTCCTTGAAACCAATTGCCTTTTCCATATTTAAAATTAACAACACTAAAAAGTGAAAAATTCTCTTTTTTATTATGCTTTATGTTATAATCGAGCTATAAAAAAATTTAAAATAAAACACGAATTTTTAGTTATGCATGATGTTACGCATGGTTTTATGTGACATCACCAATCAATTCATTGATATAAGAACGACATTTTATCTCTAGGCACTTATTGCACTAATTATTCCTCTCCTTCACCATTTGAGTGACGTAAAATATTTATTAATAGTTATATTTTTGGCACTTACATAATGTGATGCAAGTATCTACAAATGTAAAATAGGAAGAAAGTCTAAAAAATATTATTGGTTGAAAAAATCAAGTCACAAACATAGAAAGGGATGCAATACTTAAGGTATCGAACAACCATATATAAATAAGAGATGGTTAGACATGTACACAAACCCAATAATTAGGCATACATGAATAAAATAAAACAAAAAATAAGATTATAACCATATAACCACTAATTAACCAATTACCCATGTAAATAATTAACTACGCTCGATAAAAGTTAAACAAGGTAAAAACACTATTATAATCTGAAATTACTTATAAACAAATGTTTTACCTAACATTATTCCCTTTAATTTGTTATTTCCTTAAGAGAAGAGGGGAACTCTATGAACATCTTAAATGGGTCACGAGTAACGATATCGTGAAGATATATGCTCAATATATAGATGTTGGGAAAAATTTAAGCTAAATGTTGTGTTTCAAAATGTGCTCACAAATAAAATGTACATGTACCTCAATTCTCTTTGTTTTCTTGTGAAACAATGGATTGAGAACAAGTATCAAAACACCATCATTGGAAACATACAAGAAGGTAGATTTCTCATGTGGTAGTCCAAGTCCCTCAAGTTTGTGATGTAACTATATTGCTTCACAGATAATGCCACCTGCAATAAGATATTGGGATTCTATTGAAGATTGAGAAAAAAAAAATGATGTTTCCCCATGATATTTGACTAGATATAAATAATAAAACAAATCTAGAAGTGAATTTTCTGACATCAATGTTACCTACATGATCTAAATTTGAATATATGTTTAAGAAGTATTGATCATTCTTCTTGTACTCTAGGCTAAAATCCATGAGTTCCCTTGAGATATCTCATGACACATCTTGTTGTTTTCCACTAAAAACTTTGGGTTCCAACATGAACCAAGAAAGATAGATGGCATGAAATATTATATCTCGACCTATTATAGGCTAGGCAAATGAAAATCTCAATCAATTGGCAATAGAGAGTTGCATAATATGTCCCACTTTATTGCATTTTTTCCACTTTTCAGCAAAATATGTCTGACAACAAAAACATAAAAACACATATTAAATGACCAAACATGTACTTTTAAGAGATTATAAATACCAAGTACGAGGAATCAATAATTTACCTAGTTTTTAGAAGTTATTATTGTTTTTAAAATATTTATTTACTAGTCTGATTTTAAAATATTTTTGTCCACCAAGTGGGATGCACTTATATGACTTTACCCATTTACATGTTGAAATGGATATTGTAGTGTTCACCATATTCTCTATCCCTTCCCAAAGTTTGTTGACTCATCCGAGTAGTTGATTACTTGCATTTGAGATATTGTTATTTGATTATTATTTGCACTTAATACAATTACCATCCTACGGTATATGACATAGTATTTGACAAGACTCTTTTGAGACACTATAGGACATTCATGAAATTGGTTATTTCATTCTAATTAGCGATGATGATATATTGATGTTTTAGAATTGATGGAATATGTTTCTATAAGGTATTCACTAATGATTGTAATTTTGAGTTATACATTGTGATATTAGATCCTACTTATTTGTATCATTGGAAGAATGTTGTGAAATTTTATTTAATTTATATTGAATAGTAGTATTTGAGTTTGATTTATATGGATATTTTTATCATGTCGAATAGATTTGAGGTTTGCATTGAGTGTGTACAATTACATGTAGCACAACCGGGAAAATGTAGGAATCGGTGATATGACTACAAAGCAATTAAAAACCATGACTTTGAAACCTTCTATCTGACCTTGTTTGTGTTATCCAATTTTTTCGCTTTAGAAATATTGAGAAAATATGACCTTGCACACTGAGAAATTGAAGGGGCCATGAGGGCTCACATTTCAATTCCAAAAAATAGGTTGTAGGTGGGCTCAACAATGGTAGTGCAAGGTTGGCAAAGGAATGGAAAAGGCCCAACTTGGCCAAGGGAATGTCGAAGGAGACCAGAGCTTGAGAAAGAAAGTATTTAGATCAACTCGGCTGATCTTAAAAGATTTTAGGCTAAGTTCAAACAAGTAACTCGCTTAGCGAGTCGAGCGAAAGCATGGAGACTAAAGCCCAAGTTTCGGACTTTGGGTATTCAAGTAGTTTAGAGACAGGGTGGTGGGGAAAAATCAAAAGGTAAGAGAAAAGTCCTAAAAACCCAAAGTCTGAAAGGTTTTAGGGGTTTTGGGGTCAACTCAACTTTCAGGGTCAATGACGCCATGGATTGGGGATTTTGATTCGATCTCTCGAACTCCGAATTTTAGACTTGAAGTTCTTGGGATCGGAGGTTCGGGGTCTTCACAAAATAAAATGGAAAATGCAAGCCATGGCCCAAGATATTGAAATGATGAAGTATGAAAGGGTTAAGGTTTCGAGTCAAACTTGACTTGAAGTCAACACAATGGGAATTTTTAGACTTTGGAGGTCTTGATTTTAAATTTTGGAGGTCCCAATTTCAAAGGTTCGTTTGGGGTTGAAGCAATGAGAATCCCGAAGGAAATTTTCTAAAGTCTGAAGTCTAACTTTCAAACTTTGGACATTTAGGGTTTCGGAGGTCTTGTTGGGATTGGTTAGATGGACAAAGGTGTCACGGGTTTGAAATGAAAAATATCTGAAACCAAAAGTTTGAATTTTGGACTTGAGGTTTCAAAGGTTTGACACCAATTTTCATATGAATAGTATCTCGATATCCAAAATGGAAAGGTCTGAAGTTCACAATTTTAAAGGTCTAAAATTTTAGAGTTTCGAGGGTTGAAAAGCATTTCAGAGTCTGAAGGAACAGAGCAAACTACTAGTCATTAATGTAGTATGGCACCCCAATCTTCAAATGGACATAAATTTTGACTGGAACCTCAGATTTGCATAAGAAAGGACTTTTTGGAAATATATCGTGTCCTCTACACAACTAAGAAACCTTACTTTAAGTGAGACTAATTTATTCAAAATTAATAAATATATTCTGCCATTTTAGAGGATGTTCCAAGTTTCTCACTTACCACAATGATGAAGTATGGGCTTACATTCTTTCCCAACAAGGAATAGTACATGTAGGTATGGATTCGTATTGGCATCCATAATTGTTATAGGTGAATTCAATACATTTGAGGGTGGTTGAAGCAAGATTTTTAGTTTCTTTGTTCTCTCCCTTCTCTCATTCTTCCTATATATTATAAGGAGGGTCATTGTTCTAATGTTGGATAATTTTGCTTTTTACCCTCCCTTCTTCTCTTGTCTACAAGTGAATTTGTGGAGTTAAAACCTCCCATTCAAGTTGTAATGCAATTTTGTGCCTCTTGGCCATTGTAATGCACTATATCAAATCTTTGGAGCAATAATACAAGTCTGTGGATGAATTTCAACCCTCTCTTATGTTCATTGCATCTTCCTGATCTCTCATTGCAATCTTGGTTATCTATGCATGGTGGTTGTATTACATTTTTATGGTTTGTGTTTAATGGTTAGTGGATTATCATTAGTGGATTGATCTATGGTGTATTTTCATCCTTCTTAATCTAATTGTGGTTTCCATCTCCATGCAAATCAGGTGTTCAACATTCCTTTTGGTGCATCACCTTTGTTAGTTTAGGTTTAATTTCTTGTAATATTCTTAACCCTGTCTCCTTGGAAAGTTAGAGTAGATCCTATACAAAGAGGAATAGGAACATGCCTTCATCTAGAGGGTTATCTCGATTGCAAAGTCCCACACTTTGGGATAACTCCATGTTTGACAAATCACACTGACTGCCTCAACCATCCACTTGCAAGCAATCAGGGGTGTTGTGATTTCTCCATAACATTTTGATTTTGGCCTTTGTTGTAATTGGATAAATTTTTTTAGCACTTGTATGTGATTGATTGATTGATTTATTTATTTCATAACCCTGAGCACCATGGAAAACTTTGACTACTTCCTTTCTCACGTAATTTCCATTTCATAGTGCTAATAACATCATTTTGGATGATTTGTATTATGGGGTGTTTTAAGTGTCTTAAACTAATTTTACGGGTGCGTTGGGAGTTGCTAATAAATTGAGTGGGGACCACTCCTCACCTTGATTCTCTCATTCAAATGAAAATTCCAAATTTAACCTTTAAGGGAATTTTATAAGGATTGTTTAACAATGTAAGGGTCTTCTTTACCTCAAATTTGGTCTATGGGACCTAACCGATGGGTGGGGAAATATGTTTATAAATACAAAAATCCTCTTCCCCACTCCACCCTCTCTCTAGTCACTATCTTAATCTATTTTCCATCTATCACATGTGTGGCTTTGGGATTTTGTGTGGGCTTTGGGGGCTAAGTGGGATTTTTTCCCTCTTGCATTTATTATTTTGGGGAGTGTGGAAAGTGACTTGGATGACATGGAGGATTTGCTTACTTGGAAGGGTGACACATGTCACCCTCCCATGGGTTTTTGGGATGGATAATTTTCCCATTTCTTGCTGGAATTTTGATTTTTTGGGGCCTTTTGGGAGGATATTTTATGTGTAGAGCTTTGGGAACTTGAGGAGACAAAGAGCCGGAACTTGTGGATTTGAGGTTGGTATGTAAGATAGGTCTCGCGCCTCTTTGAATTTTTATTTAGAAATTTTTTTGAATGTGTGTGTGGATGTTTAATTTTTTATGGTTTAATTTTTGGGTTGTATTTTTGAGATCTTCCTTTGTATTGTAATTTTTATTTTGGTTTTCTTTATTCATTTACTCCATTTGGATGTGGATTTGGAGTGGGAATTGGGAGAGGGATTTCTTATCTCCATGGATTCTTGGGAAACCATGGATGTTTTCTTATCACTCCCTTCCTTGGTGGAAGTAGGAGGGATTCCCATTTGGTTTGGGAACCCCCTCCCATTGTTATGATCCTCATGTGTGGATTTCACTAATGCCTCGAGGTTTTGGTGTAATGGTTCATTACATTTGGTATTAGACCGACCACCCAAGTTCAAGTCCTGGCATGGGTAGCTACGCCAGCATTGCAGTGTTTTCCCGGGGCTCATATAAGGCAGGGCAGGGTCCCGCTATAAGGGCGTAAATCTAGCCCGGGGTCAGGACTACGGAAGCATGGTGGGATGTTATGATCCTCATGTGTATATTTCACTACCGTCTCAAGGTTTTACTTTAATTATTCGTTACACCCGTCCTTGCCAAATAATCTTGCAAGACTTGAAAAGCCTTGGCAAGGAGGAGAAAAAGGAGGTATAAGGGTTTGGATGTTCGTGATTATATTTGAAGATATTATTGGAGGATAGATTGGAATTATTGATATCATATATTCTTGGCACTATGTGACCATTCTCCCTATTCCTTTTTCCCATTTGTTTTTGGTGTTTTTGGTGATTTGGAATTTTTGTTAAGTTTCCTATTGGTTTCTCTTGGCTATGCTTGTTTTTGTGCTTGTAATTTTTTTCTTGGAATTATTTGTAGTATGCTACACCTATTTCCCATGGGCTTGGGGAGGCTCACATGCACTTCCTTAGGGGAGAAGGAATGTGATGATGATTATAGGTTGAGAAGTATATCAAGCATTCATTTTGGTGGTGCTTTGAGTATCTTGAATGAAATGATTTGGGCTACTTGTGGACTTCTTTAGAGGGTTATATATTTGGATGGTTACCCCAAAAATGTTGGCGTGTTGTTGGTATCAAACTAATACCTTGTCCATTCCTCTTCCATCAATTACCATTACACTTCCGACGATTTCTATTCCTCTTCCTTTTATGGTTGATTTGAACCAATCTTTTGTGCATGTATATATTCATGTTTGATTCTTTGAATAAATACATCAATACAAAGTCTTCTTCTCCCGTTCTTTGAATATAAATGGTATTAGAACCTAGCGTATTATCATCTTGTGCGTGGAAACTTGACATCGAGTAAGTCTATTTGGCATGGTGTGTAGGAGTAATCAGAGCTATTTTCTTGTCCTCTACCTTCTTAGAGACTAAAGTGACCTGTCTAAGTTCTATTTTGATGTTTCAAAATGTGGCTATTCTTATGAGAAAATGTGACTCGCAAAATATGTGTTCACCTTGGCGGTGACTTGATTAGCGTGGTAGCGTGAAGGATAACCGTGAAAATATTTCCATTGAAGTGGAGTGAGATTTTGGTAGTAATTGTTGGAAACCTATGAATCTTATTGGAGCATGAAATTTTTCTCTGTCATTTTGGGAAAAACATGTAGCGTTTCCTATGTGAAAGTCACCCCATACCTATAAAGAAGTAATATTTCTCATATAATCTATGTATTTTATTGAAATATTTTTTAGACATTGACTAAGAGGAAGGTCTAATAGAGATAATGTTGTTTGAAAAGATTGCGTTCACAAGAAAAAATGTCTAAGTAGACAAGCTTATTGAGTTCATGTGCATGGTACATTGTGGGATACATCATGTAGGCTCTAAAAATAATGTTTTTCCAATGCCTAGATCTTGAAAGGGAAAAATTTTGTTGTATGGAAGACAAAGATGAAGACCATTCTCATCTTTGAAGATCTCTGGGAGATCGTAACTGGCACACTCACTCTTCCCACCAAGGCGATGAGAAAATGAAGTACGATAAGGCCGATGCAAAAGCATTGATGTTGATCAATCTAAGCGTATCTCGAGGAGGTGAACCACTCATTTGGAAAGTGAAAACATCAAAGAATTCATGTGATACTCTTTCCATGATCTATGAAGCAAATAATTTGACAAAAAATATACATCTCCAGTCAAATATTCATACCATGAGTATGCAATAAGGTGAGAAGGTGGAATAATTCTTGCGTCGAGTGGAAAAACTATGAGTAGAGCTTTGTACACTCGGAGAAGTGGTTGAAGATAAGTTGTTTGTCCCTCTCACACTTGTGAGCTCTTCCTTCCTAGTTTTGTACATTCATTACATTGACCATCACATAAAAGGAGGCAAGGTTTGTTGTTCTAGTGAACTTCCTACAATAGGAAGAAGCCATTCGACAAAGATAAGAAGAGTTTGTGGAAAAAACATTAATCTCAAGGAATAACAAGATTCGAAGCCTTGCAATGAACAAAAATAGAAGTACACACGAAGCCACAACATAAGGAAAATTCTCAAAAGGTGAATCTATTTTTTCATATCTGCACCATGAATACACATGACAATGTGAACTATTGGTATAATGGTTCCACACAGTGCAATTATGGAGAAGAGAGCACATCTAGCCAAGGTGATTTAAATAAATCCTAGTGGTTTCCTCATGGAAATAATCATAAAGGACATATCGTAACCCAGCTAGATTATAACTTGGGCGAAGATGTCCCAGAATCAAAGATATTGTGGTGCACACGAAGTTGATTTTGTTCTAGTCTCCCAAACATCGCAACCATCAAATAATGTCTAGTTGATTGATTCATGTGCTAATAAGCATATGACGAGCAATAGAAAGTTGTTTCATTCATTTATTGATTTACTAACTGGAGATCAGGTCCAAATTGTAAACAACAAGGAGTATGTAGTAGAAGGAATAACAAATACGACCATTCCTCTCGAATGAGATGTACTCTATGTCCCCCTGGATTGATCAAAAATCTCTTATTTGTCTCTCAACTATTGAATCACAAGCTCAAGGTGGAGTTCCTTGTTTAGAATGGAATCAAATCATGTATGATATCTAAAGAAGGTATGATAGTTGCTAGAGATTTTTTCAACGATAGTTTATTTTCATTAAATGTAGTTGCATTATCTACCTTCATAGTGAAATCCACTACATTCGACATTATCAGTATGGACATCTTTCTACCGAGATCCTTCTATCAACTCAATTTAAAGGATATGGTATGAGGACTTCCTCTTCTTTGTCACTCATTACCTCTTTTTCTTGGATGTCTAGTGGGAAAACAACATCGGTATCCATTCGAGTTGAGTACACTCCATGTCAAGAAACATCTCGAGGTCATGCATACCGATCTATGGGGACCCTTTCCTACTTTATTTAAGGGGTTTTAGTACTTCCAGTTACTCACTAATGATTCTTCCCACAAGACTTGGGTGTTTTTATCCAAAAGAAGAGAAAAGCATTTGAATATTTCTAGATCTTCTATAAGATATTTGTTCAGTAGAATGGGCATCCCTTCTTGTCCTCCACTCATATCGAGGGAGGGCATTCAAATTGAAAGAATTATTGGAATTCTTAAAGGAGTACGACATCACAAAAACCTAATTTACCCCTAAAATCCAAAGAAGAATGGAATTTTAGAACGTCACAATCCTACTGTCGTGGATATGGCTCATTACATACTTTCCACTACGAAGTCGAGAGAACAAAAATTCGGTGGAAGTATTACATATTGATGCATATCTTCTGAATCAATTACCTACAAATATCTTGAAGGAAAAGACACTAGAAGAGGTATGAAGTAATCATAAACCTTCTATTTCTCATTTGAGAGTATTTGGATGTACTGCATATATGCATGTTTCAGATACGAAGAGGAAGAAACTTGATCCAAAAACATGCTAGTTCATATTTTTGGGGTACAAACTCAAAAGAATATCATCTCACAGATCATAAGACAAAGAAGATATATGAGAGAATAGATATTTTTTGTGACAAGTCATCATTTAATTCATTTCCACACGAAGGAAGATTCAACACCGACCACATCCCGATGATGAGCATGAAGATTCTTAAGAGAAGAAGGATGAGATGCAAGAAGAGTTGTTCATTAGTCTTAGTAATTTGGAAAATAATTCCTCACATCGGTAGAAAGCATCATCATATTAAGTGGATCCAAATCACCCTAAGAGAATCCCACCTAAAATCTCTTCCAGACACTTCATTAGGAGTGTAGACAAATGAGAAATGAGGTAAATCTTCCACCCATGAGTTAACTAGTTGATAACACCGAACCTAATTAAGTTCATGAGGCACTCAAACAACCAGAATGGAAGAAGGCCGTGGATGCAAAATATGACTCCTTGATACAAAATCAAACATGGGAACTTGTCGATCTATTTGCATGTAAGAAATACATTGGTTGTAAGTGGATTTTCAAAACAAAATGTAGGTAAAATGGATCTATCGACAAGTAAAAAAGCACAACTGGTTATAAAGGGTTATGCTCAACATGAAGGAATTAACTATGATGAGACCATTACAACCACACTACGATGCAAACCATCGAGTTTTTGTGAATTAACAACACAAAATGGATGGAAACTTGAGCGATAAACATAAAAATTGCTTTCTTGAATGGTGATCTCGGAGAATATGTATACATGACCCATCCAAAAGGATTTTTCGATGAGCAACATCCTCATAAGGTATGTTGTCTAATTAAGTCTCTTTTTCGACTTAAATAGGTACCTAGGGCATGGTACATAAAAATATATGATCACCTATTGCAGTATGGATTCACTCATAGCCCTCGGACTCAAATTTTTATCTTAAAAAAATAGGTAGAGAAATTGTAGATGATCTTATCATTACAGGGAGTTCTCATTATCTCATCGAATATGCGAAGATTGATTTGAAGAAATCCATTGACATGACAGATGTGGGGCTAATTCACTATTGTTTTGGCTTGGAGATATGGTAGAAGAAGAATCATATTTTTATCTCTCAGATGAAATATGCCATGATAATCCTAGAAAAGAATGGTATGTCGATTGTAAACCTATGTTTACTCCAATGGAAAATGCATTGAAACTTTCTAGGTTACGGGATTCACCTCAAGTAGATGGTAAAATCTATAGATAGTTTGTTGGAAATTTCATGTACTTGACATACACCGACTGCACTTTTGCTTTTCCATGAGATATCTTTCCGATTCATAGAGGATCCGAAGAAATGTTAGTACGTAACATTGAAGCATGTGTTGACATATGTTTGAGGTACAATTGACTATGGTTTGGAGTATAAGTAGAACTCTTAGTTCTTCTTACAATGATATATAGACTCGAAAATTCTAGATCCGTTGATGACATAAAATCAAATTTAGGTAATATTTCATCTTGGGTTTGGACCTATTTCCTGGATAAGTAAGAAGAAAATTGTGGTTTCTTTCTCATCCAAAAAGGCATAGTATCGTGCCACATAAGGCTATGTGTTCGAAAATATTTGGTTATGTCACATTTTTGTAGATATGTAATTCCTAAAGAAAATCCTCCCATCATTCACTATGACAATCAAGTTGTTTTGAAGCTTGTGAAAATCCTATTTTTCATGAGATAATAAAGCAAATTGAGGTCGAATGTCATTACATTCGATAAAATGTCTTAAGCCATCACTCTCATCTCCATTCTTGCCAGAGATATGTTCGATTATAGATATACTCACCAAGTCTCTTGGCAAGGTGAAATTTGAATTGTTTCGGGGTACATTTGTAAAAACAATGTATTAAGGGGGAATGTTAGAAAACTAATACATTGTCCATTCCTCTTCCATCGATGGCCATTCCACTTTTGATGATTTCTATTCCTCTTCCTTCTATGGTTGAGTCGAACCATTCTTTTGTGCATGCATATATTCATGTTTTCTACTTTGAATAAGTACATCAATACAAAGTCTTCTTGTCTCATTCTTCGAATATCTATTGTTTCTCATTTTTTTAGGCTGATGAAATTTTCTTTCCATGTAAAAGAGTTCCTTGTATCATTTTAAGTCATAAGCTATTATACTATAATTTTGAAAGATGAAGAATTTTCCTTTCATTGTTACTTATGGGAGAAATATTGTGTTTGCTTTGGAAAAAGAGGATATTTATTGGGTAAATATTGTACCGGTATAAGAAGTGGATTAATTGGTTCATTATGATATGATTATCATTGAAATTAATTGGTAAAAATAGTTATACTTACATTTCATTATATACATAATTGCTGGAAATTATAAGTCTCTTCGTCAAGGGATGAGTTTTTAAATGACCTTATTAATTGGGAATTGATTTAGAATAGGGATCAATAGGTTTTTGAATTAAAAACAAATATTTCATTTTTGCATTTTGATATATGAAGATATTATTGGAACCAAAAGAAAGATAAATAATTACACTTCTTTTGTAACCAAATGAAGCTCTTATGAAAGGTCACAAAGAAAGGTCCCTCTCTTTTCTACCTTTCCCCACATATCATTTTATAAAATCACAAATAGAATTCTAGCTAATGCAACTAGAAATTGGTTTGTGAATCTAACCATTTAATTCACTTCATTATGAATAAGAAAAAGGAAGAAAATGGTTAGATTGTTTATTGATGAAAGTAATAAATAAAGTGCATATTTTTATGATAATAGATCTTAAACAAAGGTTAAAAATATCACAATGGAATTTATTTTATTTATTGGTCTTCTCTACAAAAAATATAACATTTTTATCAACCGAGACAGTGCTTGGGTACCTTCCTTTTTAATTAAAAATGTATAAATGTATGCATCCCTAACCCTTGGCATTAGACACGGTCCGAACCTCCTCTACAACATTATGTGGCCACTTCAACCTACTCCTTCACGCATATCTACAAACCTTCCCCCATAGGCCATTAAAATCCTTCTGGATTGGTATCTATGGGGTTTGGCCACCCATATCGGGCATGAGAAAAAAATAGACACATTTGCACGCGCGCTGCGCACACACACACACACACACACACACACACACACACACACACACATATTGAGTCTACAAGAAAAATACATGAGGAAATATTACCTAAATGGGTCGATCTAGATTGAGTTTGGAAGTTAAATAAATAAAAGGGACATATCCTCTATGTTGGGCGACTCAACCCATATGCCTCTATATATATATCTATCAATCTTGGTGTAACTTCCCTTTTCGGTATCGATATCTCTATCGGGATTTAAAAATAAAATCTTATTGCATTAAATAAAAACATACATACATACATACATACATACATACATACATACATATATATAAAATAAAACAACTCGATAGAATAAGGACAAAGAATACCCGATTTGGGATATTATAAAATTTGGAATATAAAATAATAACAAGGAAATATTATTTACAAATTCCCTTTACTAACTCTTCTTTGTGATCCAACCAAGAGGGCATACTACTTTGGAATGGATGATCCCCTCATTAGTATGTTCAACTCCTCATGAAGTATACTATTGTTTTGTTCTATTGCAATTACTTTGCACGCATACCGGTGCTATTCTAATGTTTCGAACAAATATTTCAAAAAAAATTGTTTGTACCTATGGAATTTTTTAGAAAATTACTCTGCAATTCTTCTCATTGGTCTGACGTAAAATTTTTTGGACCCATAGATTCCGGCATATAAGATATATTTCCTTAAATTTTTCTTGACCCATTAAACGAGACACACGTGGATTTATAATGGTTTTTAATTCCATCCTTAATATTGATGTTAGTTGTCTTTGACACTTGGATTCTTGCATGAAGCTTGTGTGGTTGGTGGTGTGTAGCAACAATGCCATATCTTTCAATAGTATTGAGTGTTTTAAACCTCGAGGATATAAAAATGAGTTTATTTGGTTTTATGCTAATCTATTTAACAGAGGATCAATTGCGACAAATGTGATGGATGAATATATTTTAATAGATTTGGGCGTCTTAATCTCCAAGAAAATTAAAATTGAGTTTATATGGGTAAATGCTAATCAATGTGACAGAGAAGCGATTCAACGAATTATGATAGATGAACATCGCTAGCTAGACTTGCTATCGTAATTGCATCTCATTACATTAAAAATGGAACAAAGTAATGTTCTAATAGCACAAGAGTGAAAGGGTACTTATTTGTTATAAATGTCGAAATTGATATTGAAGAGATCCAAAGGCCAAAGAGCGATCCTAGTTGAAAGGTCTTTATAAGCTTGCCATTTGCATCGTCACTTTCAAGTATTATATTTGGCGGCCACCTATTCTTGTCAAACAATTTTTAGGTGACAGTACTTTTGAATATTGCCCTTCAAAATATAAAATAGTGTTATTTTTACATGTTAATAAAGTACATAAGAGATTATTTAATATATATTAAACTATTTTTAATATATATTATAGATAATTTTTATATTAATATATATAAAAAGTGACAGTAATACCTAAAATATCCAAGTCACATATGACAGCCGTTTTAAATATTTGCAAGTATTTTAAGTGTAAAATCATGAAAAACGTCTAAGCGGCTGTCAAATTTAACTCTTTGTCACCGCCATCAGCCCGAGATGCCCTTGCCCTTACACAAGCATTAACAACACAAGGTTTGAAGTTGGAATAGCTATGTTGTCTTTTGATAAACAACTTATTCTACAACAACAACACCTCCTGCTAACCTAATTACAATATGGTTAGATCTGTGTTGGGCTCATCCACCGGATTGGTCGTCACAATTTGCCTTCTGCTCTGCATTGTAAAATGGGGATTCTTGCATGGGTATATTGGTCTTCACCACCATTATGGAATTAATAAGTTGAAGAACATGCTCCTTGTCATTCATATCCGTTGAAAAGGCCATTCTGGAGTGTGCACACATGCCAAGGCCATCAAGAAGATAGAGGATCGCATGAACAAATATTTAAGACAAGGCACCGGTGCACGTCACAAACTCCTACAGAATTAATGGTGCAAACTTCATAGTATAATAGAGATGGGTGGAAGCTTATCAAATTACAAAAAAAGGTGAAGCCAGTAATTCTTCTAAGTTGGGTGGGGCGGTAGAATATTTCTCATGGAAGATGACAATAATGTCTTTGATCCATATCATGATCTTCTTTGTCTTCTTGGAAAATCACAAATGTGTGCCTCCTAATCATAACTATGATAAGGTGGGAGGACGTGTGAATGCCTTCTTTCAAGCTTGAGAATTCATGGATTTAATTGATGGTAGGTCAGGACCTAAGGTCAGTTTTTCAAGTAAAGATGCCGACAAACAAATTGATCTTATTCGGAACCATTGGATCGAGAATCGACCTTCTGAAAATAGATGCACTGCTAATAACAATGGTGGAGAAAAATATTCTAATCTCCGCCAATGTTGCATCTGAGAATGAAGCCTGCAACACACTCCATGATTGCAAGGATTGGATGACACAACCAGCAAACCTGGCATTGTCCTAGACATGCGAAAAGATCAGTGAACTTCAAAACCACAAGGTGAACATTATTGGTAGACATTATTATAATTTGCATGAAGAAGAAGTTACCAGGAGAATTAAGAGATGGTTGTACTGAAATTGCCATAGATTTGAAGGAATAAGCAACATTCAAAATAGTTATATATATATAACAGTGAAATCCAAACTTGTCATGGAAGGAAGGCCTACAAACTCAAGGAATAAGGTACCCACGTAATCTCCCCAGTAATGAAAATTGAAAGCCTACATAATATGGAACAAAAATCATGTTTATTTTAAGGAAAGAAATTTCAGTGAAATTAGCTGTTAGTCAAGCTTATGCATGGCAACAACTTGAACACTTGCTTAAATGCAATATCTCAAAATTGATTTTGTGTGCATTTTCAGTTTTTTTTAAATGTTAAATAGTTGAAGGTCAACATTAATATGTTATTTTAATCTTTCTAACATGGATGTGAATCCAGGACAGTTGGATGGTCATCACCATTTGGTTCGTTTATTGTTAAGTTTCCTTCATGTGTTAGCCTTTTACCTAACTTGACTTGCACTCAACCTCATTGGCTATGAGTATAAAATATTTTAACTACTCTTTCTTCCCTATCTATAATGCAACCAATCTTAGCGAGTAAGTCTTGTTGTTGTACCACAACCCTTATTGAAATATGCATCCATTAGCTTATGTTATCACCGAATCACAACACCCTATGATTTTCACAAGTGTGTGTGCTTGAGCTCACGGTGTGACTGGATAACATGGGTACTATCTCCAAGTTGTGGGACTTGCTACTTGAGATAGACCTCTAGAGAAAGTTGGTTCTTGCTCCTAAACTACCTACCATAATCTACTCTAATGTAGGAAAAACTATCTTATCCTAATCTATCTTTCTAAGGGACCAGGAGAGAGATTCATGAAAACAAAACCTACACTAAAGTGGTGATACACCAGAAAAGGAGGGTGTGAGAATAGTATCCAATGTGTGAAAAATGGAAGCAAAGTGCATACTAGAAGGGGTGATAACAGTTCTCCATAGTCTAGCAACTACATTCACAACAATATTTCATGCACACACAATGATAATGAATCCTTGCAACAACATAAAATAGACATAATATATTTGTAATGAGGTTGGAGAGGAAAAAATAATGCAAACAAACACATCAAGGGAAGACACATCCACAAACTTGTATCTATTGCTTCATGATATGCACAATTCAATCTATTACAAAATAAGGGCCTGGATCACCATGCAAGGAGTCCAATACAAGGGCCTACAGCACATTGGCTTCACAAAACCAATTTAATAGAGTTTTGCTACTCAAAAACTATCTCCCTTTACAATGATCCCAACACTCTAATTTATAGAATTCTGAGGGGAGGGAGAGAGAGAGAGAGAGAGAGAGAGAGAGAGAGAGAGAGAGAGAGAGAGAGAGAGAGAGAGAGAGATGAAAATCCTGAAATATACCTTCCCACAACTTTCAAGATGTCATAAATGGAGTGAAATGATGGTATGTTGCTTGCAAAAGGCTCCCCATGCTGTCCCATAACTTGCAGTAGTGAAAAATGTCTACCCATGCTTCATTAAATACATCCCAACCACCAGTAAAATCATTGTTCTAAACTTGGCCACATTTTCAGAAAATCGCCATCAAGTCCTCATCAAATTCTAGATTTCTTGATTTTTGTGTGTTAGAAGCGGAGCCATGATTCCAATAGTACTAATTTTGCTCAATTTTGTTGAGAAATGCAAAAGTTGTGGCCTTCTGAGTGTGAGTAATTGTTTTGAGTTTACCAGGGATTTCTTGTATTTTACGGGAATGAGCATTTAATTTATTGGAGCTAGAGATTTTTCTTTTATTTTCACATATCTACCCTCATTAAATTTATTGGACCATAGAGGACATCGAGCCCTTTCTCAAAAGACAAATTTTGTGATTAAACGAAGCTCCGGTTCAAAAGTTATGATCATTTGAAGTTGGGGGTCGGGCATTGACTTTTCCTTTGTATTGCGGGTATGGTGGGTTTTTGGGGAACTCATGTCCATGTGGTACTTAGACCATCTAGGCCTTTTTTATCTGCCTTTTCCAATTCCTTCTTCATGCGGTGATTTTGGGTTTGGATATCCCGCTTGTCTCTATGCGACTGGGAAATTTTTTTCTCGAAAACTCGCAATCCACTAGGCTCGCGCTCCGATCGGTGATTTCAAGTTTTCATGTCCCACCATCCAAGACAATTTTTTTCACCATATCTGCAATACGATGACTTTCGGTAATGTTTTAATTTTGGGTCCCATGCGTTCTTTTGTCCCAACTATCTCGCAGACCACATGGGACAAAAACTTCCACCTTTTCCACATTTCTTTGGCTTACAACCATTTCAACTTTTCGAGTCCCGAATGTACCGCATGAAATTATTTTTCCGGGAATTTTTTTGTGCTTTTGATGCAATACATTGCTTCCTTTGCAAATCAGACCCATAATCGGTACAACGAACCCTAGTGCTACCCACATTGGTTCCATCCATAGCCATTAGACCCATAATGCACTAAAATAGGCCTTTGACTTCATTTTTTCAATTTTTGCAAATTTTCACTAACTCCTTGGATTTTTCTAGGATAGTGGAGCTAGAGAAAAGCAAAGGGGTCACCAAAATCTAAATTTTTTCCTTTCTCGATTTCTACTTGTTTCGACCTGCAAGCTATCACAATTACCTTGGGGGTGAATTTTGGATAATAGCTTCCTCCATAAAAATAAACCTATAGAAATTTACTGTAAAAAACAAAACAAATGTGAGAGAAATGAATAGATAATAAATCAAATATTACAATATGGAGCATCATTTTGGCCTTTTAGGGGTTTTCTAGGATCTAGACCATCCTAGGATCCTAGTTTAATCAAAGAAATGTCACATGGGGAGTGATTTTCACCCTTAAACTATGCTAGAAAATGTCCCTTTTGTTTTTGAAATTTAATTTATTTAAATTTTTTTCGTATGAGTTTTTAATGGGATTTATTGAATGGAGGAAATAGAATGTTAAGGTATAATAAGATTTATAAATGTTAAATGGTTAATTTTTGGTGGTGATAAGTTCGTAACTAGGAGATGGAGATTTAATATGATAACCTCATTTAGCGTATATAAATCTTGAATTAATTCTCTTTCTTTTTTATTTAGTTTTCTTGGAGAGATAACTATAATAAAATGCGTTATTAAACCTTTTAGCATCCTTGGCTTAGTATTATGTTGGCAATATAAATAACATTAAAAATTATGCGAATGATATTTGGTTTGAACTTAGATGACTTTATTGTGTAAGTGATAACATGCTTTATAACTCACTCTCGTGACTAAATTAATGACTTGTGAGTTATAACACTACTTTAGCATTGATTTAGAGCCATTGAATATACATGTTATTGTAGCTAGTCAAATGTTGGAAACTATATGGTCTAAAATGTAGTGATCATAATTTGTAAGAATAAGACAATGGTGGTTCGTATCCACACTTAGTACACCTTAATGAAGTACTTGGAGTTAAAACTTGAATTATTAATGAGATGGGGTAATTATGGGCTTTACAATATAACCTGAAATGATTTGTATGCCCTAGAGAGGCGGATATCATGCCAAACTTAATTGGACACAATCATGAAAACAATGGGATTCTAGTACTGATATTAGTTTAGTATGTTGTATACTTTTAAATTGAAGTAGACTGATTTGGATTGACCATTATTTAATCAAGTTTAACTCTTAACTAAAAAAATTTGTCCTAATTTGGTTTACGAGACTTTGGATGTATATTTTTTTGTCATGAAATCATGGGCACGAAAGTTGGTATCAAAGTTTGGGTTCCAACACCGGGTGTACTTAGAATTATCGAGTGTTAAAAAACAATTTTGGTTTCATTTTTTCACCCATTTATTGAGACCGTATCCACTAAATTTATTTTCTTCTCTCATATGTCGAGTTGAATGCCATAATGAGGCATTAGATGCAACATATATAGAATTATCACTTTGGAGAGTTGTTCTACTCACACGAGGTATTTTACGATTGATTTCAAACATTAGATGAGAAAATTTGAGAAATGGAACCACCGGTGGTGTTTGGAATGCAAGATGTTCAAAAATTTATATTTTAAAACATTTAGTAATAGTTAGGAAAAGTATTTTAAAAAAAAGTGTGCAAAATGGCTTCATGGCTTCCATAGTGGAGATCGGTTATGATGATCATGTTATTTTCTCACATATAGTGTCAAAAAGGTTTAAACAAAAAAAATTGGATAAATGAACCATTTGGTTGAGGGCATCTAAGCCCAACTGGTCATTTTGCTAAATGGGACAACAATGAAACTAGGAAATTTGTTTCGATTTGGACTAGTACTATAGGAAGCTTTGGTAGAAAACAAAATCTCGCACTTCTAACCTCTAGTATTTATCCATATCAATTGGTTTCAACCGTTTATTTTTATGAAATGGATTCAAGATAGTCTTTCAAGGGTGTTTTATTATCCTTTAGTTTTTGTCACAAGAAATAATGAGTCAATCACAATAATTATCCCCTGAAGGAGGTCCTGGTTTGACCAATGGTTCTCATAATTCCATCATCAAATTATTGCATTAGATTATATATATATATATATATATATATATGAGAATAGATTAGATTTGATAGAATTATTTTTATAAGGTATGGACACTTGTTTTCAAAATACATTTCGTATCCACTTTCGATAAAATTGTTGAAGTGCAATAGGAAAAACTTTATTAGGTGACCGAGGGAAGGTTCTTCCAGCTTCAAGATCTATTATCCAGTTCTTGGTTATGAATGTCTTGTTGGATTTTTTTCTTCCATTTTGGCATTTGTAAAATATTTGGTAGGCCATTTTTATAGAAAACTTGGCTTTATCATGCAACGATAGAACTTGGTCTTAGTGACCCATTTTATGTTTCAAGCCACTCTTGGAGGGTTCAATCTTTTTGTAAATTATTTAAAGGGGATATA
This sequence comes from Taxus wallichiana var. yunnanensis, assembly GCA_018340775.1. NCBI lineage: Eukaryota > Viridiplantae > Streptophyta > Pinopsida > Cupressales > Taxaceae > Taxus > Taxus wallichiana. The sequence goes on along the minus strand of CM031240.1, from coordinate 222,521,851 downwards.
GGTTCTTCACCATCACCTTATTTAGCTGCCTGAAATCAACACACGAACAAAGAGATTCTTCCTTCCTTTTCACAAATATCAAAGGTGCACACCAAAGGGACACAGTGAGGGCATAAAATACCTTTTTCTAGCGTATTTTCAAATTGGATTTTGAGCACATGAATCTTAGGTGTTATCATTCCATAAATTTCCTAAGAAACTAGAGTTTCACTTAGTACTAAGTCTATAGTGAAATCCACCTCTATGCATAGTGGTAAACAAGGAATCTCACTCAAGAAAACATCTTCAAAATCCATAAAAATGTTGCTCATTAAGAAGTGAACTAGCTAAAACATTGTTTGATCGATCATGGATCATGATCACATATATATGACAACCCTTTTGCATGTTCGATTAAGTCGCTTAGTAGAAATCATACACAAGGGAATAGGCCTCTTAATATAAGAAATCATAGTTAAACTCAACAAGTCATACGGGCACGACTAGTCTCATTCCTACAATTCACTTTTCCTTGATGACACTCAAGCCAATCCATAGCCAAAAATACATCGTATGATCCCAAAGGTAAAAAGATGTCTAAAGTAGTGGAGAATTCTTAAATAAAGAATGTAACTCCCTACGAAGCTATCGATGATAAGTTTGGCATAATGAGCCAACTCAACCTACCATCTATCCGATTGCCTAGATGCCACTAGCCCACATTAGTCTAATATAAAAGGTGAAATAAAAGAATCAAAATGTCTAGAGTCAAATAACATAGATATGAAAATACCCCCGATAGTACATGTGACCTCAATAACCATGGATTGGTGCTCATCCTTACAATTATCTCTACACGCATAAATACGGTGAGTGCATTCCACATCTACTACTGTATACTTGGATATATTTTCCTTTTATATTTCATGAAATATAAGGTTTGTGTGGAGAAAGGTGAGAATAGTGATCATAGGCCCCATAGATGTAACATCCTTATGGATCCATTTGTGTGGAACTACCACATGTATTCTAGTTTATTAAAACTATAGGTCCAACCCTAACAAATCGATGTGTGCATTCTAGATATACCTTCAGACTACCTTGTCTCATGTCCCTACCAAAACAAATGACTCTTTGGCCTCTTTTTTATGGATATCCTAGGTACCTCTAGTCCTCTATTGCTGATGTGTATGGTGCTACAAATTCTTATGTGGGTGTAGAAAAAGTCTTAGGGTTGTTTGTGGAGGCTTAAAACTTCCTCTCATTGGTAGAGCTGCACCATATGACCTCTAATTCCTAAATGTATGAATCTTCTCTTGTATCTTAATCTTGTTCCTATCATATTAATCCTGATCTGTTCCCTTGTTCTCGTATGCCGAAAAATCCTTCTCCACCACCTTTTCCAATATCGGAGGAGATAACATCCTAACTTCCCGATTATATAGACATTCAGTTCACGTGATGAACCTATTCACTTATAACTTTTCATCTTGTAAATAATCCACATACTTGTAAATAACTTTTCATCTAGAAAACAAGACTATTACTATGCCACAAAGTATGATCCTGAAAAGGTCGTGGAACTCAACAATCCTTTTCTCTCAATAAAACTCTCAGACATATATCTATCCCGAAATTTCTTCTCAAACTTCTCCCAAGTAACTATATCTCATGTTAAATTGATCTTTGAATCCTCATTCTTCCAACAAATGCATGTTAAGTCTTTTAGGATGTGAATATCTAGTTGTGCCTTGACATTGTTCTCATAGGGGTGAAGTTTGAAGTAGTCAGAAGACTCACGAGCCATGACTTGGCACCAAAATCATAGTTATCCCTCTATATGTAGGAATTTATAACTAGATGATATCCCCGACAACACTAACAATGTCACGATCCTGCCGAAGAAGCTCATAAATCTCCCTAACAAGTGAATTAGGATGATTTTACCATGGTGGTCCCACAATGATGTGAGAATAGATCCGGAGAAGTGTGGCATCCCTCTCAAAATGAATGGAAAGGATAGAAGACCTTACCCATATTTGTCTATGATTTGTATGTGTCGTTGAATGTACACCCTCATCCGGCCGAGTAAACTCCTCTTGTCTAATGACCTCCACTACCATCTCTGGATGCCATACTAAGGCAACCCGTGATACCCCCATATTTTATTATAATGTCTCCAATATATTTTTTCCAAAATTTACTGCACATAGCTTTGGCTTAGGTGACCTACGTCCCGCCTCCCTAATGGATTGAAGTCATGTACCATGTCAAAATATCTTACAAGTGTGGGAAAAAAATAATTAGGTTTAGAGTGGTAACCTAAATGATTATTTAAAAGGGATTGATTAATTAAAACACATAATTATTTTTTTCGCAATCCGTAGAGTGTCCGGTGTTGATACCAAGCGCCGATACCAACCGTGGTGCCTAAAAATTAACCCATAATCTACTCTAGTTTACTCATTTAAAAACTAGTATTTCTTTAAAACCATTTGGTAAGAGTTAAATGTTGTTGAAAATTTTCTATTCCAAAGTGATAGTTCATAGAGGGTGTAGAATATCATCATGGAATGAATTTCATAGTTATCTATATTTGAGTTTGTAATTCACAGGTTGTTCCCTTAAGGATTATAACCAAAAAGGTAAGGGTTAAAAACAACATGTGAATGCAGATGACCTTGAACAATTGTTTATTTTAGTTGTTTTAAAATCCCACTCGTTAATCTAGATTAAAAAGAGACCATCCTCTCCAACCAATACTTGTTATGTATAAAGGAATTAGGTTTTATAACATTATTCCAAAGCGTCGAACATGAACATGGAGTAATGATGATATTGGTTTTGATAGTTTTCATCTTTAGGGTTGTTAGGTACTTTTTTATTACTTAAATTTGATGTCTTACTAATATGGTACAACAACATTTATCTAAGAACGGAGACGTAACCATAGCCTTACTTACACTAATAACATTAATTAATTTTATTACATTTTTACCACCAAGGGGCTATTTCAACATAGTAGGAAACTAGTTAAGTCTAACTAAGGATGTCTACATGACACACCAAAATTTTCTTGCTTGGCCGACGAGGTCATTTCAACTTATTGATTTGAAAGCGATGAACTTTGTTGTAGTTTTTTAACCCCGATCGTAATATTAATTTTATCATTTAAGCTCATCAATAAAGCCATCATCATTATAAATTAGGCATTGGTCATGTTTATCTCATCCAAATGGACCCATGCCATTTTTGATAGTATCCAAATTAATATATTATCCAAATATAATTATTAGAAACCTTAAACTCAAACTTATATTGTTTTAATAAACCCCAAATCCATTTTTAAAACTTCACACCTAGAAGACATAGCATAGGGTTGATTTTAAGCCATTTGTTCAAGCTCATACACACCTTATATCTCAAGGTTCCCTAAGAAATCCCTAATAATCTTTTACAATTAATATTATATTTCAGTTATTTCTATTTTACCTACATTGCATTCCTCGACTCCTTTCTTGTTTTGGTTTTTGCTTACACGTTTTCTGTGAAAGCAGGGCCGAAGTAAAGGTCATGAGCACCCTGTGCACTACAAGGAGCCTATACACCTTCTTTAATTTCGACTATGTGTGGAGTCTATCAAACTATTTAATAGCATGATTTTTAATTTACATATGGGTTCCACAATTTATGGCCCTGATGAAAGCCATATCCAATAAATTAAGGCCATGATTTTTTGAGGTCTTAATTTTCTCAAACCTATTTAAATAATTTTATTACAGAATATAAAAAATAGAGAGGCATGTGTTGTTTCCCAAGCTCCCAAATGTTTCAAATAATTGAGAGAGTGGGTACAAGAACCCTGGTGAAACTATCGTAAATTTCTGCTCCACATTCACCACATGATTTGTGAATTTTGTATTGCCAAATACAAATAGAATTATTCAAGTAGTGAAACCCCTGTAAAGTTTCGCTCCCACGTAAGTTTTTTCTTCTGTATTAGCAAATATATATGACACGGAAGTGATAATATCACATAATAAATAAATAAAAATTTTACTCGCCAAATTGTGCGATTACTGTTGAATAGTTCATGTTGATTCTTCCTGGATAATCGTTGTACATTCCTCCTGAATAATTTATGTTTCAAAAATATTATTTCCACATACATATTAAAAAGTATAAGAATGAAATAAGAATCATAATATACTAAAATTATAAATTGTTTGAATACAACCCTTCTTAAACATCAAAATTTCGTCATACACTTTTTTTGGAATTCCGGAAAACTCTTGGAAAATGAGTGTTTTTCATATTGAGTGAATTGGGTTCATCAAATTGTATTGAATATAGTTGTTTGAATTATAAATAATGCACAAAACTTGAGTGTAACTTTTTTTAAACTGCCCCCTACCTTCGAGTTCCCTACAACTTTGCCTAGGTTGCGTAAGGGAAGATCCAATCTTGTGTGAGAGCATACATGGAGGTCGAGGTATTTATTTACATGTTTGTCTAATTCATTCAAAACAAATATTTTTTAATATTCATTTTTTTCACTTGTAGGGTATATACATTTGAGGATATAATAAGGAAAAATCATGGATGGATGGCGTAAGGGACTTGTGTTATTCTGTGGTATTGTGCGAGTAGTTGGGTGTTCGATAGTGGGGCAGCCAACGACGATGCAGAGAGAGCTGGCCCAGAGTGATGGGTCAAGGAGGCTGGAGTTGTGCATTCCTTAGGTGAACTAAGAAGATATATAAAGAGCTACCAATGGTTGTATGGGTGGTCATGGTATTAGGTGAGTTGTCTTTCGGAGTAGTTGTATGTGCAACCGTGAAAGCTATTTGAGAAGTTCACTTGTGCATAAGGATGGAGTTGCGTAGGGAATGGATGGTGGGTGTAAGGTGTAGTCTCTGGGAATACAAGAGTAGATTGATCCTCCAATTTGAGTGAAAAAGTAGTGTCTCAAAGTCTTTGCATGGTGGTTAGTTTATTCCATAGTGCAACTAGCCCCACGACAACCGTGTGTGTGTGTGTGTGTGTGTATTCCTTGAGTAGCTATAATTGCACTTTTTTTTACCTTGTAAGAGTTGCTCATCATTTACCATGAGAGAACCTTTGTAAGCCATGAAAAAAACTTGGAAGGATTGATACCTTTCTCCTTAACAAGAATTTCCACGTGTCTAGAAAGAAATTCATTCCAAATTGTCACAGCAATATGAAAACCATAGTCCATGCAATATTTTTTCTACCTTCTTTCCATAGTCTTAAAAACCATGTGCAAGGTCCCCTTTAATTGGGATCACAAAGCCAATTTGCATCGTTTTTCCTCCTTCTAATGCAGCTGCATGGCCAGTAAAAAAAGGTCATCAATAGACTAATCGGCCCATGAACAAAATCTCCAATTGTTCATGGGGATCAATGCCACCTGACATGATGTATTTACAGGTAGCGTTAAGGACACACACTTCATCTGCAACATTGATGTTGGGTTGGATTGCAATAATAATTCCATCTTCAATATAAACGTTTGCCAACTGCTTACTCTTAGCATTAACTACAATTCCTCCTTTTATTAACACCTTTTAGGAAGGAAAACTGTACATGCATTGCCATTTATTCCTAGCAGCTACTACTACCGTGTAAATCCCGTATTCTTGATTGGGAAAATATTTTTTTATTAAGCTGTCTCATATTATCATCACGATAATTAATTGAGATATTGAAAACAATCCTTTCTCCCAACAAAGGTAGGTAATGACTAAAAATAGAAAGGAGACATCTTTCGCATCATAAGTGGCTCAATAGGCTTGTTTCACATCTTTATGATGTCTAAAATAACAAGACTTTTCCACCGAGTCTTGGCAACATCACAAGAGTCACAAGTCAGGTGTAAATTGAGTTGAACACAAACCTTCCCTCAAGCTGTTAGAAATATCAGGTTTCTTGGTAGCTGGATTTGCAACAAGTGTATTGTTCTCTTCAATATCTTCAGATTCTCTTCGGATGAGACAGTTGGCATAGAAACCTTCACAACTTGCTTCCCACTGATAAAAGATTCAATGTCTTTGGCTCCTGATTACATTATATGATTTGCCCAGAGGTAAATGTCATTTCTTTCAACATGAGTCATTTAAACAACCAACTCACATATTGCATCCAAAGTCTTTCCAACAAATCCATTTCATGCACATGCTACATCCATTGCAGTCCACGAGGCCACAGTTCTTTTATGGATTCAATCATAGTTCACATTCCAAGGGCATGCTTCCACACCTACTTACATATCTATTAGAGTACTTGTAACTATAAAATATGATAAAAATTCCTATATCTATTATGCTTAGGTGGATGTCCATACCCTATTCCAACCACCTACCCCTAAGTACGACATATTCATTTCAGGCATTAAGTCAAAAAAATTACAAAAATGCATATCCTTAATTCAAATAATTCCATGAGATCACATTTGTAACACCCGCAAAAAAATGTTCTAGAAACTCACTTCAACCTAACACTTAACCCGAAAATTGTGACCAATTTTTTTGTTTAAGTTAAAAGAAGGTTACAAGGATGTTTAACCCTTAGGGTTCGTTAATTTTAATTACACCATAAAACTCAACTTGATTGAAGAACTATGTCTAGTTAAAAGGTTAACATATTTTCAAATTTATCTCTAAGGTCCATTAATCAATTATTCATTAGGAAGGTACCAAAGATTAATTTACTTAATTAAATATTTTCTTCTCTTTAGATAATATTCAATCCTAGAAAGGTTAACCTTATGTTAATTTATTAAATTCATTATCTTATTAAATTAGAGTCTTTTTGTGACTTCCCAAGGATTGCTAAGAACTAACAAAGGATTAGCACTCTAAGGCAATTTAAATGGCCCCATTCCATAATTACACATACCCTTAAGGATTTTAAATTAAACATTTAAAATACATTTCTACCTAACAAAAGTAGGGTGAATTCTCCACCATTAGATCAAATCAATCTTGGCCACTAGATCCTAGGGTTCCAAACTGGCCCTAAATTTCCTTATGAATTTCTATTAAACATTTTCTTTGTTCCATTCTCCTCATTTTGTCTATTTTCATTTGTTAAAATTTGCATGTTGGTGAGGAGGAAGCCATGGGAGCAAGAGAAGAAGAAGCTATGGAGGATTCTACTTGGAAATCTAGTTTAGACTTAGTTTAGTTTTAGTTTTATTAATGTAATCTATTTCATTCAAGGATTGGGAGGGATTTTCTCAACCAATCTGGTTTTGTTTCCAAACTAAGTGTATTTGGGGATTTCTATTTGGGCAAACCCTAGTCCCATAGGAATAAATAAAAGGAATGATTTTAATTCACCAATTGTATTTTTTTATTGCTCAATCCATGGGATTACTCCTTGTTTACTTGTTGGCAATCGTAAGTATAATTTTACAACTTAGAAATTGGTACAAACTAGTTAAATTTTATGCACAGGTGCAGATCCGAGGCATTATGTCATAAGTGACAGAACCTCCGCCCGAGCAAGGCGGCGTCCTAGGACCGTCACCTACCTAGGTGAAAAACCACGAGACCACCACCCTCCGTGAGAGGCGGTTTGAGACCGCCTCCTTAGTCTCGAGCCATGGTTATGGGACCTCCGCTTTGTATACGGTGGCGGTCCTCTTTCTCGAAAACGAACCTAAAATTCTGAGTTTTCAAAAAAACTTAAAGTTACTAAGATGTGCTAAAATACATTCTGAGTTTATTTTTACACACCTAAAGTCTCCAGTTTTGTGATTTATTCTCATTTGTTCATTTCTTACTTAAAATTACTCATTTAAAACATTTGAAAACCAATAGTAATAATAACAACTACAAGATCTATTCCATTTTATTCAACTAATTTTCTTTGAATTCCAAGGGTAAAATGAAGGTTTGATATCTACTTCTACATTGTTATTTTTCTAATACAAAATGCAACAATTTCCTACTTCAAATTTGTTGTCTCTTCCATTTTTACTATAACTCAAATATCCAAAATAACTACAACAACTTTCTTTTACATTCAAGTTTACTAAGCATGCATTTTTAACTTTTTACAACTTCTATATTTCTTATTTCACATTTACAATAAAACAACTTCACAATGAAAGTAAACTTTCTTTTCCATTGAAATAGCTCATATCTTTTAACACAAAGAACTAATTTTCTCACAATACAACCAAGATTTCAACAAAGAGAATTACTTTCTTTTCTATTTACAAAACTAACTCTACAATATAAATCTTTCTTCTTTCTTTTCTTATTTGTTTCTTTCCACATACAATACAATATCAATAACAACTATTTGAATACAACTTTCCTTTACAAGATCAATACAATGTCCTCCACTTGAAGTGGGAAAGATCATACAATAATGCAAGCTAAAATAGAATACAATATTACAAGTTCTTCCACTCTAAGTGGGAATAATACAAAGGAATTTTATTACAAGAAGGATCTTCTTAGGGACTCCACCAAAAGCTCCAATCTTCCAAACTCCAACAAGATATCTCTTCCAAGATTTTTTTATTCATAAAAAAATGGGGGCAAAGGAAATGCTATCCACCTAACCAAGACATCCAATGAAGAGGAGAATCCATCCTCTCCATTGGCCCCCAAGCCCCAGACCACATTATAATAGGAGATAATTCAAAGACATGGCGACAAAAAGATTCCACAACACAAACATATATTTCACAAACATTTTAACTACATTCAAAATAAACAACAACACAAGGAAGAAGAAGAAGAAGAACAACAAAACAAGTCTTAAAATGAAATCCAAAGGAGTAGGACCTATGGGAGGCCACTTATGCCTCCCAATGGGAATGGATGTGCACCTTAAAGAAGCCAATGCATATCTCAAGTCCCTTACATACTCTAATACCTCCCTTAAGTATCCCTTATACCTCCCACATACTCTTATGCCTCCCTCAATCTCTTATGCCTCCCCCATAAAAGAAACAAGAAAGAAATGCAAGTATTTCTTGTACAAGGTGGGGCATCCAACCCAAAATTCCTCCACAAAAAGGTAAACTCTTATGCCTCCCTACATTAAATCTCCCCATAGTCTCCTCCTACTCCAAAATTAGGCAATCTACCCACACCCAACAAGAATTCCAAAGAAAACAATACTCAACAACATAGTAGAGCTTCACAAAATAAAGAATAACATACACAAGGGAAAGCTCTTACCTTTCCATAGTAGAGCTTGTTCCAAGAGTAAGTCTATAAGCTCCTCAAAGACAAGAAAGCATCGACAACCTCCAACAATCCACAAGTACTCCCAACAATCCACTAACTACTCCAAAATGCAAGAGCAAAATAATAAAGTAACCCCCAAACAAGCAAAAATATTCCAATAAATAGAAAAAAGAGAGAGGAGTGTGATGTGGCTCCAAGTCTGAACATCACCTTAGTCAACCTCATATTCTAATGCACAATTAATAAGTGGTTAAAGGAATTACACGTTACTTACACACACCATCTAATCCCACAACCCCTAAGGACAAAATTAATTTCTTGAAAGAAAGTGCAATAAACAATTTACCTTTTTATCTTCCCAAAACACCTAATGGGGTCTCATTTTGACCCACAACCCATAGGTAGGGTTGGCATAGCCATTTAAGAGGTGTGGGACAAGTTTGACTTGTCCCACACACTTCCAAATTTTTCCTCTAAGCCCAAATTCTAGTTTCCCATGAAGGGTAGAGTGTAGAACACTCAAGATCTTAAGCATTCAACACATTACACAAAATCCAAGAAAAAATCAAGTCTAATAAATGAAATCCTTTTTGGTCACATATTTAATTAGTTCAAGACAAGGTTAAAAAAGCTTAATTAAAAGACTACAACCAATTAATAATAAAGGGGTAAAACATACATCAAAATCTAAATAATAAAAACAAATAAATTGCATCACTAAAAGAACACACACTAACATTAATAAAAGAGAATTAAATGAAAGACAACACATGACCCCTTGGTCACAATTTTTCCCTAACTAAATAATTCTAACACACACACAATTACATGTTGTCATGGTGACCCTTATTGAATTCATCTAGGATTCCAATGTGGCTAGTCTCCAATCCCACCGATGTTTATTGTGAAAAATTTAGTGTAAAATACATAAATACCTCCTTTGGCTTCATGGCCCATTAAAAACATTCATGATAAAATATACAATATAAATCAAGAATCGTCTATACATGAATCAAATACCATCTAGGCAAATACGATATCATTAACACTTTCTAGCAGCATTTCTATCCAATTTTACATCCATGCCAAAATGATCACAACATTAGTCCAGTTATCAAAGGTCTACTCAATATGACGAAATATATCACATGTCGAAATATATATATATATAAATAACCATGTCAACAGTATATCAACATCAATATGAAATGTCTCTAATGATCCACATGCATCATATATGAATTGAATCAACAACAGTCCAATATTTCTAACATCTAACATCATACTAAATCAAAAAGCCATAATCATATCCATAAGAGTAGTCGATAGTATTGAAATCAATAATACAAAAGGTGTCGAAGGGAAGTGGGCACTACATCCCCTCCCCTTAGACTTGACTTCCTCCTAGAAGTCACTAGAATAGGTGTGGAAATTGAACTCGTATTAAAGTAGCATTGTCCCATGTAGCTATAGTCTTATCATATTTATCCCATTGGACCCAAACCTATTCAATCTCTTTGTCGCAAAGGCCCAAGGTTCTGTGCTCTATAATGCGGATGGGCTCCACCATCACCTACCCTTGATCCTGCACCTAAAATGCGGTCCAATATAGCCTGTGATAAGGATCATAAATATATATCCTAAGCACATAAACATGAAACACATCATGGATGTGAGACAATCTCGATTCTGCAACACTAGACGATAGGCCAGGGGACCGATACACTCCACGATCTTGACGGGACCCACAAACCTAGGAGTAAGCTTAGAACCAATTCTATAACAGATAGGGCTCTTATGCGGTCTGACATGAAGAAACACTTTGATGCCTACCTCAAAACTATGATATATCTTATGTTGGTCCGCATACTTCTTCCTCGCTTGTCCCGCGCCTCCTACAATCTTTGTCTCGATCAAGATAACATGTTGCTCCATATCCTATAGTAATGTTGGCCCAAGAGAAACCTTGTCCTCTAACATATCCCAACTAAGAGGTGTTCTGCACTCTCTGCCATATAGTTCCTAGAAAAGAAGCCATGCCTATAACAATCTGAAAATTATTATTGTAGGAAAAATCCACCAAGTATAGATACTCCTCCCATCTCGACTAGTGATCCATAACATACATTCTAACCATTTCAAACAGAATGTGATTCACTTGCTCATTATCCCATTTGTCTCAAGGTGATATGATGTATCAAGTTGATCCTCATCCTTAGAGCATGCTGCATGGTGGTCTAGAAATGGGAATTGTACAAAGGATCGCGGTCGTAAATGATCTTCTATGGAATCTCATGTAATCTGACAATCTCATTGAGATATACCCATGCCAATGCAATCGCTATGTAGGTGGTATTCATAAGGGAAAAATGATTCGAGTTTCATCAATTTATCCATAGTGACCATGATGCATCGTGGTGGTATCTTGACGTTGGTAAACCAAAAATGAAGTCCATGGAAATGGTGTCCCACTTCCACTTCGGTATAGCATGAGGAAAAAGAAGGCCCAGACTACATGTTGATGCTCACCTTCACTCTCTAACAGCCTAAACAATGTGACACAGATATAGCCACATCTCTTTGAAGTCCTCTCCAATGGTACAACTGTTTGAAGGTTGCATGCATCTTCTTCACGCGGGGATGGGATGAATAAGGTGCACAATGAGCCTTTATCAAAATGTCTTATCTCAAGCCTCCTTCTCTAGGAACATATATCCGACCTTTGTGTATGAAAAGACCATCTACGTCTAATGAAAATCCATCAAATCTCCCCTCAAGGGGTCTTTAGGACTCTATCTTTGCTCTAGTTGTAAGGTAGAAACGGTCATGAGGAAGTTGCGGTAAATCCTACTCCACAAATCTATGCCCATTAAACTAGTCATAGACATGTGTCTCCGTCTACTCAAAGCATTTATAACCACATTCTCCTTCCCCTTCACATGCTCTATCTCCATATCGTACTCACAAAGAAACTTTATCCAATGTCGTTGACAAGCATTGAGAGTGGGTTGTGTGAAGAGGTGGCAGAGACTCAAGTGATCAGTCATGAGTGTAAATCTTCGACCAAGAAGAAAATGTCTCCACCGCACTAAGGTGTACACAACTGCTGCAAGCTCAAGATCATGAGTTGGATAATTGAGCTCAAAATATTTGAGTTTTGAGACTTAAAAGAAACTACTCTACCCTACTGCATCAACACACCTCCAAGTCTGCCAAAGAAGCATCTCAGTGCAAACGCAGAAACTCACGCTGAGGATCTAGCACTGCTAGAATAGGCGTTGTCGTGAGGCATTCCTTCAGTTTTGAAGGCCTACTCACATCTTTTTGACCAAACAAACTTTGTCCCTTTCCACAAAAGGGAAGTGATGGGGTGCGTAATCCGAGAGAAGTCTTGAACAAATCTCAAATAATATCCTGTTAAACCCATGAAACTATGCACCTCGGTCACACTAGTGGTGCTAGCCAATCCATGATAGCTCAAATCTTAGAAGGATCGACTGTGATACCTTCCCCAGAAATGATGTGGCCCAAATACTGCATCTCTGTCTGAAAGAACACACACTTCTCCAAGTTGCTGTAAAGATGTTGCTCACGAAGACACTGAAGAACCTAGTGAAGGTGCTCCTCGTGCTCCTCGTGCATATGTGAGTAAATCAGAATGTCATCAAGGAAGATGAGAATGAATAGATCTATAAAATTCCTAAACACCCCATTCATCAAGATCGTAAACACTATGGGGGAATTCGTTAGACCAAAAGGTTCTAGTGTGAACTCGTAGTGGCCATATCTTGTACTGAAAAGGGCGATCTTTACTTTGTCACTTTTTTCACTAATAGTAATCAATACACAACCAAAGAGATCCATACTTCTTCTTCATGAAGATTACCTATGCACCCCAAGGATACACTAGGATGGATTAGGTCTTTCTCCGAAGGCCATCTAGCTACAACTTGAGCTCACATATCTCAGCATTAGTCATCCAATATGGTGCTCGTGTGATAAAATCGATGCTAGAACCAAATCTATGTGGAAATCTATCTCACGTGGGGGAGATAACCCTGGTAGCTCCCTTGGAAAAACATCAGCAAACTCTCTCAAGATTCGACGGTCATCAAGGGATGGTCCACTAAACCCATCCCTTGATCTATCACTAACCGTAACAAAATACAGCTAACAACCTCATCGCACACACTGGTTAATTTTCATAGTGTACATGGTACGAACGGAAATGAGCCTCCTAACTCCTGATATTACTAACTCCATTCCTAGATCATATGTACAAAAAATAGTCTTATGGTAATAGTCCACTCTAGCTCTATGTGTAGACAATCATTCCATGCTTAAGATGACTCCATAAGAACCAAATAGAAGGATAGGAAGATCCGAGGTAGTGGTGAAAGGTCCCAAATCCACTACACACTCCTTAACTAAGGAGTTTAGAGAAATGTTGGCTCCGTAAGCTATCTCAATGTCCCAACTACGACCCTACCTAACTAGGACAAGCTCAATTCTCTACTAAGGATGGTGTAATAAAAGAATCAGAAGATCTAGACTCGAACAATATAGAGGAGGAAATACCACCAATATTACCTGTCATCTCTATCACGTAACTCTAGTGCTCATCCCGGAGGTTCTCGATTTGCTGCGTGCGTAGATCTAATGGCTCCATGCCATATCTCCAATAGTGTGTCCAACAACACCACAACCATAACAACTTCCTGGTGCTTTTATGTGAGATGTAACTCCAACCGGTACTCTAGAGGTCTGAGCTATGGATCTTGACAATCCAACTACTGATTTCTGCAACGAGGTCTCTGCTAACGAGATCGTCTTGATTCATCTCTTGGTGCACCCCGTGTTCATATGGGACACCTAGGAGGAGGCCCCATACTCCATCCCCTATGTGCATCAAATCTCGAGGAGGTCTATATGGTGGGCGGAGTGCTCTTGCTTCATTCTTACTCTACCTGAGGTGGATGTTGTGGTGGCTTGAATGAAGTCTGTCTCTGAACTCTATCCACCACATGGAGGAGGAACTGACCCCCTCAATCTATCATCCTGCATCTTCTTGATATAGGTATGAACTTTGTCTCTAGCCTACTACGACTTCCCCGTGTCTCCTCTGTAATATAGGCCTTCTCCATGACCTATACCAAAGTTTGTGGGTAGTGAATGCGCACCGTGCCACCCAAATCCAATTTTAGGCCCCGAATGAACTTATGAATTTGTACCTGTTCATCCCGCATATAGTCAATGTACCGAAGTAGGTCCTAAAATTGACTCTCATACTTGGCTATAGTCATCGATGCCTGATAGAGGTCGTGAAACTTGTCTATCCACTGTTGAATAAACCTCCTGAGGAAAATACCTACTCCTGAAACGCTCCTCAAATAGCTCCCGGATAATTGTCTCTCGAGTGAGCATAAAGCTTTTGCTCCTCGGTCGTCCACCAAACTCCTACTCCATCCCTCAGAAGATGGATCGCAACATGAGATTTCGTGTTGCTAGTACAAGGGAAGAGCTTGAAGCATCTGCTCAAGCTCACCAACCAAGCCTCTGCCTGAAATCCTCCTATATCTCAAGAATAATGAGATGGTCGTAGCTTCAGGATCTCCCTGATATGGTTTGAAGCTAATGTCTGATGACCCCTAGGTCTCTCTACATGCTCCTCCCTCTGTCTAGGGCTCCGAGACCTATCCCTATATCTTGAAATCTGGTCCCTATGCCCTCTTTGTGGTGACTCTACCCTAGTTGACTCCGCGTGGAAGTTCTCTGCCCTAAAATCCCCACTATGTCAACGAGATACATGGGCATCCACTGACATCTCCATGTCGTGTCTAGCAAAAAAGCATCCTCCTAAGGGCTCTCCACATATAGTGGCATTGACGTCCTGAAGCATCTATAAAATATGAGGTAGAATGGTTGCTACAGCCTGATCTGGTTGTGGTATATCTAGGTCTATGTGAAAATACCCCTTATCTGATCTGCGCCTCCTGCACAGATCAAGGTGAGAGTTAGTTCATTGTTCTAGGTATTGTTTCAGTTTTCTATGTTTTCTAAATTATATAATTATCAGACATTGTGGTTTCTAGATTAAAAGAAACCAATTTTGCACTAGGTTAAATGTTCATATTTCATGTTTTCTAGGTGTGCCCAAGGGTCTAAGCTTTGAACCCATGACTTTGATACCAAGTGTAATGCCCACAAAATGACGTTCTAGGAAATCACTTCAACCTAACACTTAGCCCGAAATTGCAACCAATTTTTTTGGTTTAAGTTAAAAAGAAGGTTATAAGGAAATTTAACTCTTAGGGTTTGTTAATTTAACTTACAACGTGAAACTCAACTTTACGATTGAGGAGCTAGGTCTTGATAAAATTTTATCATCTTTTCAATTCAACTAATTTTCTTTGAAATTCCAAGGGTAGAATGAAGGTTGATATTGATACTTCTACATTGTTATTTTTCTAATACAAAATGCAACAATTTCCTACTTCAAATTTTTGTCTCTTCCATTTTTACTATAACTCAAATATCCAAAATAACTACAACAACTTTCTTTTACATTCAAGCTTTCTAAGCATGCACTTTTAACTTCTTACAACTTCTATTTTTCTTATTTCACATTTACAATAGAACAACTTCTCAATGAATGTAAACTTTATTTTACATTTATATAGCTCATATATTTTAACACAAGGAACTACTTTTCTCACAATACAACCAAGATTTCAACAAAGAGAATTACTTTCTTTTCTATTTGCAAAACTAAATCTAGAATAAAAATATTTATTCTTTTTTTTCTTTCCTTATTTTTTTCTTTCCACATACAATACAATATCAATAACAACTATTTGAATACAAATTTCCTTTACAATATCAATATAATGTCCTCCACTTGAAGTGGGAAAGATCATACAATAATACAAGCTAAAATAGAATATAATATTACAAGTTTCCTCCACTCTAAGTGGGAATAATACAAAGAAATTTTATTACAAGAAGGATCTTCTTAGGGACTCCACAAAAATCTCCAAGCTTCCCAACTCCAACAAGATAGCTCTTCCAATATTTGTTTGATTCACAACAAAATGGGGGGAGAGACAATGCTCTCCACCCAACCAAGACATCAATAAAGAGGAGAAACCATCCTCTCCATCGGCCCCTAATCCCCAACCACATTACTATGGGAGATATTTCCAACACATGGAACCAACAAGCTTCAACAACACAAACCTATATTTCACAAACATTTCAACTACATTCAAAATAAATTACAACACAAGAAATAAGAACAACAACAACAAAACAAGGCTTAAAATGAAAGCCAAAGGAGCAAGACCTATGGGGAGGCCACTTATGCCTCCCAATGGGAATGGATGCCCACTTTAAAGCCTCCAATGCATATCTCAAATCCCTTACATATTCTTATGTCTCTCTCAAGTACCCCTTATACCTCCCACATACTCTTATGCCTCCCCCAATCTCTTATGCCTCCCTCATAAAAGAAACAAGAAAGAAATGCAAGCATTCCTTGTATAAGGTGGGGCATCCAACCCAAACTCCCTCAGCAAAAAGGGCAAAATCTTATGCCTCCCTACATGAAATCTCCCCATAGTCTCCTCCTACTCCAAACTTATGCAATATACCCACACCAAACAAGAATTCCAAAGAAAACAATACTCAACACAAGTATATAAACACAAAATAAAGAATAACATACACAAGGGAAAGCTCCTACCTTTTCCTAGTAGAGTTTGTTCCAAGAGTAAGTCTTCAAGCTCTTAAAATCCAAACAAGCATATAAAAGCTCCAACAATCCACAAGCACTCCCAACAATCCACTAACTCCTCCAAAATGTAAGAACAAAATAATGAAGTAACCCCCAAACAAGCAAAAAGATTTCAATAAATAGAAAAAGGAGAGAGGAGGATGATGTGGCTCCAAGTAGGATGCCACCTCATTTCCTCTCCACTCCACATCACCTTAGTCAACCTCATATTCCAATGCACAATTAATAAGTGGTTGAAGGAATGACAAGTTACTTACACACACCATCTAAGCCCACACCCCCTAAGGACAAAATTAATTTCTTGAAAGAAAGTGCAATAAACATTTTACATTTTTATCTTCCCAAAACACCTAATGGGGTCTAATTTTGACCCCCAACCCATAGGTAGGGTTGGCATAGCCATTTAAGAGGTGTGGGACAAGTTTGACTTGTCCCACAAGCTTCCAAATTTGGCCTCTAAGGCCAAATTCGAGTTTCCCATGAAGGGTAGAGTGTACAACACTCAAGATCTTAAGCATTCAACACACAACACAAAATCTAAGAGAAAATCAAGTCTAATAAATGAACTCCTTTTTTGTCACATTTTTAATTAGTTTAGGACATGGTTAAATTAGTTTAATTAAGACACTACAACCCATTGATAATAAAGGGGTTAAAAAGACATAAAAACAAGTAAATTACATCACTAAAAGAACACACACTAACATTAATAAAAGAGAACTAAAATGAAAGACAACACATGACCCTTGGTCACAATTCTCCCCTAACCAAATAATTCTAACACACCCACAATTACATGTTGTTATGATGACCATTGTTGAATTCATCTAGGATTCTAATGTGGTGGTCTTCAATCCCCGATGTTTGTTGTGAATAATTTGACCTGCAATTCACATAAATACCTCCTTCAACCTTGTGGCCGCATTAAAAACATCTATAATAAAATATACAATATAAATCCAGAATTATCTATACACGAATCAAATATCATCTAGGTAAATAGGATATCATTAACAATTTCTAGCAACATTTCTATCGAACATTTCATCCATGTCAAAATGATCACAACATTAGTCCAGTGATCAAAGGTCTACTCAATATAATTAAATATATCATATGTCAGAAATATATATATAAATGACCATGTCAACAGTATATCAACATCAATATGAAATGTCTCTAATGATCCACATGCATCATATATGAATTGAATCAACTCTCTCATATTCCTAACATCTAACATCATACTAAATCAAAACGCCATAATCATATTCATAAGAGTAGTCGACAGTATCGAAATCAACAATCCAAAAAGGTGTTGAAGGGAAGTGGGCACTACAACATTCCTTTGGTGCCTTTGATAAACAAACCATTTATTTGCATATCTTCCTACCTGCACAGGGGTGTTTTTGTCCAAATTAAACACAGTTTAGGATGACATCTAGCTGAGAGCTCTGATTAAACAAATTTTTTTTTTAAAAAATAATTATTTTCATATTAATTTAGTGTGTGCACTACATTATATCCTGCAATGTGGATAATATATAGAGTAAACATATGCAGTGAATCATGCTACCTGGCATACCACTTTATTTCCAAGAATATAAAACCAAATGAGTCTGACCATCCCCTATTTTTTTCTTTTAAGTAAATGGAATAACACAAATAAATGTATTTACCCGTCTATCTCGTTCAAGGATAATAAGTATGATTTTAGCGAACACATACACGAATTTAAATTATTTTGCATAAATAACTGTTTATACAAATACAACTATACATTATTATGAAGCAGTACGATTTGTTTCTAGGAATATTACTGCTATATTATTCTTTCCAATACGTGTTTGAGTCAGACAGTCAAGTGAATAAAATAAGAAACATTCAAAAATAATAAAGTAAACAGTTCATTATTATATACATATAAGACTTTTCATTAAGACTCTTTCATTTTAAAAGCAATGTGGACAAGTTTCGTATATAAAGACCATTCCTTTCTTGGGATGAGATGTCTCAAGAATGCCATTTTAATAAATTAAGTATATACATTTATTTGTGATTTTAAATAATACATAAAACTCAATTACTAGGCAAGAAAACATCAAACCTACAACAATTCCTTTGATTCATTTTCTTTCCCCGTATTCAATCAAAATAAGAAATATCATTATATCTCAATAGATTTTAATAATTAAATTAAAAATTCGCAATTCATTTGTAATTATATATTTGTGGTTTTTCAACAAAATTCATTTATAGCTCCAAAATAATTTAGTTCTTTCATAAACACAATAATGAACGTAATGATGCATGATTACAATACACAAGAAACTTAATAATACAGTTTACAATACACAAGAACTTAATAATAGAAGTTTACAAGCCAATATTTTCAACTTTTGACCAGCTACTCAATATTCCAAGTGTGCTTCAAAACTTAACTCCAACTTCAACTTTTTCAATGACCCAAGCACCACCACAAAGATTGCTTGAAATCCTACCAACTATAAGCATGATTACATGTCTTTTCTCCAAAGAGAGGGCATTCTAGCCTCCCAAAGAACATGGGTGATGGAAATAGTATGCCACCAAGATACCAAACAAAAGAAGACTCCAACAAAACCAAAAGGAGAATAAGAGGGAAGGGCCAATTTCAATCAATACAAAAAGAAAACTAAAACACCAAGGGAACCGAAAACAAGGAAATGGGAAGAGGGGAAGAATGGATCCCAAAGATCAAGAGTGAATAGTATAGACCAATATCATCCTCCAAATTTCTTATCTCCATAACTACATATCACCCTTCAAGCCACTTATAACTCTATATTCTTCTCTTTACCAAGGATTTTGAAACCTTGGATGCTTCTTTATTTCACAGATAGGAGGGGATTTCAAAACCAAACACAAATCCCTTGTACTTCCCCAAGGAAGCGTGTATAATAGCGTAAAGAACATTCATGGCTTCCCAAAAAGTCATGAGGATGAAGAAATGATCCATTCCCTTTCCAAAATGCATCCTGAATCCACTCCCGATTAGGGGTGATGGAAAAAAATAATGAAACCACAAAAATGAGGAAAACCAACAAAATTTACACCTAGGCCCAACACAACAAAGTACCAATAAACATCAAATCTAACGAAGTTTACAAGCACTACATTTTTATCAAAACGAAAAGGATGAGTGAGGCATACCTCACAATCTAGTCAAGATCCTCAAGATTTGAATGCTCCTAGAGACTCCACAAAACATATCTCTCCAAGCAATCCAATAATCCTTATCCAAATTTTCTTCCAAAACTCTCCTAAGAGATCCCTAAATCCAAAGGAAAAAAGCTCGTCCAAAAAATCCTCTTACAATTCAAAAATGGGGGTAGTAGTAGAGCAATCTCTCCACCTCCCTAAGCCCATGGGAGGATGACAAGTCTCACCATACCAATTAGGCACATCCAAAATATCCAAGTCCCCATTCAAGTACCCTCACCACAATCAACGCCAAAAAGAAAAAATTCAAAATGCAATCTCCGAAAAAACATGCTACAAAATCCCAAGTCATTCACAGGAGAAAATGTTGATGATTTCAAAGGGGAAAAAGCTTTAGGGTTCCCCAAAAGCTCCCTCCATCCATAGGTTAGGTCTAAAGGATATGTTTTAAGGTAATAGGGACCCCATATTTTCCATCCAAGCCTCCAAATTTCCACTTTTACTCAAATCCGAGATTTGAGAAAAAGTGAAGTATCCAAGGTGTTTGGTGGTCCCACAAAACAAGTTTAGGTGATCCCAAGACACCACTAAACATGCTTAGCACTAACAAAACATCCACTAACCAAAAATGTTATTAAATGACCATTAATAGATAAACAATCCTAAACAAGAGGGTTCATAATAAGATCATTTTACAAAGTGAGCATAGGTGAAACATTACAAATGGGACCAACATATAAAAATAAGGTGATCATACCAAACTCTTCGTTATCGAAAAATGACAAGGTAAAGCAAGGCAAGGGTGGGTTCGGACTAGGTGGCTTGAGCATCTTGGTAGTGCTACCACTGAGTCCCATGTTCTCCTTATGGCACAACCTATAATCTTGCACACTCAAAGCGAAACCTCATACCTACTCGATCTAAAATATAATAAACTAACAATGTAAATAATCATGATCATCAAATAACTTTTGTATCAACTGAATATAATTACGCCACATCTATCTATCCATCAATATAGAAATTATGATAAAAATCAATGATACATCCAATATAAAATCATATCCATCTCATCACATAATCATCCATATCATCATCTCTAAATCACAATGATCATCTATAACATGGTTAACAAAAAAGTGCCTTTCAAGTGTTAGAGTATCATAATCAACATGATGATAAAACATGGAAGTATCTAAGCAATATCTAACATAATCAAGTGTCCAATGTCTCCATATGCAATAATAAATTGATCAAACTGAGTCAACAAAACATAAGAAAGGTATAGAAGCTGTGGGCACTACATAGCCAACATGCACAAACGTCTATTGTCTCTAACCAGAGATAGTCTACCCACTTCAGCTTGCAGCTCTTCGCTATTCTCTTCAACAATGCTTAGTTAATTTTACAATATAGTTATAAGAAAAGCTTCTTAAATACAATAGATAATATGGTAAAACTGACCTAGTTTTAAGATGATAGATACAACACTATAGTTACTTATATGTAATTTTCATACAATTTGTATATAAATTTTAATGAAGAATCGCTTGTAATTATGTTTCATTAACGACTTGCAATCGAGACAGCGAGGGAAATCTCGATGGTTTGTCAAAATCTAAGGGGGTGCACTTTGTAGAGAATTCTAAACGTGCATATAAATGTATTTTCAATGGATTACACTTTTGGCTGCCTAACGAAGACCAAGCACAATGTATTGACCGGAATGAACAGAATGATATATGTGTTCCTGAAAACAAAAACACCACGTTCAGGATCTTTTTCCCTCATTTTTAAAAATTAAGCATGTTATTCGAAAGCAAGATGCAAGAAAATTTAGCAAGAACATTGATCTACGACTGTGGTTAAAACGATCAAAAGAGTTTCTTCCCCTAAATCCTCGGCATTCTTTTTCCACCCTAAATCATCGGCTTTCTTTATATTTGTCTATATATTTCTGGTCGATTGGGTTACTGGTGGTCCGCAAGACGATGACATCAATATAGTCTATGTAAGCTTATTCGAGGAATAAGCTTCCATGGAGAATGCAGATACCATTTTCCCTCATTTTCAAAATCCAACATATTGAAAACAAAATTAGTAATGATTTAAGAATAAAGAGAAAATTGATCTACAACTGTGACAGAAAAACAAATCCAAACGAGAACTATTAGTCAAAAACTTTTAACCGTATATCATGAGACTAGCTATCCTACGCACATTCGAGGAAGATGGTGCCAGTAAATAATCTTGGCATTTTTTCTTGTCATACTGCACTACAACTGAAAACGTGTGATACAAGTCACCGTTATGTGGTAGTGTTCATCTCCACCCATCATAATTTATTTTATATTTAATATTTATTCGTATAGATTTTGTAATTGATAGAGTGTAGATATCACCAGTATGTTTGCTAGTATTGTCCAGCAATTAGAGAGCTAAAAACATATATATACTAATTAAATCCTTAGTGATCTAATAAAACACATCACTTGTTTTCTTAAACACGCACATATACTTGTTGGGGTTTTAACACTAATACACATAAAAATTCATCAGTAAAATTTTTTTAAATGAGAACTCCATAATATAACTCAATATAAATATTAGTTTCCATCACTCAATCATGCCTTAAATCTTAGTATAAAACCTAAAAGATATGTGAAGCCATAAGAGGTTCTTTAAGGTACCTACCTATCTTACAAACACCAAAAATTTTATTGTTTAGTGTTACCCCATGAATATTTTATTTGAAGATAGGTTTTGGGAGTTGTTAAATTTGATTTTGGAATCACCTCAAATTACTATTCCCGTAAGCCTTAATTAATTCGTGTCTTTTATTTTCCATTTAAATATTTTATATCCTCTCCATCCTGTACAAGTGTAAAATTTCAAGAACCCCATGCAACTACTTTGTTGACCAATCATTCCTCTATGTTCAATATAGATTTAGTGGTTTCTTGTATGCTATATATAGAGACTCATCTTGTCCCAACATGCAAAAGATTGCACTATTACGTGGTTCGATGTGTTTTGAAATTATGCATTCTTCAACATTCATTGTTTACATTTTCTCAAATAACATGCAATTCAACCATTATATGGAGATATTAAATGTGCTAGAGCTTAAATATTATGGTAATGAGTTTGAAATTGAAAATTTCTACCACATTAGATTGCTATACAAAATACTCTTGATCATTGTCCCAAAAATATTTCCTTACACCACATAGACCTTATCAAAATTAAGATTAGAATAAAAATTGTACAAAATAGACAACATTATTTAATTAATCATGAAAATACTATAGCCTAACATATTTTCACATTCTTGTTTTTTTCTAAGTCTTCTCAAAAAAGTATATTAAAATTCCCCAAAAATTATTTCAATCGTAAGACCTATTCTAGCTAAGCTTTCTAACTTCCAAGGAACTACATAACTAGAACTCTTCCTTAGATAATTTTTTTAGTTAGATAAAATATTCACAACAAGCTATGACCACATGCTTACTTCTAAGTTTGAATACTCTTTCTTTATGATCTTTTAGGAAGCTCTTCTTCAACATATCCCAATTACATGTCAAATCGGTCACTCCATTTTTTTAATAGAGGCGTGTGAGGGAATATGAGATGGTGCAACTTGATCACATTTTATTTGTCATAGGATCCAGACACTATTTTTATCAATACACCACCATTACAATTCCTTTGTGTAGTAATATGGAATTATGTTCCCTCTTCATCATTGTGTAAGACTTTCAAAAGATTCTGATTTTCCTTTTAAAATAAAGATTCAATCCATTCTACTCTATGCATCAATGTGCAACACGAAGTAAATATTACCACCAATAGAAGGAATTGGTCATAGAACACATAAATCTTAGTCCAAATCAAGTACAATTTCCTTTCATCTCTCTAATTTAATATTTGAAGGTACAATATATTTTTTATTGGCCAAGATGCATTTTGAATATTTTTCAATTGTTTAGTGTAGAGTTGGAAAACTTACAAGAAATTCATGGCTTACCTATGAGCTTGAAGATTTTTTTGGTCTTAAATAAAATCAAGATAACTATATTATCATATTTTCTTTTTAAGGTTTACCTCTCCTTCATCAAGCAAGATATAATAGCTTTGTTTTCAAATGAGCAATAGGGACGACTACTTTTTTCAATTTGAGGATGGTATAGGAGGTGTGGAGAATGAAATTCTAAAGTCCTTATGAATTGATTAGAGTTTTCATTTATTATTTAATGTCCCACACTTCCTTTATCAAGCAAATATATAACACCATATCTCTATTTATGAAGCTCCTCCAAGAATTTAGTTCAGAAATTCATGTTGCGTGACACCATTTCTAGGAATTAAGGTTGGGTCACTCAATATGAAATTTCTAAAAAAACATGTGATCTTGAGATTTTAAATATTTATTCATATTTTTAGGATTTATCATAACATGTTACTCTAATTATTGCAGGGGATCCCTTTCACACTACTCCATATTTATACTAATATATCAAATTACAATAATGTTAAAAAGTACTCCTTTTATGATCAAAAGTGTTAAATTCAACCTTTTCAAGGTGAACCCCTCATGATAGGACCTAATTATTATACTAGGTTGATTTCATTAACACATAATTGACATCTTCTAATAGGAAATGACACAATCAATTGAAAATTGAGATAATTTTTGTTACTGAGTTTTCCATCATTTCCTATTTTTCTTCCTTTTATTTTTATAGGCCTCAATTTTATCCCACGTGTTTTTCATTCATGAGTCTCATGAATCCCTTATCTACAACATCATTTGGAGAACAATATTTGTCCATCATTTTTCTTTTGATAATGTTGACCATTTTCTATGCTAGTATTTCCTCCTTGTCCTCTATCTCATCATTTTACCTATATCGACATTTCTTTTTCTTCGGAGATGAAGGATTATTGGTTAATTTTTATTTTTATGATCATAGTAAATAGACTATCATATGGTTTTAAAACTCTTTCATTCAAAGAAATTTTCTCTTTTGACATTCGTTTAATATAAGTGATCAAAATTTAGTGACTCAAATTTACTTCTTTCTTGCAAATAATATAAATATATTTCTAAAATCCTATGGAAAAAGACAATTTATGAAGGTGGTCATATATATGTCAATTTTAGACAAAATCAACATCATGCTTGATTTTGTAGATTTAGGAAGCCGAATTCATTACATCAACGTTTTTAACTCTATAATGAAAAATTCTATTAACATTATATGAATTCCAATTTTCAATGTGAATGATAAAATTTATTTAAATTTTGGAGTGCTTAATTCATGTTGTCTTGTACCCTTGTATGTAATTAAAGGATTCTTTGCTGATTGAGGACCTTATAAAATCAAGCACCTATGAAATTTAATGCCTTCGTATTTGTATTTCTTTTGCTAGTTTAGCTAGTTAATGTGTGTCACAAATGTCATATAGAAAATCATTGAAGATGAGATTATTTTGAACATTTCATGAACAATATAACTAATTATCCTTCTAGATTAGAGTTGTATAAACTATTGATGTGATAAAATGCATTTTACTAATGATTGGAGATGGATTGACTCTTTATTAGTCTTATAGGTTTTTTTTTTTAATATACCACTTGACTGATATACAAAACCATGTGATATGCTCTCCTTATATATATCTCACAAGATCTGAAATAATATTTTCCTTTCAATATACTGTTTATACACGAAATATCATTCAAAACATGTGAGAGTAGAGTGGTACATGGCATTACTTGAGGGAAAACATGTGCCTAATTACACATGTATTATTGTCTCCTAAAAATTTGTAGCTCAAAGTTTTGGAAGAGAATATTTCTCACCAGATTCGTGTTTGCATAATATTATAACATTATAATAAGATAAGACTTATAATTGTTGAAGATGAAATCAAAACATCTTGAATATCCTTTTAAAAAAATTATTTACCATTATCTATGAAGTTACTATATTTCATCCATGTATAAAGAAAATTGAAAAATCATTTTAAAAAGTCCTCTACATTAAAGTGAGAGTGCATTATATAAACATTGTACATAAAGAACACACGAAAAATATGATCAAAGCCAATTCAATCTATCCAGAGATAATTTACCCACTTCTATTTGCAGCTCTTCCTAGTTCTCCTCAACATTAAGTAGTTAATTTTACACATGAACCAGCTTAGTGTAACTTTAAAAATAGACTTTGTTAAAACTAACCTAGTTTTAAGATTATAAATACAAGACTGCATTTTTATAACACTAATAGTACTTTTGTTTATTTTTAGAAGTTACCCACCACTTTTTCTAGAAAATTCAACTGTTTTTAACATTGATTTATATTAGTATCGAGCTTCATATCCTTTTATACAATGCTGCTCTATGTAAACCTCACATATGTTAACAAATAGAATTGTAAACCAAGCAATGTAAAATACCAGCCAAAAACTCTAAATAACCTATTAATTGATCAGCATTTCAACATTATTAACCTACATGATATATAGATTCTTCCGTACAGTCCGTTGATGGTTCCTTATCCTCTCTTCTTCATTCCTCTAGGTAACATCTACACTATTTGGTTCTCCTATACACCTTTCTTCATAAATAATTAAAATTAAACAAAATATGTTTTCTATTAACTTTCTCTATTTTCTATGAAATATCCAACCGTTGTTATTTATATGTTTATTTGCACTTATACCTCAAATAGACATAATGGATTACCCTCGAGATTATCAAAGTGATCGCACATTCGTTACAAGTATAAATGTTTTGGAAGATTTTCTCCTAAACTTCAATGAAAGTTCATAGAACTTGAATTTAAATTTGAAGGAAGACTCGCTTATGATGAAATTTCATTATTGACTTACAATCCAGGTTTGTTAAATCCTAACTGGGGCGCACTGTTGAAAGAATTCTAAGCGTGCGTATAAATATATTTTCCATGGATTTAACTTTTGGATGCATAACAAAGACCAAGCAGATTGTAATGAGTAAATTCAGCTACGTCTATGACTGGAATGAACTGAAGGATATATGTGGTCCTGACAACAAAAACATCAAGTTCAGAGTTGTTTCCTTTATACAAATTTAAACACGTTGTTCAAAAGCAAGATGCAAGAAAACAAAGTTATGATTTCAGATTAAAGAAGAGATTGATCTACAACTGTGACGAGAAACCATTAGATTTCCGCACGTCATGAGATGACATCTCTATGAGAGCAGCACATTGGCCTAACCTACTACTCTGTCTCTGTTAAATTCTAATGACGGTTGGGATTATAAAGATGATTATACGACTTATTAAACTTAATTACCTTGCATTATTCATGTTCTGTTGTATTTGGTTAAATTTGACGGCCACCTTTGCATGTCAAACATTTTTCTGGTGTGAAAGTTACAACAAATATTAAAATTGCAAAAAGGTCTAAACGGCCGTCAAATATAACCTCAGGATTAACAATTTTGATGTTGTCGTTGCCTCGCTGTACTTTAACTCTCAAACATTCCCTTCCATCAACCATGATTTTGATGTTAGTTATGATCCATTCACCAGTAAGATATGCTCGTCTCTCATCTAGAAGGTAACTACAAACGAATCTTTTATTTATTTTCTAAAAACTCCAACCTTATCAAGAAAGACACGTGTAAATCTATAAGTCTCCCAAGGATGCCAGCAACTTCGAATCAGAGATGAGATTTGATGCCAGTTCTGGATGTTTTTACTGTTTTAATCGTTTTTTTTTATTTTTGGTAAAGTCATCATTATCACTATGAACATATTCAATATAAATATAAGATTAGCATTACAGAGATATTTCAATAACATATTTTATTGAAAATATGTTTATATTGAGCATATAATCAGTCAAACTTACCCGACACTTTTAAATACAACTTAAAAATCATTGTATATTTTTAAATTATTAAATAACAAAAATAATTTAACATAAATAGATAAGTTATTTAAAACCTTTTAACATCATAAACTTTTGGTTTGACAAGTGGAATCAAACGTTAAATCTCATCCCTGCCTGGAATTATCTAACAATACTGCTCAAGCATGTTTTCCTGTGTCATAGTACAATAAAAAATCAAAAAATATATGATACAAGTTTGTATAAAATGTTGTGTCCATCTCTTTTTAATTGGTTAAGAGGGGAACGTACCCACTAATTTTTGTGCTTGTTAGTTGTATCTAACAATTTTAAAACTACACTACTTAAAGTTGAAGAACAAATAATTAAATTCTTTGTGATCTCACAAACACATCACTAGTTTCTTTTAATCATATTCACAGATATGGTTTTAATCTGAATGCACACAATTTTTTTTTGGGTATAAAATAGATTTCAAATGAGGAAACCATAATATGCCTCAAAAGCTTTAGCTTGCGCCAATCAATTATATCTTAAAACTAAATATGAAACATAATAGATAGTGTGAAGCGAGAGCAAGAAGACTTTTCTTAATGTGTCTACCTATATTACACAATCCATAGTCATTATTGATGAGTGCATACTTATATTATAAATTAGATGACATAGAAATTATATGTATGTATGTATGTATGTATGTATGTATGTATGTATGTATGTATGTATGTATGTATGTATGTATGTATGTATATGTATGTATGTGGATATATATGTATGTATATATATTGGTGTTATTTATTATGAATGAAAGGTCTTGGGCTATTGGTGAGTTACAAGTAGTTTGTAATCATCAACACAAGTTTCATTCTCATTGAGCTCATTCGATGCTTTTAGTAGGTGGCGATGGGGACACTTTGAGGTAGGGATCAAACTTCTTCATATGAACGAAGTGAAGCATATCTCGGTGCTTCGAATGCATATCGTTTAGCGGATATTAAGGACCTAAGCCCAGCCCCATGTCACACTTAGAGAAAGTGCTCCTTCAACCACTCCAGTTCATATCTTTGGTTTATTAAAAGTGTTTAACACAAAAATTTTGAACACAAGGTCTTGGGCTATTGACTTCAATTACAAGTAGTTTGTAATCATCAACCCAAGTTCAACTCTCATTGAGTTCATTCGATGCTTTCAATAGTTGGCCATGGGGATACCTTGATGTAGGGTCGATCTTCTCTAGACTGACCAAGAAGAACATAGCGGGGCACTCAATGTTGATTGCTCGAAGAAAATTAAGGACATAAGCCCACCCTCATGTCCCACTTAGAGAAAGTGTTCCTCCAACCAGTCTAGTTCATAGCTCTTGTTTATTAAAAGTGTCTAACACCAAAGTTTTGAACTCAAGGTATTGGGTTATTGGTGAGTTAAGAGTAATTTGTAATAATCAATCCAAGTTCCATTCCCATTAAGTTCATTAGATACTTTTATTAATTGGCCATGTGAACACATTGAGGTAGGGATCGAACTTCTCGAGATGGACCAAGAGGAACATAGTGGGGCGCTCAATACTGATCGGTTGGTAGACATTAAGGACCCCATCCCACACTACAACGAACAAGCTCTTTTTACCACAACTATTCTACAAAAATTCTACAATTTGAGAAAATTATAGAATATTTGTGGCATCTCTATGATAATTCAATTTTTCCATTTTTAAGTATTGTGGATGTTCCACAATTTTAAAAGTGTTAATAATGTGTGGACAATACACATCTCTAACCCTTTCTCATTGAAAATCTTCTTTACCCCCAAATAGTTTAAATATATATAAATTGTGACTCATACTTACACAAATAATATTTTAAGAAAATGATATAATAATATTAAAACACCACATTAAATAGTATCCAAATAACACAAATTTCAAAATTTAAACTTTTTACAATATTTTAAGAAGAATTATTTAAAATTAAAGGTAGAATATTGGAAAAATCCAATGAATTGAATTATATTCTAGAAAGTTATATTTACTCGAGAATAATTTAAATCTTTTACAAACAAATATTCATATTTTAGGTAGATAAGGTAATGATGAAATTTAAAGTAAAATTAATAATTCCTAGAACTCTAATTAATTACCACTTTATGCCCTGTATAGCTTTCATCATGTGACCTATTTATTTTCTTGCCACATGTAAAATACTCTTTTTGATTGTGACCTTCTCTCATTCACTAATTGTCAACATATCATACTCAATCACTATTTGCATGCATAATTTTTTACTAAAAATTTGACACTTGGCCGTGTAAATAGATATCTTGGGATTCTCAAAGGTTTTATCCTCTGTTAAATCATATAGAAGAGAAAATTCAATACCAATGTTATCATCTCATTTTTTAATTCCTCTTTGAATTCTGTAATGCCCACATTTCAACGCACTTTGAAACAATGTCAAACCTCACTAATTACTTAGGGAAAAATTATAGAATTTTTTTGTAATTGTTGTACGGGTGATAATCATTAGTTGCGATCAATTAATTCCCATTTAATAAATTCTACTCATTCATAAGGTAGTTGGTACCAAATTAATAATTAAATATTACTAATTAGTTCCCAAAAATAATTATGGAGGGAACCCCACTTCATAAGTTCCATAAATTATATTTGAATATTGACTAAATTAATTTCTTTTACTTTATCCACTTCAATTTATTAATGTTATCATAAGATGGTTTAAACTTTACTTCTCCGGATAATTAACAAATACACCCCTCAATTAGTTTTTATCTATACATCTACTTCTAATTAATTAAACCCAATTCAATAATCTATCTAAAAGTCTAACATACCCTAGGTGACCCAATTAGTAAAAATTCCCATGCACGTAATTTTAAAATACCCATTCCCTTAAAATTACATGACTTAAAATGTGTAGGGACAAATCTCAACCCTTAGATTAGATTATTGAGAGCCCTTAGATTTAGGTTTGGCTAAAAATTCCTAGTTTCTGTTTATCTTCTCTATTTTTATTATTGCCCTAATTCCTTTTCATTTTATCATTTTGGATTTTGCAAGTTAGATGAGTTGGAGGCCATGGAGGAAAGAGAAAAGCCATGGATATTTTTCTTGGTTTTAGATCTAAAAGGATGGGAAGATTTGCTTCAAATACATCCTTGATTTATTTCATTTTCCCCTTAGGGTTTACAAAGAAATGGGTGTATTTACTTACTAGTTTTACTTCCATATTGTTCTAATTTAGGGTGTATAGTCACACACACACACACACACACACACACACACACACACACACACACACACACACACACACACACACACACACACACACACACACACACACACACACACACACACACACACACACACACACACACACACACACACACACACACACACACACACACACACACACACACACACATAATTTTCTCTTTTTTTTTTTTGAGTTAGAAACCTCATGCATCAAGACATATATTGGTGTAAATGTTTGTTCGAACGCGTGCGCGCACAC
Organism: Taxus wallichiana var. yunnanensis; assembly: GCA_018340775.1. Classification (NCBI taxonomy): domain Eukaryota; kingdom Viridiplantae; phylum Streptophyta; class Pinopsida; order Cupressales; family Taxaceae; genus Taxus; species Taxus wallichiana. The sequence goes on along the minus strand of CM031240.1, from coordinate 222,490,217 downwards.
GCACACACGACACACAAAAAAAATTTATATGTTAGCAGAGGCGTGGTTCAACCCATGTATTTGGGCGTTGTGTTTATATATGGCCATGGTCGTGCCATGTAATAAGAGTTTCAATTTCGGTAGGGGCACTCCTCCCTCCAACCTTTGTTTAATATAATATTTAATGGGAGATTGACCCTCCCTTCCCACCAATTCATGTATAGTGGGTGCATTGACCACACCCATACGAGTTGTAATAAAATACAACCCCCTTTTTAATATTATTTGTTTTAAACCTATGCATATATATTTTTAATTAGTTTAAGTGTGTATATATATATATATATATATATATATATATATATATATATATATATATATATATATATGTATATATATATATATATATATATATATATATATATATATATATATGTATATATATATATATATATATATATATATATATATATATATATGTATATATGTATATATATATATATATATATATATATATATATATATATATATATATATATATATATATATAGACACACACACACACACACACATATCTATATATATAAATATTAAGAAAACAAACCAAGATATATATTATAGTTGTGTGTGTGTGTGTGTATTTGTTAAGTTTTTGAACTTAATATTCTTTCCATTTAGAACAATTACAATTACAAGGATAGAGAGGGAGTATTTTTTTGATTTAAAAGTAATTAAATACCTACTTTGTCTTTATTTGTGAATTTTTGTATCTTAGAACAACAATACTAAAATTCAACTATTTTACAACTCATTTGAAAGAGGATGATAAGTATAAACATAAATCAAATGTAAGTTCATTTTTCCTTTTACAACCAAGATTGACAAGAACACTTCAAAAAGGCAGACAATTTATATACTTCCAAGTATTTCCAATTCAAGAATAACACTTTCAAAATGAAAATAAAATACAAACTTCTTGATTAAGTTACAGATTTAAATGAGTTACATTTCCATTTAAAATGCACTTACAATTTTTTCCTTTCAACCATTTACAATCTATGACTTGATAATTTCATTTACAAGAAGTTCACTTTAAAATACAAGTAACAAAAGCCCTCCACTCAAAGGTGGATACAACATGATAAAATTTACAACAATATCCTATTTCCTTTGCCTTGAACACATGTCTTCATCCGAAGAACTATTTGCATGTCCATAATCTTATCTTCATCTTCAACACAACAATAAGGAAGGGAGCATAGGCAACACTCACCTCCCAACCTTATTCCAATGAGAAGGTGAAGTCTACCTTCTCATTGGCCCCTGAGCCCCAACAATGGAGAAATAGGGAATGTTTACAACCATGGAAACTCTTCACAAAGGCTTCAACAATACATACATTCATGCCAAAAAATTGTAACACATACAAGCACAATAAAATTAATAGTAACAATATACAAATTTCCAAACACATAGGCTTAAAATCTAAGCCAAAGGAGAAGAGAAATATGGGTAACCCCTTATACCTCCCAAGTGGGTTAAGTGTCCACCTTGAAACCTCCAAAATTTCCATCCACACATACAAAACTCTTATCCCTCCCTCAATCTCTTATCACTCCCTCAAATCTCTTATCACTCCCTCATGTAAAACATATAAAGATAAAGCAAGAAATCTCCCTTATCTTCACAAGGTGGAACAAATTTACCTGCATTACCTCCATATGCACATCCAAAATTCCTATTGCTACCTCAAAGGCACCCAATTTCCTTCTCCCCACACCATCCTTAAGGTCAAAACTACCAAAATCCAATACTCTATTCAACACAAGAAAGTAAAATCCAAGGTATAAGACAAGACCTTGCCATTGCAGAACCTTCATATTCAAGCAACAAACTTCAAGATTATTCTAAGTCCTAATTGGCACAAAATAGAAGTTAATGTTCTCACCTTGGATCTATTGAATTAGATGAGAAGGACCCCATTACAACCATCTTCAAATGTGTTGTATATGGATAAAATGACAAAGGTGATGCCATTGGTGTTTTAAAGAATGTTGATATCACTATCTAAGGGGAGAAATTCACTAAAGACTTCTAATTCTTGTCACTTGCTAAGGCGAATAACTTACCAATGTTACTTGGGTGCTCCTAGTGCTATAAGGATAATGTTGAATAACGTTTCAATAAGGGATATAAAAGTTTTGAGAACAAGGAGGAACGTGTTATCATCCCTTTAATAAATGGAAAGTCAATTCCCTATATTAAACCCTTGGGATAAGGAGACCTAGACAGAATCTATGTGATCACTATCGAGACATTGAGGTTGTGTATCCAAGAGAAGGAGTTATTCAGTGGGAAGACACTCAATCTGTAAGTGATACCACTAGTTTGGCATGTGATAATTGGGCACACGAGACATATGAGGTAATTAGAAGGAAATTAAGAGGCTCTCTTATAAAAGTAACAAAGGAACGCCCACTCAGGTGCTGTGAGGAAAAAAGTTACCAAATTATACTAGGTAAGGACACCCTTATATCTTTCTAGGGAAATGGAAGTTGAGTGGACCCGTTAGATTGGCGAGACAAATATGTTAATGTATACATTACATGGACAACAACACGTTGGTGGGTGACACATTGGGATAATATTCTAGAGTGGTGTGAAGTAAGGATTGCGCTCTCTATTAGGTTTCTCTATAGCAATGTGCCTACTAAACTTTTTGGGTATGATGGAAGGGGATTCGCTTCAGATCATGTTCGGGAATGATAGAAGACATGGATGGAAGGTGTGGAAGCATTACCCCCTTCCTTATGGGTGCCCAAGTTTTATTCCACACTTCAAGGCTGTACACAAGCATGGTACATTCATTCAAAACTATGTCGTTAGATAAAAACTAGTGGGAGTTGAAAAATGACTTGATTCAAACCTTTAAGTATCGAATTATAAAGCCATTGGTGAATGAGGTGCTATACATTGCTAAATGCCTAACTATGGGGGATAGTTTCATGGCAGATAATAAAATACTTGAGTTGTTGGGAGAACTCTGACTTGGAAAAGAATGCATTGATTAGGAATAGCCGGAGGAAATAAATCTTGACCAAGCGTTTGCATGGAAAAAGAGAAAGGGAAGTTTGTCTATGTTATCGATAGTGAGGAAGTGGAGAAATTGGATGTTAACCATACCATGGGTACATGCGAGGTTATGGATAGTGTTGATGAGAAAGTGTGTGCCTATAATGAATTGCTAGGAAATAAGAAGTTTAACGTTCGCTCGGATGGGCAACCTAAGAAGGATACTATTGAGGATTACTGATTAGAAAGGGGAGGTTTCAAATATTATTGATATGTTGTGTGAAATTCATGATTTTTTTCCTCATAGGTACTATGAGCTTAAGAGAGTTCACAACTCTTTAGGAGAGATGCATATGAAACTCGAAGGAGGGCGCGTATCAAGTCGGAAGATACCTTACCAAATGAATTTGAATTTACTCAAGGTCAAGGAGGAGATTGAAAAGATGATCACATCAGGCATCATTGAGGCTATTTAGGAATCATAATGGATAATTCAAATGGTCATCAACATTAAGAAGGATGGGAGGATAAGAATTTATGTTGATTACAAGGATTGGAATTTGGTGTTTTTCAATGACCCTTTTCCAACCCCCTTCACTGAGGAGATCCTAAAAGGAGTAGTCGGGCATGAGATCTAGTATTTCACAGATGGATTTTTAGGATATCATTAGGTTATAATTACAAAGGAGGACCAAAAAAAGAAAACTTTTTCCATTGAATGGGGAAGTGTTTCCTACATGGTCATGTCTTTCTGACGAAGAACGTGCCGTTGATTTTTACTTATTATGGTTTAGGCATTTCAATACTTCATCTATAAGTTTCTTCAAGTGTACCTTGATGATTGGATGGTTTATGGAATATTAAAAGACCATTGTGACAATTTATGGTTGATGTTTGATAGATGTCAACAGTTGAGTATATCTCTCAACATTAAGAAATGTGTTTTTGCTACTCCTTTTAGAATCTTGTTGGGGCATATCATACATAAGGAAGGCTTGCTAGTGGATCCTGAAAAATTTACCATAATTGTGGGATTGGGGAAACCTACCGGGTAGATCATGGTGCATGGATTCCTTGCGTATATATCTGACTGCAAGAAATTTATTAAGGGATATGCCAAGATCTACGCACTATTGGAGGGATTCCTGAAGCAAAGGAAGTACATTTCATTGGGGAGAGGCACAATAGATGACATTTGATATATTGAAGAATAGGCTTATCATTGCACCCATATTCTATTATCCTGCTTGGGACAAGCCATTCCATGTACATGTTGATGCTTCGGAATGAAAATTGGAATAGTATTGACACAACCTGGTGAGGAGACTATTGATCACCCTCTTTGTTTTGCAAGTAGGAAGTTGACTCCAGTAGAGAAGAACTATACTACTACCGAGCTTGAGGAATTGTCGATGATCTAAATGATGCACAAATTAAGGAAGTATATATTAGAAATAGCCTTTATATTTTACACGACAATGCACGTACTTGGTGAATAAGCCTATTTTATAAGGGTGCATATACGGTAGGTCCTATTATTTCAATAGTTTGAGTTTACAATTGTTGTGAAACCAGGTAAGAGTAATTTGGGACGTGACCATTTATGAAGGATTGGCTAAGGAGATGAGAGTAGAGCATTGAGAATACAATGCCGATGTACAAATGTTAAGATTGCAGTGCGCACCCTCCGACTTAGAGGATATATCTTTGTTTGTTAAAATGGGTGTGACATCGGAGGGAATGAAGACTTTGGAAAGAATACAGTTAGTTATATGCATTGTGCCCTACATGTTAATTGGTGGATACTTATAAAAGTTAGGCCACAATGAGATCTTGCGTAGTTTTGTGCTAGAGCATGAGCACATTACAATCATGGAGGAAGCACATGGAAGAATTGTAGGAGGACACTATGCAGGGAAATGATACCACGCAGAAGATTTTATTAGTAGGTATTTGGTCGAAACAATTTACCATGATTGTATCAAGTTTTGCAAGGCTTGTGATCATTGTAAGTTCCTTGACAAGCCAAGAATAAGTGATGAAATTCCTTTAAGGCCAATAGATAACACTCAACTATTTTAGAAGTGGTTGGTTGACTTTGTAGGCCCTATTTCACTTTCCACATGAAGGACTAGTCCGTGCTATATAAGTACTTGTACTAATTACTTAACACGGTGAGTGGAGGCGGTGCACATGAAAGATTGCACAACAACCATAGTAGTAAGATTCATGTGGGGAAATATAATCAACAAATATGGGTGCCCTTTGAGTTTGATTAGTGATAGGAGTACACATTTTTTCAATGAGACAATTACGATTTTGTTGGCGAGTTCATGGTGTCTCATCACAAGAATACTCTTTACCACCCTCAAGCTAATGGGATAGCCGAGGCATTCTACAAGATACTAAGTCACATGTTGACCAAGATTTTTGATGCTGGGAGACAGATTGGGATGGAAAGGTCTTAGTCGTATTATGGGCGTATAGAAAAAACTACAAGAGATTGAACAAATCTAGACCATTTCAATTGGTGTTTGGCAAAAAGTTGTTTTTCCGGTATAATTTATTCTACAGTCTCTGTCTATTGCACATGCATGTGGAATTTTCTCTAAAAAAGCATTACAAGAGCGCATGGTTAAGTTAATGCATTTGGATGAAAGGTGATCACTTGCTAGATGGACTGAGAAGACTAAAAAGGCAAGACAAAAACATAGCACAATTACCACTTTAAGAATAAACAATTTGAGGTTCGGTAGATGATTTTACTTTATGATTTGAAGTTTTTGCACCATTTTGGGAAACTCAAATTCCATTGTTAAGGACATATATTATATCCTACATCCTTGATTCAGGCGCGTGCCGCTGCAAGAACTAGATGTGACAAGGTTGTTAGGTGATTTTAATGGCAATAGGCTTAAGCCCTACTATAAATAAGGATTTTATGTGTCTATAAATAAGGTACTATTACTAATTAGATTAGGTTTCCTTTAATGCTTTTCCCTTTCATTTGTTTCCTTTGTTGTCATTTTTTGGTGTTGTGTTGCACGTTGGTGCACCAGTAGCTAATTACATTATAAGTGATTCTATGTGCAGAGGACCACGCATACATTTTGTGTGGGGTGGATTTTCAAATATGTTTGACAAACTATTATGAAAATGGGTTGTTGGGAACGATTAGCACAATGGTAGAAGAATGGGTGGTATGGTGGTTAAGGTGTTTGAATTCATGTGGTTATAAAGGTGTGTTGAGAAATGTTTAAAGACAATGCAAAAGATAAAGATCGCGTAGTATTGCATAAGGTAGGAAACAACTTGGTGGACAAAAACTTGAAGAGAGAAAGATGTGAGGTGCATTTCAGATTCAGACCCTCAAAATCGAGTATGGATCATGGAACTAGATGTACTTTGGCATGGTAACGCGTGTGAAGGAGGTATGTGGAAGTGAAGTAGTGTTAGAGTGTAAGAAGTTTATAATCGTAGAGTGTGAAAGAAAAGTTGTGAAATTTGAGTTAATTGAAATAATGTGCTTTATTAAAAATAGACGTTAAGGCATGTGGTCGGAGGAACTTTAAGTTATTGAAAAAGTATAAATATAAGGGTAAAGCTGGCCATTTTGACTACTTTGACTTAACAAATTTTTTTGCTCCCAAATTGAAATGCGAAGAAGGTTTAGTGAAGAGGAGCGAGGAACTTTTCATGAACTAGTGAAATGTTGTGAGTTGTGACGTAATATTGTGGTGTAACAAGAGGGGAACAAAGACAGGTAGAGTGGGAAGGGGTTACATGAAGGATAAGTGTGAAATTCGTCGAATTTTAGGCAGGTGAATGAGAAAATAAAAGAACCTATGACACTAAAGAAAGAAAAGAAATGAAATTGCTCCCAAGAAATCTTGAACAAAGAGACTTGCAGTGGGAAAGGAAGAATCCATGGAGATTTACTCGGAAATGTAGTACCCTTCAGGGGTCATTAAGGTTGAGAAGTGGATTTCAAATTTGTACAAGTGAAAAATCAGTGAGTATAACCACACAACAAGTGACAACAAGAAGCTGATGTAGGTGGACTTGCTTTGAGAAACTCCAATGGTAGATGAGCTCAAAAACCCTAAGGTTGACGACTCAATATAACAAGAATTACATAATACTAGAGTCTTGTAGTTATGGGAGCTTCCGTTCTTTGTGAAACGTACCTTGTTGTTTAGGTGGTTGATGTCATGGGTACACGAGGTCTTCTTTTACTTTCTAGGAATAAGGATGAGGATTACATGCCACTTGATTAGGACAGTTATAGGCATGCGGAACACCGGCGAAGACATGAGACTTGACTTGTGTGCCACCGATAATATTGAGGAGCTAACGAATAAATTGAACTATGAGAAATGAGGAAGGGCTCAGGTGATTGTGGATCTCCCGGACCTAGCACCGAGATTCCCTATAGACTCATAGTTACAAATTGGGGTGTTAGAGAGGAGAACAAACATCAATAGGAGATTATTATATGTGGCCTATAGAGTGTCAAAAAGGCACATTGTAATTTAACATAGTTTAGCACAAACAACATTGTTGAAGAAGACAAGTGCATAATGAGGCGAGAACGAAAATCACATGGGGCTCCATACTTATTTTGATCATATTTTGTAAGATTGGTGTCCCATATGGGCCAGACAGAACATATGGCTTCACCCACTGCGCACTCATCCCTTATAGTACAATTTACAAAGTTCACTTGTGATGGGACCATCTCGAATGCCCTCGCAAGGCTCGAGATGAACATGTGGTATGAACAATTTCATGAGGCATTTGAAAACAAGTGGTGCATCCCCATGAATTGCTGCAAGTTGTTAAGGATCGAGTTAAGTTTGCATTTACACAACACTTTTTCTTGACAAAGTTTATGATGGCTAAGTGAGAGATGGGGCCATTGTGAAAGCTCCCCTTCAATTTTTTTTCTAAATATATGATGTATTGCATGAACTCGAATAAAAGATGCTTTTAAGCTAGTTTTTATGCGAAAAAAGTTGACATTGATGTCCATACCTTACACATGATATACAAGTATGGAATTTGACCGGCCTATGTCGAGGTTTTGGAGCAAGATGTTTTGAACTTGTACCCAAAAGTTAGTGTCATCATCAAGGGTTACATCAATAGGAGTTCTACCCCAAAACATAAGGGGGATTGAAGTGTAGGTTACAAACTCCCCCTTTCCAAAGCCATGGGAGGCACCAATCCCGCCCATGAAAGTGGTACAGGTCGAAGGAGAGGAAGAAGAAGAACAAAGTGAAGGAAAGTTAAACACTTTCTCGGAAGAGGAAGTATTCATGCACCGCAATGATAAGCAATAAATGCAAACACTTCACAACAAGGTGGTGCCAAGGCTTCACTACTAGAGCATGAGGAGGAGAAGTAGGATGAAGATCTAGAAGTGAAGAGGTAGAAGACATATGATGCATCGAGTTGCACAACATGCTTGATAGAAGGAGAGGAGGAGGATGCCACCACTTTCAAGGAGGATTTATAAACATAGCTTTAAGAAGAGGAGAGAGTTAAAGGTGAAGCCATAGATGCGGGAAGGGCATGTGAAAAATAGGAGAATTCTATATGACTGAGAAGATTTGAGCACATGAGGCCTCCCCAACACAAACTGCCAGCCTAGGGGAAAGAAATAGAGGCGACTCCTTTACTATAAAGGAGGATAAAGAATTCAACTCGGGATCAAAGAAGCAGCGGAAAAAGTGTAAGGCAATAAGGAAAAAGTGGACACCTGTGTCCCCACACATTGAATTCTTGGATGACCCCACAAAGTTATTGCACTCAAGGTTCCAAGAAGCTCTCCCACCAGAAAAAATACATGGTTGGGATCTGATGGATCAAGAAGGTCACGTGCCTAGGACTAGAAAAATATTAAGCTGAAACATGCATTACTACTCCGAAGAGCCTAACTTTTAGTTCAATGATAATGCAATCGAGACCATTCACTTGAAGAAGAAGGGAGGAGAGATGTATAAGGTGGTGGATCCTAGCCACCTAACAGATGAGCAAGCATGCAATGTGCTTCAAAATATGTCCTCAAAGGTGATTCAACAAACCTTAGATGTATTGGCCACTATTCAAACCCTAGTCGTGAGAAAGAAGGAAAAGTAAAAGGAGATAGACAAATCACGCTAGGGACTAAGGGGATAATAGGCACAAATGAAGGAGACTTATAACTGATTTGGAGCCATCATCAAGAGCATTTTGGGACAATGTTCGGCATTGGTGGGCTAGTCTAGGACGGATTATGAGGACACATGGAGTATCTCGAAGACCTTGTGGGGATGTTTCTCACAAACATTAAGGATGGCATGGGGCCCATAGATGTAGATCTCACCAAGGAGAAAGAAGAAAAAAATTCATCATTAAAGCTCAGATCATTGAGTTGGAGGACTTGCTCACTCAACTCAAAGATGCGAACATACTGAGTAGATAGGGGATTCAACAACTGAAGAAACTGCAAGACCATAATTGATGCATGGGTGACAGAGGAGGAGGCTTACCTCAAGGCTTTATAGGAGACGATCCCCACCAACAATGCTGAGTGCACATAGTTGGTTATTAAACCACATCTTAGAAAAGATAAGATAAAAACCAAACGTGAGAAGCTAGATTTCGGGATTAGTAAAATACAAGATACCATCAATGAGCAGATGGATGAGTTAAAAGGTATTTACATGGAGTTGGTGGTAGCCATTAATGTAATCAAGGGAAGGTGAAGGAAGTCACCCCAGACCAAGTGCCGAGCATCATAGGAGAAACACCAGGGAAGGCTTTAGCATAATTAAAGGCTTAGGTGAAGTGAAGGATGACATACACACGAGTTCCATGAACTCCTCTAATTGGTCACATAGTGTGGCGATGTACGGTTATCATGAAAGGATAACAAGTCAAGTATTTTATGGATTAGCCGGAACTTGCATGCTAAGTGATACTCAATTTAGGAAATGAATGATGACATTTGCCATGTTCTTGGGTAGTGGTAGGAAAGCCAGAAAGATTCCTTTAGGCATTCTCTTGTAATGATGAGCAGTTAGAAGACATTCCTTCGAGTTCCTCTTTATGGATGGTCTTACATGACATTAGAGAGAGAGTGCGAGCGAGAGCGAGAGAGATACAACTAGTGAAGATGTGTAATATGTGATTGTAAGCTTTGTAATTAAGCAATAATAGAGAGCATGTTAAAGCTCTACCGATGTAATATCTCCATCTCATGGAACTCTTTTGATGTGCTTTTGTTCTTCAGTAATATGATGAATGAATATAATGGAATGGTTCTTAACATCTGTGTGGTGGATCTTGATCGGTGCATTTTCTTTTATGATCATGGGTGTAATACCATAGTTCTTAATGCTAATCATGATTTAGTTCTATTTATATTGTAGTATGATGATGTTATTACGTGTTCACGTGCATCGGACTAAGATTTAGTTCTTAATCTTGATTCCAAAAATGGGTTTGCTCATTCTCTATTTGTGTGAACATCCCCTTATTAAGGAGAACATTCTCACATAGCTCACATGAAAGAGAGGATCGATGCCTACGCGCACCTCGGGTGAGCTTCGGGACCGATCTGGATGATGTGCCAACATGTTTGGGGTTTGATTGGTGAAGCAAGAGGTAAACCAAGACTACATCACTTGTTTTCTTTACATAAATGCGGATTAAACAACGATGCTAATGAAATAATAAAATTTAGCCTTGAGAATGGGATAACTTCACCGTAGCCAAGTTATTACGAGTTAAGGAAATTTTACTCTAGTTGGACTTGTAAAATTTAGTAGAACCCTTGGTGTAGATAGGAATATATTAAACCTAGGATCACTCAGGAAGTAGAATTTATGGTTGAAACATGTAATTAACCCATTGCTATTAGGAGTAAATCCTTAAGATGATGAAACATAAGTAGTTTGAAATGTGAAATTCGTCACTTAAATTCAAAGAAAAATATCTATAATGGGAACACAAGTGTAATGTATCCTTCCATGCGCAATATGATTGTGAAATTACAAATTCCTATTTGGAGCAATGGATTGTGAATCAAGGATGATGCAACTTAATTAGTTAACCTACGTAGTTGGTTGTAATATCTAGAAGATGAAAAGAGTGTATTGTTAGTGTTAAACAATACAATGAAATGAACTCAAAATAGGTTTCTATTGATCCAAAGAACCTTACTTTTTTTTTCCCCGTGAATTTTCCTCCTTGTAATGAGAGTAATTCATCCAAACCAAGTAAACATGGCCTTTTCAAACAAACCCTTAAGGAAAATATTAGAAGATGCATGTGTGTATATACATTCCTAATCACAGTCATGTTATATAAAGTTATTTCCATAAGAGAAATGAGCAAATTCTAAAGGAACCACTACATGTCAAATGTTAAACAGAAACATGTAGCCTAGTTGTAGAGGAATGAGGGGTCCCATGTTATGTGTTCTTTAAATAAATATAGTCAACTAATAAAAATATGATTGTAATAAAATTTTCATAATGAAAAAACGATGTGTTGTGGGAAATGCCTATGAGTAAGTGTATATTGTAAGGGGTAGTTGTTTTACCTTGTCATTTTTGGACATGTGGCCTCAATGTATATATGGTATTATCATGTTGTCTATGTGGGTCGAAGTTTTATGTAAGTGTCTTATGTGATGTTAAGTCTATCTATTGGAGTCCATGTGGTGTTGTGTAGTGAGCATTCAAACAAAAAAATAAATTATTCGGTTAATTTTATTGTTTTATTTGTGTGTCAATTATTGGGCATTACAACCCACATGTATTATAAGAGTAATATCTTGCCAAAGTAAGAGCACTATGCAGCTTAGAAGAACCAATAGAAACTTCCTTATTAAAAAAGGAAAAGATTTAAGACCTGGTCACAATACATTCTAATTTTTCAATATTCATTATAAGTGAGCTACACAAATATTAGAAAGAGTTAATCCTATCCTAATTATTCTTCAATAGGAAAGGCTTCAAATGAACTAGAATCAATTCCTTCGACAATAAATTTATGAAGCAAACGTTTTCGAAGCTATTTGTAATTCACTCCTAAACGTACTTACCTACTTCTCAACTCAGTGTTTTGACTCATATGACTACTCCTTACTCCCTTTTTGCATCTATTGCTTCCTTTATTTATAGAATCTAGTATGGCGAACAAAAATATACTTTGTAAATGAATATACCTTTACATATATATCATAACCTCATGAAATCATTCGTGACTCCATCTATTTTATTTGTGGGTAATCACTTATAGGGCATCTTAATCTGATTAAAATATGCCAATTAGTGACTTGATCTTCAACTTATTGTACAAAACGGATTTGAGCCCACATATTTAAATCTAACTGTGGCGATGTTAACAGAAGCACGAAATGCACAAATCTTCAAAACAAAGTGTTTCTCGATGGTGTAAAAACTAAAACATTTCGGAAATCTTTTCTTTTATACCAAGCAACACAGGATTACGTAAAATTATACAAAGCTACAAAGAATTTTTGCAGGCTTTTATTCTTCTAACTCCTCCTCAAAAGCCAAAGTTCTTTTAAAATAAATCATCTTTTAAGGCGTTGAAAAAGGTAGATATACACAGAAGTGTTATTAAACGCAATAATTTTGTCAAACACATAAATAATATCCCATATAAATCTCAACATCGGATCCTGGCCCTAGTGAGCATATCCATCTCTGTCAAGTCTCATGCATGTACCTGCAATCATTGACAACGAAATCGGAGCGTTCACACCTTTTTCTAAATGCAATGATGTTTATTTCCTAACAACACATAAACGCCGATCTCTATCTTAAACTTTTCTCAATTTCTTTAGGCTCGGAGCAACGAAATTTACATTTAGAATCATCATCCAGTGAACAGTGATACTGGTCCATCGTCCATCAGAAATCCATATAATTCAGGTAACATGGCATCAAAGGATTCCATTTGAAAAGACATGGCCATAGTCTCCACTATATCTCTACTTTCCTCAAAGTTATTCCCTCCGTCTGAGATTGTATTTGAGTTTGAAGGGGCTATTGAAAACTCTGTTCTTGCCTCTTCATCAAAATCTGCTACTGTATTGGTGAGTAGCAAGCTTTCTTGGAGGGAATCCTTTTCTGCTCCACTGTCTTGCAGCATGGAATATTGATCAGGCATACAGTTTGAAAATATTGAATCTTGTGATACCCAATCTTCTTCTGCTACGTTATTTTCTTGTAGAAATGGATTTGGCATCCAGTTTGAATAAATCGAATGTTGTGAGAATAGATTTCTATCCTGAATCTTTTTTTAATCCTTGTCCTCCAGTAGTTCTTAATTTCGTTATCTGTGCGGCCTGGTAAACACTGTGCAATTTTAGACCACCTGTAAAGCACCCACGTCTCAGTAAACCAATAACTTTTAATAGAGAATTTGAAAATCACCAATACTCGCATTACTTATTGTGGGTTACAAAAATACCCGTTATATATCACGGAATAATCAATCATCAAAGAGAACAACTAATTAGAAATAGAATCTATCTCGAACCTGTTACCCCAGCGGCTCTGAAGGTCAATGATAAGACGTTCCTCTTCTGGGCTAATGTTTCCTCTCTTGAGATCTGGGCGTAGATAGTTTACCCACCTCAGCCTGCAGCTTTTCCCACTTCGCCTCAGTCCTGTTCAGTTGAGAACTTATCCATGTCTTTATTTGTCAAAGAAATACTTAAATATATATATATATATATATATATCTACACTGTTTTTCACACTGTGTTAGACGGAAAACAACACATACCATTTTTTTTTTTTTTTTGTTTTAGCTTTTACAAGTGAACATAAATTAACACAAAATTTTTATTTTTCAAATACAAATATTTATATTAAAAATGTTAATATATAAAAATTTTAAGAGTTAAAAATGTACTCATTATATATGGTCTTTCATTGTTTAAATTATAAATTATAAAATGTTATCACGATATTATATCTAGTTTTGAGGAGATGGATCACTATTGATACCAGTATGAGGGGATGAAACAGGTACATCATTTTTGAAAAAATAGGAGTTTAGATTTCAGAGATGTATAACATTCTGTTTTGTTGAGTGTTTCTAAATTAATATAAATTAATATTAGAAAGTGTTTAAAATACGTAATTTAATACTAAAAATGTTTAATATAATTGATTTTTAAGACGATACATTCTTTCATTGTTTACGTCTTAAATTATACCGTATATAATTGTCATGAGGTGAATACACTATTGGTATTAGGATTAAGAATTTAAAAAAGGTTATTAATATTTTAAAGGACCCAGATATATATATATATATATATATATATATATATATATATATATATTTTAATTTAACTTTAACAAAACAGTAATAATTTTCTCAAACTTAGAATTTTTATATTTAAGAAAAGATAAACAATTAATTATATTGATATTATCTATGAGATTTCATTATATCCAAGTAAAAACTACAAAACATATATTAAAGAACAGACAAAAATGCAAGCCTATGAATACTAACAAATCCGAGTTTTGAGAACAAACATCAAGCTTCGAGATGCATTGTTTTCTGGATAAGAATTGAGTCTCCATGTAACACTGGTTATATTAGATTATTTCCAAAATAAAATTTACAAATCAGGAAAGGTACAACCATCTTGTTTTATTCAGTAAATCACATGCATCATATATTCAGTATTTAAACATTGGCAAGACTATTAGTAATTATTTTAGACATCCAGTTATGAATATCAAGACCATTGATTCGCCTGGAATAAGGTGTTACCTGAAGCTTTGGCGAGATAATTCCAACGACCTCCTCCGTGCAGAGCAATATAGTTAATGAGCATCATATCCTCGACTACGGTCCATGGACCTTTCCTTAGGTCCTCTTCGTACTCATACATTGTATATTTAAATTTATCTTCGCTTATTTGAAACTTATCCACGATTCGGACCCTGATTTTTTTGTCACAAAATACTCTTTATGTCTATTTATATCATTGGTTCTCCACGTCTGAAAAACGATTCAAGGACAGAGAAGATATATACATAGACAAGTAACTTCTGGGTGGTTTACACATAAGCATTGTTTGTGGCCCAGTTGACTTAGCCATAATCATACCAGAATTTTGAATTGGCGGGTTTCTCACGTGGCAGATATGGAATTCTCTACAGGAGAAATGTAACTGAAAGTGATGAAGTCGGCTGAAATTTTGAAAAACAATAGGTTGAACATTTGCTAATTATGTTGGGATATTTGTTCGTGATGAAATAAAAGAAAAACATGTGGTCGAATATCTAAGAGACAAATATGTGAATTTTCCTACACATGGAGATAAAAGCATGATTGAATGGAAACTCTCTTAATCTTAAGAATTTATTTATATTGCCACTTTAGATACTTAAGATTGAGATATGTGTAGATTTTAATTTACAATAATATATCTATTTTTGGGCACTCATGGATTTTTGATGACCAAAGTTTTAATTGTATTTTTATAAAATATAAAATTTCATAATAATATTTGTTTTAGGTCTCGCATGCATGTGTTAATCTTAATATGTAAGAGGAAATTAATTGCATTTGAAATATAAGACATACATAGCCTAAATATTTTTAGTTTGAAACTTCTTACTACAAAACATTCATCATTAAATCAAATAAGAAGGAGAAAAACGCTATGAATAAATTAATTGTATTTAAAATGTGAAACTTAAAAAACATAAAATCTTTAAAATTGAATCAAATTAGGACTAAAATTTTTATTGTATTTTTTTCTCGGGCAATCATGGATTTTTGATGACCAAAGTTTTAATTGTATTTTTATAAAATATAAAATTTTATAATAATATTTATCTTTAGGTCTACATGCTTGTGTTTGGGTTTATTGGTAGTTTATAGTATTGTTTTTGAGTTTAATGGCTGTTTATAATATATAAAACCATCTTGTAATCTTAATATGTAAGAGGAAATTAATTGTAATTGAAATATAAGACATACATAGTCGAAATACTTTAAGTTTGAAACTTCTTACCACAAAACATTCATCATTACATCAAATTAGAAGGAGAAAAACACTATGATTAAACTAATTGTACTTAAAACATGAAACTTAAAAAACATAATATCTTTAACATTAAATCAAATTAGAAAGTTAAAAACACTATATTTAGTAAAGAATATAATATCTAAAATTATATTATTTTGAATTATCAATATAAAAACTAACATTGAAATGTAATATTATATTTATAATTAAGTGTATAATTTTATATTATAATTTTTACACATATTTGTTGTATCATGTGTGTTCTTTTTCGTTCATCAAATGACATATATCTGCTTCCCTTGTCTATCTTAAATCTGCCACGTCTCAAATAAAATTTTAAAAAAGGAAAAACTCTATTTGGGTTTTCCGCTTGTCGAATAAACAAAACTAATTCTAATTTTACAGGTAACCTAATGCTGTTTCGAAATTGACTGCAAATCGAGAAAACGTAGGTAAATCCGAGATTGTCAAATAGTATCGCGAGCGCACTTACGAGAGAATTATAAACGTGTATTTGCCGACCATATACAAAGTAATCAAAAATTCTATTGTAGAAGACGGCGTGTTTGATTGAAGGATTGTAACATGTGTGGTCCTCAAGCAGCCAACAACGCGTGGCTCGTTGCATTTGTGGACCGTTTTAAAAGTTATAATGTTGAGAAACAATTCGTGTGAATCACATTCGCCACCTTTTTGAAAAGGTAAGGGGAATGAATGTAAGGCTATTAGTTAGGATCTTCGTAATGATTGATTTGAATGAATAACAAGATCAGCAAAGGTTTCGTATGTGTGTTTGGTAGGGAATTAAAGTCGGTGCAGTAACTAATCTCAACGTATTGTTTGGGGTTTTTAGTTTTGGTTGACTATGGAATAGTTTAATAGAGTTGCAATCGGTACCTCCAAAGGAAAGGATACCCTCAAATATCGTCTTTAATTGATCTCATGTCGTGTGGTATGTAGACTAGCAATGGCAATCAATGGTCATTCTAATGTTCACATTTTACATACATAAATACAATAGTAAAAATATCAAGATATTTTTACTTGACTAACATTGTTCAAGACTCAATATCGCATAAGACACTTACACTTTCACAGGTCATCGACTCACATAGACACATGATAACACCATGTACACGTTGATGTTTGTTACAAATATATTGTGTAACATTATTAATAATGAGTTAATACAACTCATATTAATAATATAGTTAATAGTTGTGTGTGAGTGAAGTTGTTGAATAAACAACTCATGTGGCTATTTTGGTTTGAGAGATATTAGGAGATGGGTTTGAAAGATTCATGGAGAGTGATACGAGGGATTGAAGATGAATTTTGACTCCACCTTTGTAGCACATCAAACATTATAAAATGTAACCTCTACCATTGTAATTGATATCCCGAATGAATTCTTAATTTATATATTATTATTCTGTGTTTATTTCTCATATTATTGTGTAGTTTTTATCAAATTCCATACTTTCCCCAATGAACGAATGCTAGCAATAACCCAACCACAAGAAAGGGACTCAAGGATTGACAAACCCACAACACATCATTACCATGATTACATCTTAGTTACGATTAACATTCCAAGAATATTATCGTGCAATAATAATTTCACCTATAGATTTTTAAATTCATTTCACATTCAACTTATAGTTCAACCATTTAAGTTGGCTCTTTATCTCTTACAAAAATCTCCATAACTTACATAATTAATTGGCATATTTCAAATTGCATACAAAGTTCTTAATTATCTCATTCTTATGTTAAGAATATGTAAATCTCAAATGTTTATTCAATGTTTAAATTTTACCCTTCCTACACAAGTGAATCGACGTCTTTGTTAAGAAATAAATCTTAGGATTTGAGGAAGATTTAGGTTCAAGATGCATTTTTCCATGAACATTCTTTGATCATGGTATCCTTATTTCCCTATCATAGATAAAATAGTTCAATAACGTGTAGAATTCATTCAACATTGTCCACATCAAGAATTTCTATTTAGGTTTCATATTCTTTTTAACACAAGTAAAAGTCTAATTGAGTTACAAGGACTCCAAGAGTGACATTATTCCTAATCTCAAATCTCGTTTTACTCTTATATGCTTTACTCTAACATTGCACTATGGTCTCATTATTAGCATCACTTTATAAAAAAAGAGTTACGAGATCACTTGTCTAAGATCTTGAAGAAGTACAAGATTGGAACCATTATAAACTACAAATAAACCACAAGTGATTTTTGTTCAAGGTAAGATCTCATATTTCTACATTTCAGGATTCTGCATGTGAAATTTCTTTTAGTCTTAATGTCATTAAAGGGTATAACAAGGGATTACGGGAACAAGATTCCCAGTTCCTAGGTTCTCTAAAGTCAAAATCTTTCAAATCAATTTCATTTACAAGGACCTGTTATCATCGAATCACATCACCCTTATGTTTACACAAGTGCATATACTTGAGCTCACGATGTGATTGGATAACATGGGTACTATCTCCAAGTTTTGGAACTTGCTACTTGAGATAGACCTCTAGAGAAAGTTGGTTCTTTCTCCTAAACTACCTACCACAATCTACTCTAATGCAGGGAAAACTATCTGTTCTAATCTAACTTTCCAAGGGACCAAGGAGAGAGAATGCATAAAATGAAAGCCTACACTAAAGTGGTGATACACTAGAAAAAGGATGGGTGTGAGAGTAGTCTTCCAATGTGTGAAAATAGAAGTAAAATGCATACTAGAAGGGGTGATAACAGCTTTTCCATAGTCCTGGAAAATGCATTCGCAATAATATTTCCTACATGCACAATAATAACGAGTCCTTGCAAGAGCATAAAAATAGACACAATATTTTTGTGATGAAGGTTGAAAGGGAAAGAAGGGTGCAAACAACACAACAGGGGAATATGCATCCACAAAATTATATTTTATTACTTCATGAGATGCACTTTATTCAATCTATTACAAGATAAGGGCCTGGATCACTATGCAAGGAGTCCACTACAAGGGCCTGCAGCACATTGGCTTCATAAAAAAATTGATAGAACTTTTCTACAACAAAAGTACCTCCTCATGATGAGCCTAACACTCTAATTTAGATAAGAATGACAAGAGAGAGAAGGGAAAATAGAAATCCCGAAATCTGTCCTTCAACCACTTGTAAGAGGAATTAAATGGAGTGAAATTATTTTATGTTACTTGAAAAAGTATCCCCATACTATCCTAGGTGCTGCAGCAGAGAAAGAATGATGACCATGCCTCTTAATTGCACTCCTAACTACCAAATAAAACACTGTCATGAATCTGGCCCATTTTATATAAAATATCCATAGATTTCTCTTCAAATCCCAAATTTCTTGATTGGTGTGAATTGGGCTTGGAGCCACGATTCCAACGGTACCAATTTTGTGTGATTTTGTTGAAAAATGCAGAAGTTATGGCCTTCTCGAGTGCGGCGGCTATTTTGGGTCTATAGGCATTTTCTGTCATTTGATAAGAATGAGCATTAATTGACTGGAACTGAACATGTTTCCTCTATTTTAATATATCAACCATTATCAAAATTAATAAATCCTATTTTGGTGATGCACAGGACATCATGGTCATTCCGAAAGTCTAATTTTATGAAAATTAGAGCTCGGAGTCAAACGTTTTGGCCGTTTGAATTTTGGGAGGTCAAACATTGAATTTTCTCTTCATTGCGGCTATTTCGGAAAAATTGGGTCTGCGTGTCGCAGCTATCCCAGAAACTTTCATCCACATCACCCGATTCGAGCTTTCTTGTCCCGCCTGCACATACCTATGTTGACCAGTGCCGTGAGGGCTGTTGACTTCCGTGTTCGCTACAACGTATGGTTCCTTTTGCGGCTTTTTCACTTTTGCGCATCTTGCGTGTAATTTTGTCCCAACCGACTCGGACACATTTCTCTCGTGCCACCCACAATGCACTGACTTGCGGAAAATCATCTTTTTGTGTCTTGCGCGTACTGTCCCAACCGTCTCGCGGGGCCACAGGGACAAAAAGTTCCACTTTTTCTGATTTTCTTTACCTACGGCGATTTTGGCAATGCGCGCCCCATGTGTCCCTATTGAACTTGTGCGGTTTGGGACACAAAAAGCTGATTTAGCCAATTCCTTTGTATTTCAGCTCCAAACCTAGTATGATGAACCTTGGTACGATCTGCACTGGTACGATCCACAACCTCCAAACCCGCAATGCATTAAAACAAGCATGCGACTTCATTTTTAGATTTTTTCAATTTTTTCTAACTTGTTGGATTTTTTCCTTGGATGGGGAGTTAGAGAGAAACCAAGGGGGACCCCCAAAACATGATTTTGGGCATTGAATCAATCTACTTGCTTGGGACTGAAGAATTTGATGCATGTTATCAAAATTACCTTGAGGGGTGAATTTTGGATAACACGACTTGCTTACCATTTTCTACCCACAAGCTAACCTCCTAATCAACTGAGGTTTAGTTAAATTTCAATTTGCACTTAGGGCTCTATGCCTTATTATAGATCGATTAAGGTGAAGTACCAAAAATTTTAGTTATGAGGATTAATTATCTTTTAGGATGATAGTGTTTTGCAAACTAATGTGGCTAGAATGAGAGGGAGGGTACAACAAGTGTTAAATATTAACTTCATCAAATAATCCCAACTGCTAAAGGTTACTTTTAAGGGTAGTGGGTGATCTCTGTCACCTAACATGTAAGTTGGACCTAAAGAGAACACATTCTCCTTACTACACACATGATAACCAATCCTGGAAGGGGACCACTTACTATAGATAATGTTTGATCAAGTCGTTCTTAACTGACGGTTTCACGACGATGTTGCTAAACATATAGGCTATGACGGTAACTCAACTAGGGATCTTATTTAGTTAAGATAGAAGGTGCCATCGAGCATACAGGTTTAAGTTCATTCTAAGGTTTCAATTTTCTATACAAAAAGAATAAGAAAAGAGGATTAGTTATAGAAACAATTTGTACTAGGGTTGACTAACTAGCTTTGATTTCTTTATTGCATTATCAAGGTAAAGAACACAACACACCAATTAATTAATTGACTATTGCACACTGGAAATGCACTACAAGATATTACATTCAAATTCATTTAACATACCCATTTTTTTCTATATAAAAATCTAAATCAAAATGGTGACTACGATTCAAAGTGTAAATTTCCCAAAGTATTCCCAAAACTAGCATCTCATACATATTACCAAATTTCAAATATAAGTTTCGTAACATAGTAATACATTACACATATATACATTTTTTAATAAGATGTATAAATAACAATAATAAACAATGAATTACACCATGCCTTTTCACCATCTCACTTCCATCCTATAAAACCATGTGAGCGTGAAATCGGTGATAAATATTTGGCATGGCATCCACCGAGATCTACTATAATTAATTTTTTTAGTTTCCATAAACATACTAATAATAATTTACATTTGAAAGGATGGTGTTGGAGACGTATTTAGTTCATTTAACTTCATTTTTTTAAACCAAGGAGGGAAAGAGATAGGGAAGAGAGAAAAATACCATTTTGTCAAAAGTTCCATTTCACACAACAAGTCACACTATAGAGTTTAAAACATTTATTTACAAGTGTCAAAAAGTTTCCACGGTGGTTTGGAAACCCAACAACGGTCCTATAAATTTCTTTTTATGTTTTCCTCCTAGTTTACGAGGAAAAGTAACCACTATCAAACGTTGTCTTCCGGGGATCAAAAATACCATGGGTAAGTTTCTACGTGTCCTCCTATACACCAAGAATTCACAAGAACCGCATCCATGGAATTCGAACTAGAGAATGGTTTATGATTGGTGGCTAGTTTTTCGAGGTCATTGGTTGTAATTGGCCTAGTTGGAAATGATCAAAAGTTAGCTCGAGGGATCACAAAATCACCTCCAAAACTAACATTCGATGGATGAATGTGCAACGATAAATTTCTTACAAGTTCCCATATATATGGAGAATTTGTCGAGTTGACGGAACTTAGAATTGGTAGATGGGTTTTAAACGACAACGGGTTTTCTAGAGCCACCAGTCATAATTGGTCTAGTTTGACGTAGTCAAAAACTGCGACTGGAGGCCTACAAAATGTCTTTTTCAAACTAACCAGGAATATGATTTTTCTGAACCGAAGGTTCCAGGAAATTTTATAGTAAAAGTAATACAAGTTTGTGAAGGAAAAATATCATTTCGTTGTTCGGGGACCAAACGGTTGGTCAAAACAAAAGCTAGATTTTAAGTTTTAATAGCTCCTTAAAAGTACAAAATGGAGTAACAAGTCTCCTAGACAAGCGGGGAAGAGAGTGGAAATGGTCAAACAGAGGTCGAGGTAATTCTTGACAGGACTCTCTACAAATCAACGAACACATACAATGCTTGATATCTCTTTTACTAGGCTCGAGTGTCATTTTACGAGTCTTTGAAATTACATTTTTGTAACTTTTCAAGGTAGGAAAATGGATTATTGATGTGACGACATCATCTAACTCTTGCCAATACAACTACATACGAGAAACTAATTTGGTTATTCTAGTATCATCTCATAAGTTTATGGTAGCGAACACATTTAATGTTTAAGTCATAAATTGGTTGCAAAAATTACAAGGTAGAGTTTTATTTCCTTACACTATATAAATTTGGTTACATATCCATTTGTAAGGTTATCCAGTGGTTTAAATGTTCTATTTTATTACAAATGAAGAATGAAATTATGAAAATTATAAAATAAAAATGTAAGAAGACAATGCATATTAGAGAACAATATTAGGTACTCATGGCTTCATGTCATTTACACGCTCCAAGACATTCTCCAAATCATTCAAACACTACTACAAGGGGGTCATTTGAGACAAAACATAGAGACAAAAATATAATTTTGTCTCAAAAATATAATTTCATCTCAAAATTTCCCACTTTTTAATTTTTAATACACCGGCAAGGTACCATCTACATAAAAATGTTATGTTCCACCATTTTATACTATGCTACTTTTGTGAGGGCATTTAAAGACCTTGATTCCTGCACTATTGATTTCTCATCATTTTCGCTACTCTGTTCTCTGGCAACGCATGCACTCTTCAGAAATTGAGATATTTTTCCTCTATACTTGTCATGTGTGCACAGTGGCTCCACAGAGATTGACGGTGGTGTGAAAGTGGTTTCTCCTCCCAATGTTGCTAAGCTCCAGAAAAATAACTTCATCCCAAGCCTTGTGTTTGATGGTTATGCCATCTAAATTTCACCGGAGTAGACTTTGCTTTTCAGATAATACAAAACCACTTTTGGGTGTTCCCATCTGAAGCAACCATGGCAAAGCAAAGACTGTGGGTTTGTAGGTATCGTTCTTGCCCATCATTTGTTTTTGAGCTGGGTAAATCCCTATGTGATGTTTATACATGGATTGCCTATATTGTATGTTTTTTGTTCAAGGGAGATTCTATTCAGATTTTTTTTTTTCAGGATGATGGTTTTGTTTTCAAAATCTTTTGCCTTTTATAATCTTTTTCCGATCATTTGGCATGTTGGGTTCTTGACTCTGGCTGAAAAACCCTAGGAAAAATCCCCCATGACCTCTACATTTTTGGGCACATACAAGGTGCGTGGTGAGTATAGTAAAAGTCCCAAAATAATTTGTGTTGTAAGAGCCAAACAAAGTGAGATATTTGATCATGGAAGGGGCCAAATCGTATACAGGTTTTGTCTTTTTTGGTTAAATTCATCACCAGAAGACCATGAAGGAGCAAGGCATCCACAGTGTCTATCGTTTCCATGTCTGTAAAATTGTTGCCCCCTAAACCATTCCGCAACACTCCACACAATCAAAGTACCAATGAAAGGATGGAATCCTTGCATATGTTGTATTCCAGCAGGGGGACCTAGTCCTGAAGATGCTCTCTCATATATAAGTCGTTGATGATCTGACAGATCCCGATAGAGACCTCCAATTGTTGTTTAAGATCCACCACCAGACCTGTTAGTTGAAAACATATAGTTTTTCCAGAGATGGATCGAATCATTAATCGATGCCCTGTATGAGGCTTTTTATCTATAAATTTACATTCCAACATTTTGTCAAAGAGTTGGCATCTAACCACATTATCATTGTAGATGGCTGACAACTGGGTGGCTAGAAATGGCCCCTCGTCAGACTCCCTTGAAGCTTCCAGCTGGAGAGAATCTGGCCCAACTTCCAATTTTGTGACTAGCACGTTGTCTTCCACCGACTTAGGTTTTTCTTAACCTAGACACCATAGTTTCAAAGGGACAGCTCAGCCTATGATATTTCCTAATCATCCTCAGCCATCACCTCCTCATTCCTATCAGGATGGCTTCCAGTATTTCTTTTTTCCCTATTTTATATCTTGTCATTTTGTCAAACATTTGATAGGCTCCCTCAGTAGAATGGCATCGGTTCTTTGGGGTTACAACAAAGAGTATACATGGCCTTCCCAGCTTTGACCACATTCTCCCTCTTGAATCCACCCGACATCCAAAATGTCTTTCTTTCCAATCAGAGTTTGCTCCATATTTTTGCTATATTAATCTTTTCAAGATCTAATAATGTAGATTGTATGTCCTTTACATAAATCTGTTATGGAAGTTCGAGTGCGACAATTCAAGAAATGAATGTTCTTGGATGGAAGTCTATCGAACCCAAGAAAATTACTGCCTTTTAATCTCAATGAAATATTTTTAGACAACTAAGAATAGAAGCAAAGGAAAATAGGTAAGTACATATTTAGGATTTTATTTGTTCCTTAAAGCACCAAGAAAATGTTTCAGACACAAATGTCGATGCTTCTGGCATACCCAGATCGAAGTTTAACAAAAGATAAGACTACATCTTTTTTATTGGCTATGGAAATAAAAAATAGAACCTATTTCAAGGATAATGCTTGAGGATGTTTAAAAAATACCTGAAAGATCGATTAGAATAAAGGAGGAGAAAATTCAAAACAACCAACATTATCTTGCAAACCTAATCAGTTGGAACATGAATAAACAATATATACCACTTGGGAAAACTCACTGCAAACTTAGATATTTATTTTAATCTGGAAATGGATTTCATTCCTTTTTAAAGCATAACTAACTATGTATCTTACATATATTTATATGAAAATATTATTCTAAAAAAACGTTAATAGGATATGGTTGAAGAGAGTACCAGTGAGTCTATATTGGCTGCATGATTTCCATTTTTGAAGCCTTCCTTGATCCTTGTATAGTGAGACTTTGTTATATAAAACCATTATCACCAACTTGTAACAAATTCATAGTCACTTTCAGATCCTTGCCTTAGAAATCTTCATTAAGCCAAATTAGCATGTAGTATTATAGGTAATAATTCTATCTCTGACACCATTTTTGAAACTTGATTTCCTTGATTCATATAAAATGTAACTATTTTATTGATGAGATTTCAACAGTGTGTTGTTGGGAATGGTGTGTTATGGAAAAGTTCTAAGTGGGTGTATGTTTTTGTTTTTCTGAAATAGGTAGAGATACTAGTTTTTTCTACAAATTGGTCTTTGTTGTTGTGGGTACCTGAAACAATGAGCTGGTACTCATGGCGGACTAGTTCCATGAGTTGGTACTCAATTAATCATTAATTTTTTATGGAATTTATAATAAAATTTAGACTAAACCTCATAGATATGTTACTTAGTTGCTGCAAACTTTCTCCTTTCTAAAATCTACTGCAAATCCTCCTCTTACACAATAGCCACTCAAAAATAAATAAATAAATTTAATGGAACTACCTGGGATCTGAAGTTGGAGCAATACTTTCATCCCATCCTGTTAAGCATATCTAAGAACTTTATCATTTATTTTAGATTTAAGCTTGGTTTCTTTGTAGTGTTTCTAGATTCATCTGGGTAAAAATGTCGCATTTCAGATCCCACTAGTGGATCCATGATTAGGTGAACAAATAATCAAGCCATTAAGTATGGTAGTATTTTTAGAGTCCGTAGGAATTAGAAAAAATCTTATGTTCTTGTACTAATGATTGATCACAGACTGTGATCTGAAATGTCTATTAATTAAATCCCACACAAGTTTATTCCTGAAGCTTTTTTCTAATCCATACATTGTTTTCCTAAACAGTAGACAACTCTTACTTTCTATGAGAAATATTAGATAAATTTGCATATTTTAAATTCATAGTATTTCATAGAAAATAGTGTGCTTAAATATTGGAGTGGTAGATTGGTAGATTTGTCCGTGGAATCCCTAACGGTTACAACGAAATATTTGGAGGAAGTTGATAAAGAGAATGAATATAGATCTGAGTGTAGTAAATTATTCTTCTTCTATCAATGCATGGAGTTCATCCCAATTCAATGTTTCACATTGATCGTCAAATTCTTCCCAACGTAATGTTTTTCTTGTATCTCCTTCAGCTTCACTATGTATCCCAAACTTGGATGAAACTGACATCTCTGCCTCTATATAACAGCTCATATCTTTTTCTGATAATGCAATCAGATAATAAGTATCATCTTTTTGTCCCAGAAGCTCATTTACTGCTGCTACTTCATCAAAATTCCAAATAGGATAACAAGATTCCTTTCCAATCTCTGGATTAATAGTTCAGAGATCTATTTGCATGAAAAAATTACTATAGTTTTTAGTATCATTATTAGGGTGCATCTGTTTGTTGTAATTTGTAAACAATTTATCGATATGGGAATCAGTGAGAGAATGAGCGGGTATGTGATTGTTAGGATCAACACCCATATTAATCAGCTTCTTAATGTAAGAATTCCAGAAATTTTTGATATCATTGTCTGTTCAGCCTGGAAGTATATTTGCAATCATTGAACCCATGTTCAATTTAAATCCACCACACCACATTACATTGCGCCAGTATATTTTTATTACATGAGGGGAGATAAGTAATTTTAGGTATGTGTTTTAGTATCATCATTTTGAAATAACCAATCCAAAAAGGAATCTTACTGATAATAACCAATAGCTATTGATCTTATATGTCGTATTCTTAAACAATTAGTATAAAATTACCGTATTGAATGTTGTTGAAATTTTTCTAGAACATTAGGAAAGAAGAATTAAACCCAACGCTTCTGTCATGTTAAATGATATCTGATATCCTTAAGATTTGGAAATAACTAATATAATTTCATTTTTTTAAAGTCTAGTGTAAAATTTCATAGCATCAAACAAAGAATGCATCATTTCAAACATCTAGTTGCATTATGCAGCTAGTTGGAAGTGCACTCTAGCAGCATTGACTCGAATTACATGAGCATGCCAATATAGACTAATTTTTCTAGAGGTATGAATATAGTATACAATTTAGATAGGACATCATATCCAAGGTAGAAACTTTTGTATAGAGGGAATTGAACGGTTGATCTTAAATTTCAAAATAATGTTTCATAATTTTTATTAAAAAAATCCATTATTAAAGTGAGAATAATGGATTAAACTTAAAACGTATACATACATTAAAAATATCAAAATGAAATTTTTATGTCTTTAATTAATAATAACATAAGTTTGAGATCCAGTTTTTTAGAGTTTTAGATTTTTATAACAAAAAAATGAGATGTAGGAGTTAAATATTTTTTCAAAAATGTTGAACTGCTTTTTAAAAAAAAATCTGTATTGTAGTTAATTAAACCTTGAAGTATACCTTGTTCAATACAGTGGATAGGAGAAATCACAAAAATATGATTTTTTTACAAAATCCATCGTATTTAATAACTATACCCAAAACTATGAACATGTTAATACGGACTTAGCTTGTATTCAGAGGTATGGAGAACCATAAAGCATTTCACATGCAGCTAATGTACTATAGAATTTAGATGATATATTAGAAGCATTCAAGAACTCATGACGATATCATGAGGTGTCATATACATTGTTGAAATATTGTCACTAGCCTACATCAAACTTTTGATGAGATTAGTTCTAGAATATAATGAGTTGTAGAATCTAATTAGATTTTTGGTGGAAGCCTTCAATTTAAGAGAATGGTCCCACTATCATTATGAATACAATCTGAAGCAGTCCATCGAAATAAGAGAAATTTCTTAAATGTCATGTCAAAAAAACCAATTCTCGTCTTATAAAGTCAATTCTTGCACATCCAAACAAATCCTAAGCTTCAAATTGAATAGTCAAGATAGTTGTAAGTTAGTTGACCTACCCATCTACAATTTGTCAATACCTTCACAATGAAAAATCAAAACACTGTAAATGAAATAAGACAAACTATTTGTATTCATCCGATAATTTCTTTTGATTTCACATAACTATTTGTGAATAGCTTCATCGGATAATTTACTTTGATTTCAATAACTGGTGATCCAATCATTTATTTTTT
The DNA here is from genome assembly GCA_018340775.1 of Taxus wallichiana var. yunnanensis. Taxonomy (NCBI): domain Eukaryota; kingdom Viridiplantae; phylum Streptophyta; class Pinopsida; order Cupressales; family Taxaceae; genus Taxus; species Taxus wallichiana. The sequence goes on along the minus strand of CM031240.1, from coordinate 222,461,689 downwards.
GCTCCAATCCCCTAAAATGAAAATGAATATAAACCATCCAAACCGTAGAAAAGCATAGAATCAGCTTAAAAAAACATACACTAGATATGTATCTTTGCTCAAGAATTCTAAAAAGAGTATAAGAGAGAAGATTACACATTTCACTCCCCATCCTTGACCTCACTTGTTATATATATATATAGTTATAAACTATAGCACTAAGGGTGGGGTACCATGAAGGTGGCTACTACAATTGTCATGCCTCAATTAGTTCCATCAAACAAGAACCCGTAGGAAACTCCAAAATTTGAGAATATTTTCAAGAAAATTCCAAACTACTGTTATCAGTATATGCTACTAGGAGAGGGGAAGGGTGTTGGCATTGCCAAAGTGCAACATTTGTTATATTTGAATTTGGAGACAATTTCCATTCAAAGATGTAGCAGAGATGAAAATTTCATATTTGACTGGGGCTATTTTTGTGGAAAAGGGCTCCTAAATTTTACTACGTAGTACCCTGTTATGAAATTGTAGAAATCCAGAGGAGATTAAGAGGAATGAAAGCTATTGTTGCAGGGGAGTGCCATGTTTTAATCGCCTTCCTCATTGATAAAAAAGTATAGAATCGGTGGATTTGAAGCTTTATTACAAAAGCTTGGAATCCTTGGATAGACCTTAAAGCTTCATATAAGCTTCCTCAATCTCAGTTCAAAATGTATACAATTCTCAGAAATGTTTTCACAGCTCCTCTGCTAGACTAATTATGGAGGATGAGAATGAGTTTTGGGATACTATGAGGTGGCGTAAAGGGTCACATCTCCAAGGGGCTACCTCCAAACAACTCTCTCAGAACATTGTCTACTCCCCAAACTTTTCCCAATGTCTTAACAATAGGTGGAATGTTTGTGAGCCCATTAGTAGGAGGACTCATAGATTTAATGTTTTGTGGTCTTCTTGTATTCATTCAAAGAAATCTTTCTATAGATGGCTTCTAATTCATATATTTATATTTCTTACAATTTAAAAATATTTGAAGCCAACAATAAGCTTATTTCTTACATTTTATAAATATTAGAAGCCAACAATAAGCTTATTATGAATTTGAAGCCATCTAAAGCAAGATTTATTTGACTGAATACAAGAAGACCAAAACACATTAAATCTATGAGTCCATCTACGAATGGGCTCACAAACATTCCACTTATTGTTAAGGCCCAGTAAAGGTTTGGGGGAAGGAAATATTTTCAGGGATTTGTTTGGAGGCAGCCTCTTAGAGAGGGGTCCCTTTGAGCCACCTCATAATATCCCAAAACTCATTCTCATCCTCCATTATAACTCCAGTAGAGGGAGCTGTGAAAACATTTTTAAGCATTGTATACATTCTGAAGCGAGATTGGGAAGCTTATAGAAAGCTTTAAGGTCTGTCTATTCCAAATCTGTACATGTCATTAAATATTTTAATTCCTTTCTCAAACCAAAGGATGGCAGGGAAACCTCTTGTCAAGGCAAGGATCTTGTCATTATATTTCAGATTCGATGAAATTGATTTGTAGGCTTTGCACCTAGTGTCAAAGGAAGAGAAGATAGGCTTAGTTCCACTAATTTGATGCTCTTCATGTTTTGCAATCATTGAGACTAGAGCTGCCTCTTGATGTTGTATTCCTCTCCTTCATAGGTAACCATGTTATTGGGTCCACCATCTTTACCTATCTTAATTATCATAAGTTTTAGTAATTTAGTGCTCATATATATGCATCTAATTAACTAATTTAGCAACAATAGAATTGTTGGTAAGAAGGAAAATTAGTTTCAATGCCTCTCCAGTAAGCCCATTTTTCTTAAAAGATTCCATTATCATGTCCCATGAGAAAACATTTGGGCTAGTCATTTTGTTGAACACCTTGTGGGCATCCAAAAAAACATCCACATTTGTCATACATGTTGATAAGTGTATTTTTTAGAAGATTGTTTGTGGAAATGCACATGCATAGACTAAAATTGTTCTAGTATAGTTTGGAGTTCAATGGTTTTGTTGTGCATAAGAGGAAAACTTGTAAGCAGAAATGGGTAGTCTATGAAACAATTTTGGTGTTGTCAGAGGAAGTAGTTGAAGTGAAGCCCATATCTGTAGGATCAAAGCAAGGAAAGAGGTTATATCTTGCAGATATATCCAAAATCACCCATATTTGACATCAAAATTTAGTCCAACTCTTGGAGGTGGTATATGGAAACATGCCTAAAGAAAGTTTGGACAATATCCTTTTGAAAAAAAAAGAGCAGATCTAGAATAGGATTATAGGCTTGCAATAGTTGGAAGGATGCACAAGGCATGCAAGTTGTTTAACAAAGACCCTCTCTTCTTTGTTGCAAATGGGGTGGGGAGCCATTTCATAATCTGGTTTCAAAGAAATAATTGTATAGTGACATTTTAGCCTTACCTGTGTATTCAGCTATCATATCTGTAGTTTTCAACCAGGACTACTAAAATCATTTGTAAGATTGATAGGAGCATATTAGAGCCCTTCATTTGAGTGGCTCATTAAATCTATTGACATAACTATTTACAGTGCCTTAATGCAAGAATGCTCTAGCACTAAAGTTAGAATTAGTTGCAAAGCCCTTATCATAGGTAAAAATAACTTTATAATCCTACAAGTATATTGTGACTGTGCTCCTACTTGCTTGGGGTTGTGTTTTGTGTAATGCCCGTTAAAACAACCCACATGAGACTCGAGAACAACCTAGGATAATTTAACAAAATTATGGAATAATTTATTTTTTGATTAAAAGAATCTACAATCATGTTATAAGGCAACAATTGTCACTAACAGGTTCTGGAACAATTCAAATCTACTAGAGTATACTTTCATTTCTATTAATAATTATTAGAGGTCATAATGTCCAAAATTTGGGGTTAGAAGTTTCAAATAGGTTTAGAGGGAAATTCCTCACCATACCCACTCTCTAACAGCTTAAAATTTCAACTTGATTTTTCTCACCCTTAACGCATTCAATTTTTTCCTAAATTACTCCCATTGCATAGGAAACTTCCTCACGTTTACAATTATATAAAGAAGTCCTCTCAAATCCTATTATTTTTCATGTTATGAGCCGGTGGGCATTAGGGTGAAAATTTCCCCCAAGAGTGAGGTTATGGGCCCAGGGGTGAAAAGTTTCCCAAAGGGCGGGTTGGAAAGCCACGGGAGACCTTAGGAAAGTTTTTACCGCACGTGGCAAACATAAAATTTGCACCCATGCTCCCACAGTCTGCAAGTCCACAAGTGACACATGGTGCTCCATAAGGCCGCACGGGGAAAGGAAGGGAAAGGTGGGGCAACAGAGACATTTGCAAATTTTCCCGCCCGGGGTGAAAATTTATCTTTAAGCCCACGCTCCCGCAAGTCCATAAAGGACATGTGGCATCTCCTAGGCCAATGTGAGGAAGGTGGGGTGGTGAGAAGAATAATGAATTAATGCCCCAAAGGGCTAAGAGGGTACAAAGACCTACCCATCCACTAACACCTCGTGATGCCACGTGGCACCCCCCGATTGGTTGCGGTCATGAGCAGCCAGAAAACTTGGAAATTTTTCCAAAAATTTTCTAAGCTGCAAGGAAAAAAAGGAACCAATTTCTCCACCGATGCCTCGTGATTCCACGTGGCATCACCAGATTGGTCATGCGGGCAGGCAGGAAAAATTTAGAGAATTTTCCAATTTTTTTTTGGAAACGCTAACTTTAAAAGGGGATCCCTCCCACCGCTGGAACCTCATGGTACCATGTGGCAGCCATTGATTGGCTGCGGGTTGGTAGTGTGCAGAGGAAATATTGTAAATTTTCCCAAAAACATTTCTTAAGTGCCTAAAGGGAAAAATTTGGGCCGAAGCCCACCAAGGAAAATTTTCCGAAAATTTTAACCCCAAGTGAAGAAAACTTTAGAAGGCCATAACTCATGATAGAGAGCTTATTTTTGTCAAACGAGGACTTTCTAGTAATCTCTCAATCTCCTCTTTGCATTGAGGTCATTATTTTTTTATTTTGATAAAATTTAAGGGTTTAATTTTAAGAAAATGTCCTGCAGGCTTTTTAAAAGCAAATTGGTAAATTTTAACTTATAAATTTTGTTCAATTTTTTCATTCTTTCTCCTTTAACATGTCAAATTAACATTGAGGATTGTTCTAAGAAGAATTTTAGGATGTATTGAAGTGTAATTTTTCTTGATTGATTTCCAATTCAAATTTTTACAACTTCTGACAGTAAAAAGACTGGAAAGGTTTGGGCCTGATTTTGTAATGTTTGAAGGATTTTTTCTTAAGTGTTTTAGTCCAATTGAGTTCATTTATATCATAACATGTTATATTTTAAGTTTTCAATGTTATTTACAGTTTTCAAGTTCAAACTGTGCATTTTAGAGGAAGTATTTGCTAGTTTAAAATAAAAAATAAAACATAGGTCAATTTCTATAGGATCTTTTTATCATTTTCCATCTTCCAAGTATGGAAAATTCACTTCCCTTCTAGTCTAATACATTTAGTTGATTAAAAAAAACCATTTAGTAGCTAAAATGCAAATTCTGATTTCAAATTTTAACATATTTCAAAAGAACAGAGTTACATATGTTTCCTTCATACGTATTCCTCTTTTCAATTTTCCAAACAAAGATTTCAAATCACAATTTGATGATAAATTTCAATAGAATAATACAAATTTAACAAATGTAGTGCAATCTTTTACTAATTTCAAATATACAACTTTACAACTTACGTATCATTCTTTCACATTCTTTCCAAAGCAAAAACAGAGTATATCTCCTTTTCATTTCACTTTACAACATTCAAAATCCATACCACAACTTTTCATTTCAAAAATTTACAAATTCATCCACTCAAGTGGGAAAGGTTACAATGAAATTGATCTCAACAATGGATTCCAAATCTGTCTTTTTCCTTGATTTAAAACAAAAACATGCAAAATTCTATTTCTTTCAACTTTGATCACAACAAAGGTAGGGGAAAGGCAACAGTCTCCACCCAACCAAGACCTCTAACGAAGAGGAGGAACCATCCTTCTTCATTGTCCCTCAAGCCCTAACAAAAATACAATAGAAGATGTGATTCAACTAATGGCAACAACAGATTCCACAAACACACATGCAAATTTTACAATAATAAACAATAGTCCAAAATAGAATGTAGTTTGCACTACATTATAAACATCACATACAATACTAATTCTTTATCAAGTAAGCCAAAGGAACATGAAATTATGGGGATGCTACGTATGCCTCCTAAAGGGGAAATGGGTATCACCACCTATTTTCAAATCACCAAATTTAGTGTATCAAAATCTTGACATTCCTTATACCTCCCCAAGTACCCCTTATTCCTCACATTTCCTTATACATCCCCAACCTCTTATGGAACTCCATTATGAGTAAAGAAATGCAAGATATTTATTTTTAAGGTGGAACCTAAATCCCAACTCCCTCCACACTTATAACTTCCTAAAAAAAAAAAAAACACTTTTACCTCCCACAAAATAAACCCCATAGTCTTCTCCTACACCATTCCTAGGCGATATACCCAAATAGCCCACAAATATGCTAAAACATTCACACAATAACATTTACATTCATAAAGAAAATGAGTCTTTCAAGAGCTAAGCTCTTACATGTCTATGATGGAGTTGTCTAAGTTCCAAAACAGCAAGCTCTATCCCAATGTAATCAATCCAAACATCCAAGCACAAACATGTAATAATCTACGCAAAATCTCCTACAATGAAAGAGCTCCAATCAACAAGAAAATTTTCCCCATGGAAGCATTCCAAAAGTTCAACAACCCAAAACAAAGCAAGGAGTTCCAATTTTATAGAAGAGGGAAGAGAAGAGAATCATGTGGATCCATCTAGGATGCCACATCACACATCATCAACTCCAACACAAAAGTCAAATTCATTCTCCAATACATAATAAAGAGGTGGGTGGATAATATGACAATTTACTTACACACTCCAAAAATCCCACACCTAATAAGGACTGAAATTAGTAAAATGTAAGAAGAGAGCAATTAAAAAGTACAATATGTCATTTCAAAATGTATAAAGAAGGTCTAAATTCGACCCTCCAACCATAGGTAAGGTTGGTATGCAAATTTAAGAGGTATGGGACAAGTCTAACTTGTCCCACAAGCCTCCAAAATCATCCTCCAAGGAAAAATTTGGATTTCCAAGGAGGTGGAGTGTTTCATACTCCAAAATCTGACTTACACAACTCTTACACATACTTACACATCACTTACACATTTAATACAAGATCCAAAAATTTTATAATTTCTTTCTTATATCCCAAATTTGATTAATTTATTTATTTTAACAATATGATTACTCACATTAATTCTCCATGATTAAAAAAAAATGAAAGGGGTAAATGCATCACAAAATAAACACATGCAAATAATAATAAAAAGGAACCGCATTAATAAAATACACATAACGCCTTGATCACATTCAAAGGTAACCCCCGATGAGAATCCCTAACAAAATACTAAACACAAAACAAAAGTAGTTGCCATGGTGACCTTGTTGAATTCATCTAGAATTCCAATGTGGTTTCTCTCCAATCCTCGATGTTTGTTATGATATTTTAATCTGCAAAACAAAAATACCTCCTTCACCTCGTGGCCATATCGTAACACCTCAAATAATTTATGTATAATTAAATTTCTAAAATCATCTAGATATATGAATCACAACAACATCAAAGAAATCTAACAATATCATTATAGTTTTATCAACACTATATCATCATCCAATAATTTTTTATTTCTAGAGCTTCTCACAATATCAAAATATCACAAGTACGAAGAACATCTATCATATAACCATGTCTAATAATATAACATCATCAACATATAAAGTGTCCCTAATAATCATCATGCATCATATAAGAATCAAAGTCAACAATAATCCATGATCAAATATCTAACATCATACTAAATCAAAACTATAATAATGTCCATAATATAGCTGAAAGTGTCATGATCAACATCAAAAGGTGTCAAAGGGAAGTGGGCACTACATCCCACTCCCCTTAGACTCGACTTCCTCCTAGAAGCCACTAGAACAAATGTGGAAACTAAACTCATAAGAAAGTGGCATCCTCCCATGTAGCATGCCTCATCATATTTGTCCCACTTTTGAAACTATGTAACCTCTTTTCCTCGAAGGCCCGTGGTCCTACGATATAGGATTCAAATGGGCTCCACAATCACCTACCCCTGATCATGCACTCACAATGATGTCCAATCTAACACACAAGAAGGATCATCAACATATCTCCTAAGAACAAAACATGAAACACATCATGTACGTGAGACAAGCTAAATGGCAAAGCTAGAGGGTAGGCCAAACGGCTGATATGCTCTAAGGTCTCAAAAGGACCCACGAATGTAGGAGCTAACTTAAAACCTTTTCCATAGTGGTTAGGGATCTTATGTGGCCTGACACACAAAGGAACACCTTCATGCCCACATCAAAACTATGGTCACCCTATTCGATCTCGCATACTTCTTCCGCTTGTCATGAGCCTCCTGCAGTCTTTGTCTAATCAAAACCACTTGTTGCTCCATGTCCTCCAACAAAGATGGTCCAAGAGAAACCCTATCCTCTAGGCTGTCCCAAACTAAGAGGTGTCCCGCACTTTCTACCATACAAATCCCGAAAAGATCCATGCCTATAGAACTCTAAAAACTATTATTGTAGGCAAAATCCACCAAGTACAGGTACTCCTCCCATCTAGACTACTGATCCATCACATACATCCTGAGCATGTCCTCTAAAATCTGATTCACTCACTCAATTTAAACTTCTGTCTTAGGGTGATATGTTGTGCTGAAATTGGTCTTTGTCCCAAGGGCATGCTGCATGGTAGTCCAAAAATGGGAAGTGTATAAAGGATCATGGTCACTAATGATCTTCCATGGAAACCCGTGCAACTTGACGATCTCATCCAAATATACCCATGCCATCGCTTCTAGCTATATACGTGGCAGTCTTCACAGGAGAAAAGTGAGCCACTTTTGTCGATTTACCAACCGTGACCATGATGGTGTCATGGTGATATCTCAACATTGGTAACCCAACAATGAAGTCCATGGAAATGGTGTCCCACTTCCATTCTAGTATAACATGAGGGAAAAGAAGGCTAGCTGGATGCTGATGTTTAGCATTTACTTTCTGGCACTCTAAACATCATGACATGAATTGGGCCACGTCTCTCCGAAGTCCTCTCTAATGATATAACTATCTCAAGGTGGCGTGCATCATCTTCACCTCGAGATGGGATGAATAGGTTGCACGATGTGCCTCTACCATCAAGCCTCCATCTAAGAGAACATAAATCTAGCCTCTATGCCCGAGAAGGCCATCTCTTCTCAAACGGCAATGTATAAGTTGTTAAGAGGAAGTTGTTGAAGAATCCTACTCCACAAATCAGTGCTCACCGAGGTGGCCATAGCTAGATTTCTCCATGTACCGAGAGAATTTTCCACCACATTATCATTCCCTTTCACATGTTCTATCTCCATATTGTACTCACAAAGCAACCCATCCAATGCTGCTAATGAGTATTGAGATTGGGCTTCGTGAAGAGGTGACGAAGACTTAGGTGATCTCGTCCCGAGTGTGAATCTCCAACCAAGAAAAAGTGTCTCCATCAAACCAAGGCGTGCACAACTACCACAAGCTAAAGATCACGAATTAGATAATTAAGCTCATAATCCTTGAGTTTGCAAGACTCAAAAGCCACTACTCTATATTCATGCATCAACATGCCTCTAAGCCCTACTAAAGAAACATCCATGAAAATTAAAAACTCACCCTATGGATCCGTACTACAAGAATAGGTGTTTTTGTGAGGCATTACTTCAGTGTATGAAGGCTTTCTCACATTTTTCCGACCAAACAAATTTCTTCCCTTTCCTCTAAAGGGAAATGATGGCGTCTGCAATCCGAGAGAATTCTGAATAAATCTCGTGTAGTAACTCCGCTAATCCGATGAAGCTCTAATCCCATGAAGTCAGTGCACCTCTATCATAGTAGGGGTGTTGTCCAATCCATAATAGCTCTAATCTTGGAAGGATCGATGGAAATACCTTCCCTAGAAATGATATGACCCAAGTACTGCACCTATGTCTGAAAGAATTCACACTTCTCCAACTTCCCATAAAGTTGTTGTTCCCGAAGACACTAAAGAACCCGGCAAAGGTGTCCCTCGTGCTCCTCATGCGTACGTGAGTAAATCAAAATGTCATCAAGGAAGATGCGCATAAAGTGATCTAAGAAGGTCTTGAATACCCCATTCATCAAACTCATAAATATTACGGGGACATTAGTCAAACTAAAAGGAACCACTGTGAACTCATAGTGGCCATATCTCATACAGAAGGTGGTCTTATGAATGTCCACCTCCGAAATACTTAGTTGATGGTAACCTGACTTAAGATCAATCTTAGAGAAAATTGTGGTTCCCTTCATCTGATCAAACAAATAATCAATGCGAGGAAGGGGATAACTATTCTTGATCGTTACTTTGTTTAGATGGTGGTAATCAATACACAACCGCAAGGATCCATCCTTATTATTCACAAATATCATGGGTGCACCCCAAGGGGATACACTAGGATGGATAAGGCCTTTCTACAAGAGGCCCTCAAGCTGAAACTTGAGCTCAAAGAGCTCTGGTTTGGTCATCGGATAAGGTACTCATGAGATAGGCTCTGCTCCTAGAAATAGGTCTATATGAAATTCAATCTCATGTGGGGCTGGTAACCCTAGTAGCTCCCCTAGAAATACATCTGCAAAATCTCTCTAAATGGGTTGATCATATAGCGATGGTCCACTAGACCCATCCTCTAATCTGTACTTGACTATAACAGCATACATCTAGCAACCTCGTCATATAAACCACTTAAGCTACATAGCAGAGATTGTGTGAATAGAAACTCGTCTCCCGACCCTTGAAATCACTGACTAACTCCCAAATCATCCACACATGATATAATCTTGTGGTAATAATCCATCTTGGCCCTATGTGTAGATAACCAATCCATACCCAAAACAACTCCATAAGAGACCAAAGGAAGGATACAGAGATCCGTGGTAGTGGCGAAAGGTCCCAAATCTACCACACACACCTTAAATAAGGAGTCTAGAGATCTTGGATCCGTAAGCCATCTCAACATCCTAACTACGACCCTTCCTAATCGCCACCAACCTCGCATCGCTCTCCTAAAGATGGTGCAATAAAAGAATCAAGAACCATAATCAAACAAGATCGAGGTAAGAATACCAACAATGCTACTGCAGCCTTAATAACTCGTACTCTTCATGTAAGTTCATGACCACTTTGTATACATCCTATGACTCTACCCCATATCACCAACAGTAAGATCTGATATCTATGTCTTACCCTTGTTGTTAGGGTTATGTGGGTAGTCTCTCTAAAAATGTCTAGTAACACCACAACCAAAAAAACTTCCTGATCCTCTCCCTATGTAGCAGATCCAGTCGGTACTCTGGAGGTCTTTCGTGTGGCTCCTAATGATCTAGCTATGGTCTGCTGAGGTCTCTTTTAGTGATCTCTTGTTGAGTGAGCTCTCTAGGCACCCTATGTCCTAATGGGACCCCTAGGAGGAGGCCCCATACTCCAACCTCTATGTGCATTAAATATTTAAGGAGGTCTATAAGGTGGGCGGGACCACTACATCATATTGTTGGGGTCTAAAAGGTGACCGTGTTGAACCCTGTCCACCATGAGGAAGAAGTACTTATCCCCTTGATATGTAGTCCTACATCTACTATATGCATCTCCAGACTCAGTCTCTAGCTTGTTGGGTCTTTTCCAGGACTCTCCTCTACTATGTAGGCCTTCTCGACACTGACCTCGGTAATGTTTGTGGACAATGGATCTGCACTGCACCTCCAATGTCTAGATTGAGGCCCTTATGAACCTATGCATCTGCACCTACTCATCTTGCATGTACCTAACATACCGGAGTAGATCCGAAATATACTCTCATACTCGCGATCGTAAGAGATTCTGTCAAAGGTCATGAAACTCATCTATCTCTGCTATTGTATGAACCTACATGACAAATATCTTCTCTAGAAATGCTCCTCAAAGAGCTCCCGAGTCACTATCTTAGAATCAACATGGAGCTTCGTTCTCTCGTCTCGCACTGCACACTATCTCCATCCCTCAGAGATGGATCACAACATGAGCTTTTGTGTTGCTAGAACAAGGATAGAGATTGAAGCATCCACTCAAGCTCACCAACAAGGCCTTTTCTTGAACTACACTTATGTCACTAGAATAATGTGATGGTCAAAGCTTTAGGATCTCCCTGATGTGATCTCAGAATTATATGGTGTGACGGCCTCTAGGTCTCCCTTCCTACTTATCCCTAAGCCTAGGGCTCCAAGACCTCTCTCTATGCTCTAAAAATTGGTCACCCCGTCCCTCTCGTGGTGATTCTTGCCTAGTTGACTCTGTATGGGAGTTCTCTCCTCCATGCTCCTCACTGGGTCGAGGAGATACCTGACCCTCAATGGAAGGGACTCTGTCATGTCTGGATGCATGTCCTCATACTGATCCTCCGAGTAGAGTGGCATTAACATCCCAAAGAGTCTCGCAAAATCTTGGGTAGGATGGCTACTACAACATGATCTCGGTGGTAGTAAGCCTAAGTCTATGTGAAAAGGCTCCTCATATTTTTACACTCTCTTGCATAGAACAAAATGAGCATTAGTTCCTTATTCTAGGTCTTATTTAGTTTCCATGATTACTTGAAATATGTAATTTCTGAACTAATTTGTTTTCTTGATTTAAAAGTGTGCTAGGTTTAAGTTTCATGTCTCCAGTTTTCCGGTGTTTCCAATGGTCCAAGATTTTTAACCACTTCTTTGATACCAAGTGTAACACCCATTAAAACAACCCACATGAGACCCAAGAACAACCTAGGATTAGTTAAGAAAAGTATGGAATAATTTTTTTATTTTTATTAAAAGAATCTACAATCATGTTAAAAGGAAACAGTTATCACTAACAGGTTCCAGAACAATTCAAATCTACTAGAGTATACTTTCCCTTTTATTAATAATTATTAGAGGTCATAAGGTCCAAAATTTGGGGTTAGGAGTTCCAAATAGGTTCAGAGGGAAATTCTTCACCATACCAACTCTCTAACAGGCTTAAAGTTTCAACTTGATTTTTATCACCCTTAACGCATTAAATTTTTCCTAAATTACTGCCATTGGATAGGAAATTTCCTCACATTTCCATTGATAGAAAGAAGTCCTTCTAAGTCCTCATATTTTTAAGCTTATTATGAATTTGAAGCCATCTAAAGCAAGCTTTCTTTAATTAAATATAGGAAGACCAAAACACATTAAATATATGAGTCCATCTACAAATGGGTTCACAAACATTCCACTTATTGTTAAGGCCTGTAAAGGTTTAGGGAAGGCAATATTTTTAGGGATATTTTTAGAGGCAACGTCTTGGAGAGGGGTCCCTTTGAGCCACCTCATAATATCCCAAAACTCATTCTCATCCTCAATTATAACTCCAGAGAGGTGGTGTGAATTTTTTTAAGCATTGTATACATTTTGAACTAAGATTGATGAAGCTTATAGAAAGCTTTAAGGTCTATCTATTCCAAATCAGACATGTCATTGTTTCGCTCGGAATGTTTCAGCTTCTAGGAATAGAGTTGTTTCTATCCTTTCATTCCTTTTAGAAACAGATAGGGTTAGGGCTAGGAGGAATACCTGTTAAATGTCGAGATGGTGTGCGCGTACCGTGGAGAAAGATCAAGTTGACTGCGAAGAACTCCTTTTTGTCTTGGAAGGACTACCTGCAAATAAGAACACAAGACCACAAGATTTGATTAAACAATAAATGAGGAAACTGCCTTGGGCCCAGGAAATATAAAACTTCCTTTCGAAGGTGGTCAGTTTCCCTGCTAATATGAATTAACACAAATGACTGCAAAATATCAATTAGATTACTTGGTTGAAACGGGTAGGAGAAGGCTGGTTTCTGGTTATAGTCAGGGTAACCGATACCGGTTTCTGGTAACCGACGTCGGTTGGGCCTAGGACCTTCTTGATAGCTATGGTGTTTGTAAGGCTGGTTTATGGATGATATTAGGAAATGAGATGATGAGAGGTAAAAGAATGACAGTTAGATGCAATGGCACGTTGGGTAGTGGATTCAGAAACGGATTTAGGAGGACTGTGATTCAAAGAGCATAAGAAATGTTATAACAGAGGACATGCAAGATGTGACTTACTGGTTTTGACAAAGACGCAAGTTGATCTCCTTTGCTGCAAACGCTTCTGGTTTCTTCACTCGTCTCTGCTCGGTCAAGTGAAGATCTGGACTCTGTTTTTCGCTCCCAATGATCTCTGTTGATTCAAAAATCATTCGACCTGATCCAAAAATGAAATTCTGATCCTTTGTTTTTGGTTTGGGGAGCCCATTTACAGGGAACCGATGGCGGTTACGTAACCGACGGCGGTCGAGTAGGAACCGCATCGATGAGGAAAAAGTAGGCTATTTTTAGTAAAATAGCCGACCTTCCCGCTTTTCTCTCCCGAGAGATCGGTTGCCATGGGCTTGGTCAAGTGGCTAGAAGGTCAGTTTTGGGTGCGAGTAAGGAGGCATTAGTTATGGATGTGAGTCTAGACCAAGTCATAGGTCTTAATTAGGTTAGTTTAGGGTTGGGGCTAGGTCATGATGAGGTGGCAAAATGAGGTGGCAGATAAGGTGATGTAGATTTATCAATTACAAGGTAATTCATAAATAATTGTGTAAGGTTTAGGTGATGAGGTTAAGTTGCATGAGATGAGATGCGGGTCACAAGGGGTCGTAAGACACAAATTTGGTGTCTACATAAGTCATTAAATATTTTAATTCCTTTCTCAAACAAAAGGATGGTAGGGCAACCTCTTGTTAAGGCAAGGATCTTGTCATTATATTTCAGATTCGATGAAATTGATTTGTAGGCTTTGCACCTAGTGTCAAAGGAAGAGAAGATAGGCTTAGTTCCACCAATTTGATGCTCTTCATGTTTTTCAATCATTGAGACTAGAGTTGCCTCTTGATGTTGTATTCCTCTCCTTCATAGGTAACCATGTTATTGGGTCCGCCATCTTTACCTATCTTAATTATCATAAGTTTTAGTAATTTAGTGCTCATATATATGCATCTAATTAACTAATTTAGCAACAATAGAATTGTTGGTAAGAAGGAAAAGTAGTTTCAATGCCTCTCCAAAAGCCCATGTTTTCTTAAAATATTCCATTATCATGTCCCATGAGAAAACATTTGGGCTAGTCATTTTGTTGAACACCTTGTGGGCATCCAAAAAAACATCCACATTTGTCATACATGTTGATAAGTGTATTTTTTAGAAGATTGTTTCGAAATGCACATGGATAGACTAAAAGTGTTCTAGTATAGTTTGGAGTTCAATGGTTTCATTGTACATAAGAGGAAAACTAGCAAGCAGAAATGGGTAGTCTATGAAACAATTTTGGTGTTGTCGAGGAAGTAGTTTAAGTGAATCCCATATCTATAGGATCAAAGCAAGGAAAGAGGTTATATCCTGTAGATATATCCAAAATCACCCATCTTTGACATCAAAATTTAGTCCAACTCTTGGAGGTGGTATATGGAAACATGCCTAAAGAAAGTTTGGACAATATCATTTTGAAAAAAGAAGAGCAGATCTAGAATAGGATCACGCTTGTAATAGTTAGAAGGATGCACAAGGCATGCAAGCTGTTTAACAAAATCCCTTAAGAAATGTTCTAAAATTGACCCTCTCTTATTTTTTGCAAATGGAGTGGGGAGCCATTTCATAATCTGGTTTCAAATAAATAATTATATAGTGACATTTTATCCTTACCTATGTATTCAGCTTATCATATATATACTTTTCTACTAGGACTACCGAAATAATTTGTAAGATTGATAGGAGCATATTAGAGCCCTTCATTTGAGTGGCTCATTAAATCTCTTGACATAGATGTTTGCAGGCCTTGATGGAGTAATGCTCTAGCGCTAAAGTTAGAATTAGTTGCAAAGCCCTTATCATAGGTAAAAATAACTTTTTAATCCTACAAGTATATCATGCGACCGTGCTCTAATTGCTTGGGGTTGTGTTTTGTGTAACTCCCATTAAAACAACCCACATGAGACCCGAGAACAACCTAGGATTAGTTAACAAAATTATGGAATAATTTTTTTTTATTAAAAGAATCTACAATTATGTTATAAGGCAACAATTGTCACTAACAGGTTCTAGAACAATTCAAATCTACTAGAGTATACTTTCATTTTTATTAATAATTATTAGAGGTCATAATGTCCAAAATTTGGGGTTAGAAGTTCCAATTAGGTTTAGAGGGAAATTACTCACCATACCCACTCTCTAACAGGCTTAAAGTTTCAACTTGATTTTTCTCACCCTTAACACATTCAAATTTTTCCTAAATTACTCCCATTGCATAGAAACTTCCTCACCTTTACAATTATATAAAGAATTCCTCTAAACTCCTACTATTTTCAAGTTATGAGCCGACGGGCCTTAGGGTGAAAATTTCCCCCAAGAGTGAGCTTGTTTGCCTAGGGGTGAAAAGTTTCCCAAAGAGCGGGTTGGTAGGCCGCGGGAGAACTTGGGAAAGTTATTACCGCATGGGGCGAAAATAAAATTTGCACCCACACTCCCGCAGGTCTGCAAGTCCACAAGTGACACATGGCACTCCATAAGGCCGCACAGGAAAGGCACGAAAGGTGGTGCAGAGAGGAGACATTTGTAAATTTTCCCGCCCGGGGTGAAAATTTATCTTTAAGCCCACGCACCCACGAGTCTCAGAAAGGACATGTGGCATCTCCTAGACCAATGTGAGGAAGGTGGGGTGGTGAGAAGAATAATGACTTAATGCCCCAAAGGGCTAAGAGGGTACAAAGACCTGCGCCTCCGCTAACACCTCGTGATGCCACGTGGCAGCCCCCCGATTGGTTGCAAAGCTAGCAGAGCAATTTGAGAAAACTTGGAAAATTTTCCAAAAATTTTCTGAGACACAAGGAAAAAAAGGAACCCATTTCCCCACCAATGCCTCGTGATGCCACATGGCATCACCAGATTGGTTGTGGACAATATCATTTTGAAAAAAGAATAGAAGATGTAGAATAGGATTGTAAGCTTGTAATAGTTAGAAGGATGCACAAGGCATGCAAGCTGTTTAAGAAAATACCTTAAGAGATGTTCTAAAACTGACCCTCTTTTTTTTTACAAACGAAGTGGGAGCCATTTCATAATCTGGTTTCAAATAAATAATTATATAGTGACATTTTAGCCTTACCTATGTATTCAACTATCATATATCTAGTTTTCAACCAGGACTACTAAAATAATTTGTAAGATTGATAGGAGCATATTAGAGCCCTTCATTTGTGTAGCTCATTAAATCTCTTGACATAGTTGTTTACAGGCCTTGATGGAGTAATGCTCTAGCACTAAAGTTAGAATTTGTTGCAAAGCCGTTATCATAGGTAAAAATAACTTTTTAATCCTACAATTATATTGCGATTATTCTCCTACTTGCTTGGGGTTGTGTTTTTTGTAATGCCCATTAAAAAAACCCACATGAGACTCGAGAACAACCTAGGATAAGTTATCAAAATTATGGAATAATTTTTTTTTTTTATTAAAAGAATCTACAATCATGTTATAAGGAAACAATTGTCACTAATGTGTTCGAACAACTCAAATGTACTAGAGTATACTTTCATTTTTATTAATAATTATTAGAGGTCATAATGTCCAAAATTTGGGGTTAGAAGTTTCAAATAGGTTTAGAGGGAAATTCCTCACCATACCCACTCTCTAACAGGCTTAAAGTTTCAACTTGATTTTTCTCACCCTTAACGCATTCAAATTTTTCCTAAATTACTCCCATTGCATAGGAAACTTCCTCACCTTTACAATTATATAAAGAAGTCCTCTGAACTCTTACTATTTTTCAAGTTATGAGCTGGTGGGCCTTAGGGTGAAAATTTCCCCCCAAGAGTGAGCTTGTGGGCCCAGGGGTGAAAAGTTTCCCAAAGGGCGGGTTGGTAGGCCACGGGGAGACCTTGGGAAAGTTTTTACCACACGGGGAAAAAATAAAATTTGCACCCATGCTCCCACAGGTCTGCAAGTCCACAAGTGAGACATGGTTCTCCTTAAGGCCGCATGGGGAAAGGCAAGGAAAGGTGGGGCAGCAGGAGACATTTACAAATTTTCCCACCCGGTGAAAATTTATCTTTAAGCCCACGCTCCGCGAGTCCAGAAAGGACATGTGGTGTCTCCTAGACCAATACGAGGAAGGTGGGGTGGTGAGAAGAATAATGACTTAATTCCCCAAAGGGATAAGAGGGTAGAGACCTCCCCATTCACTAACACCTCGTGATGCCACTGGCAGCCCCCGATTGGTTGCGGCCGGGGAGCAGCCGAGAAAACTTGGAAATTTTTCCAAAAATTTTCTGAGCCGCAAAGTAAAAAAAGGAACCCATTTCTCCGCCGATGTTTCGTGATGTCACGTGGCATCACCAGATTGGTTGTGGGTCGGCAGGAAAAATTTAGAAAATTTTCCAATTTTTTTTTGGAAACACTAACTTAAAAAGGGGATCCCTCCCACCGCTGGAACCTCATGGTACCATGTGGCAGCCATTAATTGGCTGCGGGTTGGTAGGGTGCAGAGAAAATATTGAAAATTTTCCCAAAAAACATTTCTTAAGTGCCTAAAGAGAAAAATTCGGGCCACAAGCCCGCTAAGGAAAATATTCCCAAAATTTTAACCCCAAGTGAAGAAAACTTCAGAAGGCCATAACTTTTGATAGAGAGCTTAGTTTTTGGCAAATGAGGACTTTCTAGAAATCTCTCGATGTCCTCTTTGCACTGAGGTAATTAATTTTTTATTTTGATAAAGATTAAGCGTTTAATTTTAAGAAAACATCCTGCAGGATTTTCAAAAGCAAATTGGTAAATTTTAACTTATAAATTTTGTTCAATTTTGTCATTCTTTCTCCTTTAACATGTCAAATGAACATCGAGGATTATTCTAAGAAGAATTTTAGGATGTATTGGAAGGTAATTTTTCTTGATTGATTTCTAATTCAAATTTTTACAACTTCTGACAGCAAAAAGACTGTGAAAGGTTTGGGCCCGATTTTGCAATGTTTGAAGGATTTTTCTTAAGTGTTTTAGTCCAATTGAGTTCATTTATATCATAACATGTTATATTTTAAAGTTTCAATGTTATTTATTGTTTGTAGGTTCGAACTGTGCATTTTAGAGGAAGTATTTGCCAGTTTAAAAAAAAAAATAGAGGTCAATTTCTATAGGATCTGTTTATCATTTTCCATCTTCCAAGTATGGAAAATTCACTTCCCTTCTAGTCTAATACATTTAGTTGATTCAAACAAACCATTTAATAGCTAAAATGCAAAGTCTGATTTCCAATTTTAACATATTTCAAAAGAACAGAGTTACATATGTTTCCTTCATACGTATTCCTCTTTTTCAATTTTCCAAGCAAAGATTTCAAATCACAATTTGATGATAAATTTAAATAGAATAATACGAATTTAACGAATGTAGTGCAATCTTTTCTGATTTCAAATATACAAATTTACAACTTACGTATCATTCTTTCACATTCTTTCCAAAGCAAAAACATAGTATATCTCCTTTTCATTTCACTTTACAACTTTCAAAATCCATACCACATCTTTTCATTTCAAAACATTTACAAATTCATCCACTCAAGTGGGAAAGGTTACAATGAAATTGATCTCAACAATGGCTGCCAAAACTGTCTTTTTCCTTGCTTTAAAACAACAACATGCAAAATTCTCTTTCTTCCAATTTTGATCACAACAAAGGTAGGGGAAAGGCAATACTCTCCACCCAACCAAGACATCCAATGAAGAGGATAATCCATTCTTCTTCATTGGCCCTCAAGCCCTAACCACAATACAATAGAAGATGTGATTCAACTCATGGCAATAACAAGCTTCCACAAACACACATGCAAATTATACAATAAGAAACAATAGTCCAAAATAGAATGTAGTTTACACTACATTATAAACATCACATACAATACTAATTCTTTATCAAGTAAGCCAAAGGAACAAGAAACTATGGGGGATGCTACTTATGCCTCCCAAAGGGGAAATGGGTATCACCACCTATTTTCAAACCACCAAATATAGTGTATCAAAAACCCTGACATTCCTTATACCTCCCCCAAGTACCCCTTATTCCTCACATTTCCTTATACCTCCCCAACCTCTTATGGCACCCCATAATGAGTAAAGAAATGCAAGCTATTTCTTTTAAGGTGGAACCCAAATCCCAACTCCCTCCACACTTATACCTCCCTAAAAAAACACTTATACCTCCCACAAAATGAACCCCATAGTCTTCTCCTACACCATTCCTAGGCCATCTACCCAAACAGCCCACAAACATGCTAAAACATTCACACAATAACATGTACATTCATAAAGAAAAGGAGTATTTCAAGAGCCAAGCTCTTACCTCTCCATGATGGAGTTGTCTAAGTTCCAAAATAACAAGCTCTATCCCAATGCAATCAATCCAAATAGCCAAGCACAAACATGTAACAATCTTCCCAAAATCTCCTCCAAGGAAAGAGCTCCAATCAACAAGAAAATTTGCCCCAAGGAAGCATTCCAAAAGTTCAA
Source organism: Taxus wallichiana var. yunnanensis (assembly GCA_018340775.1). Classification (NCBI taxonomy): domain Eukaryota; kingdom Viridiplantae; phylum Streptophyta; class Pinopsida; order Cupressales; family Taxaceae; genus Taxus; species Taxus wallichiana. The sequence goes on along the minus strand of CM031240.1, from coordinate 222,441,889 downwards.
CAACCCAAAACAAAGCAAGGAGTTCCAATTTTATAGAAGAGGGAAGAGAAGAGGATGAGGTGGATCCATGTAGGATGCCACATCACACATCCTCAACTCCAACACAAAATTCAAATTCATTCTCCAATGCACAATAAAGAGGTGGGTGAATAATATGACAATTTACTTACACACTCCAAAAAAAGTCCCACACCTAATAAGAACTGAAATTAGTAAAATGTAAGAAGAGAGCAATTAAAAAGTACAATATGTCATTTCAAAATGTATAAAGAAGGTCTAAATTCACCCTCCAACCATAGGTAAGGTTGGTATGCAAATTTAAGAGGTATGGGAACAAGTCTTACTTGTCCCACAAGCCTCCAAAATCATCCTCCAAGGAAAATTTGGATTTCCAAGGAGGTGGAGTGTTTCATACTCCAAAATCTTCCTTACACAACTCTTACACATACTTACACATCACTTACACTTTAATACAAGATCCAAAACTTTATAATTACTTTCTTATATCCCAAATTTGATTAATTAATTTATTTTAACAATATGATTACTCACATTAATTCTCCATGATTAAAAAATAATGAAAGGGGTAAATGCATCACAAAATAACACATGCAAATAATAATAAAAAGGAACACATTAATAAAATACACATGATGCCTTGGTCACATTCAAAGGTAATCCCCCATGGAATCCCTAACAAAATACCAAACACAAAACAAAACTAGTTTCCATGGTGACCTTTTTGAATTCATGTAAAATTCCAATATGGTTTCTCTCAATCCCTCGATGTTTGTTGTTATATTTTAATCTGCAAAACAAAAATACCTCCTTCGGCCTCGTGGCCATATCAGAACACCTCAAATAATTTATGTATAATTAAATTTCCAAAATCATCTAGATATATGAATCACAACAACATCAAAGAAATCTAAGAATATCATTATAGTTTTATCAACAACTATATCATCATCCAATAATTTTCTATTTCTAGGGCTTCTCACAATATCGAAATATCACAAGTCTGAACAACATCTATCATATAACCATGTCTAATAATATAACATCATCAACATATAAAGTGTCCTTAATAAATCATCATGCATCATATAAGAATCAAAGTCAACAATAATCCATGATCAAATATCTAACATCACACTAAATCAAAACTATAATAATGTCCATAATATAGCCGACAGTGTCATGATCAACATCAAAAGGTGTCAAAGGGAAGTGGGCACTACTTCCCCTCCCCTTAGACTCGACTTCCTCCTGGAAGTCACTAGAAAAAATGTGGAAACTAAAATCATAATAAAGTCGCATCCTCCCATGTAGCTGTAGTCTCATCATATTTGTCCCATTGCACCCGAACTCGAGTCAACCTCTCGCCTCGAAGGCCTGGGTCCTACGATCTAGGATTCAAATGGGCTCCACAATCACCTACCCCGATCCTGCACCTACAATGATGTCCAATCTAACACATGAGAAGGATCATCAACATATCTCTTAAGAACAGAAACATGAAACACATCATGTATACGAGACAAGCTAAGTGGCAAAGCTAGATGGTAGGCCAAAGGGCCAATATGCTCTAAGATCTCAAAAGGACCAATGAATGTGGGAGCTAACTTAGAACCTTTTCCATAGTGGTTAGGGCTCTTATGTGGCTTGACATAAAGGAACACCTTCATGCCCACATCAAAACTATGGTCGGTCCTATTCTAATCTGCATACTTCTTCTACTTGTCATGAGCCTCCTGCAGTCTTTCTTGTAATCAAAACCACTTGTTGCTCCATGTCCTGCAACAAATATGGTCCAAGAGAAACCCTATCCTCTAGCCTGTCCCAGCTAAGAGGTGTCTCTGCGTTGTCTCCATACAAATCTTGAAAAAGATCCATGCCTTTAGAACTCTAAAAACTATTATTGTAGGTAAAATCCACCAAGTACAAGTACTCCTCCCATCTAGACTTCGATCCATCACATACATCCTGAGCATGTCCTCTAAAATATGATTCACTCACTTAGTCTATCCATCTGTCTCAGGGTGATATGTTGTGCTGAAATTGATCTTCATCCCAAGGGCATGCTTGCATGGTAGTCCAAAAATGGGAAGTGTATAAAGGATCGTGGTCACTAATGATCTTCTGTGGAATCCCGTGCAACCTGACGATCTCATCCAAATATACCCATGCCATTGCTCTAGCTATATAAGTGGTCTTCACAGAGAAAAAGTGAACCACTTTTGTCAATTTATCAACCGTGACCATGATGGTGTCATGGTGATATCTCAACATCGGTAGCCCAACAATGAAGTCCATGGAAATGGTGTCCCACTTCCATTCTAGTATAACATGAGGAAAAGAAGGCCAGCTGGATGCTGATGCTTAGCCTTTACTTTCTAGCACTCTAAACATCGTGACATGAATTGGGCCACGTCTCTCGAATTCCTCTCTAATGATATAACTATCTCAAGGTGGCGTGCATCTTCTTCACCCCGGATGGGCTGAATAGGGTGAACGATGTGCCTCTACCAAGATTTCCCGCCTCAAGCCTCCCTCTTTGAGAACATAAATCTAGCCTCTATGCCCGAGAAGGCCATCTACCTCTAAGGAAAACCATCAAACTTCCCATCGAGGGTCTCGAGACTTGATCTCTGCTTGAACAAACAAAATGTAGAAGATGTAAAGAGGAAGTTGTTGAAGAATCCTACTCTACAAATCTTTTCTCACTGAGGTGGCCATAGCCACATGTCTCCATCTCTTGAGAGGATTTTTCACCACATTATCATTCCCTTTCACATGTTCTATCTCCATATCATGTACTCACAAAGCAACCCATCCAACGCTGCTAACGAGTGTTGAGATTGGGCTTGTGAAGAGGTGACGAAGACTCAGTGATCTATCCCGAGTGTGAATCTCCACCAAGAAAAAGTGTCTCCATCAAACCAAGGTGTGCAAAACTACCACAAGCTAAAGATCATGAGTTAGATAATTAAGCTCATAATCCTTGAGTTTGTAAGACTTAAAAATCTACTCCCGTATTCAAGCATCAACATGCCTCTAAGCCCTACTAAAGAAACATCCATTCAAATGAAAAAATCACCCCGTGGATCCGGTACTACAAGAATAGGTGTTGTTGTGAGGCATTACTTCATTGTATGAAGGCCTTCTCACATTTTTCTAACCAAACAAACTTCTTCACTTTCCTCTAAAGTGAAATGATGGGGTGTGCATTCCGAGAGAATCCATGAATAAATCTCGTGTAGTAACCCACTAATCCCATGAAGTCGTGCACCTCCATAATAGTAGTGGGTGTTGGCCAATCCATAATAGCTCTAATCTTGGAAGGATCGATGGAAATACCTTCCCTAGAAATGATATGACCAAATACTATACCTCTCATGAAAGAATTCACACTTCTCCAAGTTCCCATAAAGTTGTTGTTTCCGAAGACACTGAAGAACTTGGTGAAGGTGTCCCTCATGCTCCTCACGCGTATGTGAGTAAATCAAAATGTCATCAAGGAAGATGAGCACAAAGTGATCTAAGAAGGTCTTGAATACCCCATTCATCAAACTCATAAATATTGCGGGAGATTAGTCAAACTAAAAGGCACCACTGTGAACTCATAGTGGCCATATCTCATACGAAAGGTGGTCTTATGAATTTCCACCTCCAAAATCCTTAGCTGATGGGAACCTGACTTAAGATCAATCTTAGAGAAAACCGTGGCTCCTTTAATTTGATCAAACAAATCATCAATACGAGGAAGGGGATAACGATTCTTGATCATTACTTTATTCAGCATGGCGGTAATCAATACACAACCGCAAGGATCCATCCTTTTTCTTCACAAAGATCATTGGTGCACCCCAAGGGGATACACTAGGATGGATAAGGCCTTTCTCCAAGAGGCCCTCAAGCTACAACTTGAGCTCACAGAGCTCTTGTTTGGTCATCCGATAAGGTGCTCATGAGATAGGCTCTGCTCCTAGAAATAGGTCTATATGAAAATCAATCTCACATGGGGCTGGTAACTTTGGTAGCTCCCCTAGAAAGACATATTCAAACTCTCTCAAAATGGGGTGATCATCTAGTGATGGTCCACTAGACCCATCCTTTGATAAGTAACTGATTGTAATAGCATACATCTAACAACCCTGTCATAAACCACTTAAGCTACATAAAGAGATTGTGTGAATACAAATAGGTCTCCCGACCCCCAAAATCAATGACTCAACTCCCGGATCATCCGCGTGTCAAAGCATATAATTGTGTCCCACTTTTTTGTAGTTTTTGTACTTTTAGCAAACTATGTCTAACAACCAAAACATGACCAAACACATATAAAATGACCAAACATGCATTTTTAAGAGGCTATAAATACCAAGGTGTAGGGCATCCAGAATTTACCTAATTTTTTAAATTTTTATAGTATTTTTAATTATTTATTTACTAGTCAAATTTTAAATTTTTTATAGTATTTTTAAATATTTATTTACTTGATGTGATATAATCTTGTGGTAACAATCCATCTTGGCCCTATGTGTAGATAACCAATCCATACCCAAAATAACTCCATAAGAGACCAAAGGAAGGATACAGAGATCTCGTGGTAGTGGTGAAAGGTCCCAAATCTACCACACACACCTTAACTAAGGAGTCTATAGAGATCTTGTATCCAGAAGCCATCTCAACATCCCAACTATGACCCTACCTAACTGCCACCAACCTTCATCACTCTACTAAAGATGGTGCAATGAAAGAATCAAAAGAACCAGAATCAAACAAGATCGAGGTAAGAATACCAACAATGCTACCTGCATTCTTAATAACTATACTCTAATCTTTCGGTGGTTCTCACCACTACATACATCCTATGACTCTACCCCATATCACCAACAGTAAGCTCTGATATATGTGTCTTACCCTTTTTGTTGGGGTTATGTGGGTAGTCTCTCTAAAAATTTCTAGTAACATCACAACCAAAACAACTTCCTGATCCTATCCCCTGTGTAGCAGTCCAATCGATACTTTGAGGTTTGTGGTGTGCTCCGATGATCCAGCTAGTGTCTGCTAAGGTCTCTACTTGGAGCTCTGCTTGAGTGAGCTCTCTGGGCCCCTTGTGCCCGATGGGAACCCCTAGGAGGAGGCCCCATACTCCAACCTCTATGTGCATCAAATATTTGAGGAGGTCTATAAGGTGGGAGGGACCGCTATTGTTGTTGTTGGAGTCTAAAAGATGACCGTGTTGAACCCCATCCACCACGAGGAAGAGGTAATGATCCCCTCCATCTCGTAGTCCCGCATCTATTGTATGTGGCTCCGGACTCGGTCTCTAGCTTTGCTTGGGTCTTTCCCTAACTCTCCTCTACTATAGGTATTCTCGACAACTTCGGTAATGTCTATGGACAATGGATATGCACTACACCTCCAATGTCTAGATTCAGGCCCCCGATGAACCTATGCATCCGTACCTGCTCATCCTACATGTACTCAACATACTGGAGTAGATCCAGAAATCTACTCTCATACTCTGCCATTAAGAGATTCCTGTCAAAGGTCATGAAACTCATCTATCTCGCTATTGTATGAACCTCCATGACAAATATCTACTCTAGAAATGCTCCTCAAAGAGCTCCCAGGTCACTATATCTTAAATCAACATGGAGCTTCTGCTCCTCTATCCTCCACTAGACACCATCTCCATCCCTCAGTAGATGGATCACAACATGAGCTTTTGTGTTGCTAGAACAAGGACAGAGCTTGAAGCATCCACTCAAGCTCACCAACAGGCCTTTTCCTAAAATCACCTATGTCACAAAATAATGTGATGGTCAAGCTTTAGGATCTCCCTGATGTGATCTGCAGCTGTGGTGTGATGGCCTCTAGGTCTCTCTGCCTACTCATCCCTAAGCCTAGGGCTCCAAGACCTCTCTCTATGCTCTAAAAATTGGTCACCCTGTCCCCTCTGTGGTGATTCTTCCCTGGCTAACTCTGTATGGGATTTCTCTCCTCCACGCTCCTCACTAGGTCGAGGAGATACCGACCCTCAATGGAAGGGACTTTGTCATGTTTGGATGCATGTCCTCCTATTGATCCTCCATGTAGAGTGCATTAACATCCTGAAGAGTCTTGCAAAATATTGGGTAGGATGGCTACTACAACATGATCTAGTGGTAGTAAGCCTAAGTCTATGTGAAAAGTCTCCTCATCTTTCTACACCTCCCCGCATAAAACAAAGAGTTAGTTCCTTATTCTAGGTCTTACTCATTTTCCATGATTTACTAAAATATGCAATTTCTTAACTAAGTTGTTTTCTAGATTTAAAAGTGTGCTAGGTTTAAGTTTCATGTCTCCAGTTTTCTAGTGTTTCCAATGGTCCAAGATCTTTAACCACTTCTTTGATATCAAGTGTAACGCCCGTTAAAACAACCCACTGAGACCCAATAACAACTTAGGATTAGTTAAGAAAAGTATGGAATATATATATTTTTTTATTAAAAGAATCTAAAATCATGTTAAAAGGAAACAATTATCACTAACAAGTTCGGAACAATTCAAATCTACTAGATTATACTTTCCTTTTTATTAATAATTATTACCGGTCATAAGGTCCAAAATTTGGGTTAGGAGTTCCAAATTAGGTTCAGAGGGAAAAATTCCTCACCATACCCACTCTCTAACAGGCTTAAAGTTTCAACTTGATTTTTATCACCCTTAATGCATTCAAATTTTTCCTAAATTACTCCCATTGGATAGGAAATTTCCTCACCTTTCCATTGATATAAATAAGTCCTCCTAAATCCTCATATTTTTCAAGTTATGGGTTAGTGGGCCTTGGGGTGAAAAGGTTCCCCAAGGGCGGGCCTCGGGTTTAGGGGTTAAAAATTTGTCCCAAGGGCGTGTTGGCGGGCCATGGGAGACCTTGGGAAAAATTTTACCGCACGGAGAAAAATCACATTTGCGCCCGCTCCCATGGGTCTACAAGTCCACAAGGGACACGTGGCACTCCCTAAATCCACTCGGGGAAAGGTGGGCCAATAGGAGACATTTGCAAATTTTCCTATGAGGGGTGAAAAGTCATCTTTACCCTCACACTCATGTGAGTCCATAAATAACATGTGGCATCTCCTAGGCCAACGCAGGGAAGGTAGGGCTTCGAGAAGAAAAATGACTTAATGCCTCGAAGGGCTAAGAGGGTATAGAGACCCGCGCCTCCACCGGTACCTCACGATGCCATGTGGAAACCCCCGATTGGATGCGAGATGATGAAGCAATGGAGAAAACTTGGAAAATTTTCTAAAAAAATTCTGATATGTGAAGGACAAAAAGGAACCCGATCCCTCTATGCTTCGTGACACCATATGGCATCACCAAATTGGTTATGGGCCGGTGGAGAAAACTTGGAAAATTTTCCCAAAATTTTTGGGAAATGCTAAGTTAAAAAGGGGATCCGTCTCACCGTTGGCACCTCATGGTGCCATGTGGCAGCGTCAAATTTATTATCGGCCAGCGGAGAAAATTTTGAAAATTTTCCCAAAAAAAATTCCTAAGTGCTTAAGGTAAAAAATTTGCGCTGCGGGCCCACAAAGGAAATGTTTCCCAAAATTTGAACACCAAGTGAAAAAAACTTTAAAAGTCCAAATCTATTGATAGAGAGCTCGGTTTTGGCAAAAAAGGACTTTCTGGAAATTCTTGATGTCCTCTTGACACATTGAGCATCATTAATTTTTTAATTTGATAAATTTATTGGGTTAATTTTAAGAATAATTTCTACGAGCTTTTAAAAGCAAACTGGTAAATTTTAACTTCTAAAATTTTGTTCAATTTTTCACTCTTTCTCCTTTAACATGTCAAATGAATATGGAGGATTGTTCTAAGAAGAATTTTAGGATGTATTGGAAGGTAATTTTTCTTGATTGATTTACAATTCAAATTTTAGAACTTCTAATGACAAAAAAAAGACTATGAAAGGTTTGGGCCCGATTTTGAAATGTTTAAAGGATTTTTCCTAAAGTTTTTAGTCCAATTGAGTTCATTTATATCATAACATGTTAGATTTAGAAGTTTTAATGTTATTTATTGTTTGCAGGTTTGAATTGTGCATTTTAGAGGAAGTATTTGCCATTTTAAAAAAACAAAACAGAGGTCAATTTCTATAGGATCTGTTTATCATTTTCCATCTTCCAAGTATGGAAAATTCACTTCCCTTCTAGTCTAATACATTTATTTGATTCAAAAAAACCATTTAATAGCTAAAATGCAAAGTCTGATTTCCAATTTTAACATATTTCAAAAGAATAGAGTTACATATGTTTCCTTCATATGTATTCCTCTTTTCAATTTTCCAAACAGAGATTTCAAATCACAATTTGATGATCAATTTCAATACAACAATACAAATTTGACAAAGGTAGTGCAATATTTTATTGATTTCAAATATACAACTTTACAACTTACGTATCATTCTTTCACATTCTTTCCAAAGCAAAAATAGAGTATATCTCCTTTTCATTTCACTTTACAACTTTCAAAATCCATACCACATCTTTTCATTTCAAAACATTTATAAATTCATCCACTCAAGTGGGAAAGGTTACAATGAAATTGATCTCAACAATGGCTACCAAAACTATCTTTTTCCTTGCTTTAAAACAACATCCGCAGAATTCTCTTTCTTCCAATTTTGATCACAACAAAGGCAGGGAAAGGCAACGCTCTCCACCCAACCAAGACATCCAATGAAGAGGAGAAGCCATCCTTCTTCATTGGCCCCTAACCCCAACCATAATGCAATAGAATATGTGATTCAACTCATGGCAACAACAGGCTTCCACAAACACACATATAGATTTTACAATAAAAAAAAAGTCCAAAATAGAATGTAGTTTGCACTACATTATAAACATCACATACAATACTAAGGCTTTATCAAGTAAGCCAAAGGAGCAAGAAACTATGGGGGATGCTACTTATGCCTCCCAAAGGGGAAATGGGTATCACCACTTGTTTTCAAACCACCAAATATAGTGTATCAAAAACCTGACATTCCTTATACCTCCCCAAGTACCCCTTATTCCTCACATTTCCTTATACCTCCCCAACCTCTTATGGAACCCCATAACAAGTAAATAAATTCAAGCTATTTCTTTTAAGGTGGAACCCAAATCCCAACTCCCTCCACACTTATACCTCCCTAAAACAACAAACTTATACCTCCACAAAATGAACCCCATAGTCTTCTCCTACACCATTCCTAGGCCATCTACCCAAACATCCCACAAACATACTAAAACATTCACACAATAACATGTACATTCATAAATAAAAGGAGTATTTCAAGAGCCAAGATCTTACCTCTCCATGATGGAGTTGTCTAAGTTCCAAAATAGCAAGCTCTATCCCAATGCAATCAATCCAAACAGCCAAACACAAACATGTAACAATCTTCCCAAAATCTCCTCCAAGGCAAGAGCTCTAATCAACAAGAAAATTCACCCCAAGGAAGCATTCCAAAAGTTCAACAACCCAAAACAAAGCAAGGAGTTCCAATTTTATAGAAGAGGGAAGAGAAGAGGATGAGGTGGATCCATGTAGGATGCCACATCACACATCCTCAACTCCAACACAAAATTCAAATTCATTCTCCAATGCACAATAAAGAGGTGGGTGGATAATATGAAAATTTACTTACACACTCCAAAAGCCCACACCCCATAAGGACTGAAATTAGTAAAATGTAAGAAGAGTGCAATTAAAACTTACAATTAGTCATTTCAAAATGCATAAAGAAGGTCTAAATTCAACCCTCCAACCATAGGTAAGGTTGGTATGCAAATTTAAGAGGTATGGGACAAGTCTAACGTGTACCACAAGCCTCCAAATCAGCCTCCAAGGAAAATTTCATATTTCCAAGGAGGTGGAATGTTTCATTCTCCAAAATCTGAATTACACAACTCTTACACATACTTACACATCACTTAGACATTTAATACAAGAGCCAACAACTTCTATAATTACTTTCTTATATCCCAAATTTGATTAATTTATTTATTTTAACAATTTGATTACTCACATTAATTGTCCACAATTAAAAAAATAATGAAAGGGGTAAATGCATCACAAAATAAACACTTGCAAACAATAATAAAAAGGAAGCACATGAATATAATACACATAACCCCTTGGTCACATTCAAAGGTAACCCCCATGGGAATCCCTAACAAATTACCACACACACAACAAAACTAGTTGCCATTGTGACCTTGTTGAATTCATCTAGAATTCCAATGTGGTTGGTCTCCAATCCCCGATATTTGTTGTGATATTATAACCTACAAAACACAAATACCTCCTTCGGCCTCGTGACCATATTAGAATGCCTAAAATAATTTAAATATAATTAAATTTCCAAAATCATCTCGATATATGAATCACAACAACATCAAAGCAATCTAACAATATCATTATAGTTTTATCAACAATTTTATCATCATCATCCAATAATTATCCATTTCTAGGGATAGTCATAATATCCAAATATCACAAGTCTAAACAACATCTATCATATAACCATGTCCAACAATATAACATCATCAAAATATAAAGTGTCCCTAATAAATCATCATGGATCATATAAGAATCAAATTCAACAATAATCCATGATCAAATATCTAACATCATATTAAATCAAAACTATAATAATGTCCATAATATAGGCAGCCGATGTGTCATGATCAACATAAAAAGATGTCAAAGAAAAGTGGGCACTACATTTTGGGTTTCGTGAAGACAACGAGCCTTGATTTTTGTGTATCTGTTTGCTCTTTCTTTTCTCTCATTTATGTCCTTACGTAAGAATTCCTATATATAATTTGTATGAAACAATAACTAATTTTCCTGAGATTTCCATTCTGATTTCGATGCTTATTCATTGTATTACTTTATTAAATTATGTGACCTGGATTTAAATTCGATTTGTTTATGCTTTTGTTGTAAAATATGGAATTGAGGTTCTGCTATTGAATATAATAATGGTTTGCACATCACAACCTCAACTGGGTGCCTTAGTGGAAGTCATATTGATTTCTCATCTATAAGATTGATGCTTTGATATTGATTTGGCACATGTTCTTTTGTTTGTATTGAAAATAAAATGCTTTATTTGGGCCTTATACATGCCACAGGTTGTTGCAAGCTGCTTGTCGTCACTTTAAGAAATTCTAACCTTGGAGGGAAACACTTTAGAAGAAGCATCCCAAGAGAAGGAGCTACTCCTTAGCAAGTCGGTTATCTATCTTCTTTTGAACAGGTATATCTCATTCATTTAGTTATAAATAATTTATTTGTATGTGGTAGGCCTTATGCGAGACATGAGATCAAGTTGAGGTGTCTCCTATGACAATTTTCTCCTTTTATATTAATTATATGGTGTTTGTACGGTGAAGTACTAATTATGTTTTCAAGGTTGAAGGCTTAAGAAAATATGTGAAATGTTCCATGGATTATAACTTTTGAATGGTACTATGCATAGACGAACACAACAGAACAATGTTGTGAACCATCTTTGAAGCAATGTGACAATGTACAGATGAATGTTCGGTGTGTTGAGGCTAAATACCAAAAGAAAAGTACCATAGAAAACAAATCTATATGAAAAAAGGATAGATACACAAAACAATTAGAATAATTGTGTCAAATATTTGGTAACATTGTAATTGAAATGTTTAGTGTTAAAATATCTGAAATAGCAATTGACTATCACACAACAGAGTTTTAATTTTTGATAGTGGTGTTTGAATTTTTCCCATTGGTGATGCATTTTATTTCCATTTATGTGGTAATTTTAAGTTGAAATTTGAAACCTTGTATTTGACTTAATCCAAATGGAGCTATTTAGAGGGAAGAAATTATTTAGATGATATTGATGATTGTAATACCCTTGATACACAAAATCATGTGGGAGAGAAGTATAGGATAACGGTTAGGCAAAGACCAGGTACTATGAAAACAATGCATCTCTCTTTTGTGTTAAAATATGAATTTAAGGGATAACAACTTGGTAGCTGATATGGGTTTGGGTATTGGGGGTTTGGTACATTGCTATGAATTTTTTTTTCAGCTCCTCGGGTATAGTTACTACCCATAAGGAGCTATCACATTCTATAGTGAGATTTCCATTCCTATGATATGCCTTCAAGATCTCAAGGCTTAACTCAGCATACAACTCTTTGTAGCTCTCCTTTTGCATTTTGTTTCCAAACCCTCACTAGGTCATTCTTCACCTATTTTCATGCACAGTTTCCTTTTTAGGAAGTTTCAAGGCCTACACCCATGGTTTCTAGACACCCATTATTGCATTTATCCTTACCCTAAAGTTTTAGACCCTAACTCAGGAGGTAGAGGTGACTTCCTTTGTAAATGTGCTCCTAGGATTAGGCTTTGGACTGTATCTTTCTTCCTCTTTCTAAACTGTCATGGACCATTCACAAAATAACCTTGGGAGAACCAAAATTCCTTTTGAATCTTGCAAGGGACTCACTTACCATTAAATATAATGATATTGACATAGAGATTGACAACAACGGGACAACTGTTTTGGCATTTCTCTGAACATAATTTAGATGTGAAATGAGAATACGAAGAAAGGTCATTGGTAGTGTTGTCTAGTTATATGTAGTATTTTCCACCACTGCGGGCTTTATTGCTATTACTATGCCATCAGAGCTCTTATGTCACCGCCATAGTTTTCCAACTCCTCACTAGTCTGGTTCCTTAGTGGCTCTTCTATAGACTTGGCTGCACCATCATCGGCCTTGCAACGTGACCTCTACAAAATATTTGCACATCTATCTGACCTAGGTGTCCTCAACCTCTCTACTCCACCTCAACTACAACTATCCATTGTTTAATTCACTAATCCATAGATAACGACTCTCACTTCTTCCAATGTGGATATAAAAATCTGCCACCACTTTGTAAGCCCATGTCATTCCCTTGGATGCATATAGAAATATGCATTGAAAGGATTACATGTGATACCAATCCCATGTTGTCCATATAAAATTGTATCTATTCATATCCAAAGCACACCTTAATAACTTTCCACCTTAAATATACAAAATCTATGCATGAACCCAAATTAATTTCAGACTTTAAGTCCAGCATGTTGATAGTTAGTCCAAACCTAAACAAGACATGGATCTCTCTACACCATAGCAATCTACGTTCTGCAAGAGCACAAGATGAATTCTAGTTTATGCAACAACTGGGCCAATAATATTTGTAAGGTAGAAGTACCTATAAAATATGGCAAGAGTGTTAGGCTCACCTTGCAGTACCCAAACAAAAGCTCCTTCAAGTGAAGCATTCAATGCACAAATCCAATCAAGCATTCATAAACAAACTATTCAACCAAAGTAGAGATTCAATTAACGGGAGTAATAAAGATCCCGATAATTTTTAAACCCACTGAGCTCCTCATCAACCACTTTGCAAACATTCCCACCAGGATGAATTTCATCATGACTCTCATAAATCGATTGACTTGTTTTGATTAATAGTGGACATTAATATAATATTTCTTTTAATCTTGTATTATCATCATTCATCTACAGTAGTTCATCATGACTCTCATAAATTGTTTCCCTGTCATTGGACATCATTGACATTTAGAGATCCATGCTTTTAGATGAAGTCTATAATACAATCAGGGAGATCATATATTGATTGCAGATGATAACTGCAGCTCTCTCTGGTCCATTAGTATAATGAACTTTAATGGATGCTACTAATTGGTCATTTTTAATAGATTAGATTACTTTTCCTTGTCTAATTTCTTTGACTGTTCCTTTTTTGCAGGTTTCATTTTCTTCTCTTGCTCTAGTTGGTGTGGAGTGGCTTTAGTACAAGAAGGTAAGATAAGATGACATTCTATTCTTATATATATTGTTAAATAGTTAGAACATGTAGATAGTTTTATTTAATTTACTTTAAATATTTTCCTATATTGCTATCATGAGTGTTACTTTTTCTGTAGGACTCTATTACCCGATTAACCATTATACTTGGATAGAATGGAGAGTCAGGTACTTTTATTTTCTGTCACCTACATTATTTATTTAATGAATTGAATCTCAATGGAGATTAGTATTATCATAGTCATGAGTTTTTTAATAATACCTAGATCTTAAATAACACTCATAATAGACCCTCTTTTAACTTACAAAAAATGGATAAGTAAGGGCCAAGGACCATATTTTTCATGAGTAGATGGAATATATAATGGCACAAATGACCTCATATTCTATAATAATGATGTTTTAGTTTATGTAAACATCATAACGAAATTATTCATTTCCAAACCATAAAAATGTAAGTCTCAAGTTGAGAGGTAGATGCTCATTATTTAAAGTATATGATTCATGTAGGATAATAGTATATCTTCATCTGAATATTTAGATGAACATGTACCGAGACCTACTCCAGGGACAAGTGAATACTTTAATGAAATGATATATTGCACTTGTGAAAAGTGCAAAAATAGAAAATTAAAGAAGCGTTAACTCGTTGGTATCCATAGGTTGAAGTATGGAGCTTATACGAAGAGGTATACTATAATGATAATTCAAAAATGCTTGTTATTAGAAAATATGAAATTTTTATATCGCATTATTATTAACTATTTTAAATGACATTGTAATGTATAGCCAATCCAAGTTCATAATAATGTTGATGAAAGAGCATATGGCACTAATGATAGTGACTCTCACAATGAAGGAGAAGACACACATATGGGTGATACCACCTCTCAATTAAATGAGGATGGGGTGAATGAATTTATACAAGACTTCTACACATATGCTAAAGAAGTTGATGATTCACCCCTAACTCAACTTGCTAGGACACCTCTTTACCCAAAAGTAAATTTTTCTATATTGGCAACACTTATGTTATTTTTGAACTTGAAGGTTATGCATGGAATGACGAATACATGCTTTACTGATATCTTGAGGTATATTTTAAATTTCTCTAAACTATATCTCTCCATGTCATTCAAGTTTTGAATATTGTGTATGGTGAATAATATAAAGATATTTTGTTGTTTCATGTAGACTCTTGGCAGATAAGATACTTCCAAAGGAAAATAAGATGCCTCGTTCACAAAAGGAAGTATCTTCAGCAATGAAAGACATTGGAATGGAGTACAAAATGTATGATGCATGTCCAAATGACCATATCTTATACTATGGCAAAAATGAGAATTTACAACAATGCCCAATATGTCACACTAGTAGATATCGTGAAGATCAAGTGTCTAAGAAAGTTCCCTATAAGGTTCTACGCCACATTCCAATAACACCAAGGTTTGAGAGGATGTTCAAATGTAAGGATTTGGCAAGATTTATGGACTATCATGCACTAAGAAGGAGCCAAGATGGTGTCATGTGTATGGTTTCGATAGAAAAGATTGGAAGGATCTTGAAGAAAAATGGCTGATTTAAGAAATGAACCAAGGAATGCAAAACTTTCATTGGCAATGGATGGTGTCAATAGTTTCAAAGATCTTAGAACAACATACTCTGTTTGGCCAGTTTTCCTTATTAACAATAATCTTCCCCCTTGGATGGCAATGAGAAAGGAGCATGCATTGCTGACTCTAATAATACCAGGTATATTAATTTCTTAGTGCTATGTTCTCTTGAAGATGGTGTACATTTACATGAACATATTTAAATTTTAATTCACATTTTATTCATAGGAAAACACCAGGTGAAAGATATGGACACATACATGGAGCCTCTCATTGATGAGCTATGTGAATTATGGAAGGGTGTCAATATGTATGATGTATCAAGACCTAACAATGATAGGGTCTTCCTTTTTCATGCAATACTAATTTGGACAATTCATGATGCTCCAGGGCTCTCTGTGTGTTGTGGTAATCTATTTATCATATTCATTTGTAATCATTCTATTTATGTTACTACCCATTAACTAAATATGGTTTCCATACTAATTTTTCAGGCCTACAGACTAAAGGGAAACATGGTTGTCCATCATGTGGGCCAAAAACTGTGTCTAGGAAATCAAAGGATCTTAAAAAAACTGTGTATGATGAATATAGGCACTTCTTACCTCAAAACCATTGTTATCACATGCATGAGAAAAATAAATTCAATGGAAAGGAAGAGGAAAGGAGGTGGCCAACAAGAATAAACCCTTTTAAGTGGAAATCAACATGTGACAAAAGGAAGGGAGAGGTTATCCATTGTGAATGAAAAGACTATCTAAGTTTTATAATTTAGATTATTACTAGCATCTCCCAATAGCTCATCTATTTGATAGAATGCATATTGGAAAAAATTGGTAGAGTTCTTATAGAAACATCTAAAGGGAGCCAATAATGAAGACCAAATAAAATTAAGGAAGGACCTCAAAGCGGTCAATATGATGCCATACATGTGGTTACATGAAAATAACACATATGATCCTGCACCATGGGTTCTTACATCAGAGGAGAAACAATATATGTTTAATATTATGAGTGCCATAAGATTTCCAATAGGTTTTGGTGCGACATTAAAAACCGTATTCACAAGAGATGGTTTAGAGTTTTCTATAATGAAAACTCGTGATTGTATAATCGGATAAAGGTAATTCATGATATGTTATATTTCTTGGTCATATAATTATAATTTTCAATATATTAGTAATGTAGAAGATAATATATAGTTTAAACACTATTTTTCAATGTTGGTGTAGTATGTGCTTCCTACAACAATACAAAGCACTTTCAACCATGACGTTGCACAAACAGTTTACAAATTGTCCAAATATTTGAGGTATTCTAAACCATCATTTGTTATTCAATAATTAATTTTTTTTCCTTCTATAAATATTATTTTCAATGTCTTTATAAATGTTTTAACATACAATTTGCAAATATTATAACTGGTGATATGTTAATGCTTGTTACTAAAATTTATAGGTGGGTCTCATCTAAAGAGATACATCCAGATGAGTTGAACTATTGGAAGAGGAATATTGCAATTTTGATGAGTGACATTCAAATGTGTTTCCCTACAAGTTTCTTCAATTCTCAAGAGCACCTTATACACCTAGTAGAAGAGATTAAAAATTTGGGCCCATCCATCTTAGGACAATGTCACTTGTAGAGAGATATATGAAGGTTCTAAAACACTTTGTGAGGCAAAGAGCTCAACCTGAAGGTTCCATGGTTGAAGGGTACATGGTTTTTCAAACCATGGTTCATTTATTTGAGTACTTGCCTCAATTGCATATGGAGGCTCCAATATTATGGGGTGATCAACAACCTCAATCCTTTGGAGATAGAAAACTAGAGGGTCAAATAACTTCAAAGAGGATAAAAGGTACTCTTAAATGTTAGTAGTAGTTTTTAAATCTTAAGTATTGTATGATGTATCCTTTAAAGAATGGTTAGATCAATGATTGGTTATAATTTCTATTGTAGATGCTAAGGAGTGGGAGTCATTACATTTGTATGTTGCATACAACTCTAAATTTATGTTAGAATGGATGGAGAAGTATGTTGAACAAAAGAAAATAGAAGATGAGAAGGCATGGGATTATATATATAATAGACATGGCCAAAACTCTAATAGAGGAATTCCTGCATAACATAAAATAAAATGGCCAGATAGATACTAATGGCATGTGGTAAATACAAATATTGGACACAAGGCAACCAAGGGAATGAAAGGAGTGACAAAAAAACAAGTAGATTTCATTAAAGGATCTGTAAATGGGGAGGTAATATAAAAATAAACTATTATGATGAACATTGTTTAATCTAAATATTTTTATCATTGAAACTATTTAGTTAACCTTTTCTATCCTTGAATCTAATTGGATAATATGTACATATGCATTTAGGTAACATATTACAAAGGAATGTGGATTATCGGTCATTATTTTCAAATCAGGAAGATCAATGAGAAGCGGAAAACTTATGATAGTGGACTTTCAACACCATTTGAATTGGAGTGTCATTCACATGCATATGACACAAATATAATTGCAAGTACACTTTGATATTATGGAGTGTTGGAGGATATAATAAAAATTGATTTCACATCTTTCAAAATAGTTATTTTTCGTGTTGAATGGTATAGGCTCATTGAAGTGGGCCCTGACAAAACTATTTTGTTGCATGAGAATGGATTCAATATGATAAATACATCGAGGTTTTGATCTACTTATGAACCTTATGTATTTCCAAACCAATGTAGTCAAATATTTCTTATTCAAAATTTAGAACAACCTTTGGCTGGTCCTTTGTGATAGATTATGATCCAAGAGTATGAAGAGTATCCTTTTCTAAAGATGTAGAAGGCCATGATGTACTTGAAGAGGTTCAAGATCCACTTGATGCCATAGATGACCAAGGGGAGGATGTTGATAACATGACTATTGATGATGAATATGAACAAGATGAAGTTTGAAAAGGAAAAGAACAACATTTTTGTGATCAAATACATGAACATGATGAGTTTATTGATCATCATTTACCTATGGCTGAAGGAAATGAAGATAACAAGAACCATGGTATTGATTTATTTTGGATCTGGGGCCCATTAATTATGGTGTATTCATGCCTCTAGATGAGGAAATTGTAATGTCAGATGAAGATGATTTTATTTAATCAAAACGTAAACCTAAAAATTATTACAAGGACATAACACAATTTGATATATTTTCTAGAAATAGAGTATTATGCATTATTATTTTTAGAACATACCGTATAATTTATGAGTGGATTGCTAATGTTTTTTTCTCTATGTCAATGCATACATTGCACATGTTTCCTTGTTTCATTAAATGTTTCCTTATTGCAAATATATGAAGATGCACACCTTTTGGTCCTTTCAAATATATATTTTTTGATACATGAAATGAAATGGAAATTTAGTATTGCATATGTTATTATTCATTTGTTAGTGAAGTTGTTTAATGTTACATGTAACTTTGAAATTTTTTTACTATTAATAATTTTGTTTTATGATATTTTGTGCTTCTTCAACAATGTGCCTAAAGGGTTCTCTTGGAGGATTAACTGATCGTGGCATACCCTCTACATATGCACTAGAAAATCCTAACATGAGAGTGCCGCCAAGAAGTAAATCCCGTACCATAATTTCTACATCCAACAATGAAACTTTTAGTATTCCAATTCCATCAAGCATGCCAACACATAGTACAACACCAAAGTTAAGGAGTAACCCTTCATGTGTGGGTTCTCTCTGAATTCACCCTCCAACACCACAACATGCTTCCTTGACAAGTCTCATAGAATCACAAGCCAAAATTTTAACTCTCCTACCAGATACTCCTGAATTTTATGAAGTTAGATAGGAAGTAATTAAGAAAATTCATGCATTGGAGTCTACATTGCTGGAAAGTATAGGTCTTGCTACACCTAAATAGGTATGCTTATTAATTATTTCTAAAACAATCATAACAATAGTCTTGATTATCATTCATGTGTTATAAAACATTCATAACAACAATTTTTCATATTGCATGGTTTACAATAGTCCTAACAAACATTCATGCTCTATACATGCAGGAAGAAAATGGCATGTCCCCTGATGTACCTATAGGGGAAACTACTATCACCCCTATGACTGCAACAATCTCCACGGTGAACACAAAAGGAAAGAAAGAGGTTACAATCTTGTTAACCTTAGATGGAAATGTCTTAAAAGATGAAATGGGGTCAAAATTTTTCCAATTTATATTTCATCATGGAGAATGCCTATTTGGAAATACTATCCAAGTGAATTGGAGAAAGCAAGCCAAGTCTAAGAAAGATGAACTCTTTCAAGATGTCATAAAAGAGTTTGGAAATCCTAGTTTTAACAAGGATTTCATAATGGATTATGCACATAAATTCATTCATTCTAAAAGAGACAAAATAAGGTCAAAGCTAACAAATGACCTGAGATATCCTCGACCATCTTGGATCACTAACCAAGCAACATGGGATGAGCTTATCAAAGATGCCAAATTCAAGAGAAAGTCCTTCAAAAACCCAAACTACATGCCATCTGCATGAGAAGGAGGTAAAAGACACCTTTGAGATACAACAAAGGCTACCCAATCTATGGTGTCAAGTACTAGTTCCCATAAATTGGGGTCGAGCAGGTATAATAGTATTCGTGGGAGCTTGGTAAGTGAATAATTTCATTTATTTTTTATATTTTTTGGTGAGTTGAATGTATTGAATGAGAAATGATAGTTGATAAATTAAAATATCTTTGTACACTTAGGTTCACCAATTTCGAAAGGAAGCTTCAAATGAAGATCTAAAATATGCTTTATTGCATGGTTCCCAAGGCCTCCGAAAACATATGATAGATCGAGGGGAGAAATTGGTCATTGAGCATGAATCTGAGGTAAGTTTATTTTAGTATTTTATAACATAATAAACAATTTAAGTATCGATGTTGTAATAATTTAATTAACTAAAGTATGTTGTTTAATAGGATGTGCAACAATCAGACTCCTTAAAGGGTGCAACTGATAGTGAACATGAAGAGGCCATAGAAGGATGTGATGCTTTTGTTGTTGGACAAAATGAATCGATTGACCTTCTTGCAAATCATTTGGAAAACAACCCAGAGATCCGAAGACAAGAGTTCAGGATGATGAAGATGTTCAACATGATTATCATGTTGCACCATCTATTATAGTTCCTCGTCAAAAGAGGACAAAAAAGAATAGGTGTTTTTCATATTTGGCTAAATAGAATTAAATGACTATTTTTTTATGAATTATTGGCTATTTCATTACCAGTGAACTTTAAGTATACCAATGAACTATGTATTGAATGTTGGATTTAAAGCTCAACACTTGGGAGCATATTATATTTGTGGAGTAATTGATCCTCGTGGGAGAGAAGAAAAAGAAAGAGAAAATCCTTGATCCTCCTTTTACTTCATTCATAGATGACTTGTTTTCATTCCTTGAAAATAATTTTGGTGATTCCAAATCTTGTATATTATTAGTTTACATGAATATTTCATTAACTATGTTCAACTGTTACAAGGTACTATCTCTGTGAGAGTATGCAAGTCCTTGGATCAATGTCTATTTGATGAATATCTCTAAGATCAGTTCTATTTGATGACAGGCCCTTGGATTTATTAGAAATGGATACAATTGTTAATCAGATAGGTTGTATAGATAGTTGGGGAAGTTTGGATCAGACTCATGAGACTGCAAAGCCATTAAAAACAAAAGCCATGCAGACCTCGAATGCAACTTCTGATCCCCATCTTCATTTTCTCAATGCTTTTGTCAAGAAATGCAATTCAACAGAAGATGATGTTTATGGTAAGGTCAATGCTCATGGTAGTTTTCTACAAGATGTCACTAGGTCTCTTAATACCGTTCCAGGCTATAATATGGGTCTTGTTATACAACAAGATTTGTGTGGATCAATAGTGCATAATCCACTCTCTTTTTGGTGATTATCAGATAGGACTAGATAGGACTGTACTCTCTCTTTCCCATGAATAATTGGCTCCCTCTTAGTGCCATTGCATGTGATTGACTCTGTTTTAATAGTTTTCCAGTTGACAGGTAGGATAGACAGGATGGTTGGAAGGTCCTTCACTATAGGTTTGTGGAATACACTACTTGATCCATCTCCTTATAAAGGAATGACCCTTTCCCTTTTCTCTGTGCCATTGCATGTGGCACAGACTCCACTCTAATAAAAATTTAATCTATGCACTGTCAGGGTTCTTTTTTGTCTACAAGTTTTTTAATCTAACGTCTACAGCTAACTACAATGAGATCTTAGAGAAAGGTCAGGATTTCTATTCAAAAACATGGCAAGATGCTGCAAGAAGTGCGGTTGGACAGCCATTTGTAGAATAATATTGTTTTTAAGCATCATATGTTATAGCACTACTCAGGGATGGTTTGCATTTAAAAGATAAACATGTAATTATTGGATCTGGGAGCCTTACTTGGATGTTGGGTGTTGCATTGCTGGAAGCTGCAAACTTATTTTCAAGTGACGAGGGATTGGGAGGCCAAAACATTTCCCTCCCACTTTCTCGAATCATTTCTAGATTCTGCGGTGTTTTCACCTGTTTTCTTCTGCTCAAATCATTTTTTTTTCCTTTTTTGGCATTTCTTTCCTTTTTTGGATTTTCATGTGTTTGTTGTGGCAGATGCTGCATACAGGTATGCCTCTGTGATTTATCTTAGTCAAGTGATGTTTTATAGCTGAGATACTCTTATTGATATATCAAAAAATATCCTTGAATGAATACAAGGTGATGATCAATGAGGGGATAAGTCAGTCCATTCTAGTGAGTGGAGAAAGTGGGGCAGGTAAAACAGAATCCACCAAAATGCTTATGCGTTATCTTGCTTATATGGGGAGCCGAGCGAAATTGAGGGAATATTAGTAGAGAAGGAAGTGCTAGAAGTAAGTGTTTCAAAATATTTAATAGATTGTTTCTTTGAAGTGTTGATGAAATAGATAGGGTAATTGGCGTAGGAGGAATACCTATTCAAATTTTAGTTGATGGGTTGTTGCACACGTATGAATTCTGAATCCACAAACTAATCATGAGAGATTCCTTTTGGCTAGGAGGAAATACCTATAATGAAAACAAGACCACCAGAAGGAATTAAACAATATGGGCAGTGAACTTCCTAGCTTATGCTAGATCTAGGAAGTGTGATACTTCCTAGATGGCTGTCAGTCCACCATTTTAAACAATTCAATGCTGTAAACAAAGTAAATCCTATTGTTATTTTGAAATGATTTAGGTATCTCACTTGAAAACACAATAAGAAATAGATATAATCTAACAGGCTAAGCTAGAATAGAATCCAAAGGTCAAATGGTTGGTTTTGAGTCTCTACAGGTCTGATAAAGGGTCTCGGCTAGATCACAGGTGAAAGAGGGTGAGCTAAAATTAGGTGGGTAAGTCTCTGTTTAGGGCTGTGTGGGAAAACATAGATATTGTTGTCGGTCGGGGGTGACCGATGGCGATTAGCGTAACAGTGTTGGTTACTATAAGACATGGAAATGTCACGAGAACAATGGGGTATCCTTTGTGATTGCACAAAGTACTTTGGTTGGTCGGGACGAGGTATTGGGTGACTGGAGTAGGATTTTGCGAGGTTTCAATGGGTATACGGAGGTGAAAATGTGGAGAAGGTCAATAGGGAGAAAGATAAACAATGGATGATAAAATGATGATGAAATGAAATAACCAGGAAAGTATGATGTTGTACTTACTTGGATTTCATTCCTAAATGTCTGTGTGTGAGGGATGGAGGTGTTGATGATGGGTTTGAAGGTTGTAAGTGATCACCAACTGAAGAAAAGCTTCTGCATGGGCTGTATGTACACTCCTCTTTTCTTGGATAGATCAGATCATGGTTGGGATGGCTGTGTAGGAGAAGATGCTCAATCTCCCTCCCCGGATGTGATTTTTTACTGGAATTGGCTCTCTAAAGATGTGTTATCTCTCTGAGATGTGTTCTTGCTCATCCACTTTCTCCTAATGTTTGCCAACCTTGAGAATAAGGTAGTTTAGGGGTTAAAAGGGGTAAACGATGGCGGTCCAACTTAACGGCAACGGTTAGGGGGTAATCGACGTCGGTCAAGGTAGGATTTCCTAGGTTTACTAAAATAGGGAGATCCTCCTGATTTCCTTGATCTCGTGTTTTTATCCCGTGGATTAGACTACGAGCTTCTTGTGAGCATGCGGAATGTGGTTAGAGGGAATGTAGGCATTGATTTTTAGGGTTTGGATAAGTCTTAGTTAGTTATGGGAACTTGCTAAGAATATGTATTAGGTTGAGTTGGCTTGGTGAGGTGTCTAAGTGAATCAGTATGTGGGGATATTATTCAAATAAGATATTTAAATAATAAATATAGTGAGGATAATGCATTAATTTAATTAAATTAATTAAATTAATATTAGCGAGGTGAAGGGGAGGTCATGTCTAGGTAAATGTAATAAAGGGTGCTTATATGTTGAGGGACAAAAGGGGAGTTTGACCTAATTTTAGTGTCTACGGTAAGAAACAATAGCATCTTCTTGCTTCTGAATAGAGTCGGAAGAATTCTGACTTTTCTACAGCAATTAAGAAATCATAGGGTTCTTTTACTACTACATTTCTTTATTGTTATTTCATTATCATGATTTGAACTCTTGTTTTCGTGGTTTACAGTCAAATCCTATTCTGGAAGCCTTTGGAAATGCAAAAACTATTAGAAATAACAATTCCAGGTGAATGGCGTATTCTAAATGGTCTATTCTATGCATAATAGAAGGGACTTAAATTCATGAAAATTTGAAATATTGACTTGTTAATATATCTATCTAGCTTAGTTTGATGACTATCAAAAGTTAATTTTCACTCATTAAAAAGTAAAACTCTATTTTGTTGCATAAAATGTTTACTTTTTCTTGAATTTTCGTTCTTGTGTTCAGCATGTCTTTAAGATGGAGCAAGATGAATACAAAAAGAATAAATTGATTGGAGCTACATTGAATTTGTTGACAATCAAGATGTTCTAGATCTAATTGAAAAGGTCTTTTTCTAGTTTTTCTTTCCTATGTTAGTTCCTTTTAGATGCAAATAGAGTTTGCATAGTTAAACATATATTGAGTGAGTCATTATGTTGGCTCTTGATAAACATCTTGTCCATGCTTTCCTAGACATAAACATTGGTTTCTTCAGGGCCACGATGTTAATAATATTGTGTTTAATATTTACAGAAACCTGGGGGAATTGTTGCTCTTTTAGATGAAGCCTGGTATGTATATGTTCCCTTTATTTTTGCAAACTTTTAGATGTTCCTTAAACATTATATGATGTGACCATTGCCCTGGAACTATCATTTTTTTATTTCAGCGAGTGAGTAGAAGTCACATATTGGTTATTGTTTATTCTTGTTCCAAATTAAGAGTGCATTTTAGTCAGTTACAAGGATAAGACATGGTGAAAGAACAGTAATTATTGGCTTGTTCAACAAAATATGAATCTCATAAAAGGCTTAGACCTACTTTCTAATTGTGATTTTTGAGTACCAATGACACGAGGTTTACATTTCAATGGAAGTTGAGGATAGATGAAGGCTTGCATTGGACCTGTACTATGAAAAAAATTTAGGTCATAATGGTTCTCACATTGATTACCGGAAGGCTTAATGACATTTGAATTAAAGTAGTGAACACAAATAACACATACTCCAAAAACTGTGGAGTATTGTGACACACATAGAGCTACTTTTTGCCTATACGCTTAGAAGTTAGAGGAAAATATTAATTGGAATATAATAGTTGTGTCAATCAACTGGAAGAAAGTATGCTTAAAGTGGACTTGAGCTAAGTTCAGTAATATTACATTTGAATAAAGTTGGCAAACAAAATTTGCTTTTGGTTTTGATTTTGCTTCTGCGATAACATAAATTGTTTGCTTAATTATTAGGAGATGATCAAATGGAGGTTTATTATGTTTAACATAAAAGTGAGAGTTTTGCATCGTATTAGATGTTTTGTGTGTGCATCAATTTAGAGGTAGATATGAAAGGATTTATGAGCAGGATATGCCAATACGTAATTACAATTATAAAGAGATAGATGCTAATGCTGTGAAGTTTTCATGCCATACATATGTGCATAAAGTTTTATGTCACTAATAGCTTTCTCCCTCTTGGCCTTGCAGTATGTTTCCAAGATCAACCCATGAAACATTTGCGCAAAATCTTTACCAAACCTTTAAGAATAATAAACATTTCAGCAAACCAAAACTTTCACGTACCGACTTCACTATTTGTCACTATGTTGGTGATGTGAGAAACTAGCTTTGATTTACTTGTTATTTGTAATCCCTCTATTCTTACCAGCAGTGCCTTTTGTATCATGGGAATTCTGATTTTTGTCTTATGCATCTAGTAGGTTACATATCAAACTGATATGTTCCTTGACAAGAAAAAGGATTATGTTGTTGTAGAGCATCAAGGTCTATTAAGTTCTTCAAAATGTTCCTTTGTTGCAAGTATCTTTCCTGCTTTGCCTGAGGAATCTTCTAAGTCATCAAAATTCTCATCCATTGGCACACGCTTCAAGGTATATGATTTTTTTCATTTACACTGGTGGCACAATACACCCTTTGTCTTCTAAACCATTGCTTCTTTTAATCTTTGCAATTGTTTTCTTCTAACTACTATCATATTGTTAATGTTTGAATATTCACTTTCTGGAAATTATGATAGGTAGTGATACATGCTTGTAATATTTTGTGTCATGAATACTATTCAAAAGGTTTGTGGTATTATTAACTCCTTTAAAATTCTGTGTAGCAACAACTGCAATCTCTCCTGGAAACATTGAGCTCAACAGAGCCTCACTACATAAGATGTGTGAAACCGAACAGTGTTCTAAAGCCAGGCATTTTTGAGAATTACAATGTTTTACAACAACTACGTTGCGTGTTGAGTAGCCTTTGGCCTAAGATTATTACATTTTGAATTCAAGTTTTCTGATGACTTGTATGAAATTTCCTAGTTCAGCCAAAAGGTTAGCATACAGAAACATAGAATCTCGATTAGAATGTGTGGCTCATCTGCATTGCAAGGTGTCATGGAAGCAATCAGGATTAGTTGTGCTGGATACCCCACAAGGTGAACATTTGATGAATTTCTTGACCATTTTGGTATTCTCACCCTGAAGCATTGGATGTGAAGTAAGTCTTCAAAGTCTTTGACACCATTTTCATAGAATAGCTTGGAAATAATCATTCTTCAAATTTTTTATGCTACTTGATTTCAAATTTCAAATTGTTAGCACAGAATATCAGATTCTAATATGGAGACTTCTTACCATACGTTGTAGCTATGATGAGAAGTCTACAAATAAAATTTTACTGGAGAAAATGCGTCTCCAAGGCTTTCAGGTATGGCCAATTGCATGTCTGCACATGTCAGGGAAGTTAGTTTCCTTTTGCTTGTTTCAAACATCTTTTATTACATGTTATACTGGAACAATTGCATTTGCTTGATGTAAAAGTTTGTATTATAAAGGTGGCCTATCTAATCACAACCTTTTACGTTCCATATTCTACTAACATATCTCTTAACAACTTTCGTTACTTAACAGATTTTCATACCTGACAACTCTTAATGCCCTTTTCACCTCGTAGTTTCCAATTACCCATATTTACTAATATGCAAACCATCACCTGAAGATGATTGATTATCCCAACACCCTACCTAATTAATCATTTGAGAGAATATTTGGTCTTTGTATTTCTATTATTCTCACTCACTTAAGTTGCATGTACCACCACAATCCATACCGAAGAGATTCTTGAACATTCACTAAATGCCTGCACTCCTGTGACATGCAATCCCTATGAAACCCCTTCCTTCTGCATAGTTAAGAATGTTGCTTGTTATCAGTTTTAACTCCTCCATGTTGCTGACTTTAGGAAAATCCAACAAAAAACTAACATGCAAAGAAACTGATCTAAAGACAAAACAAAAAATGTAGTTGAATATAATATAATTTTATTGACAATGGAGCTTTGATGTTCCATACGTCCACAAGGAGAGAATCAATCACTTAAGAAAATTACCAAGTACATAAAAGTATAAATTGCAAAATGGAAATTAGAGCAAAGATCACAATTATTCATGTTTATTGTGGATTATCTTGACTCATTTTCTGTTATACAGGGGCATTCTTATCAATCTACTTTGAAATTGCTTTGAAGTAGTGTAGCTTTAATTGGTCTATTGGTGAGTGTTGTGCCTCAATGGTTTCACTGGGCATTGTTTGTATATAATGCTTGTACATTTTTACTCAATTTTCATGCATCTAGTGTAGAATATCCACTAAGAAAAAAATAGATGAATAATGGCTTCTTTTTTGTTTTTCTGATGCAGGCTTATATCAGAAAATTTTCACTAGGCATGTGTGGAATTCTAGGGATTAGAATGTCTGAGGTTAGTCCTTGATATATGTGATGTAATGGATTCGTAGTAATGAGTTAGTGATAACTAATTATTTAGAACAAAATGTAAATACCAAGTCGATTTAGTAAAATCTAAGTGTTGCCCTAATTTAAATTTAATTTGTGAATACTTTTGGTAGAATTGGAGTAAAATATGTGATCATAATTTCTTAGAATCCAATGCACCTTAATTGGTAATGATAGTAGAGAATTACATCAAAGTTGAGACAATCAAAGTGAAGAACACAAAGATGACTGCTACCAATGGAGAGGAAATTGCTCGAAAATGAAGTTGCTCAAAATTAAATTTAAGAAAAATAACCTCAAAGTAGCACTAGGGCATCATATGGATCACTTGAAGTTGGTGGTGGAGGGAAGGTGTTAATATTGTATATCAAGGGTTAAAAGAATTCAGACACCCTTTTGAATTTTATCATTGTATTTCAAGGGTTAGAGGAATTCAGACACCCTTTTGTATTTTATCTTATTTGATATCAATAAAATATTTGTGGACCCATTTATTGGGCACAATATGTAAATCAAATTCTTGTTAATTTATAATATTAATTACCAGACCACTCCCACATCATAGATGATATGTAACTTCATTGATTCCACTATATGATATTTGGTTATTATGTAGTTCTAAAATTCGTATTTTTCATTCATTAAATTCGTATCGTCTCTTGAGAGACAATAAAAATTGAAATTAGTATTGTCTCCGAGAGACAACATGTTAGTATTCAGTATTGTCTAAGGAGAAGAAAATGATATTGTCTCTAGAGAGACGAATATGATATTGTCTCTAGAGAGATAAAAATTATATTGTCTCTCAAGATTAAAAAATATGTATCAATCATTATTGTCTCTTGAGAGACAATAAATAGAGACAATATAAAACTTTTTTACTATCTCTATTTGAGAAAATTTAGTCAAATTTTGTCTCTATTAATGTATCAAATGAGCCCCCCTTGTAGTAGTGAAACAAACCAAGAACTCAACCAACATTCCAATTATTAGTGGGGATCAACATCCAAGGCCACATAAACGTTATCCAATAAGGCCTCACATCAACCAAACTAAGAACAAAGAGGTTTACACCAAAATCCTCCAAACTTTCCACTCACTTGTTAACTCATGAATTATAAAATTTTCCATAGTGCACATGGAGTAGCCCATACAAAAACAAACAAGTAGTGAGCAACCAAAGGTTGAGGATTGAATCTATGTGATAAGTTCTTACAACCAACATCTTTTATCCCTTTTTTGAACCGAGTTGTATTTTCATCGTTATACATGCCCTTGAGTTTCTTTGCTTGGGATTGGGACCAATTTGTATTTAGAGCATAATATTTTCTACGGTAATCAAGCCTTGCAAAAGGTAATCATATAGATCACCATGAGTAGTCTTTCTATCTAAAAATTGTTTTGTTACCAACCGCATATACAATGCTACCTCATAGCCTTAGAAATCTGAAATATATTTAATAACAACTCATCAGCTGGTCCAAATTTACACAAATCTCAAGCTCTAATTGACCAACTCATGCTCAGGATCAACCAAAATAATCATTATTCCAACCAACTCCTCAGTTTCATTCATATTCCTTTCTGTGCTTCTATATTTTGCATACACATCTACCAAAGCTATTTCAACTACAACATATGACGAAATTCCTTTATCTTTTATTCTTTGATGGATGTCCATACCCTGTTTTAAAGCTCACATTTTTTTAGCGTAGAGAGAAGAGAAAAAAAAATCTTGTATAGATGTATGGGCGATGGATAATTCACATCTTTCCAAAACATAGACATCTAAGTAGACAAAAATGAAGCTCCAAAAACAACAAAAATCATGGCGAGACATGGCGAAGTTGAAGAGTTAACATCAAGGCATAAACCCCATCTTCAGCTAATAGAGTGACAAAATGTCAAAGTAGATCCCAAAAGCAAGACACAAAGAGTTCCAAGACAGAGAGACCTCTAATGCAGAAGAAATACAACAAAACAACTCATATCTTTTAAAATTTCCAGCCATGAATCAAGAATAGAAGAATGCAAAGATCTATAGCTTGAAAATGGTGACTCACGAACTCTAAGGAGATTAAACTAGAGATTTTGTTGTTGGAAATACAAATCCATCGTCGAAAAGCAAACATATTAACCATTGCAAAACTTGAAAATAGAGGCCAAGGCTGAGAAAAATAGAAACTCAAACACAAACCCATTGTGCCCAATTAAATCAGAGCTCTAAATCATCAAAATAAGGTGCCTAAATTAGGAAACCAATTCAAAACCAAATCCTCTAAGTAAATTTATGGCGACCAACAAGATTTCGATAGAGTCTCTGGATCTAAAATAAATTGCACTTTCATTATATAATGGGAGGAGAAAGCTATTATAGGCTATATAAATGCTCACATGCATTCAACACACTTCCACACGCCTCCACAATCTTTAATTACTCCTCGACTTTCCCACGCTATTCACACACTTCTCTACTAATATATATATATATATATATATATATTTTATTTTAATGTTAATTATAGTTAGTACTACATTTCTCTCCCCTTATAAGAGCATCATCCTCGATGCGACACAATACCAAAGCTTGAAGGATACGTAGGAAAGAAATTCAAAAGTTACTAAAAATCAACTTGTCGGTCAACGTGACTATAAGGAAGAAAACTTAATTTTTAAATATCTTAAATTTTAATGTTCTGTGAAGATTGATAGTTTTCATCTTACATTATTACCTAATTAATTTTTTTAACAATATTCATCAATTTTAAGCTCTTAACATTTCAATTCTTAGGATTTTAGTTTCTCCATTTTTCATGGGTGCCCATCAGAACTGACATCACGATGCCACACAAAGACCAATCACAACACTAATGGTCCACAAGACATATTTCTACATACTTCCATGACTATATCACATCACAAGGCCTCTCCGATTTGAACATGAAAAGACAACAAGTAATCCCCATAACAAATAATTTCCAAAAATTATGTGACAAGACAAGATTCAACACACATAAGTGACTAAAAAAATAATGAATAATGATGCTTTGATATATAAGCCACTTTGGTATCACATGAGCCAAAAAAACACGAGTGTACCAACACAGTGCCAAGACAATATCCAATAGTCCATATCAACCAAGGGGAGCATCAAACCTCAAACATAAAAATGTCTAACAAGACTCACAAGAGTACACATAACTCACTATACCGTCTCCACATATCATAAGACATCATGAAACAATCTGCATATATCTCCCAAAGCATAAAAAAACAACATATACCTCCCAAAGCATCACAAAACAAATACATATACCTTCAAAGAATTATCGACAACTCCATATACCAAAAGTATCAATCACACCCACACAAATCTCTTATGGCTCCCTCAAGTCTCTTTTTCCTCCCTCAAGCAAAAAATAAAGATAATGTTTCCTTTTCACTCCCCAAAAGAGGTTGGTCACCCTATAGCCCTAGGCACATAGAGTCTAGATACCTCTAACCCAAGTGACGTAATAAATCCTATTTTGAAAACTAGCTAGTTATTTGTAACTCTTTGGGTCATACCTCATGTTGGTATCCAAATTGATTCTCTTACGAGGGTTGAGCAACATCACGAAACTAACAGGATGCTTAGAGACAAACGAATCATGATATGATTCATTTTTTAGTCGGGGAGGGGATTCAACTGACTCTTTATCACTCATAGTTAAAGAAATGGATAGCACCTTATTGAGGGTTTGATCTACCCTCACTACTTTAGGTTGTGCCTTCAACCAGGGTGAGAGGACCCATTCTATAACCTATGTTGGTGAAGGATATCAAGATATCCTTCTTTACACAATTTTCATGAGAACCTTAAAAAATATGATCAATACAACACAATCTAACTCTCACGAGTTATCACACTAGAGAGTGGAGATGTTTCCTGGACAAGGTTCGGGTTACTAAAGACAATAATTGAATCTTGATTGTTTCTACATATTTTGGCAAAGGGAAATTATTAAAACTTTGTGGATACATAATAAAAATAGGGGTAGTTCATGTAGGATTTATCATTTGAGAATCTTTTGGTGGGAGGTTAACTAAGATAAAGTTGATTATACCGAGATATTTGAAAGCCGTTATAAATATTGGAAAACTCACAGACAAAATGCTTCAAAATAGCCAAAATATTCCTTCAACCAAAAGGTCTGTATCTATGGAGGCACAGATGCATGGTTTTATACACTCTTAAATAATTCAACATAAAGGAACATGATAAAGACTCAATTAAACGTTGAAAGTCCCCGATTCATCATGCCTAAGATACACTCATAGAATTACAAACAATCTCTGTCGACCTAGTGAAAGTAAAGTGATTTTAAATTTTTATTTCATTACAAGATGAAAGCTCTTCTCACAATGAAATTGCAAATTCTAGAATACTACCAGAGGGATAAGATCTTGTGTTATTCAAAGGTATTTCAATGTAAGATTGCAACAGAACAAGAAAAACTATTTTAAAACGTTCAAATATGATCAAAAATAATTTCACTCATGATCAACACAAATTCATTTAAATGTTCATTAGATTCATCAATAGGGGATAGTTTCTTTAACAATATTAGAAATTTTCAATGGTTGTATACTTATGAACCATCTTAATGTGATTAAATCTAAAACACATGACAATAAATAGGTTTCTTAGATAGTCTCTTGGGAAACTAGTTTGTGTCAAACTTTCTCAAAAAAATTATCCCCCAATGCAAAAGTACTCTCATTGCATTTATACAATTTCACTCACTCACTCATCCCAAATTTCCCCCCCAAAATAATAATATTCGAGGAATCCTTTGTTTGTTAAAAGTTTGTTCTAGAAACTGATGTTTAACAAATTTACACCCAAAAGCTATCAGGTGGATAAATCATGAATTGATCAAGTTTCTCAGTCCCTCAACTATGACTGGGATGCCATATCAAAACTTTTGACAGTCTTTTTAATCATTATTTTTTATCATGAAATAAATCCCCTTTTTAATAGTTCTCAGGTGGCTCCATATGGCTTGATCTGACAAGAAATCCTTTTCACCTTTGAGAATATACCTTGAGGAATAGTTACATGCATTCATGCCTCTCAGAAATGAGTGTCCTCGCATGGATTATAAAACATATATGAGTTATGAGTATGAGTCACCAATTGTAATGAGGAGATAGTGGAAGTATCCACGTGTCTCCTTGGTGCAACTACAAACATGAAGTCCAAGGGAAGGTTCCTCAAATGAGTGCACACCCTCCACATGCCCAAAACCTGAGAGAGTTGCATCGGTTGCTGAAAAGTCCAAGCATGGGAAGGTCCATTGGAAGCCTCCACGTGTCTCTTGGGTGTAGTTTTGATATGGTGCCCCAAAAGTGGAGACCCCAAACAAGCACGAGATCTCCACGTGTCTTGGCCCAGAAAATTTGTTGAAACGTTTAAAAACTAGCGGAAGGTGCCACGTGCCTAAGGTTCAAGAAAGTTTCATCGATCATTGAAAATTCTAAGGATGGGTAGAGCCAGCAGAGTATTCCACTTGTCTCTTCACCACGTTTTTGGTAAGAAGCTCAAAAGAAGGACTCCCAAATAAGCACGAGTCTTCCACATGTCTAGGGTCTGACAAAGTTGCACTAGACATTTTAAAAGTCTAATTATGGGAAGATCCAATAGAAACCTCCACATGTCCCCTTGCCACAACTCCAAAGGTAAGACCCAGAGGAAGGACCTCAAATGAGTGCAGGCTCTCTATGAGTCTATGGTCTAATAAACCGCACTAGCCATGAAACAAGATGAGTGTGGGCGGATCCAACAAAAACCTCCACATGTCTCCTTGGTGCTCTTTCAAAAGTAAAATTTAGGGAAGGTCCCGAAATAGGCGCGGGCCATCCACATGGAAAAGATCTTAGTTTAAGGCGGGCATGGGAGTCCTTTTACATTTTATACCCATTTAGAAGAAATTTCTAAAGTACCCCAGTGACCCGCCCTTCGGTATTTGATGTAGACTCAACACGTGGCTTTATTTGGGCACTTGCGGGGTCGCACTTCACTTTTATACCTTACTCCTTTTTTCAAAACAAGGCTAAAATTTCCAAAGTCCCCTAGCGACCTGCCTTCCCACTTTGACTTTTCAATGCTGACTCAAACACATGACATTATTTGGTCACCAATGGAATCACGACTTATTTTATAACTTTTATCCTTTTCACAAAAAGGAAAAATCATCAAAATACTCGATGATCCACCTCTCTGTCTTTGACTTTTCAAACCACCATGTGTCCATCTTTGGGGTCAAAGTAATAAATTTTCTTTGCCACTTCATATTGTTGAATAGCACATTAGGAACTATTGGGGCCGTGGGACCTATTTGGCATTTTTTACAAATGTAACAAAAGTGGAAAGTTCACCAAATAGACCCATTGTGCCACATCCAATTAAACATTACCATTTATCCATGGATGTTGGGATAGGATTTATAGAGGAGAAACAATCGTGGAAGACGCCCAACAATAAAAAAATTTTCCCTTGCAAAGAGAAGAATGTAACTATTACCAAGGCTAAATGTGATCCATGACCCAAGGAAAGGACTCGAGAATGGCAACCAAATCAAGGAGAAATATTTCACACATCCATACAGGAGATAGAGAATAATTCAAGTCATACAGATTGAGAAATTTTTAACAAATAAGGTGAGATTAAATTGAGCACTAATATCAGGTCTGACTCGGGGATGGGCACTCCTTGCAGTGCTGTAAGAAAAAAACATAACAGACCATGTGTTAATAATCCATTGGGAAATGGAGTGAAGACCAAGCTTGCAAAGTACAAAAATAATTTCCAACCTCCAAAGAACAATCTGAGAAACAAAAGAAAACAAGCCACCAAGGACCAGGATGAACCAAAAGGAAAAACATAAAAACAAAAAAGAACAAAAAGAATGTACACTGTACAATGATGTGTTCCTTGATTATGAGAAATAAATAAAGAAGATGTTTCAAGTTCCTACCATTCTGAGTACGAGCAAGCCAAGAAGTCTTGATACTTTTTTAACAACTAGACATATGCTTGTTTTCCTTCTCTATCCAAGTTGCTTGCCTAGCCATATTTTCCGAGGTTTATCTTTTGTGCCTTTATTAGATCTAGAAAAATCCCATCAAACATCAGATTCCAGGGAGAACCAATCTTCTCGGGATACTTGCACTCATCAATTTTATGCTCCTTAAAATAAGCATAACCCACAAAATTTTTGACATCGACATCTGCATACAATACTTCATAAGAAGCATTTTTAGGGTCCTCAATGAGATGTAACATGTTCTTCTCACAGTATAACTTCACAAGGTTCCCATCAATTGGTATGGTTACATAAGACATGTTCATTTTCACACTTCCACCCACACTAGCTTCCCAATTTCTAGATAATAACATCCCCATTTGGCGGGGCAGAGTCCACGTAACCACATTCATGGTTAAGCACTTTCTTGGAAAATTTGCCAACCGCACTACTAATTGCTTGACATACCCAATTACGGCACTTCTCTTGAATCCAAAGTAGTGTATTTCCCAAAATCTGTTGTTACCTTGAAATTTAACTCATTCATGACCTCAAGAGGCATTACATTACATGAGGCTCTGAATAAAACATGTAGTTATGTACCACCTATTTTTAATAATCAAAGTGGTAAAAATTGAATCCATATTAAGCTGAGATTTAACCAGAGAAGTTCCCAAATACACCTCAACCGATTCTTTGGGTTCCTCCAATACCTGTGGTATTTCGATTCTGTAATAATAGGAAGAACCTCTACAATTTTCAAACTCTTTCCCTGGAAAATTTTTTATTCTTTACATCCCAAATATTCAAATGACCTTTTCCTATGCTCAAGGATCCTGAGTAATTCAATAATGGGAACAATTACCTTGATTTGAATCAAGATTTAGGCTATTCCACAAGGAACATATTTGGGTAGGGCAATATTAGGGAGGGATATTCACCACTTTCTCTCGATAGTATAGGATTTTTAGAGTCCGGGCATGTGTAGGAGAACATGTTTTATTTGGGGTAGTTAGGCCTTTACCAGATGAATCTTTCTTAAGGGTTTCCGTTGGGATATTGGTAAGAAATGGAAATTTTTCCTTGGTTTGTGGTCCTCCCCCTTTCACAAACTTACTTCTGGTGTTATATTCTTTCTCCTGAGCAACTACTACATTCATCAACAGTTACCTGGCCTCTTTGGAAGGGATCCCTCCATCATAATTTTTAATCATCAAAGGACCTTATGTATTCAAAATCATGATTAGGAAGCTTAAATTCTTACACTATATCAATTTTGAAATCATTAATGGGAGGAAGAGGCAATACCTGGTGGACATAATCCCATAAATCTTCAATAGTTCTGGCATTTATCAATTCAGTTGATGTTGCCCCCTGATGTGCATTCGTAGGGCTATCCATCATGCATAGATCATCATATGTCTCATCATCATCTTCTTCCACAAGTTCTTGATCTACATCACATGGGGAGTGATGTAAGAAACACCTATCACACCACTCAATAACATTAGCTTCCTCCACAATAGCAACCCCGAAGTCAAAGGATTAGGAACCAATATATTCTCCCTAGGTTGAGGTTGTTTATTACCTGATCCCATGAGCCCTTTCCCTCTATCATTTGGTCTATGATCACCTCTGGGATGATTTCAAAATCTCTCCCGACCATGTGGCTTATCTTTGAACCTAAGAACTTTGTCCTATCCCTTTTCTACTTTTTCCAGGTTTATAGGATATCTCTTTAACTCCTCTAGCCAAAGTTTTTATAACCTCTTCGAGATCCACAACTTTGTTTAATTAAGGCATCTCCGTATTGATTAACTTGACACCCTCTCTTTTAGGATTCTTTCCAACTACTTTGATGTTATTCTCTATTTGTAAGGCCATGGTGAAATCCCACCTCAATGTTCCTAGGTTCTTATCTCTCAAGTAATTAGTAGCCTTTTTATCAAAAGCATCAGAATATTTTATCCAATAAGGATAAACACATGGCCTTAAGATCATAGGTAGCTGTTTAAGGTCTTATTGAACTCGAGTATTGAAATCATGGACAAATTCATTTTGATTTTTCTTTATATTTTAAAATTTAGATAAAAGGAACCTAGGATATGTCTTATCCCCATATTTCAATCTAAAGGCATTTTTCATCTCGATCCATGAATCTATTGAATTATCTAGTAAAGCCTTGTACTAGTCACATGCATCCTCCTCAAGAGTATGAATAAATAAATTTACATACATGTCTTCAAACTCAATTTCAAAATATTCCATCATATTGACAAAGAGTCTTAAATGGTGGTCACCAGTGATGGCATTATTCCCTTAAAATTTTGGCAACCTATTTCTGACATCTTGTGGTACCATATTAGGATATCCATCAATACCTCTAATATCTATAGGTAAAAAGGTTTTGACAACAAAAGGAGGTCTAGGTGGAGGTTTGGCGATGAATTTACAGGAGAAATAAAATGACAGGGAAAAAGGGTCCTTTGGAGCATAGGAGTATAGATTTCAAAATAGATATTCTCTAATGACTCAGCTTCTTGGAAAATCCTATCAACCTTGGGAGAAACAAGGGAAAACTGAGAGGAAGGATTTTTAGACACAAATGATGGCCCCTCTCTAGTTGGAGAACTAAAATTTATATAAATATTACTTGGTAAAAAATCACTTGAATATGTATGGTAATCTTCAACCACAGATTGATCACCTTTCAGAACTGATATCTCCTTTTTTAATTCTTGATTTCTAACTAATTTATAGACTTGTTTTCCATCTCGAGTTTGATTTTTCTAGTTCTAGAAATAACTTTTTAGTAGGATCCCTAGTGAATAAAGACCTTCTTCCCTCCATCTTTGCAAATATTAATGACAAATTTCATTTGATACAGGGTAAGACATTGGTAATCATCAAAATTTCAGTTCAACATGGAGTCGCCACTAAGGATTGTCACCTTAGTTGTGCGGATGTAATATAAGTAACTTGCCAAGTGTCTATCAATGCGTAGTTTCTACAAAGCTGAACAGATCCGACCTTCCTTCACCCATATTTATGACTATTGATGCAAATTTAGTGCAATAAGCACTAGAAACTATGATCTTGCATAATAAACTTGTAGTCTTGCACAAATCTTACAAAATTTCTATAAAGGATGATGTTTAAACAACTTATTTTTACTTAAACCATGTAAGAAGCATTACTGGGGTCGGTATGTGTACACATTTATAAAAAAATTCCTTAGAAATAGCACCACTTAGGTGTTGTTGCCACACAAATAGGTCTCGGTGTTCAAATAATCCCTAGCAATGGTGCCATTTGGGTGGTGTTGCCATAAAAATAGATCTTGATGTTCAAATAATCCTCATAAATGGCACCATTTCGGTGTTGTTTACGGACAAATATTTCCTAGTGTTCAAATAATCCTTAACAATGGTGCCACTTCATTGTTGGTATCTAAATTGATTCTCTTGCAAGAAATGAGTAACATCATGAAACTAACAGGATGCTTAGAGATAGAAGAATCACGATATGATTCATTTTTTTGCTGAGGAGGATTCAACTGACTCTTTGTCACTTAGGCGTTGGAGAAATGGATAGCACCTTATTGAGGGTTTGATCTACCCTCACTACTTTAGGTCATGCCTTCAACCAGCGTGAGAGGACCCGTTCAATAATCCATGTCGGTGAAGGATATCAAGAGATCCTTCTTTGCATAATTTTCATGAGAACCTTAAGAAAATATGATCAATACAACACAATCTAACTTTCATGAGTTTTCACACTAGAGAGTGGAGATGTTTCCTGGACAAAGTTCAGATTACTAAAGAAAATAATTGAATCTTGATTGTTTCTACATATTTTGGCAGTGGAAATTGTTAAACCTTTGTGGATACGCAATAAAAATAGGGGTAGTTCATGTAGGATTTATCATATGAGAATTTTTGGTGGGAATTTAACTAAGATAAAGTTGATTATACCAGATCTTTAAGAGCCTTTTCAAATATTATAAAACTCATAGAAAAGATGCTGCAAAATAGCCAAAATATTAATTCAACCAGAAGTTATGTATCAATGGATGCCCAAAGATTCACGGTTTTATACACTCTTCTAGAATTCAACATAAAGGCTCCTACTAAAGACTTGATTAAATGTTGAAAGTACCTGATTCATCATGCCTAAGATACACTCACAAGCTTACAAATAATCTTTGTCAACCTAGTGAAAGTAAAGTGATTTTAAATTGTTTATTTCATTACAAGATGAAATATCTTCTCAAAATGAAATTTCAAATGCTAGAATACTACCATAGGGATAAGATATTTTGTTATTTAGATGGATTTCAACATAAAATTGCAAGAGAAGCAAGAAAAACTATTTGAAAACATTCTCAAATAAGAGCAAAGACAATTTTGCTCATGACAAACACAAATTCAATTATATGTTAATTAGATTCATCGGGAGAGGAGATTTTCTTTAAGAATCTTAGAGATTTTCAATGCCTATACATTTGTAACCATCTTGATGTGATTAAATCTAAAACACGGAAAATAAACAGGTTTCTCAAATACAGTCTCTTGGGAAAATGGTTTGTCTCAAACTTTCGCGAAAAAAATTAACCCCGTATGCAAGAGTATTCTCATTGCATTTATACAATTTCATTAACTCGTTCATCCTAAATTTTC
Source organism: Taxus wallichiana var. yunnanensis (assembly GCA_018340775.1). NCBI lineage: Eukaryota > Viridiplantae > Streptophyta > Pinopsida > Cupressales > Taxaceae > Taxus > Taxus wallichiana. The sequence continues at coordinate 222,402,078 of CM031240.1, read as the reverse complement.
TCCCCAAAATAAGAATATTTGAGGAATCCTTTGTTTGTTACAATTTTGTTCCAGAAAGTGATGTACAAAAATATACACCCAAAAGCTACCAGATGGATAAATCATGAACTGATCATGTTTCTAAGTCCCTCAACTATGATTGGGATGCTATAACATAAATTTTGATAGTATTTCTAATCATTATTTTATTTTTTCATGCAAGAAATCCCATTTTTAATAATTCATAGGTGTCTCCATATGGCTTGATCTAAAAAGCAATCCTTTTCACCTTTGAGAATACACCTTTAGGAATAGATAACCGCATTCATGCCTCTCATAAATGAGTGTCTTGACATGAATTGTACCACATATCCACATTATGAGTCCGACATCCAAGTGTAAAGAGGATCTAGCGAAGCCTCCATGTTTCTCCTCGGTCACCGCAAAGATGAAGTCCAGAGGCGGGTTCCTCAAATGAGCGTAGAACCTCTATATGCCAAAACCCGAGAGAGTTACATCATTCATTGAAAATTCCGATCATGGGAAGGTCCAGCTGAAGATTCCATGTATTTTTTTGACGTAACTTCAAAGATGAAGTGTAGACGCTGGACCTCAAATGAGCAGAGGCTCTCCACATGCTCTAGGCCAAAGAAAGTTGCCTCGGCCATTGAAAAAGTCTTCGTATAAAGAGGAGCTATCGGAAGCATCCACATCTCTCTTGGGCACATTTTTTGATATGGTGCCCAAAATCGAGACCCCAAACAAGTGTGGGCTCTCCACGTGTCTCGGCTTAGAAAATTAGTCGAAAACATTTAAGAACCAGTGGAAGGTGCCATGTGCCTAGGGTCCGAGAAAGCTTCCTTGGCCGTCGAAAAGTCTAAGTATGGGTAGAGCGGTGAAATATTCCACGTGTCACTTTGGCACGTTTTTGGTATGAAGTTAAAAATAAGGACTCGAAACAAGTGCGGACCTTCGACATGTCTAGGGTCTGACAAAGTTGCACCGGACACTTGAAAAGTCTATGTATGGGAAGATCAAGAAGAAAACTCCACATGTCTCCTTGGTGAAACTCCAAAGATAAAACCTAGAGATGGGACCTCAAACAAGCATAGGATCTCCACCATTCTATGGTCTAACAAAGCTACACTAGCTGTGAAAAAGTTTAAGTATGGGTAGAGCCAACGGAAACCTCCCCGTGTCTCCTTAGCGCTCTTTCAAAAGTAAAATTTAGGGACAGGTCCCCAAACAAGCGCAAGACCTTCATGTGGAAAATATCTTAGTTTTAGGTGGGCCTAGGGAATTTTACATTTTATGCCACTCAGAAGAAATTTCTAAAATACCTTTGGTGACCTGCCCTTCCATCTTTGATATAGACTCAATACGTGGCTTTATGTGGGCACTTTCGGGTCACGGTTCACTTCTATACCTTACTCCCTTTTTTCAAAACAAGAGTTAAAGTTCCAAATTCCTCTGGTTACCTACCTCCCCACTTTGACTTTTCAATGCTGCCTCAAACATGTGACATTGTTTGGTCCTGAGTGGAATCACAAACTTATTTTATAACTTTTCTCCTTTTCAAAAAAGGAAAAATCTTCAAAATGCTCCGATGATCTGCCTCTCCGCCTTTCACTTTTCAAACCACGATGTGTCCATCTTTGGGGTAAAAGTAATAAATTTTCTTCGCTACTTCATATTTTTAAATAGCCAATTAGAAACTATCAAGGCCGCGGGACCAATTTGGCATTTATTACAAATGTAACAAAAGTGACAAGTTCTCCAAATAGAACCGTCATTCCGAGTCCAATTAAAGATGACCATGTATCCATGGATGTTCGGATGGGCTTTACTGGAGGAGACACAATCGTGGAAGATGCCAAAAAACAAATTTTTTCCCCATGCAGAGAGAAGGCTATAAATAATACCTAGGCTAAATGTGATCCACGACCCAGGGAAAGGACTGACAATGGCAACCAAATGAAGGAGAAAGCCTTCACACATCCATACAGGAGACAGAGAACACTTCAAACCATTTGGGTAGAAATTTTGAACAAGGAAGGAGAGATTAAATTGAGCATCAACACCCCCATTCAACAAAGTGGGTCCATAGGTTCCACCACTCCATAGTGAATCCCATGACCCTATTCCAACACATTATGAGATTATATCTAGCATAACAATCCATTTCAGATGCCAATTGGCAGAAATCTCAAGCCTTGGGCTAGGCTATATAACTTTTAAACTTAAAAAGAAAATTTAAATCTATGCAAAATAAATGGTCAAATAGCCATAATTAGTGAAAAATCCACATGTTAGTGCAACAACCAATATAAAATTCCCAAAATATAAGAACATATCAATCAATAAAACTACTAGTTCTTGAAAGAAAAGAGAAAATTTTCAATTTACGAATTAAATACATATATAAGAATATAAAATTAAGATAACTATGTGGCCTTATACAACCACGAAAAGGGGTACTCAATGCGTTGTAGCACTCGGACATTGAGACTCATCTTGTAAAATAACATATAAAATAATAAAACTATCGTTATCTCTATCTAAATAATCCATCCACAACTTCTACAAGGCTTAATACGGTGGTAACTAAACTTAGGTTGAACCAATATGATAACCATATAGGAGAGAGAAAGGAATACAAGTCACCATCTACTCGAACCTAAGGTGTCTGTGAAATATAATATGCATGACATTCGTTGAGAAATTGTCATACATACCAAATGAACAAAAGTGGGTTTTCAGCCTATGTAAGTGTTATCACCAAATCACAACACCCTATGTTTATACAAGTGCATATACTTGAACTCATGGTGTGATTGGATAACATGGGTACTATCTCCAAGTTGTGGGACTTGTTACTTGAGATAGACCTCCAGAGAAAGTTGGTTCTTGCTCCTAAACTACCTGCCACAATCTACTCTAATGTAGGGGAAACTAACTATTCTAATCTAACTTTCCAAGGGACCAAGGAGAGAAAATGCATAAAATGAAATCCTACACTAAAGCGGTGATACACTAGAAAAGGAGGGTGTGAGAGTAGTCTTCAAATGCGTGAGATACAGAAGCAAAGTGCACACTAGAAGGGGTGATGACAGTTCTCCATAATCTAGCAAAATGCATTCACAAAAATATTTCAAACATACACAATGATAATGGATCCCTGCAAGAGCATAATAATAGACACAATATTCTTGTAATCAAGGTTGAAGGGCAATAAAAATGCAAAAACACATCGGGGAAGATGCATCCACAAACTTATATTTTATTGCTTCACGATACACACAAACAATCGATTACAAGAAAAGGGCCTAGATCACCATGCAAAGAGTCCACAACAAGGACACAGTAACACATTATCTTCACAAAGCAATTTTGGTAGAGATTTGCTATAAAAACTACCTCCTTTACAATGAGCCCAACACTCCAATTTATAGAAAAAATGAGAAGAGAGAGAGAAGGGAAAATGGAAATCCCGAAATATATCCTTCAACCACTTGTAAGAGGCATTAAATGGAGTAAAATTATTGTATATTACTTACAAAAGGCTCCCCATACTGTCCCAGGTGCTGCAACAGAGAAAGAATGATGACCATGCCTCTTAATTGCACTCCCAACTACCAAATAAAACACTGTTATGAACCCGGCCACGTTTTATAAAAATATCCATCTATATCTCATAAAATATGGAATTTTTTTGATTGCTATGCATCGGGATTGGAGCCACAATTCCAACGGTACCAATTTTGTGTGATTTTGTTGAGAAATGCAAAAGTTATGGCCTTCTGAGTGCGGGCAGCTATTTTGGGTCTGGCAGGCATTTTCTGTCATTTGATGGGAATGAGCATTAACTGACTAGAGCTGAATATGTTTCTTCCAAAAATTATTCGGATCTCGTTCCAAAAAGTCCAATTTTATGAAAATCAGAGCTTGGAGTCAAAAGTTATGGCCGTTTGAAGTTCACGGGTCAAATGTTGACTTTTCTTCCTTCTTCTTGCCGAGTTTGCTTGACTTTTCGCGTCCCTCACGTACTTTTGTCCCGGTTGTCACGGATGAAAAACTCTTGCTTCGGCCGATTCAGGCTTCCTTGTCCCTCTTTTGCTGCCTTTTCACCTTTTCGGCCGGTTCGCGTCCCACGCGTAATTTTTATCCCAACCGTCCGGTCGCCGGGACAAATATCTCTGAGCCCCTTAAATGGACTATCTTTCGACGTTTGGCTGGTTCGCATCCCGCACATACCAACGGCCCAGTTGTCCCAAACTGCGTGAAACAAAGACTTACACATTTTTTCCTACTTTCGGCCATTTCGGCTTTTCGCGTCCCAGCGTGTACTTTTGTCCCTACGCTGCTCCAACTCTGCGCATGGATCGCCCGGTGGCTTTTAGCCGGTTCGCGCCCGACATCCCAACTGTCTCAATTGTTGCGTGGACTAGGACTTAGCTGATTTTCTTCATTTTTTCGGCCCCAAGCTTGGTTTTTTGCAATTTTTTTTTTACCTTTTGTAACTCGTTGGGTTTTCTTCTTGGATGGGAGAGTTAGAAGGAAGACGAGGGGGCCCCAAAAACACGATTTTGGGCCTTAAATCAATCTATTAGCTTGGAACTAAAGAATTTGATGCATGTTATCAAAATTACCTTGAGGGGTGAATTTTGGATAACGAGGCTTCAAGATGATAATTCGACTGTACTCATATGAGTATGAAAATGTAGTCAAACACACTCCCTTGGAGGACTTGGATTGGTTCAAGAAGGAAAAGGATGATTTGGCTAAAATCCTAGCCCCGGTCTTAGTCAGGACCAAGATATGGTTTGATAGAAAAATCCGTGAGCTCAGGAGGCACTCAGGGGAATCCTCCTCCAAGGATGCTTCAACACCACGGAGGGAAGCATCGACACCCAGATCTGAAGCACCTGTGTAAACCCCTCCAACCTCGTCAACTCAAGGACCTACAGTCTCTACTCCTTCCTCATCCACCCAGGTGTATCGAGACGAAATTCAAAGAAGTTAGAAGGAACTGTGGAAAAGACCCCCGAGGAAGCATGCGACTGCCTTCGAGGACCGAGAGAACATTATTGTTCTTAGTGAAAGTGAAGAAAGTGAAGTACCAACTCCTGCAAGTGCCCCTTTGAAGCCCCAATGGATAAGGATAAAGAAGTCCAGAGCACTGAACTTCCAAGCACTGTTGATTCCTCTACACCAGGAGCCCCAAGCACTCCACTCATATCTCAACTCAAGGCAACAACAGTGCAAACCTTGGGTGCCATGAGTTCTCTGTCTCTTGGTCCTCTTGCCCCACCTGCTTCTTCCTCCTCCTCTTTTGCATGGGTGCAACCTCTTGTTGACAGTAGGAAGAGAAAGTCTTCCTCTCGGATGTCAGGACCAAATCTTAATGTTGTGGCGGCCTTGTTAGGCACTACTCCTCCTTCTCACACCAAAAAAGCCATAGTTACCTCTAGGATAGTGTCTGACACTCAAGGCCAAAAATTTCTTAGAGATAGCCAAGCCTAAGACAGATAAGCCAGAGCAAGATTTGCAAGTGTCTGACCTGGAACTCTCAAGAATTCCCATGGGAGAGTCTACTCTTGAAGGTGAGATCCACAATCTTCAGGAGACAGTTACCAGAGTCATTGGAAGGGCAGAGAAAGGGCAACAAACCATTGAACAGTTGGAGGAACAAGCCCAGATTCTTACGAGTTTCATCAAGTCCCTGCTGTCCAAGGATAAAGTTTTGGATCCTACCCCATTGACTACTCTTCCACCACCTGTAATTCTGAGCCAGGATGAAGTACAAAGTATCAAAGATATGCACAAGTATTCCATATATGGAAGAGCTATGGAGGCCATGGTGGATGATATGCTGGTTGCAGGATTAAACTTTATTGATCAAGCCTTCTAACTCCACGGGAAGGTGAGTAATTTTCAACATAAGCTCTCCTCCACTATTAGGAGCATTAATAAAGAACTTAAACTTTGGAGTAGTTGCATAGTAGACCTCCACCTCATGGGACAAACAGATGAAAATATTTTGATGGCAAGCAAAGTCTTCGAGGATACAAAGGATAATTTGTCAAAGTCCTGGGTCTACAGCATGGAATGGAAGATCAAGGTCCTGGAGGAGGCTTTGGGAGAATTAAGGAATAGCTGGCAGAAGGGTGAGGCTTTCAAAACACTAGTTGTATCTGCTTTCAAAGATATACATTGCCATCTTCAGGATGAGACTTCTGGTGTGCCTCTCTCCTTACAAGAAATCAAAGCTCAATTCAGAGCTTTTGTCAAGGGTGATCTATTCAAGGAGAGTTCCATTTCCAAAGAAAAGATGAAGGAGATCTGCTCTCTTCAATCGGCTATAGAGGAAGCGAACAAGGATTATCATACTCATGTCGAGTTCGATAAAGAAATGGAGAAGTGCCTCGGATTTTGGACTCAGTCTACTACCAACACATCAGTTCCACATGGCAGAGACATAGCAGAGGTGTTGAAGAGATTCAGACAGTGGATCTTAAAGTCGGTGGGTCCCTCCTAGTCATAAGCACCTGTCTTCTTCTCCTAATTCTTCTCTTCTCTTCCCCTTCTTTCTCTCGGATTTGTTGTAATCAGTTGGGGTATTGCGATTAGCAACCCTTTAACTAATATTTAGTTAAAAGAAGTAGTTACCGAGAGTAACTGATTTGTAAACTATATAATGGCCTCTCCTCGCCATTTTGAAGGAGGAAGAACTTGGCTTATTTCTGAAAGTGTAAATAAATCATAAAGAAATCAATACAGAAGGACTTTTCATTCTTTGTCTATCTGGTTTCCTTTATTCCCAAGCTATTCATTTACTTTTATTAGATCATTTGTCTGTATTATGCTGAGAAGCTTTGTATTCTCGTAGATGTTATTTACAAAACTTTGTGTCTTTTCAAATTTCATCTTCTTAATATGATACAAATGATCTTGTTCCAATTCGTTGTACCCTCGCATGCATAAGGAATTACTCTATCATCTATAATTCTGAATGGTGCCTTTCTGCTCTTTCTCGCATTTTCATTCCTCAGTCCTTTTGTAATTGATGATCCTTATAGAAAACACTTTCATAATATCCAAGTTCCACAAGAAAACCATACTTTGTATATGTGTAAATAGGTTCGTTTCTAAATAAGGGAACCTCTCCCATTAAAGAGGAGGGACTTCTTGGACCCACCGACTTTAAGATACACCATCTGAATCTCTTCAATGCCTCTACTATGTCTGCCACGTGGAATCGATGTGTTCGCAGAGATGGATCGAGTCCAAAATTCGAGGCACTTCTCCATTTCTTTATTGAACTCGACATGAGTATGATAATCCTTGTTCGCTTCCTCTATAGCCGATTGAAGAGAGCAGATCTCCTTCATATTTTCTTTGGAAATGGAACTCTCCTTGAATAGATCACCCTTGACAAAAGCTCTGAATTGAGATTTGATTTCTTGTAAGGAGAGAGGCACACCGGAAGTCTCATCCCGAAGATGGCAATGTATATCTTTGAAAGCGAGAAGCAAACTAGTGTTTTGAAAGCCTCACCCTTCTGCCAACTATTCCTTAATTCTCCCAAAGCCTCCTCCAAGACCTTGATCTTCCATTCCACGCTGTAGACCCAGGACTTTGACAAATTATCCTTTGTATCCTCGAAGACTTTGCTTGCCATCAAAATATTTTCATCTGTTTGTCCCATGAGGCGAAGGTCTACTATGCAACTGCTCCAAAGTTTAAGTTCTTTATCAATGCTCCCAATAGTGGAGGAGAGCTTCTGTTGCAAATTACTCACCTTCCCGTGGAGTTTGAAGGCTTCATCAATAAAGTTTAATCCTGCAACCAGCATATCATCCACCATGGCCTCCATAGCTCTTCCATATACGAAATACTTGTGCATATCTTTGATACTCTGTACTTCATCCTGGCTCAAAATTACAGGTGGTGGAAGAGTAGTCAATGGGGTAGGATCCAAAACTTTATCCTTGGACAGCAGGGACTTGATGAAACTTGTAAGAATCTGGGCTTGTTCCTCCAACTGTTCAATGGTTTGCTGCCCTTTCTCTACCCTTCCGGTGACTCTCGTAAAACAAGTCTCCCCGAAGATTGTCGATCTCACCTTCAGAGTATACTCTCCCATGGGAATTCTTGAGAGTTCCAGGTGGGCAGCTTGCAAATCTTGCTCTAGCTTATCTGTCTTAGGCTTGGTTATCTCTAAGAAATTGTTGGCCTTGAGCGTCGAGACACTATCCTAGAGGTAACTCGGCTTTTCGGCATGAGAAGGAGGAGTAGTGCCTAACAAGGCCGCCACAAGACATTAAGATTTGGTCCCGACATCCGGGAGGAAGACTTTCTCTTTCTCATCACAACAAGAGGCTACACCCATGCAAAGAGGAGGAGGAAGAAGCGGTGGGGGCTAGACCACTTACTTTCTTCAACCGAGATGATAGATTTTTGCTATGGATATGGCATTTCTTTGGCTCACTCCTTAGATTACTATCCTCGGGAAATGGACAAGCGAGAATCCACAAATAAAAATCTGGTTACCATAATAAGGAAATTAGTCAATGAGTCCCAACAAAGCGGCACAAGAAACTCTATGATGCTCTTTGGGCAGATAGGATCACACCTAAGAGAGCCATTGGAATGTATCATTTTCAAGTAGTATATGGAGTAGAAGTTCAATTGCAGATGTGATGAAGCTACCACCTTGCATCTAATGTAGGCCAATGAAAGATACCAGGTTGATGATTCTTTGGATAAGAGAATCATGTATCTTCACAAATTGAATGAGGATAGATTAGAAGTTGCTGATAGGATATCTACTCACCAACAGAAAGTAAAGGTCCTATTTGATAAGAAAGCCAGGTTCAAAGATTTCCAAGTTGGAGACACTTTGTTTTGTTGTGGGATAAAAGGCATGAACCTCGTGGCAGCCATGGCAAGTTTGATTCCCTTTGGCTCGGACCTTTCAAGATCAGGCACTTCGCTGGTAAGAATTATTTTTACCTTGATTATATGGATGGTTCTTCTCTCCCACTTCCTTATAGTGGGCAGTACCTGAAGTTGTTTAAGTCATAGGTGATTAGGAAGTCCTTTTGTATATTCTGTATAGTGTTTTGTTTTTCTTTGTTTCGGTGTGTTGTCCTCTGTATTGGTTTTCTTTTTGACTCCGTGGCCCAATGGATAAGGTACTGGTCTACTTCCCTGAGTTTTTCTAAATTATTACCTTGTCTCATTCTTTGAATTTATGCCAAGTCATCCCCAGAAGGAGCCAACTGTTGTCCACTCAAAATTCCCCTGCTTTTAAGAAGTTGAAAATTTAAAATTTTGAGGTTAAGTGTCTTTTCTGTTGTCCTGATAATGTGAAAAGTCAAGAAATTGGGAAAATCTACGTTTTTGGGTCATTTTGTGTGTTTTTCGGGCCTGTCGGACATTTTTGTCCCGCGTGTCCCAAGTTCAATTGGGCCCTCTGTTCCCCGATCGGCCGGTTTACCCGAAGTCTGTTCTTTTCGGGCCGTCGGAACTTTTGTCCCAAATGTCCCAAGTTCTTCCGGACCCGCTGTTCCCTTTTCGCTCGATTCACCCGATTCGTGTATTCCACGTACTTTCATCCCGCATGTCCCAAAAGCATTTGTGCATCTTTTCCCCACATCACCCGAATCGGCCGAACCGCGTACTTCGCACTTTTGCGTCCCTCATGTCCCAAATGAACCAAGTGCCATTCATGCTAATTTTTCCCGCTCTACCCGAATATCTTGCTTTTCAATTTGGTAGATATGTATTTAATGCGCATTTATTACCTTTCTCTCTCCTAAACGGCTATATAATGAAATTGCCCCTATGCATTTTTGCACACTGCTTTCATGCTATCTATTGCTCGAACCCTTGCAACCAAAATTCCTGCGTGCGTATCCATTCCCCCTATAATTCCATCCTAAGTCTAGCTTGCAGCTTTGCTCTCCGAGTTACTATCAACATGAAGATCAAATTCTAGGGGCAGGAACAAATTTCACCACTCGAGTCCACCGTTCCCGATATCGGGGACAGTGAAGTTCACCACCTTGACTTTGGAGATTTTTGGACAAGGATGACAGACGTGAACCCTTCACCGATGGCACAGATGATTCATGATAGTGGTCTGATTTCGCTGGTGGTTTCCCTATTTCATTGGTGGTTTCCTTAATTCTCCCAAAGCCTCCTCCAGGACCTTGATCTTCCATTCCACGCTTGTAGACCTAGGGTTTTGACAAATTATCCTTTGTATCCTTGAAGACTTTGCTTGCCATCTTCAGGATGAGACTTACAGTGTGCCTCTCTCCTTACAAGAAATCAAAGCTCAATTCGTGAGCTTTTTGTCAAGGGTGATCTATTCAAGGAGAGTTCCATTTCCAAAGAAAAGATGAAGGAGATCTTCTCTCTTGAATCGGCTATAGAGGAAGCAAACAAGGATTATCATACTCATGTTGAGTTCGATAAAGAAATGGAGAAGTGCCTCGATTTGGACTCGAGTCTCGCCAACACATCGAGTTCCACATGGCGAGAGACATAGTAGAGGTGTTGAAGAGATTCAGACAGCGGATCTTAAAGTTGGTGGGTCCCTCCCAGTCATAAGCACCTGTCTTCTTCTCCTAATTCTTCTCTTCTCTTCCCCTTCTTTCTCTCGGTTTGTTGTAATCAATTGGGGTATTGCGATTAGCAACCCTTTAACTAATATTTAGTTAAAAGAAGTAGTTACCTAGAGTAACTAATTTGTAAACTATATAATGGCCTTTCCTCACCATTTTGAAGGAGGAAGAACTTGGCTTATTTCTGAAAGTGTAAATAAATCATAAAGAAATCAATACAGTAGGAATTTTCATTCTTTGTCTATCAGCTTCCTTTATTCCCAAGCTATTCATTTACTTTTATTATATCATTTGTATCTGTATTATTCTTAGAAGCTTTGTATTCTCGCATATGTTATTTACAGAAATTTTGTCTTTTCAAATTTCATCTTCTTAATATGATACAAATGATATTGTTCCAATTCGTTGTACCCTCGCATGCATAAGGAATTACTCTGTCATCTATAATTCTGAATGGTGCCTTTCTGCTCTTTCTCGCATTTTCAATCCTCATTCCTTTTGTAATTGATGATCCTTATAGAAAACACTTTCATAATATCCAAGTTCCACAAGAAAACCATACTTTGTATATGTGTAAATAGGTTCGTTTCTGAATAAGGGAACCTCTCCCATTAAAGAGGAGGGACTTCTTGTCCCCATTTGTTGCTCTTCTTGAAGTCCTTTTGACGATCAACAACATCCTACCCAATATTCACCGTCTTTATCTTCTTAGGTTCATGATAGGTGCGCATGGTCTTATCTACGTTATCTAACACCTCATGCCTACTGTTGAATGGTTTACATCAAAATTTTCTACTTCTTCGTTATCCACAAGTAGACCATTTTTCCTTTTTCTTTTGCAAGGTAAGTGCATTAAAGTAGTGTGGCATCGACCTTTATTTCTTTAATAAGATGTGCTCCCGAGTTTCCTTCATCCATAACTCTGAAGGATTTCTTTAGCCTTGGCACTATCTTCCATACTTAAGCACTTTATGACTTTTAATGCTTCTTCCACAGAAGGATTTGTAGAGAAGAACTCAAACAGTTGGGCCATTCCTGCAATTAAATCTTGCTAATTTATGCATATACATACCAAGTAGGCATGCATCCTTGTAAAGTGGAATAAAAATTTTGCACCCATAGTGAAGGTGGTAAAGCTTCCTACCCTTCTGTCTAGAGTCTCTCACACTTCTAAACATGGTCTTTGAAACAGGGTTTATCATCATGATAAGTGTAGATATGAGTAGGTTTATTGCTCTGAAGAACCTAGTAGCAAGAGCAATCCTAATTTCATTCCATCCTACAATATTATCCTCATGGGTCACCCACAAACATGTTATTGTCCCATGTAGTGTATATGATAGCATATTTCTTCTTTCCAATGGTTCTATCCATTGTTCCTCCATGGCACACAGGAATACCATAGGATCTCCTTCTCTGGTGTAACAAGGTACTGAGTTGTTACCTATCCTCCTGACATAACGTGATTTTCTTCCCTTAGGAAATATGCTCTTGACTTCGCACCCTACCAACTCATAAGTGCTATGATCCCAATTATCACAAGCAACACTTGTAGTATCACTAATAGACTATGCATCTTCCCATTGAATTATTCCTTATTTAGTTGGCTCAAGCCTCTTTGGATCTCGTGATGGTGCATACATAAATCCTATTATGATTTTCTTCACTTAAAGGCTCAACATAGGGCACAAATTTTCCATCTCTTAAAGAGATAATAACTATTTCCTCCTTGTTTTCAAAAATAATATAACCCATGTTGCACCGAAGATCAACATTATTTGCGTATAGAACCAAAGACAATCTAATAGAGCTGAGAAGCTATCCGACTCTGTCAGCGCTAAAATCTCAAAATCTCCAGTGAACTTGGCTCCTTTAATGGTAATGGATGTATCTTTCAAAACTCCAATTGGAGTGGCCTTAGTTCAATTAGCCATGAAAAATACATGAGAGGATGGCTGTAATGGTGGTCTTACCATTGGTACCCATGCATATAAAGTAAGAAAATTAACTTTCACGCCTATATCCATCAATATATTACCCAATATCCACCCATCCACAACAACATTAAGAGTTATTTCCTTGTCATAATCTAGGCTATGACTGGGAAGATTTGCATGCAGGATCTATCGTCGAGTCTCAGCACTTGCGTGCAAAGTGTTTCCTTTTAACAAATTCCCTAATAGTGGAATGATATGTTCCTAGCGCAACAATTTACACACTTATCTCATGTCATCCTTATTTGTTTGGACTGTCGTTAATTCTTTATTTATCTCCATCTTTCGTGATTACTATTTTAGGTATTGTATCTCACCCTGAAGATTCTTGAGAACTTCCATGGTTTCTAGTAAACCTCCTTTTGAT